>CM074549.1:1492500-2692500 GCA_037305995.1 Sclerodermus sp. 'alternatusi' | reverse complement strand
CTCTAAATTCCCGGTTTATACACATCGTCATTTAGTAACAGCTGTGCAGACACCGTTCCAGTTCCGAATTCATTGAAACCGTTCTGCACTTTTGGATCACTGGCAAACTTAGGCGGAGTTCTCCACCCTCTGGAATAATCGAGCGAGCTGCCTCCATCCATCCCTCCCGCCCTCTCTCCCTACCTTCTCGCTTGCTCGCGCCTCCTCCCACCCTCCCTTGATTCGAGGGAGAGAAAACATTTAAGGGCGTGTGACGTCACGCTCGTTTTACAAACAGAGAGGGGTGGAAAGTAGGCGAGCGCGAGAATTTCGCGCTGGGGGATGATTGCGGAGAGCAAAAAAGTAAGGGGGGGTGGGTGGTTGGCGGAAATCAAGGAAAATAAGCCTGACCTTAGCCAAACCGCAAAAATTGTATTACTGGCGGATGTGGGCACGCGGGTGCTGGGGGGGGGGGGGGTTGCGAAAGTTTTCTCAAACACGCGGAAGCCAATAATGGGAGAAATTCATGTAAAATACAAAAGTTCCAAGTACTTTAATTATCTTTCGTCGGGAAAGTCTGCCATGCGCAGCTGCGCGAGGGGGTGCACACCCCGTCTTAAGGGGATTCCCCGTGGTAAAGAGGAAGCACTAATTACGCGGAAAGTCACGTCAGAATTGGGAATCTTCGCGGGGACGCAAATACGAGTGGAGTTTTACGGAGGGGTGGGTTCCCTTCCGTTTAATTATGGCAGTCGGAGTTATGACGACGGTGTATCGATCATGCTCCGAGAGTAATTAGGCGGATTCGAAACGGGGTACAAATTGCGACGAACGCTGTTATCGCGCGTCTCGCGTTGATTTTGGGGAAAAAAACCGGACGAACCGGTCAGCCGGCCAACCCCCGTCGTTAGAGGGAGGAGGGAGGGGGTTGTCGAGGTCGCAAGGCTACAGGCAGATAGGTGCGCACTTCCGTGCCACCATTTTCGAAACGTCCACGTTTTTGCCACGCGCGTGCAAATTTACATCGCGCGAATTACATGGAATGCGTCGCCTGATGTACTTAAATTTCCATAAGCAAAAATGCGGGGTGTAACGAGGGTGTGCTTCATAAACTTAAAGGGATGTGGAGAGGGTGCAATTTCAGGACGATTTTTCATCAACCACTTCCCTGTCCGCCGCTCTCTTCTTTAAATCCTTCCGAGGCCGACCCCTCTCCAAATTTGAGACGCTACCCTGAATTAATGGGACTGTTCGGCTGGCTCGGGCTATAGTAAAATACCTGGAACTACTTAAATAACGTTGTCATCCGGGAAAATAAGATCCAAGTTAAGTTCCTTCGAGGAAGGTCCTGCGGCCATAACGCGTGACTTTTCCAAAAGCTGATGTTTCTCGAGAAATTATCTCCCGCCGAAGGAGCGTCCAGAGTACATTGGCGACGTCGCGAGTTAGACAGAGACGGATAGAGATCGTTGAAGCGAGACAGAGAGCGATAGCCTCCACTCTTTCTCTCGCGGAACAGAAATTGTTTGCGAGAATTTGGGTTGTCAAAAATTTTCTTGGAATTTCGAAGAAAAACAGGAATCGCGCAGATTCTCTCCGCATTATCCCTGCTAAACGGTGTTGAAAAAAAACAATTTTTATGGCTGGGAAATGTCATGGGGTTCTTTGGTCGGGAAAAGATCCCCTCAAAAACGCGTTGGAACGATCGGTTTATTAAAATCCAAAGTGACGTCATTCTCCTCGGATGACGGACCCCAGGGGTGGGGGAGGGGGCGGGTCGCGAGTTCCGTCTACCCCCACACCCCACTTCCACCCCCGTGTGCGCGTCTTTGTGAAAACGCGCGGCCACCGCGATCAAGGGCGATTTGGACGCTCGCCAGATTAAGCCTTGAGCTTTTCCACTTGAAATAGCCGAGACCAGAAGAGTTTACATTTCATCTTTGATTGGATGAAATATTTGTAATCCCCGGGGGGTGGGCGTCGCGGCGAAATAAAAAGATTCACCCTGGGAATGAATGTCTGATATCCTCGGTTTAGCATTTATTAATATTCAAGTAGAAAAAGCTCCATTAGCAAAGGAGAGGGGATTACGCCTTTTCCGCGCGATATAACGAAGGACTACTCGAAAAATATGCGGAATACGCCAACCACCGCCATCCCCCCGCCCCCGTGCCCCGCCGTGGTGGTCGACACGCTTAATGTTTAAACGTTTCAGGCGACGACGCTTTTTCAGCAAACATCGCGTGGAATTCGAGTGAAAATCAAACTGGAACTTTAGCCGGTCCAATAAAATCCCACGGAACTTCGGCCAGTAGAAAAAGCTGGTTCGCTATCAGAGACCCCCCGGACACTGACAAAGTTTATTAAACCATTAATGTTTTCCCCCTCGTCGCTTGTTTTCGCAGCGACCGCGCTCGCGTCGTTGAACAACGGGGGGAAGGGGGGACGGAAAATCGCGGAGGCGCGGCGAGAGGAAAACCGGCGAAATATCGAGAGACAACCAAATCGTTTCGCCTCGAACACTTTCCCTCGCAAAGTAACGTCGTCCTCCTCCTCCTCCTCCTCTCCCCTTTCCCAGGCTCGATTTTCGCGTCTATCGTTTTTCGCGCATATGTGTGCGCGCGCGCGCGCGTGTGTGTACGTCGATGAGAGAAACTCATTGGCGGAACGACGCGCGTCAGGTATCCTCTGGAAGGTAGAGCCAGTTATTCGGGGGGCGGGGGGTTGGAGGAAAAACCAGGTTGATTTTCTTGGTTGCGCGTCGAGCGAGCTTTCAGCTTTCGTTGGAGGTGGGAGGGGGAGGGGGGGATCTGCGAAGCGTATCCTATCATAAAGGATTCGCTATTCCTAGGTCGGAAGAAACAAACGGGAGCGCGATTTCTGAGATTTACCCCGGCGAAAGGCACAAAAGCTCCTCCCGAGGCGGGCGGCGTCCTTTGTGAAAAAGCTCTCTGAAAGCTCCGGGAAAGAAGCGCGCGGGGGACGGTCGACCGGACACAATCGCAGAGAGACAAATTTTCTGTACCTTGTTGTTTCGCCCTGTTGCTCCGTGAGTTCAGTCCATGATCACTTTAGTCCCGGCGAGATGGCAGCCAGGAGTTCCAGCTGATGAAACCGACGCGGGAACGAGCGTAGCGAAACGATCGAACGACGGAGCTTATTGTCAATGAGCTTTTAAAGCACTCTCCCTCTCTCTCTCTCTCTCTCTCTCTCTCTCTGTGAAGACTCTGCGCGCAACTGGAAAACTCCTACGTGAAATCAGTAGAGCCGCGAGCACTCCGGTGATATTGCGTGGATGACGCTGAGGAATTTTAACCGGGGAACCGGCAGCTGGAAGCATCCAGCGTCACCAGGCACGCACCACCACCGCGAACCCCCGACGCACCCCCGACGACCCCCTCGACTCTCTCAAGAATTTTATCACGAAGAACTTTACAGCACTGGGATTCTATAATGGCCGGAATGCCAAAGCAGAATCTTATTGCAAACGGGTACCCGAAGGGGTGGTGGCGGGGAAGGGGGTGGAGGGGGCTAGCACCGGGGGAGATTATACGCTCGCGAATAACTGGGGAATTTTATTGCGAACGAGTTTTAAAGCGCCCCGGCACCCGTAAAACCGTGAATGTCAAAGGGTTTTATCGCGGGGGTGAGGGGGTAGGGGGTGCGGGAGTTTACAGCGGTGGGATTCCGTAATCGCGAATACCCGCGCGGTCCCTCATCCCGAACGACCTTGAGGCGATAAAAGTGCTCGCGAGGTTCAGCGACGTGGAATTCGCGGCGACGAGCTTTAAAGCACTCGCGCGCGGGGGTGGTGCGACGGGAGTGGGTCGTTCGCGGGGTGGGACGCTAGGGGAGGTTTCTCGCGAATCTCACGGGTCCGTTCGGCTAGGAGAGCTGCACCCTCGTCGTCGTACCTCGACGGCTGACCTTGAAACACTCAAGTTTTCCGGGAACCGGAGAGTCCGACGACCGCTCGAGCTCCGCTCTCGATGACGATCTCGAGGTCGAGGTCGCGGTCGCGGTCGAGGTCGAGGTCGAGGTCCGTACTCGCGCGGAGTTCGCGTCTGTCGAGTTCTGCGACTACTCGCCGAGCGGAAACTATGAGGCGACGGCTATGAGATTCTCGTCGCGGAGGAACACACGCGTTGACGTCCGCGCGTGCACTGACTTCTGTCGTTGGAGCGCGCGGCTTCCAGGCCAAACTCCGGAGTCCGTCCACCTTTAACCAACTGCAGCTTGTCGCTGGTGTTCGTGCGTTGCCATGACTACCGGGCACGCGCGACGAACTCCACCACTCGTCCCGAACGCCGAGTCTGAGCTCTCGCGCCTATCATTGCACCCACGCATCCAGCTTTTCCACGACGACCAACGACGGCGACGACGACGGCGGCGACGACGACGACGACGACGTCGACCCCCGGGAGTCCCGATCCTCGGAGATACCCCACGAGGCTTCCGCGGAGTATGCTCTGACCCACTACCCCTCCCCCCTCCCCCGATCGCTAGAAGAATCCAAACTCCTCCGCGAATTCTACTCTCCCCGACCATTCAGGCGAGAACGCGACTGTCATCCTCCCGAGGAGAAAATTCGCCACCCTCGCGTCCACCTGCGAAACAACCCCCTCCCTCCCCCCGTCATCCCCCTGCAGAAATTGCAGGGCGAGAATTCGAAGGCGAGGCGCGCGCGACCGGAGGATTTCCGCAAATGGATAATTGTCGGAATAAAAACGAGGGGTGGAGTGGGGTGGGAGGGGGAGAAGGTGATAACAAATTGATAAAGTCATCCCCGGTAATACGGGGCGCAGTGGGTTATCGGAGAAGCGGCCGGAGTTGATCGAAAATTCCCCGTGGCCGCCGCTAATCCAGCGAGCGCACGGAGTTCGGCTTGGATTTTTATTTCTTCCAATATGTGACACTTTCTACAAGATTGTGCTGTAAAGTGGAATGAAAAATGAGAAAGATATACGATCGCGCGGCTGACGCCCCGAGGAAAAGGTGAGCGAACGGCGACGAGAGCATCCTCTCTCTCGCTATCCACCCGAGGCTCCTGGGCGAGGATATTACCATCCCCTGACGTCGTCGTGGCCTTGGCTAATAACGTTGGCTACGGGAAAGAACCGTTGAATCTGCCAGCACCGTCAAATAAGCTTATGCGGCAGAAACATATTCCTTCACCGAGTCCTGCGCTTCCGCCTACCACCACCACCACCCATCTTTCACCACCTTCCGCACGTCTCTCCACGTTCCATTCATCCCTCTCTCTCTCTCTCTCTCGCTCATCCGACACCCCGACATTCCCAAAGCACAGACCCACAATCGTGAAATACTGCGTGGAATAAATACTATGAACGAACACCCCCATAAGCGCAGAAAAAAAAATTACTCGCGCTAAGAATCGCTTTCGGTCCAACCCCCTACCCCTCACCCCTTTTCTCAGTTGAGAAATGTATTGGTAATGTGACTCTCTCTCTCTCTCTCTCTCTCTCTCTCTTGTTGGAGCTTTTTTTCGAGCTTTTCTCATGAAAATGTCCGGGTGCGGTGAAAATGAAAATGGCGCCGAAATCGCGGGTGGGAGGAGGGGGCGGTTTTCTCAGGGCAAATATTTGGAATTTTCTTGGCCCTGGCGACGAGGAAATCTCGGGTAATAGGGAAAATATATCGATAAATTTCTTTCGGCTGTAAGAGGAATGTGTGTCAACGAGAGAGCGATAAGAGGCAGCAGCGGCAGCGGCAGCAGCAGCTTTTTCCTCCCGTGTATTTGTCAAGCGGATTCCATAAAAGGGCCCCTTGCCGGGAACGACTCCGTTTCCCTGCGAGGAAACTCCTAGAAGCCGCCACGCTCCGTGACAACGAGCCTCTCGCTCTGCGAGACGCGTATTTCGAAATATTTTCATCGGAGTCCTTTGAAATATTCAGCGGTACACGCTCCACCCCCATAAATGGCCTCGCCATCTTTGCCTGCTCCACGACGATTTTAATGATTTCCACCCCCCCCCCCTCCCTCCAGGAGCAGCTTTTCCGGGGGTAAATGCTTAATGAGCTTTCTCTTCCTCCCCTTTTACCTTTTATTTTTTCCTCCTCCTCTTTTTTTCACGTTTTCACGCGACTCGACGAAAATTCTCGAAAAAAAAAACAGGAATATAGAAAAACAAAAAAAAAGTCAAAAACACGCTCGATCAACGGATGAGCGAACGACGAAAAATCAACGGGTGAGGGCTGGGGGTTCGTCCAGGGGAAGACACCCTCGCGCGGGGATACTCGCGGGGATGTTTCGCGGAATCTTGTGGAATCAACCCCCATCGCCCACCTCCAAATTCGAACAAAGTGAATTTGTAGCGGCGACCGCGCGTGCCGCTGCGTCGACTGCTCGAATTTAACGACAGATTTTACTGACAGATCGGATTTAGATGCGTCGCTTTTCGCGATTACTCCACCTCCTGGGGAAAATCTCGCTAACTGGCGTTTAATCACGGGCGCATCATCATGTGGGATTAGGCCGCAGCTGCTGGGAAATTAACACCGTGCGAGAGTCTCTCGACTTCCGGCGGGGCTCGTCGAAAAGAAAAGGGAAGAAGAGAGGAGAGGAGAGGAGATGAGAGGAGAGAGCCTCTTCGGGGAAATTCGTTGGAAAAACTCGCGGAGCCTGAAAATCTCTTCCTCTCGACTATCGGGGTGGATCGACGCGAGAGAAATAATGATAGGGATTAAGGCAAATAATAATATCGGCGGCGGTAGTCGAGGGCTGTGGAAGTCAGGAAAAAAAGTTCATTTCCGCACGGCTCTCTCGAGGCATTATCTGGACGGTCTCGAGCGCCTACTCCTACTCTCCCCCCCCCCCTCTTCTCCCACGACCCTTCTTTACGCTCCAACCCTTTTCTTTTTCAACCCTTCCACCCATCTTGAGTTGTTCCTCGTCGCTGCTTTGCCGGAAAACTCTCGAGGTCCGTGAAATGAGAAATTGCGCGATTTAATAACGCGGGACCAGCCAACCCCCTACGTCCCACCCCCGGTTTCCTTTTTGCAAAAATAATTGCCAAGTTGCGCATTGCTTTATTCGAGCCGACAATTATTTTCACCCCATAACGTCACTCCCCATTTTTCTTCGGCGACTCCCTCCACCCCCCGCCGACTCGATTCCAGCTCCCGGCGTTAATTCGATGTGAAATTTCATTTTTTACGGAGAGCTAGCGTTATTAAAAAATATTTAGCGACCACCCCCTCCCCCGCGGACCGTCGAGGGGAGGATTCGTGGCTCGGTGGAGCAAGCGGCATGACGGCATGGAATCATCGATCTCTTTGGGGTCTCTTCCGGTTGTTTCGCACAGGAGCGATAACGGAACGAGATTTTAAGCAGGAAAATGGAGTCGCGAGTGAAAAGCTTTTAGTCCTTGGTACTTCGGTAAATATGTGACTAACCCGGCGAGGGATGGGAGGGGGAGAGAGCTACCGAGGGTGCCTCGCGCGAGGTGCTTCCGCTTTCATCCACCTGTATAATCGTCCTCGCCACCCTCTCTTCAGCCCCGTGCTCCCTCGTTCCTACCAAATACAGCTTCCCTTTCACCACTCGAATTCAACTACACCTCCCTCATTCGAGCGGAAACGCCCAGCTACCGAACCGATCCTCTCGACCGCCATTGGTCCGAATCCGCGATCGCCTAAAATTTAGACAGGGAGAGAAATTTCGCGCTTTCCGTCTTTTCCCTTCTTCGTCCCTGTAAAAGTTGAGCTCTCCGTCCACCTCCATCACCGTACCAGTCCCGTCAAACATAAAAGCTATTACTCGTGTGCAGAGGCAAATTGAAAAATAATTGAAAGCATAAATCTCCTCCCGATTTTCACTAGCCCCCGGGATCATTTGAAATTCCTTTTGCTTGGCCTACATCCAATAATTTATACACGAGGGATGAAGTGAAAAATATGTTGAAAAAGCTCTGTAAAGGTACGAAGCGGAGCTAGCTATGAAATTAATTTGAATCGAATGGAATGGAATCGAGTTAAAAAAAGAGTTGAGTCAAGTGAGAGCAAATTCAATAAAGTCCAATAGACTGGGAATTAAATAGAGGATAAATTTGATAATTCCGTAAAAGGGAGGAGGAGAAGGAGGGAGGGAGGGAGCTCTATAAAATTCTACAAAAGGGTGGTTTTCGCCAGAAAGCCGGCGCCAGCCAGCGCTTCCGCTGAAAGTATTAGGTAGGCCGCGGTATCGCTGTTCGCACCCTCCCACCCATCCCTTGTCCCACCCTACGGCCCTTGTTCATAATATCTCATTGAACGGGTGAAACGCAATTAAACGATAAAGCAATTGCGACGCTTCCCGTAATTATTGTTAAATGTAGCATCATCGCATTACGATAATTACCAAAATAGATTATCTATGATCTTTTTCACCCGTATTTTCGCTTCATTCGCGCATTGTTCGCGCGTTGTTGCACTCGAGCATTCTCAAACGCTTTTAGATACACGCTCCGGAATAGCTTTTGTTCGACTAGCATACCGTACTATTCTCCTGTCCAATTCCCTTTGGTAGGTTCGACTCTCTCTCTCTCTCTCTCTCTCTCTTTCTCACTCTCTCTCCTAGACAGCGCGAAGGTGGTGGAGAAGGGGAAGGGGGGGGGGGGAGACACGCATTGTTCCTCCAAATAATAAAATTCTCACGAAGAATTCTCCTTGGAAGTGAGCGGCCATCCTCCTTGACGGGTCTACGTTTTAACGTCAAACCCCCGCGCATCGCGATACTTTTCATAATTCCGAAAAATTTTCGCGATCCCTCCCCCTCACCCATTCGTCCAACTTTGTTATTTTTAACGAACGGAAACTGTATACACGCGCGTTATTCCACGGGCGAATTCATTCGATACTTCATCGCATCTCTTTTGTAGTCGCGATGCTAATTATTACCGGTATCGCGTGCGCTCTCTCCTCACCGCACGCGTTTCCCGTATTAAGAAAATGTGAGAATAGAGAGGACGGGGGGTAGGGAGGGACCATTCTTTAATGGAGAGGAGAGCGCGCGTCGCGAATATTTTTTCTAAGCGGGCAGCTCGCGTTAATAGTTTATACCCGGGGGGAATTGGTGTTTGCTCGATAAATGAAGGAATTTGCTTTTCAATTCGAAGCCCCGTTAACTTGAAATTTTTCCCTGGGCTCCGCGTTATTCGAGCACGTAAATTCCGGCAGATAGTATTTCGGTATTTCGAGTAGGTCCTTTCAATCTACTCGGTTGGCCGATCTCGATTTTCACTCCGCTCGGTTACCATTGGCACGAGCACGTGGATTAGCTCGTAATACAAACAAGAGCCGCAAATGCACACAGATTGCCAGTTCAGAATAGGAGAAAGATCGATTTATATCGTGCCTCTGTACGCAACCGAGCGAAATTGAAGCTGAAAAAAATACCGCCGGTCACGGGCGTCTCCGCGGCCGCTTCGATCTCCGAAGAGATTTGTTCGCTGCCCGAGCCCGCGCGACCTTTCCTCGAGATCCGCGAAAGTAACGAAGGACCTTTATGGTCAGACGCGCGAGGATCGCTCGAATTTCACAGCGTCTATCGAATCTTCGCGAGGCGATCACGATTTTCGAACCCTCGCGTCGAGAGCGAGCCCTGCCGCACGGGAAAACGTCGCGAACGAGAAGAATCCTTCCGTCCACAGTGGTACGAGTCTAAACATAGTCAGACGCGCGGGAAAACGACGATTCTCCCTTTCCCCGTGATTCTATAATTTTTTTCCCGATCTTCCTCGCTCCCCGACCTTCTCTCCGAGGTATCCTGAAACGAGATTCTCGCTCGGTCTTTGAAAGAAAAAGAAAAAAAAAAATCGCGGAGAAAAACACGCGATTGTTCAAGCGTCCTGCGTGAAACTAGCGGAAATTCGGTATCTACCGCTACTAAAACGCCAGGGGCGGCGCGTTGCTGCGGTTCGATGCGTGTGATTGAATTTACAAAACGTCGATGCGCTATAATTGGCTCGGGCGAAATTCCATTTCTAGAATCGCATGTCAAAACTAAAAACTAAGGGAGCTTTTTAATTTGGCGAGCGTTACAGAAAATTGCGGGATTCGACGATTTATGTCGTTAAAAGGCGATCCGTTAAAAAATACACGCGCGTTTCCGGAAGAAACTGCAACGGCGGGCTGAGCGGAATTTAGCGTAAAATTTGCTAAGAAACTCGATCGATTCGTCGTCGAGTGAAATTCTCGAGTAGCATCCGCGCGCGCGCAGTCCTCTCTCTCTCTCTCTCTCTTCGTTTGGCGAGACGCTCTCGTAAATGTGTTGGTTCGTTCGGGCAGGATGGGCCCCTCGAGTAACAAATTCATAATCGGTCGACTTTCGCCCACTTCTCTGTCATAACTTTCAAAGTTTTTCGCGGTCTGGCCAGCGGTCTGCAGAGCCAAGGCTCGATTACCTTGTTTTTCCCGACGAAAGAAGAAGAGGAGAATGGATGCGGCGGGGATGCCTGGCTGACGATGGGACGGGTTGAAAAGGGGAAAACTCGGCGCGGCACGCTATTGGTCGACGAACTTCCGAGGAGAAAATTATGATGTCTGTATTACGTCGAGAGGAGGACGGAGCTACCCCGTCTCATCCACCCCCGCGCGCCTACCCCGCCACTCGAAAAACACACCCTCTCTCCGCCACTCCGGCAATTTTGGCGTTTCGTAATTGCTCGGGCACGTAAGAGAATTCTTGGAAAATCCAGAAAAAACCCCATAAGTAACTCCCTCGTGTCCAACGCGATCCTGCTCCGACTTCCCGCGATCCAGAATTCTTCCAGAAATAAACTTTGGGGAGAGGGGGGTGGTGGTGGATTTTCGAAAAATTCGAATAAAATCATTCTGCCAGCAGCGGGGGCGAAAAAAAAATAGGAAAGTGAAAGCGAGGGAGTAGCCCGGGGGGAGAGAGCTAAAGTACCCCGAGTGCACGGACTGCCCGGAGGGGAATGGGGGTGGAAATATCTGCACAATAAAACGCTTTTCACGCGGCAGGATATTTATTCAAACGCGAGCTTCTTCGTTGACCTTATTTTAGCAGTGCGAAAGTAGTTTAAAGCACATCTACAGGGAGCGAAATAAAATGCGCATCGTTATTAAGCAACGATGAAAAATTGCCGTACTTCAGGCAGCTTTCATCGAGTCCATTTTCCTCGGAGCTTACAATCCCCTCGCGCCATCCCCCATCCACTCGCGGAGGTTCTCCAGTAATTGGCAGTCTCGTCAATCCCAGCTAAGTTCTCCCAGCGACTTTCAAGCTTCGCGCATACACACAAGCGATGCTAATATTGCTCCTATTAAAAATATCAAAAGTCCTCTCGTAAGTATCTCTTTATTGAAAATTATCCAATTTCATCTTGAAAATTCACTTCGTAATCGCGGCGAGGAATCTCCGGAGAAAAGCTCCGCCATAACGTTTACATCTCTCTGTCTCCCTCTCTTTCTTCCCAACAAATTCGAATTTCTAAACATATTCCAGTTTGGCAATTAACGAGGCTTCTAGGGGGTTTTGCATTATTTATCGAATAAATGTAGCCGGGAATATAGAGGGTAGAGTGTTCTTTTGATCAGTAAATATCTCTCGATGGAACTGGAAGCTTCCACCACTTCCTGATTTAACTTTGCTTGGCCTCCTATGATCTTCTTTGCGTGAAGCCAGCCCAAGGAGGGGGGAGGGGGGGAGGGGTCGGTCGGATCCCCTCACTTAAATGTTACTTAGAGGCCAGAGGAGAGACGCTTCTCGCAATTCCTCCAGCTATCGCAAAACTATTCGAAGCTCGCAGTTGAGTATCTTGCGCGTTCAAGTTGACGATAAGTTGACAATGCGAGTGTAAGGATCAGTGGTGGTGGTGGTGGTGGTGGTGCATGTGTGTCATTTCTGTCATTATCAACCGACGCGTAAAAATGGCGCACGGTTCGCTCGTGGAGTATCCTCGTCAGTAGAGCAAATCGATATTATAGTCGCCAGGACGACGATTAACGACGGAGATATTGTTGAGCGAAATAAACGGAGTTGAGTTGAGATATCAAAGGCTTAGGTAATACTTTCGGCTGACCGGAGGAAATCGAAATAGGCGGCTACTTCCGGTTCTCTTTGGTGGCAGTATATCGAAGGGTTTAATGGCCACTCCAATAGAGTTTGCGGCTCCGGCTCTCCGTTCTCTTCCTTCGTCTCTCTCCACTCTGAGAGGGAAAAAGACAACCGGCGGAGGAGGGGGGAGGGGAGGGGAAAAAGAGGAAGAGAGATCCAATTCACTCTTAATCGCGTCACCGCTTTCGGTCTGATTAATCTTTCCTCTCTTTCCCTGTTTTCACTCTTTCTCTCGCTCTCCCCGTCTCCTCCCCCCCCCCGATTCCCATTCCCCCTTCCTCTCGCTCTATCTTTTAACCTTTCGGTATTATCTCCCCGCCGATATTGCACCGCGATACGTCTCTAAAGTATTAACTCCAGCGACCAACGAAATTATTTCCCAAACGACGTTAGTCTGGAGCTGTACTTTACATCGTGATTACGCGGACAAACATTAATTGGAATATATCCAGCATGATACACGATAATGTCGCACGATGATATCGGTAAACGGATTATGTGGTATAATAACCTTTTTGAATTATATCTGGAGAATAATCGATCGGATATACCGTGCGCTACCCGTGCACGGCGGAGCGAGGGGGGGAGGGGTCGCGCTGTAAAACGAAATCGTTGTAAAAATTCTAGCGCAAATTTAAGTCGTTTCCTCCTCACGGGGACGCGAAACACGCGGAACAATTAACGCCGTGTGTAACGGCTAGAATAATATCGATAGCGGAAGAGAAGGTTAGGCTAATGTCATGTTCTAAATTCGAGGAGTCATCGAGCGCGCGAGGTCAGTTGCATAAGTGAAAACGCGTACGTGTTACGCGTAGGAATTATTCATGAAGAGTGGAGAACGTATAATATTTTGCAAAACAGAGCAGAGAGAGAGAGATAGAGATAGTCGAGAGTTCAAGTGAGTTACGATCCACGCAAGGCAGATAAAACTAAGAAGTACACATAACTGCACTTTGCAGTAAAATTCGAATAAGGCGAAAAGGAAAAATTAAGCATTTCGTGGAAAAGTTCATCGGGCAATCTGACGAGTGACTTTAAGCACGAGCCACGTTCCACGGCACAGACGCGCATTTATGCGTTGTTTGCAAAAAACCAGAGTTGTAAACATTGAAAGGAAGCGCAACGCTCGGGAAAATGAGGTGCAGCGGCATTATGAATGGAAAAGCCAGTAGGATACTGGGTCAGCTTTTCTTTTCTGGCACAAGGAAAATTAACAGCAGCAGCAGCAGCAGCGGGAACGTATTCAGCCGACGGTTGGTAGTTGCCAGCTGCCAACAGCAAATATCCATTTGTTAAAGTCGATGAAATTGCGCGCGTATTCTTATAATTCTAATCGCCGCTCGATCAATTCGTTGCTTAGGCTATTATTGGGAGAAAAATTAGGAGGGTGCAATGCGCAAGTGGCAATTTTACGATAGAGAAGAAAATTATGAGAGGAACGATGGACCAGTGAGGCAGTAGAAAAAGCGAGTAATAGATCGGCAGGGGGATGAGGGAGCAAAGTATCGATGAAGAATAAATCTAATAATGGAGAGAGAGGGGGTGGAGGGGAGGAGAGAAAGGCCTTCTCTAATTCCTTCGACATTAATCAATGGTGTTCGTGTCCACGTCAAAGGGATTAAGAAAAAGGAGAGGGGTAGTTTCTGGCAGGGCACGCTCGGTTAATTTGACGGAATTTCGTAATTACACTCTTCCTCCATAGGGGGTGGCGTGTGTCGGCTGGAGGGGGATGGGGTCAACCTTTCACATCCGGAACTCTTTAAATGACGGTGATTTCACACTTCGCCAGTTGGCGGAACACGCGAACATCCCTACATGTGTCCTCGTGCACAGGTACCAACCCCTTCGATTCCCTCCCACCCCTAAATCTCTTTCTACGTACTTCAACATCCATCTCCACCCCTGCCTCTGCCCCTGGCCCATTTCGCTTCAACTATCTACCAACCCTTACAAACCTCCATGAGCTTTTTCAGCCTTGGCAACCCTCTCCCCTCTAACTCGCAGACCACCCCTTTTGAATCCTTTTTCCCGCGCGGCTAACAGCCAATTGGCAATCCGCTCGAACTAGTTCCCAACTAGTTCTGGCTTTGCTGACGTCGTTATTCCACTTCCTCCGGGCTCTCGACTTACTGCGGCTTATTTCGAATTTTTTCACCCTACTTGCTGAAATATCCAGGAATTCACTTTCCCAAACTTCCCCGACGTCCTTCGCAGCGTTGCCTTTTCAATATCGATTAAATAAATATCTTACAGAGAGAGAGAGAGAGAGAGAGAGAGGGATGTATTTTGTCTCTCATACCCCCCCCCCTACCCCTCTTTATTAAAATCTCGGAAGATTTCCTTTTAAACGAATTTCAATAACCGCGGGAAAATGTTCAAACTTGATTTTTTTCTTTTTTCTATCGAATTCGCCTCCTCGCCCTTAAGTCTCTGCTCCCATTACCAACAAAAGGTGCGTAGCTGAATCTCCAATGAAAAATCGCAGCTAATAATCGTGGAAGTATATTAATTATCGGCTCTCGATTATCCGCATTTCGTTTGATCGCGGGAGCTCCTCGCGTCTATGCTAATAACTCTCCTCTCCTCTCTCCGCCCTCTTCAAATCTTCTTCTTATCGGAGATTAATTTATTCGATAAATACAAATGGTTATATTGCTCAATTCGCTATTTATCGTTACACCCTCACAAAGCGAAGGCACCCAAGTTTTCTGCAGACTTTAAATTCGCTCTGGATACTACCAATTGATTCGGTTTCAGTACAGTAAAAAATTTCAATCAACTCCGTAGCAGCTCAATCAATTTCCATGATAGAAAATAAAGGTACGAAATCGATCAACGTATTGTTCTCCATTCAAACTGCTTTCAGAATTTTGCGTATATTCGAATATTAAAAACAATAGTTGGTAGTAGGAGCCGCATGAGTAGAGACAGCTACATAACGATAAAAACATACCCTCGGGAACAATAATTTTTCTCCCGATGACATAAATAATAAAAAAAGAGGGAGAGAGGAAAAACTAGATGCACCAGATAGCGCGACAAAAAAAAAAAAAAAAAAAATTGGATGGATCTTGTAAACGCAAGAATATCGTTAAACATATCTGAAATTTGTTAAATATCGCGACGGAACTTTGAAAATGGGGATGAGAACGGTAGTTTTTTGAAGAGCGTGTTCGCGGCTATTACTACAAAATGCGAATGGTAGGAAATGGGGTCGAGAGAGAGAGAGAGAGAGAGAGAGAGAGAGAGAGAGAGAGAGAGAGAGGGAGGGAGAGTGGTGAAAATGGCGTTAATCACGATGGGTTTCGAAAGTTGATCGGACGCTCCCGCGGAGAATCGGGAAATCCACTTGGACTTCTCCTGGTACTTCTTATCGCGAGCATCGCCACGTCGTCCAACTTGCAGGGGAAAGAAGCACGCCGAAAGTGCTATTATCCATCTTGCCTGTCCGTCCGTCCGTCCGTCCGTCTGTCCGTGGTCTCCTCCTTTTTTCCCCATTGTCATTATCAACTTTCGCATTAAGTTTGCGCGGAGAGTCAAAATTATTTCCTAGGAGAGACTTCGCATTCCCGTCTACCTCCCTCCTCCTCCTCCTCCTCCTCCTCCTCCTCTCCACCCTCTGTCGCTGCTGCTGCTGCTGGTATTCTCCACCCCTTCCTCCTCGCCGAGGAAAGGGGAAACCGTCTTTCAAGACTTCCACGGGTCATAATTAAAGTCAAACGCGACAAATGAATTTAGAGTAGTTGTTTAAAAATTAATTCTGATTGCGAAAAAGGAGAAGTCGCGTTTCCAGCGAAAAGATCAATCCAAATCAATTAGATTCTATATTTAGAATTTAAATTGGGTGGTAAATTCTCTGGTGGAAAGTTTTTGGTGGGGCATTACTTACTTACTTACTTACTTACTTACTTACTTACTTACTTTGTTACTTACTTACTTACTTACTTACTTACTTACTTACTTACTTACTCACAACTCAAAAACTTAAACGTCAGATAATTTCTTACGGGAACCTGCGGAGATTCTTATTGATACTCGATTTCAAATTGGTTTGCTCAATTTCAATATATTCGCGGGGGAGGGAAGGCCAGGAGAGGAAGAGGAAGAGGAAGAAGAAGAGGAAGAAGGGTAGGTTCGGTCTGGATTTCTTTCAATATATCCAAGTGTGCCGGCAAGAATTTCCGGCGAGGAGAGCTGAAAAAAGCTTTAATTATTAAAAGAGTTTATTTGCGCTTCGAGCTCGGTTCGAACATCGAATCACTTAATTAGAACTTCTTTTCGAGTTTTCCTCGGGTTCTAATCAAAGTTCTCGCAGCTTAACGAGTGGCCCGGGGTACGTTAACCTCTCGGCATCGGCTGAAACGGCTAAAACAGCGGCGTCAGGGAATTCTGGCATTCCGCGAAAGCTCCTCCTCTGCCAAAGAGAATCTTCCGTTGAGAGAAAACCCCATTTTTTCCTGCCCCCTCTCCAACCTGCGTACAGCCGTAGCTGCTCCGTCTCTTGCGTTAATTTGCCCGCTCTTTCGGAGCGAGGAGAAGACAGGAAACAAATCATTCAAACTTGGAATCTCCCTGCTCGAGTTTACCAGTCGCCGCTCCACGCTAGAAACAGATTAAGAGACTCCTTCGTCTCCCTGAGTTTTGGCATCTCGCTTCCACCCATTTGCGCGCGAGCGATAAATTCGTCAATTTACTCGATGCCAATTTCACCGATGACCGGCTCCACATTTTTTCGAAAGCCGACTCTTCAAGTTCGAGGGCAGCGTTTCGAAAACTGCGCTACCGCTGCCTCGCGCCTCGAAGAGCCTCCCTTCGATTTCCCGCGCGTCTCTGATTCAAGTTTAACGAGGTTCCGTCTCGCTGCCACGAGATCCTTCTCCATTCGCATTTGACGTACGTCTCTCCTCCTAATGCCGTCGCTACCGAAAATCACCGAAACTCGCCATTCGATCGCGCGAATAATTGCAACAGTCGCGCGGGTTGTACCGAATTCGCTCGGAGTGTATTATTGCGTTCATCTCGTCGTGTAAAATGCGACGCTATTGTGCGTAACATTAATTCATAATATTCATAACTGGTATATACATCGGAGATTGAATCCGTTGTGACTGTAATAATCGGCGCAGCTGCATGACATTATGGAAAGATTGAATAATATTTAGAACATGCCGATGAGTTGTGTGCCATGTCGCTCGCGTTGGCCGGGCGAAAATTAATTTTCCTGCGCCAGGACATCATGCGTGAAAACCTGTTCTCAAAATTCGAATCACGCCACGGGACAGGCACAATGATCTCCGCGGACATTAATTAAATTCAACCAAAATGCCACGCAAGCTTGCTAATCATTTGTCCTTTCCAATTCGTACAATGACGGTAATTCATGATCGAATGAAATGTTACGAATAAAAAGCTGTGAAACTGAAATGGGTCGTGCGCGCGCGTTTCATACCAGTCGCCCGTGGATCCTACCCCCTCGATCGTTCTAATTTCGCCGTATTACAGAATATCGACGTACGTAACGCGCGTGTGGAATGAAAAAATGGACAATGGACTTACACGCGCGGGGGCAATACGTTGGAAACGTCCGATGGAAGTTGAGAGACCGCGCGTTCGGGGAGGTTTTGCATGGACACGGTTCTAATGCGCCTAACGTCCAAGATGGATAGGAATCGTCGTGGATGGGGAGGAGGGGGTGGGGGTGCGATGGAATAGAAATGGGTCGAGTACGCGCTTTGACGCCAAGAAAAACGGAGCCTCGCGTCAGAGATTTAAGCTCTGCTCGGTAACGCCGCGCGGAGCTTGCGAGCGGGCTCGGGAAATAGCCGGCTTTTCGGGATTCACCCCTAAAACCCCCTTCCAACCCCGCTAACCTCTCATTCCACCCACTTTTTACCTTCTCCGACTCTTTTTTCACCCCCTTCGACCCCTTTTCTATCCACTTCTTCCCCACGTCCAACCACACGCACGGTTTTGCTTTGGCCTCCCTTCATCTCTTCATCCCTTCATCTTTTCATCCCTTCATCCCTTCATCCCTAAACCCCACTTTTTGCCTCTCGCAGTTTTTTCGCTCTGACCACAGATTGATGAATCTTCAGACATTTCAATTCCATATCTCTTTGAGCCGAAACTTTGAACACTTGATTTAAGCAAAATCTATCCAAGTTTAAACTACTTCCACCCCCTACCCCCTTTGCTTCTTTCTCCGGCTTCTGCTCCTGCTGCTGCTGCTGCTGCTGCTGCTGCTGCTGCTACTGCTACTCCTCTTCCTTTTATCTCGAGTTTCGGCTTTAAAAGCTGACCAGCGCGACTCCCGAGCATTGTTTCAGTGATCTACCGATGTAACGCACTAAGTACGGCTGAGGTATTTCATAACAAGGCACAAAGGAAGCAAGATTTATACGCATGTGGTAAAAAGTCAACTGCAAGCTCAGGGAATTCCCGTCCGTTTTCCTCCTTTTTCAAAACTCCTTCGTGTTTCTGGACTTTTGTGGGATTCTGTATGGACCGTGAGAGAGCTGCTTAATTAGGGCAACATGCAGCACAGGCACCGTCTCTCTCTCTCTCTCTCTCTCTCTCCTTTTGTGTCTTTTTCAGCTCAAACGTATTTCTCCTTACCTATCCGGGTTTCTCGAATAAATTTCAGTTTTAATTTGAAAGTACTCCTATAACCAGACCTCTATGCTTTCTTCTGTTTGAATTTAAAGGAGTCTGTGGCTTTGATCGAGACTCGCTTCTTCTTCTCCTCCTCCTCCTCTTTCCCACTTCTCCTCAACCTTCCCCCTCAACCTCTATCCATCTCTAGTCTCTCCTATCTCGTTCAATCTACCGCGCAGTCTATTTAGATTCTCTCCACTCGCGTTGCCACGGATTCCGACGTTGTTTCCGCGAACGTTTTAAACATTCGTCGAAAGAATTCCTCTCGCTCCTTTCGTAATTTCGAAATGCTTCATTTGACAACCCGATTGTCCTTTTGCGAACAATCGGATTTGATCCTGTTACGCGTGCCCGCTCGTCTTGAAATTCTTTCGCGAGGAGTGGGCGTAAGCTCTCTCCACCACCCCCCGGGTTTTGTTTTATTCAACCGGACGTCAAAAGAACGTCTGGCCAATTGCTTCGCAAATGAGAAATGTTGACTCTCGCTAATTACAGCGATTGGCCTGTAGAACCGGCTTGGCTCTCCGGGTATAAAACTAATTATTATTGCGAGAACGCCCTTCTTCCGCCGGGCAATAATTTTAATGCCGTGCCACAAGCTTCGCGTTCTAATTTCCGGAAATTCCTTTCTCCGGTCGCTTTGAGAAAAATGGAGCGATCGAATATTTCACGGGCGGAAAACACCCTCGTCTGGAGAGAAAATGGTGAGACCGCGGCGGTGTTTGATCGAGAGCCCGATGACACCCACCCCCCTCCTCGGTTCTAACTTGAGAGGCGATAGTTAAATATTTCCGGGCGAAATCTAAAATTCCACGACAAGAAAAGTATTTACGTTACGACTCGGGAGTTAATAACTAATTTCGATGTATTTGCGTAGGAGAAAGCGACGGTGGAACGTCGGAGAGAAAGGGAGGGAGGGCGACGCGACGAGTCGCTAAAATTGCATGCAAGATAGAAAGGAATTTGCAGGTTCTGTAGGGAGGGGGTGGGTGGGGCATGGGAGTTTTCACGATAGTCCGTTGAGCAATCACGCGGCAAATGAGAACCGTCTATTCTCTCTAATTAGGGCCATCGCGCTTTTAACCCCCGACCTCTCCGAATGCACACGCGCGCACACACGCGCGCGCGATAAACAGATAGAGGATGCAAGCGGGCAAGAAATTCTCAGAGACATCGCAGCGAAGCGACGAGATAATTCAACGCTCGACGCTCCATGCAGAGGAGACACATTCGTACGTGGAACGCACGCGGACATTAGACAGAGACGACAAACGCTCGCTCGCTCGCGCCAAACGGAGACGAGCGATAATTATTGGCGGCCTCCCCTTTAACGCGTACTCTCTGCCTCTGTAAACTGAAAGCGCGACACGTGCTACTGTTTTCGTTAACCGTGAATAATTTATGGCTATTGTTATACAGATTGGTTAATTAAACGCGCATGGTAATCGATATGGGCGCGCGCGCGCAACATAACTCGCAACCACCGACGATGGAACGGGGGACCAGAGCTTCGACTCCCTCCTGTCAAAGATCAAATGTTTATTCCCCCCGCGAGTAATCGCCGTTTATTCCCGCCGACTATTTTCACTATTTTACGCGCGACCACTCGACGCGCAGCCGGGAAAATCCGGCCCGCCTCTCGTCGGGGGGATGAATCGCGTGACCAGGGGGTGAAGGGGAGGGGGTCGAAGGGAGAGCATCCCTTTCCGCGTCAACGAGAAGATCTCCGTTTCTCGAGCGAGTTATCCGCGACGGAGGAGGGGGCGAAGAATTTTCGCGGGGGGTTTCGAAAGTTGAAAAGCACACGGCGGCGCGTCCCTCGAGGAGTCAAGGGCGGACGATTGGTCATTAAAATGCAAAGCGAGGATCAAAGGGCGGCGGGAGGTCGGATGAAGCGTGCAGACTGCGCGGGAAAACTCCGTCGGACCGTCTTGCGCGCTGAATCGGAATTTTCCGCGAAAAAGATAACGCGCGCGATAATTACGAGCAAACAACCGCGTCTCCGCCATTCTCTTTATTTCCTCGCGCCGCGTTTACGAGCGCGCACAGCCCTTTTATATTCCTCTCTTGGAAACCGGGGATGGGCCCTTGGCGACGCTCGTTTTTCCGTTAAAACGACGTTTTTTATCGCGAGAGGAGTATCGACAAAATAAATGTCCCGATAAATAGTGTTTGTCGTCCGCGGTGGGGGTGGGCTTCAGGGTCAAAAACCTGCAGGGGTGCGTTGGGGCGAGTTTGCACTTTACTTCCGGTTAGACGCGTGAACGCAAGACTGACAGGAAGTGGAAGGATATTAGCTGGGATGTCACTCGAGGTAATAGGAGGGTGCGAGCTACCCCCATTCACCCCCGCGTGTCCCCGGGGCACGAAACGCTATCTCAGGGGACGGGGGACGGGGGACACTGTCCAATGGGACAACACGAGTGTGCGGCCATTTACAACACCCCTTTGTATCATCCTATTTGTCGATCGTCTATATTTATCGAGCTAATAATGCGAGTCGGATCGTTTTACGGCTCTCTTTTATCCTCTCGTTAAAATAACGGGGGGTGTGCGGGACACTCTTCCCCCATTAATTAGAAGGATCGGTTCTCTCGCATTAATTATATTTGCTCGCTGAACGATACCTCCCCCGGGTCGTTCCACGTTCAATTAATTTCAGTTCGTTCACTCTCCTTGTTTTCTCTTATCTTGCCATCCCCTCCCCCTCCCCCACCCCCCGTTTCGCACTCCAATCGCGAACGCGCGTGTACACGCGCGCGTTTCGCGTATTTTCAGGGTGAAATCATCTTTCGCGACGGTCCCCAGGGGGTGGGTTCGTTTTAATTATAGGTCGCCCGGATACACGGAGGGTGGCGGGAGGGGGTGGATCCTCCGGCGTGGATCTCAGATCGAATTAGCGAGAGAAAATCCGAACGGACGACGGGAGAGGTTCGTCGTCCGACTTATCGTACTTTGTTCCACGCAATTACGTTGGCAAAAGGAAAAAAGGATCCGCTCGCGCGATCTCGGTCGTCGACTCTCTCCTCTACTCTCCTCTCCTCTCCCGGCGCAACTCGGATCGTGAAATATTTATGCCCCGAGCTTCGAAGCATTCGATAAAGTTTACTTAAGTTTAAACTTACTTATCCCCGAATGTCTCTGGCTTGACTGCTTTATGCGATAATACGTGCCACCGTAAATATAGGGCTAAATCCCGTGTAGCGCAGTGAGAGGCATTTCTTAGATGTCAACTCGAAGAATTATGGATTTCATGAAAAAGTTTGCATCTGGAGTCTCTCCCTCTCTCTCTCCCACTCGCATTCGCCAGTGTAAAGCGTAGTAATCAAGATCAGAGAAATCCCGAGAGTTCGTCCGTTCCACATCCCGCGCAGGATTCGCGCGACTCGTGTGCCGAGAAGCGGGGGATGAACAATGGGACGCAAAATGGATGGACGAGTGAAAATTTCGCATGTCCGGAGCATCCGAGGCACGTCGAGAGTTTCGGAACGGAAGATCCGGGACGTGTCTCCAACAGGTTGCACGGACGGGAGCGATCGGTGCATGCGAAATCGCGCGGCGGTGGGGCTGCGCGAACGCAAATCCGTGAAGTAGATAAGCGCGCGTGTACGGGAGGGGGTGGAATTCGGGGGTGGTCGCGAGTCGTTGCGCGAATGCGTCGTCGAGCGTGAAAATCGGCTGCGGCCAGCGGAAGTTCCGCTTAATCGGTGCTCGAGCCTCGTTCCACTGATTGCAACAGCCGCGGGCGATCAAAGACTGGACCCTTGCGTCTCTCCCCTCGGTATCACCCCCGTCGCTTCGTCCAGGAACAATTTTGCCACCCCCTCCCTTCCCGTCCGTGAAAAATGTTCCACCCCTCCTTCCACCGGATCCGCTGAATTTTCACGGCGATTCAGGAGCAATCGGAAGTCTCTTCCAGTCCGGGGGTGACACGAATCGAGAGACAGGGGTAGAAATAACGAAACCACCCTCCGGCACGAGTCTCGAATGCTGGCGGGGTAGGATTAAGAGCCATCGCCCGATCGAGCGATCTCCGCGAGCTTTTCAACGAAAGTTCTGTATCCGGAAACATAGATGCGGCTGCTAGGCACGATCGTTCGCCACGCGCGCACGCGCGCGCGCGAGCGTGAACACCCTGCATCCCTGCCAATGGCAAAGCGTGTAAGGGTTGAAATGGAGAAACCGGGAGTATCCCGCATAAAAAAGCCAAGTGCAATCGCATTGTCGCAAGCGCGTCGAGTAAAGCCGCAAAAAGCAAGCTCCTCGTATACCCGAGGGATGCTGCGATCTAAGGGTGGGGGTGGTTCAGAGGGGGTAGGGGGTGCAAAGAGGGAGAAGCCCGACACGAAGGCAGAGACAGAGAGGGGGAGGTTGGGGACCGAAGGATCCAAAGGCTGTTGGAGGAGCAGGGCCACACGAATGGGTTTAAGGGGATGAAAGCGACGGAAGGGTGGGAGGGGGTTGGTGCACAAAGCCGGTGCAATGCCGTTCGATGAACGATCGATGCTTCGATGAGAGCCGAACTCGCACAAAGCGATCCCAACCCCTGGTTAACGTTGGCTTAACGTCTACCTCTGCCAACACGCGTGTCCGCATGTTCGCGGCCACCCTCTTGCACCCTCCCGACCCCTCCTCCACGCGCTCTATCCGCACCATCCTCCTCTGTCCGCGTGTTTCCTCGACGAGAGCTTCCGGCGGGGACTCGCTGCCGAAACTTGCGCGTCTGCGCGATTCGATCCCTGTCGCGTCAGTCAAATCACGCGACACTCCACTGAAACCACGAGTTTTCCCCCGAAACGGGGGTTTCTATTATTCTCCTCGCACCCCCGTGCACGGGGGTGTGCCATTGCGAAGCTATTCTCTCGCGGGACAGTGCCCGAGGAGACTCTCAAGGCCTTCCCGCGAACCCTGTTCGAAAAAAATATTGTCGGCGCGAGAGATTCAGGCACGTCCGACTAATCGTATGTTTTTCTACTTGCAGGACCACCGCGGCGCACCTGGCGAACGTTTTTCCCGGAGTTTCCCGTGGCTGCTGCAAACGGTCGCTCAACCCCACGTGTGTATGCATTCACGCACACAACACACTCGCCATAGGAAACCACACAATAGCCCGTCACACCGCAGACCCACCATAGTCGACGTGCCGTGCGGGACTTGGAGCCTATATGCATCACGATGCAACCGTTCCACCACCCATGCCAGCTTCCAACCCCTTCTAAAGCAAACCTACCCCCTTTCGTCCCGAATCGTGGAATTAATAGACTGTCTGCGGTCTCTCTCTCTCTCTCTCTCTCTCTCTCTCTCTCTCTCTTTCTCCGTCCGTCCGCTGTTTCCTTTCATTCGTTTCCTTGGAAAATCATGCGAGAAAAGATAAAAGTAACAACGGGAAAGCTGAGTCCGATAATTGGAAGTCGCTTGACATTTCAATTTTGTCAGCTAGCGGCGCTCCGACGATAAACCAAGCTGGAATAGTCGTCCTGTATCTGATGGATGGTAATACGAAACAACGCGACGCAACAAGCAGGATATCCTTGATACGCTCCATTACATCCTTACCAGGTTGCATCTCGATACGCTTACAAATGGCATTTGTGAAATTATAACGAGAATAACGCGCATGGAGATATCAACCGTCGAATAAATTGAAAGAAGAGAAGGAGGAAGGAGAAACACGAGCACAAAGGGGTGAAAGATCTTTGGTGGAAGGGGTGGGTGGGGGTGGATATCACGAAAATTCCACTTTATTTATTTCGATAGAGGGAGGATTTGTCCGCTGCCACTTGTCTAACCGGACGGCCCACGTGCGCGCGCGCGAGCGAGGTATCGGATATAGCCAGATTTATTATCGAGCTTTTCACTGATTTGTCAATGAGGCGTCTCGCGAATAAACCCGGCGCATCCGGAGATCAGTGGAAATGGACGGTACAGCCTTTGCCAGGGACTTTCTTTGCTCGGCAAGCAAAATTTCTCCTCCGGTGGTTTATCAAGGGGTTGCAATGGGGTTGGGGCCGGGCTGGTGTTGTCGGCTGCACTTAATGCTCCTCATAGAGGGCTTTGGCGAGCATCCCGCGGGGTTGATGATGTTTGAACTCGGAGCAAATCACTATAGATATACCGAAAGTTCCAGTCGTGTAATCCGACACGCCCTACTAGCGCCGGGTCTCCAGTATCCACACGCTCTCGCCGCGGTAAATAGTGTCTCGTGTCTCGTATACAAAGTCAGGAAATCAATCGAGCTACTGCTAGCTAGCGTGAACATCGAGTTACCCACTGCTATCCGTTTCAACCCTCTTCCATTCCAGGAAACTTGCCGGTCCTACCCACCAAGATCGCTCGGCAATCATCGTCATCGTCGTCATCATCATCATCATCATCATCATCATCGTTCAATCCAAACTTTTACCATCACTCTCCCTCTTGTTCCTGTGTCTCTCGCGATGACCTTGGACCGAATTAACGAGCGAGTCGCGTCATATCGCGATATTTCCACTGGCGTCTCGCCCGACGCGGACCCGGTCCCCTGCCTCCGCTTTGAAAAATAAAAGTGGAAAAGACACGAAATCGATAGAGAGTTGATTTGCAGCACCGGTGGGCGGGAGAAAAGTTTTGTCGCGACTGACACGCGTGGACGACGGGTCAACGGGGAAAACGCGTAACGAAATTACTGGGCGAAACGAAGAATGGCGGACCGGGGGTGCAAATTCGTTTTGGCATCAAAGTCTCCCCGCGTAATTCCTCTAATTGCGATTAGTTATTTAGCGTGGACGTGCGTGTACGGGGCGAACTTTACGCACTGGACGAACCACCAGACGCACGCTGCTAATCAATATCGAATTTCATTGCGCCTGGCTAACCATCTCGGTGACAATTACAGAAGCTCCGGTGGTGGTGGCGGCGGTGGTGGTGCTGGTGGTAGTGGTCCGCTGCCACCCGGCTTCTATCTGTCCCCCGCACTCATCGCCATATTGTCAATTTTCTCGAAAGGAACAGAATCGAAGCGAATCGAATCGAACCGAATTAACCATCCCTAACAATTCCTCCCTCTCTCTCTCTCTCTCTCTCTCTCTCGGTTTTTACCAAATCTCTCGCTTTTTCTCATTGTACTGCGAAAAGGGGTGGCGGAGGAGAAAGGGCAAGGACGAACAAAGTACTCTCGATTATTGATGAAATCAATCGAACGAATTGTGAGAAGTCGAAGAAAATCGAAAAAAAAAAAAAAATAGAAAATCTTGCTCCGGTTTCTGAATAAATGAGGGGAAGATTAAAAAAAATGTAGCCACGAGATTAAATGGCTTTAAAATATTCTCTCGTTGGACATTAAATTCGAATTTTGGTAATCCGGCTTAGGATTGTCAATGAGTAAATGTATGAAAGATTAATTAGTGGGAGGGTTGCTAAATGAATTTTTCAGCCACTCGAGCGTTAATCCTTTTAACGGCAAAATTGAACTTTTCTCTTTGACGCGCGTGCTTCTCCATCGCGACCGAGTCCGTCCCCGCTTTTCTCCGTGTTCCCGGTTTTCCCCGGTTTTCCCCAGTTTTCCCCGGTTCCGGAAGGCTGGCAGATTACGTGCTCGCGGTGGAAGCATCGTCGCATCCTTCCGCGGCCGACGTCCTCGTTTGAAATTCCAGAACATTAAAGGACCACTCGCACACGCGCGCACACCCACAGCAGCGTAGCGAGCGGAATTTCATTTTCGAAATTACCTGCCAACTTATGCTTCGAAAATTAGCTGGATAATTTTGCCACCCGCCCCCTTAGCGCCGTCGATCGGAACTCCGCGATTCGCGAGAGCGCCGTTGGGGGTGGGATCACTTCCGGTCTGCGTCGGAAACTTTGCCTTCTTCACGCGTCGGGCGATTCCTACGGGACTAATCGGGATCGGTCGCGAATGAATAGCGCGAATATCGATGCACAATGCAGGGATGAAGGGAGAGAGAGAGACCCGCGTACTTCACCGGAAGGTTAGGTCAGACCATCCGATCTAATTAAGGACGGCAGCTGACAAATTTACCAATACAGACGTTGCTCCAAATATAGCGGAGATGCCACGCACCGTTGAGCATCAACAGTCCAGCGAAGCTTGCGTCTCTCCACGCTATTCGGACAACCGCGGCAACACCCTGCGATCGATGCACGCAACTTCGCATCGATCCGACGAAGAGCCGACGGAGCCGACGCACCGACGAGGAAAACGGTCCAATTCCACATTATCGCAGCAAAGCGAGTGGCTTCCACTCGCTTCATCGACGCGTCCAAGGAGTCCCGAAGGTCGAGGATCCTCCGGGACCCTTGGGGGATCGCGAGGTTCATGGGTAACGAGTGGTACGGGGGAGGGAGAGGGGTGGCGTTACTTCGACTCGTGTCCGACTTCCACTTTATTTCCGAGTTTTCAGTTCATGGGATTACGGCTATTCGCTGGGGAAAGTGAGCTTTTCGCTCCCGGGTACATGGACGATTACCGAATCCCCCGACGGTCGCTACTCTGCGATACCAGAGACAAGGGGGGACCCGGAACGGCGGGAACCGAAGTACCCGAAGGTAACCAGCCAGTCAGGCTCCTCTCACTCCGCTACGCTCGGCTCGTGCTTCACTTTTATTTTACAGCTCGCGAAAGCTCTAGCGGCGTCTCGCCAAACTGAATTCCAAACTTCTACCCTTCAAAGATTTTTCAGGGGTTGCTCCAATGGATTACGCGCGAACTTCTTCTCTACTCGCAAAATGTTTTTTATACTCGACTCTCTCTCTCTCTCTCTCTCTCTCTCTCTATCCGCATATCCAATTTCTACATGTCTACCATCATCGAAATCAAGCAAGCAATTCCCGTCCGAATAAATTAATTCTTTCACCCTCTCTTCTGTCAGTGGATACGAATGTGGGGGTGGTGGTGGTGGAGGTTTCACTTTCTTCCTCATTGTCCAACCTTGAAAGGATGGCAGAAATTTGTCATGCTCGCCCAGCCGACCGATACTCTTTGAATTTCTAGAAGCTATCTTCTCTCCACCCACCCCTCTCTGCGGACTTTTTATTTTACCGCCAGTCTTGCTCCATCCCCCATTCAACCGTCCATCGAGGATCCCGTTAAAAGTACCGTTGAAACCATGCCAACGCCATTGCACGGGCTTCCAACATATTTGACGACCATTCTCGGAAACCGATAGCTCAACCCTCCTCGACTCTTCCACTTTTACTCATTGCGCCACTACCCCGAAACCTTTCGACCGCCCTTCGCGCGATTCGACCCTGATATTAATCCGGGAGTTCGCTCCGCGGATAAAACTTCGCCTTAACGAAATCTCAGTCTCGTTGCGAAGAGAGAAATCCATAGAGAGAGCCCGTAAAATTCACCGAGAGTCGATTAATCGCCGAACGACCACTCGTCCGACCAGTCGTTTACTCGTACCACTGACGCTATCCTCCTCTCGTCGCGCTCGGGGGAATTTTTCTTTCAAAACGCCAGGATTATTTCGAGAAACCCTTTCCCCACGTGGACCCTCGTCCAATGCACACTCGCAAATCTTTTGCTTAAGTATCCCACGGTATTATCTCCCCTCCCCCTCCCCCTCCCTTTTTCTTCCGCTTTCCGTTTAATGAATTAGAATGTACTGGTTGCTTGTTTCATGAACAAGCAAAGACGCCATTTATGTTGGTTACCGCATACGTATCTGCCTGGCGTAGTCAGGGATGTGTTGGTGGGTGTTGATACCAGATAAGCCGTGGTGCGATATGGTCGCCAGGAACGGGGGCTCCAAGGGGTTGGAACCGGGAGGGTGAGTGGAGTCTGGAAAGACGAAAGAGAAACCCAACACGAACGATTCCCCGTATCCAGCATTAGTTTGCGCGCGTACATGCATGAGAAGAGCGCGCGCGCGGACGAATGCTCGTCCGTGTATGTGTGCGCAGGTGTGTGCGCGTAGGTATGCACAGGTGCGCACAGGTGGTGAACCTGTACCGGAAGGGATTTAGCAAAGTCCAGCCATAAAGAGTAAATTACGATGCCAGTCTCGCTTCGCAGTTTTACGCCAGCCATGCCTTCCTCGTCCTTTCTCTACTTACAACCCCTCGCGAGCTTCCTCCTCCGCGGACCCCCTCACCCTTCTCCACCGCACCAACCCCTGCCGCAATGGTAACGAAGCCTCTATCCCTCCACAGACTCGGAATAAACTTGACTATCGGAAGAATTTCACGCTACCGAAATTCTCAGGGAATTTATTTATATTCAAATACACCCCCCCTTCCCCTCGCCCTCCCGCTCTCGCAGGATTGGCTATTTATACATTCAACGACAACGAGACTATTGAAAGATGGAATAAAACAACGGGGCGTTATTTGCATATGCTGTGTTAGCTCTGAATCCATTGTTTCCTGGTTTTTACTCGGTCGGAAAAAATTGTTACGCGTGCTTATTTGTATGAATAAATTCAAGGTGAGACCGATCGCGCGTGTGTGTGCACGCGCGCGCGCGCAAGGCGTGGTAGAGTTTGCATCGCTAAATCGCACGATGTTTTTTATCAGGAAATTCATCAATCGTAAAAACTTTACGCGAGTCTATTATTTCGCATATTTTGTTACATTTCCCTTATTACGTCTATTCGCAAATGCTTGTTACTTGGAAAATAGGGGATTACGTTAATAATCCATCGTTTAGTAGAAGCTTCCTCGAATTCCACCCCCACGCCCTCCCTCCTTGCCGCTCCACGTAGGAATGTATCCGAAAAGAATCGTCGGGAGAGGAACTGCATATTAATCCGTGCGTTTGTTTATGCGCATGTACATAAAGGGGATGATACGGCTCTGATACCTGTGTATGTGCATAATCTAGATAAAATGCGCGCAAAAAGGAGAACGGTACAAAGAGGGTCGACACTAGATTTGCATACCTATTGCCGGCCTCGCCACAATGAAGGTGAGATTCGCCTTCGGCCATTTCGCGTCTAACCCTTAGCGCAGCTTCTGACTTTTAACCCCCTCGTATCTATAGGGCAATATTTCACTCTTATAAAAGTTCGCCAACCACCACCGCCACAGCCAAATTTTTATCTCTCCCCCTAACAATTCGCGCGCGCGCGCTCGAAACAATTTCAACCCCCCAAAGTTCCCTCTCCCTCCCCCAACCCTCCATCCACCGATTCTAGTTTTAAGGGATGATGGCCAGAGAATGGACTAGGTCAGGAATTTTCTTCCTAAGGAGAAATCAAAGCAGTCGATGATTTCCCGAGTTTGCGCGGCGTCGCTAATTTCAACGGGGAAATAAATCAAACGAGAGAAAGAGAAACGGAGAGAGAGAGTGAGAGAGAGAGAGAAGGAGAAAGGGAAGAAGTGGAAAGATTCTTTGGTGTTCAGCCGGTCTTGGCATTCGCGAAAAGTGGTTTATTAATAATGCGATAAAGGTGCTGGGAGAGCAAATTGTTTTTTCATGTTTCAATTTCAATGGAGCACAGGAACGCAGCGGCGGGGCAGGGGGTAAAAATCGAATAGCGGTTCGCGGGTCATTTGTTACAGTCGGTATGATCCGAAAGCGAATCGAATGGAGCCGAGCCGAGCCGAGACGAGAGGAGAGGAGTCGCGCGCGTGCGGTCAATTGCGGAATAAACCAAACACACTTGTAAATACGACGATGCGAACACATTGAGAAAGAGCTTGCGCTTCCACACGGACACGAGGGCTACCGCATCGCGCGGCTGGGGAAATATGGGGGTGGGGTGGCACACGCTCAGTCGTTTAATCAAAGCCAAACGCACATAAAGAAGCCCACTGCTATTTCGCGCGCATTCATTTTTATGCAATCCACGTGCGGAAAAGTACCTCGCAAAGCGACTGGACGTGCACAGTAGGTAAAGCATGCCATGCACAGCCCGCCATCTAAAGTTAACACCCACCCCCTTCCTCCCCGACGGCCACTCCACCACCCTCCTCGACTTCTCCCTCTCTAATATTAACGCGACGATTTAGAATAAATCTCGCCCTCATTACGATAAATGGACCACCTCGCCACTTTTATCACGCTACCCCCCGGTGATTCCACTCGTCGGCTGGTGGTGGTGGTGTTGGTGGTTCCACGCGCAACCCTTGATCGAGAGAAATTCCCCCCGTCCTACCCCCCTTTTCCTTCGGAGGGTAAAAATGTCGGGGTTGTTTTCTGGCTTTTTTTTTTTTTTTTTTTGTTTTGGAAAACTACCCCTATTTGCTTCCGGACGTTTATTTGCGAAAAATGCCGCGGGATCCGGAGGATTCACTCGCCAAGTTTATTGATCGGACCAAGACTGTCCAGCGGAAGAGAAAGAGAGAGAGAGAGAGAGAGAGAGAGAGAGACGGAGGAGAGAGGAGAGGCAAAGTATCTCCACATAACTCATTGCCGGGCCGCAACACCTTTCCGCGAGCGAAATTCTCGCGAGCCTGCTGGAGGAAACGCGGCCTCCACTTGACCCGCGATATTTCACGCCGAGATAAAACTTTACGCCGCTCATTGCTGAAAAATATCGTTGACCCACTCTACCTCCCCCGGCTTTCCGGGTCGGGCAAAAAATCATAAAATATAGCGATCGCCCGGAAAATCACAGGGGTCCTCGTCCTTCCGGCTCGAAATCGCTAAATATGGCTGGTACTCGCCGAACGGGAACAGCCATCGCTCATCGAGGTCATTCGATTTAATTTTACTATTCCTGTATCGAGATTCTCTCTATCGTATCGATCGCTCCTTATTTATTATTACCCTCCTCTGCCTCTCGATCTTTCCTTCGTCCTCTCCCTTACTCGTTTCTCCTTTCCTCTCTGTCTATCCTTTTTTCCCATTTTCAACCCTACCCTCTTCCCCCCGCCGCTTCTCTTAGGGATTTTATCATGAATTTCGACACTCGCGTACTACATCCTCCCTAAATTTCTCCACTCGCCTGGGAAATTATTTTGATCGACCTTTCCCCGGGGGTATTTCACGGTTAGAGAGAATCAATTGTTGGCTACTAGTTAGCCAAAGTTGTCACAGTTAAACAATTGAACTTGCAACTGAATTAATTCCATGCTGATGGCAAAATACATGGTGAACTTGAATAAAGTAACGAGTTAATCGAGTGACTGGAAACCCCCGGCGCTAAGTTAAGATAAGTAATTTGACTGGGGCAGCGCGCTTGTTGGGGGGTGACTTACGAAAAAATTTCTTAACGTTTGCATAAATTTTCTCGAGTCGAGTTCCTGCCTTCCTGCCTTCCTGCCTTCCTTCCTTTCTTCCCGAGAAATATGTTCACTGCTTGATTCTTGGCCAATATACAGAAATTTCGAGCTGCTTTATGCTCCGGCCTGCTTCTGCGAAACATCCCTTAACTTTCCGTATCATCTCCCTCCATAATAAAACTGAAAGTGGCTTATCTCCTGAATTTTTTCAGGTAGTCAGCCAACTTTTTAATACATCTTTAATACTGATGCTTTTTCACTTACTTACTGTAGGAGCATACGATGGCTCATATCCTTTTTACGAAAAAAAGACCGAGCGCGTTTCCCTCTCGCGAGAGAGGAACCTTCAGGAGAGAGAATAGCGTTCAATCTTTTCGAGAAGGATATCAGCCGGCGAGAGGAGGGGAGAGGGTGCGAATCCTCTGGGAATAAAGTTATAAATAATATTATTAACGAAAGCTCGTAAAGGAGTGGAGGGTACGCGTACGTGTGTATGTGTGTGCGTGTCTTCCCTAGACCATCATTGTCTTGGTCCTCTAGGTCCTTCTCCTCCTCCTCCTCCTCCTCCTCCTCCTCCACCACCACCTCCACCTCCACGACTAGGACGTCGGAAAAGCTGCATGGAAATGCAAATGCGTCGGTTCCTTTGTGTCCTTTCCGTGTTTGGCCGATGCCACTACTGCGGCACACATGTATGTGTGTGCTTTATTTAATATCCCGGCTACCCTCAAAGCTTTGTCTGCCTTGATACGACACAATTTTGCATGAGACACTTTGCTCCTACTTCCCCATTCTTGCCTTGGGCAAAAAATATGCATGCGTCAAGGCTAAAGTTGCAGTAATGAAATTACACGCGAAAAATCCCTAGGGACGAGGGAAATGAGACGGTGCGTATAAAGAATCGCGAGTTCTTAAGGGAACGGAGTGAATTTAAGGTGGGGAGATTGAATCGCTTCCTCTTCCTCTTCCTCTTCCTCTCTTCCGCTTATTTTTCTTTACCCTCTCTCTCTCCATCTCGTTTTTTTCTAGCAGAACCAAAAGCCTCCTCATCTATGCTATGCTGCAGTCTGCCGCTTTGATTGATCGCACAAACTGTGCTTGAGAATTTCAGAAGGGGTTCTAAGAAAATAAATTAACCGGGCGAGGCAGCGAATCAATGAAGAAAGTAGGTCGATGCAGCTGAATAATAATTATTTGTATAAGGAAAACAACTTCGACGCGCAGTGGTTAAAGTTTGCACTAGTCAGACGCCGGCAAAACTATCAGGATGACGTGCAACGCAACGGGGCAGGGGGTTGGGGGTGGAAAGAATGGATTCCGAGGGATGCAGGGGTGGGACGAGATTATCATCGGTGAGGGAATGACTCTCGATGGAGCATGCGACGCGACGAACGAGTCGGAGTGGGGGCAGGGGGGAGAAATATAGATCCCGCAGCCATAAGCAATCATCGCAGCTGGTTGACCTCTTGGTAACTAAGTCAATACCTAATATGATTAGTCGACAGCTGGAAAGTGGTAGAGCCGCTCCGAGTACATCAACGTCGACGTTAACGCATTCCCACTCGCACACGTGCACACGGACGCGCGGTACCGTCGAGTTACAGTCCTCGTTTCTCCAGAAAGCGCATACACCCACCACCCACTCATAGGGCCCATTAGTCAACGCGTACCGATATGCCAAAGCGAAATGTGGATGAATCGGTATAACGGGAAAAGGCCTCCCCTGTAACAGTCGAGATTTAGACGCAAGGTTTGAAAATTCCTTGACTTTTCTACTTCCCTCCCTTCGCGCAGTCTTTTACGCGGGAAAAATCAAGTTTTTCGCCGGAAAATCTCCGACCTTCGTTCGAAGGTTCGTCCGGTGCATTACCCTTGGCGTTTTCTCAGCTTCAAATCCAGTTTCTCGTTCAAGAACACAGAAGCGACGAGTTAAGAATAATCGGAGAGAAGAGACCTTGTAACGCGCGGTTTTCCGATGCGATGGTTCAAGCTGGTTGCGCGTGTAGTTTTTTGTATCCGAGGTTGACGAAGCGCGAATTTCTTTAACCTACGACTGGTAAAGGTTTTGGTAGCGTTACCATCTCGCAACGAATCACTGATATTATTTCAATTGATCTACGATCGATAATTGTCTCGCGATGAATCGTCGTCAAAATTTCTGGTTGGATCACTGAAGGTAATCGTCGGCAATCGATACTCTTATCGCATCACTCTTACCTCGATTCAGGAGCGATTTATGAATCTCTGACGCGTTCCGCTAATTTTTTATCCTCTCGTTTCACGTGCCAAGGGAAAATCCTTCATGGAAGCCTCGGCTAGTGTTCTTGCGCGATGACCGAGCAGCGATGAATGAAAAGGAGAGAGAAAAAACAAAAACGAGACAGCACTTCAGGTATGAATTTTAATGATTTATTTTCCAGTTTTCATCTATCGTACCCAGATACAACATTAACAAATATAATAATTGTAATAAGATGTATTAATCTGTATAATTCCCTAATATTTGTCAATCCAAAGCAGTTTAGTCCCCTAATAGAATAGTTATGTGGTACAGATCACTTAGGTATAAAAATAACGTCAGAATCACATAACAGCCATTTCTCGTTTAGGGTAAATTTCAGTAGAAATTTCGCGCAATTGCTTTGTATAAATATTACAGCTGTTGTAGCATTATAAATGAATTCAAAAAATGTTTATAAATAACGCATAATAATATCAATTGATACATTATAAAAAGATAATACTAATTTCTTTCTATATAAACTTAGTGTAGTACAGTATGAAATTATAATTGTTTTTCTTTTAGTTCACAATTTATAGTTTTTATGTACTATTGGTACTCGAACGTACATTTAATTATTACGGATGATTTTCACGCATAACCATTAAAATTAATTAACGATACCCATAAAGATGGATACGAATGTAACTTTGTTTTGCATAAATGTCCATAGCTTTCTTATAAAAAAGTAAGGCCGAAAGATAGGCATCATATCTGTGTATGTAAATCACGGAATAAAAAATTCAATTTGCTTTTTCTTATCTCAATGTCACTACATTAATAATATATAGATTTTTTGATTGAGTAGAAGAAGAACAATAGTTGAGAGTAAATTCCTAGGTTTGTACCGATAAACGCACTATTACGGGTGTTTTACACACCCACACCCACGCACATATATTTTTGTTAGTTTTGGCATATATTTAAAGATTTTTTAACGACAGACATTGAGCACTCTTCTCGGAGATTGTTTTTCCCATTAATATACTGACATTGGGACAATGATTTTTTTATCTTACTAAACTTAAGGAACATAGCGCAATCATAGTATTTAGCGCTATTCGTTTGTTTGCTTGTTGAATGTATGCATGTATGTATGTATGTATGTATGTATGTATGTATGTATGTATGTGTCTAGGGTGTGTGTTTCTGCATGTATGTATGAGTGTGCACATGTGTATGCATGTACCGTGATAAACACATGCCACACAAGTACACACGTACTTTTCAATTAATTATCGTATTAAATGTAGAGAACTATTTGAATTGATACACATTCATCAGATAAATAATTTTGCGCTTCCTGAATTGAATTATGTTATAATTAGAGATTTAAAAAGATTGCTATTATATTAGTAAGGAAGCTAATAAAATTTATCTAATATGGTTGTAACATGTTCAAAATACTATTATTATCGATGAATAATACACCGTACATTCCTTTTTGTTTTATGACATCGGCGTCGCCATTGGTAGTTTTAATCGGTATTTAAATGATTTTTCTCCATTTAATTTCCTATGGTAAATATATTGTTTAACTAGTATGAACACATTTAACATATTGTTACTTCAATTACGCAATTAGCGTTTCCTGAAATCGGTAAACTTCGAAGCAATAACGCAGAGAAACTAAATGCTTTCCTTTGTTTTTCTATTTCTATTTCTATTTCAGTTGGTTTTTTACGATACTTTTCTTAAGATTATTTCCAAATGTCGGACGTATCTCCTTATCTTAATATAAGTAATTAATGATTATAATTTATGCAAAACAATCGAAAAGCAATGTACTGTCCATAATGCGATATATATATACATATATATATGTATTAGGAAATTTCTATTTTACTTTTATTTAAAAATAAAGTTAAGTATATAATAATTCTATTTTAACAATAAGAAGTGACTCTCTTTTTTCATTGATTTATAAAAGATCTTTAAGCGTAATGATCACCTTTAAAGAAGTAGAAGAGCCGTAAGAATATTCTTCCCGATTGTTTTGTATAAAGAAATATTATAGTACACAGGTAATATTTCTTATATCCTAATAATAATGAATACATGAAAGCTACGAATATAGATGTAGCGTACAGTTTTTTTTTTTTTTTCATTATCAATCTTATCATTAATTGTTAATAGCTATATGTGCGCGCGACTATTTAAAATTTGTTGTTTTCTTCACACTGAAAATTTCATTATGAAAAAACTTTCTAGAATTTTATGACGTAAAACGATCTAAGTATAGATCATCGATAGTGTATAAATAATCTCTCTAAACGGGTACTGCTTTAGTACATGAAATTCGTATAGGAAAAATTTTTCTAAAAAATACTATTACTTCCGATAACTTATAATTTACAAACTCTTCTATAGAAGGCGTCGCGCTTCTAACTAATTTTTAGCGGAACATTCGATACATTTCTTTTTAAGAAATGGAGTTTTTAAATTTTCTTATACAAGACATGTGTATACAAATATGTTTTATATATACTCGTGTAATTATTTAATAAACTACATATCTTTCGTAGAGAATTCTCTTATTATAGACGAGAGCAAAGTATCTACGCTGTGTATGTGCTATGCGTGTGTGTTTGCGAGTACACTCGGCGAATATGTATGATTTTGTGGCTACGTGGGTGCGTGCGTGTATGTGTGTGTATGTGTGCACGAATGCGTATACGTGCTTCGAGGAGACATTGATATAGAGGATGCAGCATTTTCATAAATTTACACAAACACACGTACGCACGCACGCACGCACGCACGCACAAACACATAGGAGCGCGAGCGTATATTATTAAATTCATCTGTATCGAGAAAGCTGCAAAGAACACGTGAACATTATTAATTAAGCGCTTGATTTTTAATGTGTTTCAGACCTGAGAGTTCATCCACGCTGTACTTTTTAGCAATCAATACCTTATAGAAAATTTCTAATTGTACAAACTAAATATTATTGCAAATTATCAATTAAACGGAGAATCGAGAATATTCACTGCCATCGTTTGATTGAAAAAAAGTTTTATGCTGTATAATCACTATGTAGATACTAATCAACAAATTAAGCAGACTCAAAGTGCGTCCCTGGCCGTTTTACTTTACTTAACTTTTTTTTTCCCTAGTTTGAACAATAACAATGTATTTTGTATCACAGTGTGTATATCATTACATATCAGTAGCGTATTTAGTATTTGTCGTTTTCACTTTGGATATGGCAAATGTGAAATATAACAGTAAAATTATACTAATGTAAGTCTATACTCTTTGGGGCTAAATGCATATCACAGTGGGATAATTTTCAACATTCTATCTTTTTTTAAATCTTAATCATTCACCAGGAACGCACCGGTCTTAGAAATCGGCACCGCCTTATACACAGATCACACGCTAGATTCCTATATTCTTTTAAATGTCACACGAAAAAAAAGAACTAAATATTACCAACCCACAGAAATAAGCAAGCTGTTAAGTAAGAGTCTCCTTTTTACAATTATTTAAAAATGCACCGTGTTATACTATTTAGATAAATTGCTATTTTACCTTAATGTCCAGTCTTACTCTAAGATGTTCATGCATTATTTTTTACAGTAAATCTTATAGAGCTAGCAGTAATTAAAAAACGTAACTGGAATATAAAATTATTTTTATAATTTATAAAAAACAACAAATAAAAGATCTTTCAAAAGTAATGATTTTATCATTTTCAAAATATTTCATCGCGATTTATCACATTCAATTAACTTCTTAGCGCCAAGAGGAATCAATAATTTTGACTAGCCTCCGAAATAAATAGCAGTGCAAAACCTATTAGTAGCTTAATACGTATACTTAAGAATAGTCGATAAATATGATTGTATAATATATATTATCTATTAAAAGATGTATTCAACCCATGTTAAGTATTAACTGTAATTTTGTAAAAAGAAATCAACTCATTATTGTTTTCATTATTCTTATCATTACAAAAAGAAAAGAAAAGATACAAATATCTTCTTTTTTTTCAGTTATGAAAATTTGTACTCAATTAAATTTATGGCAATAATAATGACTTTATCTATTAACGTACAGTAGTAATTTGTTATCACTATATTAAATATATTTGTCTATATATTATCTATTACTTTTATTACCCCACTGGTATTGTATTATTATAATTAGTCTTATCTCTTACCAATACTACCAATACTATCCTTAATATTAACTGGTATTTTTAACAACTACTACCATTGCTGCTGTTGCTAACATTACTATTCACTATTGTTACTATTACTACTGGTGTCATTACTACTACTTTTATAACTACTACTATTACTACCACTACTACTATTAATATTACTAATTACTATTACTATTATTGGTATTACAATTACTCCCACCACCACCACCACCACCACCACCACCACCATCACCACCACCATTACTAACACCCTCTACAACCACCTCCATCACTGTTACTGCTGCTTTATAACTAACACTATAAATTTATTTATATATATATAGGCTTGGCCGAAGATATTTCGTGGAACTTGTTCTTTTAATGTAAAAGCTATTTTGTAAATTTATCACTAAATCAAATTAAATTTTGTAAAATAAGTTTTACAGTTTATCATTCATAAATATCTTTTCTTTTTGTTTTCTATTTTTTCACTTCTCTTAAAAAGAAAAGATACATATATATACTGTATGTTAATAGATTAAATAATATTATTGATCCATGCAATTGTCTCATAAAGGCTCTGTGCGCTAAGTGGTTTATAAAATTATAACAAATTTTACGATTGTTTTTTCATTATAAATTTCCTACAGTTTTACTTTCCACTGTTTCTCGTTTATATTCCCTACATACGCAAACTTCTATACGCAATATTATTTTGCATTACCAAACAGTAAATATTGGATAAAAAACTTTCCAATAATATCATAATTATCAAATTAATTAATTTCGCTCAATTTTATGAAATAAATTTTAACAATTTCCCTGTGCAAACTGATGAATAATATTGTCACGTTACATGCATAATTTATTAAATGATTGATATTATTTCTGATAATTAAACTCACGTAGAAGTAGATGATAGTAATGATTCCTGTTTTTAAGTTTCATTAAAAGAGAGACTTTGCAAATGCTGTTATAAGATTAGGTATAGTAGCGTCGAAACCGCAAATGGTTAGATTGTTTTTATCGATTTTCTTCTTATGATATGTCGATGAAGAACATACGGCACAATTGACCAATCTGTAAAGAAAAGTTTAATAAATAAATGATAAGCTTTATATCAAAATAGTCAAACAAAAATGACAAATCGCAAAATTACTTCGCATGCGGAAGTTCCATAGTTGTTCTGTATGTTGCCATCGCCTTTTCAAATTTATCAGACTTTTCATTTACTTGGTCCACAATATTAATAAATACATCATATTTCTTGTTCTGTTGTAAAGCCCACGTCATGGGTTCATTTAATGTAGTATCTCCTCCTGGTGTTTGTTGCAATTTCTTCATGGCCAGAGATAAAGTTGTTGATTTTTCAAGATTAACAGTATGTATGCCAGTATTATTTTCAAACGTAGCAACAGTAACGCTCTCTTCACAATGAAGAAAACAAAGCGCGACTATACAACCAACTTCGACAACATTTAAATTACCATTGCGCCATGCCCGATTTTCAAGCATAGATTTACTTGTATTAATGGTAATCATGTAACGAAAATATGTGGGTTGAAGGTGCTATTAAATATAATATAAGATAAGTATAGTTCCATAATGTATACTGTTGCATAGGACTTTAAAGACCAACTTACTGCGAATGAAAAATTTAATGTTTTGTACATAGCATCAATAATACATGTATTTGGAGGAGGTGGTGGAGGTAAAGGTTTCTTTGCTAGTTCTTTCATTTTTCGTTTTTCATATGATAATGGCCTTAGGAAAAATAAACATTATTGTATAATTACCAGTAATCTATTATATGGACATAATAGCGTTTAATATTTGCTGAATCTTACTTTCCAGAGTTTTCATAGTTTCTAATGGTAATCAAAACCAATGCTGGATGAATTTTATCATTATAAATTTTGTCTTCATTAGTAAATTCATCGATAACTTTCCCAACTGCTATTGCATTAGACTTTAATAATCCTAAATTTTGAATCCTTTGTAAGTTGTTAAAAAGAGTGGGTAAATCCATTAATGATATTAAAGAGATCCATACCTTAAATAAAAATAAGTAGATAAAAAATTTAAATATTTAAATTCTGTAAATAATCATTTTCAATACGTCTTAATGTCATACCTCTTCTGATTTTAACAAATGCCCAGGTACGTGGTCTAAAGAAAGCTTATTCATTTCCAAAAGACGTGCACAATGAACATCATCCTCGCTATGTTTTATCTCTTCAACATTTTGAATATACTTCAATATATTCTCAGTTTCAGAGTTTTCTTTATAAATTTCCTGTGTTTGTTTAAAACCATGTACAATATATTTGAATATCAGTTCTGTTTCTGTTTAGAAAAACATAAATTAGATATATTATAATAATATATAGAAAAGTAATTTGGATAAAATTTAAAACTCCAATAAAGAATCATTCCTTACCAACATTTGAAGGATGCGTATGACAAAGTTTTAAGATATCTCTGTGTCTCCAACCATATTTGCCTTTGTATCTTGTCACACATTTTGCAAGTTCTAAAGAATTCTTTGAAAGATACCAACTATTAACTGCATTTCTTATTCCATGGCCCCAACCATGAAATTTTTTATCTGTCTCACCAGATAATTCATTTTGTTGGACTAATTGATAAGCAAATTTTATGAATAAAAAGAAATGCTGAGCAGATTCACAAATACTTTTAACAGCTTTGTATGCAGCTTGCCTTAAATTTTGACTTTTTTCTTGTCTTGCACATACAGCTAAAGCAAATACCAATGTTTCTGGTTTTGGAACAAGTTTACTGTCATAAGCCTATGAAATAGAATAATACAAAATTATTTTATTGCTTTATAAAACAGAAATCTTAAGGCATGTTTACTGTACACATTGTTAACTTACTTTTTGAATTAACTCAATAGGTAAAATTTGTTTTTTAATGTCCGTATCCTGTGCAAATTCTTCTATAGATGGAACATTTTTGGCTAAAAAATATTTGTGAGAAAACCAATCTCCTGGTTGATATTCTGGATATTCTTTTCCAACAAAAAGAAATTGCATTAATCGTACTTCAGGACTATTGGAGTCCGAGTTTGTTGAATCTTCAGCAGCCATTTTCTAGTAACCACTGTATAAAAAAAGTTTTTATAAAATTTTAATAATGAAAACTTCATAAGATTCAATATTGTCAACAGTTTTAGTGATTTTATGAAAATTTGTTAATAAAATATCTAAAGAATAATAAACAAGTATAATACAGAGATACAAAGCTTACAATATTTACAAATTTAGAGAAGTACCAATTTTACAAAGAATTAATAATCTAAATTTTTCATCTCTTATTTTATATCGAAAATTTGAAATCACAGTAACGTTATACATGATTACCTGATAAGGTAACAAGAAAAAATGGAATATGCCAATTCGGTAATACAGTCAATCAGATGGAAAATGACCTAGTAGCTTATATTTATATTAGAAAAATGTAAAACAGAATTATCTGATGGAAATCTTTAATCTGCTGATTTTCTTAAGCTTTTCTTTTAAATGCTTATATTATTTACCTCGTGTCAATGTCGTCGAATGTGTGGATCCAAGTGCGAATATACAAATAAACGTCTTGACACAGAGGAACACTGATGAAAAAAAGTGTGGAGTTTCGAGACTCACGCTAGATGTCTCACTAGACGTCACGTAGTACAGGGCTTTCTCACAAGCACTCCAACAAGCTCCCATTTCAATATATAAGAATTCTGAGCATGAACTCCCAAGTGTCTAAGATAGGGGTTCGTCGAAACCTATACGCGAGCAGAAAATCCTTAACAAGAGTGTCGAAATCTATACGCGAGCCGAAATCCTCAACAAGAGCGTCGCAACCTATACGCGAGACAAAAATCCTCAACAAGAGCGTCGAAACCTATACGCGAGCCGAAAATCCTTAACAAGAGTGTCGCAACCTATACGCGAGACAAAAATCCTCAACAAGAGCGTCGAAACCTATACGCGAGTCGAAAATCCTTAACAAGAGCGTCGAAATCTATACGCGAGCCGAAAACCTTAACAAGAGCGTCGAAACCTATACGCGAGCCGAAAATCCTCAACAAGAGCGTCGCAACCTATACGCGAGACAAAAATCCTCAACAAGAGCGTCGCAACCTATACGCGAGACAAAAATCCTCAACAAGAGCGTCGAAACCTATACGCGAGCCGAAAATCCTCAACAAGAGCGTCGCAACCTATACGCGAGACAAAAATCCTTAACAAGAGTGTCGAAACCTATACGCGAGCCGAAAACGTTAACAAGAGTGTCGAAACTTATACGCGAGCCGAAAATCCTTAACAAGAGTGTCGAAACCTATACGCGAGCTGAAAACGTTAACAAGAGCGTCGAAACCTATACGCGAGCCGAAAATCCTTAACAAGAGTGTCGCAACCTATACGCGAGACAAAAATCCTCAACAAGAGCGTCGAAACCTATACGCGAGCCGAAAATCCTTAACAAGAGTGTCACAACCTATACGCGAGACAAAAATCCTCAACAAGAGCGTCGAAACCTATACGCGAGTCGAAAATCCTTAACAAGAGCGTCGAAATCTATACGCGAGCCGAAAACCTTAACAAGAGCGTCGAAACCTATACGCGAGCCGAAAATCCTTAACAAGAGTGTCGAAACCTATACGCGAGCTGAAAACGTTAACAAGAGCGTCGAAACCTATACGCGAGCCGAAAATCCTTAACAAGAGTGTCGAAACCTATACGCGAGCCGAAAACGTTAACAAGAGTGTCGAAACTTATACGCGAGCCGAAAATCCTTAACAAGAGTGTCGAAACCTATACGCGAGCCGAAAACCTTAAGAAGAAAGTATACCTTGTTCTTGCATACCAATATAAAACTTCAATTCCATTTTCTAAATCAAATCGAAAATGAGAAAACCCAACATATTTCCCATTACAAATTGCAAGTAAATACTGAGCAGGTTCTTCTGTCAGTTCTTCTTTTTTATCTTCAAAATTCCAGCCCCACATTGATTTTTCATACATGGCTTTCATATTTCGCTCCATTATATCAAATGTCCAATTTAAACATTCAGAATCAGCATCCTTGGCTTTAATAACTTTAAGATGTACACTAACCGGCACGGATGGTGTCCCTACCCGACTTTGAGAATGCTTGGTCTAGTTATATATGTCATTGCAAATACTATTACTAGAAAATCTAGTATTCTTTCTCAACTGTTGGTACTGCCGAATGCGTCAAATTAATGTATAATCTGAGAAATGTTACTAGTCTGTGCTCTATACTTTTGTGTATAAATAGTTGTTTTAGTAGCCATGTGGTTAAGCGTTGTTAAGGTTAGATGTTCCAAAGCTTTCAAACTCAATATAGAGTAAAAAAATTGAAGTAGCTTCCCTTTAACATTATTTAATTCAAAGCAGATTTTGAATCATTTGTAAATAGTTTGTACTGTATTTAATATGGGAGAAAGCTATAAGAGTCATGATAGTAATAGTAGCGATGGAGAAGATCAGGTTGAATCTAGTGAATCAGAAAGTGTAGAAGAACAAATTCTAAATAAAGAAATTAAAGATTCAAATAGTGACAATTCTGAGGACGATGCTAATGATTCCGAAGACAATGCTGAAGGTTCTGCAGAGGGTGATGTATCTGAAGACGTAGATGATACCATTTTAAGTGGTAATGATTCTAATAAAGGTGATTCCGTAAAAGGAAACCCAGGATGGGCTGACGCAATGCAAAAGATTTTAAAAGCAAATAAGCCTAAAAAGAAAAAAACAACTGTTTTATCAAAAGCTAAAAAATTATGTGACATTAAAAGAAAAGCAGAAAGTAATGATATAAAAGAGGAATCTACAACTGAGAGTAAAAAACAAAAACTGGAAATTGACAGTACATTACAAGAACATCAAAAAAAGCATAAAAGGAAAGAAAATACTTTAGGAATTAGAAAAAAACCTTCTATTCTTGATAGGGAAAGAGAAAGAACGTTACAGAAAATAGCTACTAAGTAATAAAATAAAATCGAATTGTTATTATATATTAAATTTATTATTAGTATTAAGTTATTAACTGTACATGTATTTTATATTTATAGAGGTGTCGTTCAATTATTCAATGCAGTTAGACAACAACAAACGGATATTAGTACAAAAGTAGCACAAGCTGGGCCTTTGGAAAGAAAAAAAGAGCAAGTTTTAAAAAGTATTGATAAACGATCCTTTTTAGATGTACTTATGGGTGGTTCGAAAAGTATTTCAGTAGAGGATAATGTTGCTAAAACTGATACTGAAAACATCGATGTGGATAAAAAGGTGTTTAATCAACTTTATATATATATGTATATATATGTGTATATATATATATATATATATATATATATATATATATATATATATATTATAAGTGCATGTGTAACATGTTATATTTATATTTTTATTAATTTGTTAAAGGATGAGAAAGTTTGGAGTGTCCTTCGAGATGATTTTGTTATGGGAGCAAAATTGAAAGATTGGGATAAGAAAGATGAAGAAGATTCAGATTCATCCATGCCTGATAATATAGAATCCGACTAAAAATATAATAAATTATTAAATAAACTTAAACTTTTATTAAATATGTTAATTTAAATCATACATGTGATTAATTGCATTTTCCTATGTTCCTTCTCCCTTGATAACTGTTAAGACTCTAGATGCGCTACTCATTTGTATAAATATTACTACATAAGTTGCCACCGAACCAAAAAACTAAAAAAATATATTATTCTTTTGATAAATCTTATTCTTGATTTCAAAATATTAGATATTAGGATTATTATAATTTACCCTTCGAGTGAAATTATCATCAATTTTAAAGAAACCACCAGCGGACAAATACAACGGATTTAGTATCATTTGCAGGGAAAACTGATGCAACTAGAAATAAAGATTTAACTTTTAGTACAAAATTACAAGTTTAGAAAGGTTTTTTTTTACCTCTTCTTTTATTTCTCCAGTATTGTAAAATTCATCGATTTCTCGGAGGATCTTGCCAGTATGATTGGCCTGAATGAAACTAAGTGTAAATTACTTGGTACAAAGGCAAATAACAAATTAAATTGATAAAATAGGTGTACCTGCAGAACAACCCAGCCACACAAGTGATTTATCACAAAAATTTTTACAGCAAATATAGTACCCCACATAAGCATTACAACAACATCGTTCGAATGATCTAAGTCAGTTTCATCGATTACTTTGGACTGAACACCTCGTACGTAAAAGTAAATGCTATAAACCGATACCCCAATTTGGGAAAAATTTATAATTAATTCCAATATAATTGGTAGACAAAATGCTCTATTAATATGACGCGTAAGTCTACAAAGCTCCAAATGTAATTGCCTACAAAAGAAATAGACCAATCATTAAATAAGAAATAATCAATATAGATGATGCATAAGACTAATAAGTGATTTCTTTGGCTTTCTATTTGTTTATTAAATTTCACTTGATCTATAGAGCTATGCATTTCCGATGCAATGGCAAAGTTTACTTTAGAGTTTGCACCAAGTGCTTTAATGAGTTTCTCGTTGATCCTGGAGCTGCTACAATAATCGGTGATTTGGTAGTCCATTTGTTAACATGAATGGCAAATAGCTTCATGCTATTGATACTCTTAAATCTTTGAAGCATCACATTATTTAATCTCTGAAATCTTCTGCCAACGTTCCTAAAAAGAAACAAGAAGATAGCAGCTTCGGTAAAGGCTCTTTCGACAAAAGCTTTTGGTAGGTCGAAAGTTAACTTACAAGAGGGACAAGCCAAAACAGACGTTAATGATAGAATTGGTGAATGCTGGAAGGTGGAAAATAAAACTTGTTATACAAGATTCCCAACCGGATAAAGATGTCAACAAATTTAACGTGTCCATTGTAAAGATGAATATTATTATTACAACCCATAAAAGTAACGCGCATTTATTTTCACGAGCCATTTTACTGTATCCTTTATTGACTCCAAGTTTTTCGAGGGTCTCATCTGCCTGCGAAAAGCCAATCCAGACGGGAACGAAGAGCTTCGAACAGAAGAAATTTAATTGCGAATAAATATGAACGTTTCTCAACGAAGGAAGAGATTATTCTTTGCAAGCTTACCTTCGCGCTCAGCGAGGAACTGATTACAGTGATAAGGGCAATGTAATAATTAACACCGATTGAAAATATAAAGGCAACCAATTCGAAGAAGTGCCAATCCATTTGCAGCACCAATTTCAGTTTCACGTAAAACCCATACGTCAAGGATCCATATAACAATATTTTATAAATAACACTCAGCAATATTCTTGGTTTATTTCTGGGAATCTCGATAATTCCTACTCCAAGGATCCAATTTACATAAGCCAAAAACCGGAAGGCCTTTTTTAAGTTCTGCGCCAACTTTACAGCCGGTGATACGGTTTCCTTGAACATTTTTCACATTTGCCAATCAAATCTACTAGAACAGTACATGCACGCGATTGCATACGCGCTTTTTATCTGTACGTATTTGATGATCAAAGTAAATCAAATTCCTCTTGTCGGAAGTTTTCTTCAGCGTAAGTGACGGGAGAGAGAGAGGGGTAGAGAAATACGCAATTTAAAGAAACACGCTTTAACTAAAAGAAAAATTGATTTAACGTGGAGAATGGCACAGAGGGATCTGGATCTGGAAGTTTATTACACATCAGTTTAATTGTTTTCAAATGTCAATATTCATTAAGGATTCCGCGAATAGTGCCCGTTCGATAAGCACTCACGTATGTCGCTGGGGAAATTCTTCGGGATCACCGATCCACTCTATAGATATTTGTTTGCGTTACTATCTAGCGGAATATAATTTTAGCTACACAATACGCCTTCGCGAGAATATCGCCATTTATCATTCCTCTCATCGTTATCAATAATTATCGTATTTGCGAGTAATTAATTTCCTTTTGAACCATTGTTGCCAATTAAAAGCGAGTGCTTTTATTTATTCATTGCTTATCCTTTCGCGTTAAGTGGTAGCGCGGCTGCACGAAGAATTTTAAGACGTTTTTCCAGTTAGAAGATAAACTTTATTCGCAATTATCTCTGGCTTCGTACAAAATCTCTCTCTTTCCTCGAGTGCGCTCTTGCAGAAAGATCGTTAAATTTCATCGTAGACATTCGACGAGCTGCTCATCTGGATGAATATTACCAAGTACGTCGCAACAGTGCCGAAAAACTGAAAGTATTTTGAAACGCTTGTTTCTCCAGTGATTTTTTAAATAAGAACGCTATATCGCGCTTGTAGAACGTAAGAGATTTGAACGCACCCTCTTGGTGAAGCCATTGTCAAGCACGAAGAATCCAGCGGCGTGAAAGCGCAATGGATTCAGTTCCAATTGCAGAGCAAACTGTTGCACCTGAAAATCAAGATTTAACGCAACCCGCTAAAAGACACGCCTTAAAGGAGATATATCCAAAACTTCGTACCTCTTCCCTCAAATCACCTTTCAGATACGAGGGCTTGATTTCTTGCAAGATTTGCTTCGTGAGGGCCGCCTAAAAATGACTCTCACTGAAATCTCACCGATAAAACGACGATTTAGCAATAAATACTTACCTCGTTGGACACTGCCGCGCACATTCTATTCGTGATAAAGAGCTTTAAGAATATCAGACAAATCCACAGGCAAAGAGAAAGGGTGCTAATGGTACCCTTGAAATTGGCCACAGTCAGTACACCCGACATAAAATACAAATTATACAGGAGTGCTGTTATTTGCGTGAACTGTACAATTAGTTCCAACAAAATGGACAGACAATAGATTTTATTCAACGTACGCGCAATGACGCAAATTTCACGATGCAGCTGTCTATCGGAAGAAAGAAGAGGCGCTTAGTGTACACTTCGTTAGGAGAGAGAATTTCTCGTATTACGACTATCAGTATTTTTTGTAAAGCACAGCTTTTCCACTCACGGTGTCAGAGTACCAAGTCGAACTTACTTGATAGTGCAAAGGCATGCCCTGACGGTATCGTGGTTCGAGGCTTTGCTCGCCGTAAGTATTTTCTCGACGTCCATTTTTGGCGAGAGCTCCTTCACTTGGAGAAGGTTGAATCGATCTCTCAGAATTTTGTTCACCGATTCAAACTTATTCTTAAGGTAACTTGAAGGGGGTAAGAAATGTCCGCCGTTATTATCGTTGCGCAAAATCTCTCGTAGCAAAGATCGATAAAAATAGAAATGGTTTTGATAAATGTTTTACCCAAGACCCAGACCAAACGTGAGATCAACGATCAGGTTGCAGTGAACCGGATGATGAAATATAAGGACGGTGAATAGTGCCTTGGGGAAGTCGACGAAATTCATGAAGTACCGGACATCCGCCGCGAGTATAGTCGCTAGAAAAAGCGACCAGGCCGACAGCCACAGTATCGACTTGCAGAAGAGAGTCTTGTACTGTTTCTCAATGCCGAAGGTTTCCAAGGCGTTGTCCAGGATCTCGCACCTGACCAGAACTGTGCTAATCTTCTTCAATCGCGACGCGAGCGAATAGGCAGAAGAAAATGACGTTATTCTCACGAGTGTCCAATCTCTCGGATTAGGGAGAGACGAAATTAAAGAGAAATTAAAGAGAATTTAAAGGTGCTTTTTGACACGTACCTTGGAGCTGCCCCATGCGAGTACCGCGGCACAAAGGGCAACGGCGATATTGACATACGTGATAAAAAGAAAAGTTACCGCCTCGAATCTGTACCAGGTTATTTCCATGGCTGTCTGAATGCTGCTGTAATAGCAGAAGGCGTAGATACCTTTGGTCAGCGTGATGTAAACGAGGGTCAAGGCTTTTCTGGGTTGCTTCCAAGGATATTCGATGATACCCATACCAAAGATCCAGTTCGCCCAAATAACTGGCGACAGCGCATCTCGGATGTCATCCTTGTCTAATGTCATTTTCTTGCCTCTTTTGTATCTTCAGAATTCACTGAAATAGCAGAGCATGCTCTTGCTAAGGAACGATGCACGTTTCCCCTTGATCCCTTTAAAATTACTTCTTTTTTAATTGTCTCTCTCTCTCTCTCTCTCTTTCTATTTACACCATTATGAATTCTACCATTACGAAATCAATATCTCTCGAGACAAATCGATAATTTTTCTTTCCTTTCCTTCGAAAAGAAGTTCACACTTTTTGTTGCAACCTCTCTTATTGTTATTATTTTAATTTTCATTCCCTCTCCCTCTCACGCTCTCCCTCCCTTCTGCAGGAGATTAAACACTTGTGTGCGCTTTGCTCGTGCTTTAACAAGTGAAAACGATCCTCGGTACTAATACTGTAAGTTGGCTTGAATTAATTAACTATCCGTGTCACGCAGTAGGTAGGGCACGAATTAGAAAAGTAAGTTGTAACTTGATCGATATTCCTCATCCACGTAATGTCCACGTTGAGTTCTTAGAATTTCTCAGATAATGGGGTGGTATCGCCTTAATACGTGGTTTAATATTAATACTATTGACAGTCGCTCAAGATCTAAGTTGGCTAATATTTATTTTCTCTTTCCAAGTGTCTCTTTAAAGAAAGGAGCGAACTCTCCTTCGGAATATATCAGTTCGCTCTTCGAATCGCGTTGGGCATGTTGGTCATTTGAATTAAAATTACCAGATACGTGGCTACCGTACCTAGAAACTGAACAAAATTTCTCGTATTCGCGCGATTCGTTTGCTTATAGAATTGATCGAACAGACAAAATGGAATAAAATCGATATACTCTGCTAATGTAATCTTCGCCCAAATTGAAGAATCCAGTGGCGCTCAGTGTCAATGGCTTTAATAGAATTTGAAGGGAGAATTGGTGTATCTAACGAGTATACATGCATTAATAATGTTAAACGTTAAAATAGTACTTGTGTACAATTCCAAATAAAATAAGCTTTTAATATCTTTGCGTATGTGTAATTTGTATTTATAATTAATTACTCTTTTATACTATTAAGAGCTTACTTCTTCATTTAGATTATCATCGGGATGACGACAGCTCAGTTCTCTGATAATGTTACCAGTTTTTTCAGCCTGAAATTATTTCACGTTGAAAGAGTACAATTTTTTTTTTTTTTTTTGAAAACTATCGATCAACGTTGCAATAGCGCACTCACTTCTGATTTTACTCTAGAACTAGTATTGTTCACTAAAAATAATTTCGTGGTATAATATATTATCCACATGATGTTTGATATTATGCTCGGTCGATTAATGATATTCTTTAAGGGCAATAAGCCAAAGTAAAAGTATAAGCTGTAGAAGCCCAGTAATATCTGGCAAAAGTACACAAATATTTCTAATAATAGCTGTATGCTGAAAACTGCATTTATCTCGCAAGATACTTTGCACAGTTCTAGATGCAGCTGTCTGTAAAGAATCGAATCATCCAGCCACTTTGATCGCCTCGATAATTTTATTGAATGTATCGGTAAAACTCTCTTACTTCATGGTCTCTATGAGAAATGCTTCGGAATACACTTTCGAGCTGGGTCTTTCTATCGCGGTGATGGTTACTTTATACGGGCGTGCGTTTTTCCAATAAAAGCGATTATTCGCGTGTTTAAACGAACTCGTTATTACGCCATTGATCTTTTTAAACGTATTTCTTATATATCTGCAAGGAGAATGTTGCGAATTACGATGCTACGTACCAAAGCCCGCCGCGAATACTCACAGGAAGTACAGGATAAAATTAAAATCCACCACGGATATGACTAAATGCGTGTATTGCAGAGAAACGTATGTGAAGAGGAACCAGCCAAAATGTTCAAGATTGAAACTCCAGTGGATGTCTATCAGTAAAACTAAAACTTCTACGACGATCCACCCACTAACGAGAATAACAGTTTTTTTATAAAGGACGTTGTAATTTTTCTTGACTTTAAATTTTTCCAAAGTCTCGTCCACTCGTTCACACCTACTCACGATAATTTCTAGCTTCTAGAATTGTTGATAAAACGTCAATGGATAAGGTACCAAGGGATTACAATTAATGAATTTTCTATACCTTAGAATTGCACAAGTTCAAAATGATCGCTATGTTGGCTGTGAGAAACCTGAGAATCATCAGATTACAGTAGACAACACTCTCGAAAAGGTGCCAAGGTAATGTCATAACGAAAGCATACGACTTGTAAAAGGCGTACGTAAAATAGGTATTTTTGGCTAAAAGATAAATGGCACTTTCTATTGGTCTGGGTGGACTCAGCGGAATCTCGACTAAACCGAAAACCCAATTTAGCCATAACAACGGTAAAATTACAGCTCTCAAATGTTTAGTAGTCCAATCCATGATAACAGCGATGCTAAAACTCGCAGAGTAAAAATGACTTAACAACTTATCCTTCAACTTTAATTTCGATAATGTGTGTAAGTTTGGAAATATGGGCAATAATGTTCGTTCGATTTCCCACGGGACTTTCCTCGCTTGATCGATATTCAATTACCATTACAAATTTCTTTAAAATTATCGTAGCGATTCGATAATAAAAACCAATATGAAAACTTATATTGCGTATCTTTATTGTACACAGAACTACACTTTTTTTTTTAATAACAATTATTTCTCATTTAATGAGATAAACGAAGAAAGCGCTCATTCGGATCTAACTGCTTGAGCAATTATTATAAAGTAAGTGGTAGCGGTGTTTATAATCTGAAAAAGAAACGCACGCACGTGTACCAAATTGTTTATAATTAGTGATTTGATTAAGATAAATACGATGCAATTTATTACCCTGGCGATGAGATGAGTACCTAAATTTAATATCCCAGAAGCAGTTAAATACAATGGTCCAATTAACATTTGCAAAGAAAATTGATGCAACTGCAAAAGCGAAAAAAAATAAGCTAATCTAACTTAATTAGCTAATTAAACTTAATGGGTATTTAAGAACCTCGTCTCTTATATCATCCTTAAAGTAACTAGGTTCCAATTCTTGGATAATTCTTCCAGTATCTTGAGCCTTCAAGGTGAATTGATATTACTTAAAGGAAATACTCAAATACGTTCCTTGTTACTTACTTCTTTGATGGCATACGTGCAGGCAGAATTAACAGCAAAGAGTTTCAAAATCGAGAAAGCGATCCACAGTAGATTTCCCAATAATGACATTATTTCATACTTTGAGTTTATATAGTGCATCTTTGCTAAGAGGTACACGTGAAAAATGCATAGAACCAATTGAATAAAATTCATTGCAAATTCAATTATGAGGAGAAAACCAAACATTGCGTTTATCGCCTTTGTAATTTTACTTAATTCTAGATGCAAATGCCTGTTTAACGATAAGTGAATTTTATTACATTCGATATACCGAAGATTGCGTTGACTGACCTCATAGTTTGTATAAAGTGCTTTAATTTCTCTCTATTGTTTTCTGAACGCAGGTCGTCTGATTCCATCTGACTTAATGCGATTTCTTTAAATGTTTTCGTCAATAAATCATTTATCTTTTTGAACTTATTGCCTATGTATCTAAGAGAATGAAAATCTATTTAATGAAATTCAGGGAATCATGGCTCATATCTCTATGTCTCTTATTATATTTGGCTTACTGCAAACAGAGAATGAACGTGAAGTCGACGGTGCTATTTACATTTTGAAAATGGTGATACACGATTTGCCCAAATAACTTTTTCAGGAAGCTGTTCTCGTGCTCGATCCAAAACGTATCGTAAATTAAAAGTGTCGATTCTACAAGCAAAAAAGTTAGTGCCCACCTGAGGCTATTTCGAAACACGGATTCGTATTCTTTTTTAACAGAGAAAGCTTCGAGGGTTTTATTCACTTGTTCGCATCTTCTAATGATAGTTCTCATTTGCTTGAAGCAAACACATAAATCGATTAAGCGCTACTCTACTTAAAAAGTATTTATTCATTCGTAAAATTCGTACCTTCACGTTGCACCAACTGTTAATAACAGCGAAGAACGAGCAAAGTTTTCTCGATGAGAAGAGGAATATCAATAAATTGGCTTTCTCGATAGTCCACGTTGGTGGAATGGCGTAAGAGAAACAATAAAAAAATGCATAGGAAAAGAATCCGTTTATAATCAAGAAATATATTCCACTTAAGAGAGGTCTTGGATGATTTAATGGAATCTCCATTAAACCTAAACTAAAAATCCAGTTCAACCACAAAACGGGAAGCAAGGCTTCCTTAAGAGTTTCTGGTTTCCAGCTCATTTAACAAATTTCTTTAATTTTCGTGTACTCCAAGCTATGTAAAACAATTAAGCAGAAAAGAAATTGAGGTAAGTTACACTTTTATGAATGATTGCGGTATATTAGAAATTTGTTTATTGTTTGTACAGTATTCTTGTCTGCAATGCGTTATTCTTTCGATTGCACTTTATAATCTTGTTAGGGACAGTATTAAGAATTAACGGCAGAAGGATATTAATTTTCTTTTTATAATCTTCTTGAGTGCATATTACATTAATATCAATCTAAAATCTTCAAGTCTGTAACAATCACCTTATTTTACAGTTAATAAATAATCGATATTAGCATGATTGCATTTATGCACATACAGGGTGTCTGTGAAGAAACTCATCCCCAATTAAGAGACGATTCACGACACGCTAAACTGATTTCAAAATTAGTGAAGGACTCGTTTAGCAGTAATAAAAAAAACATCATGATCTTGTAACAGAGGAACATGAAGGGAAAGAAGGTGTCCAGCGTGCCACTTCCTGAAATTATAACGTCGTATCTTGAGACTCATGAAAATTTTCGATGGCACGTCAAACACTGTCTGACACATCATGTTACCCTGAATGGAAAGACGCAATTTTTAGATACTCTATCTTCGAAAGGAGTACTTGAATATATAGGAAAAACAATGGAAATCATCTTTTGGTGGACTATTGAGTGGTATAATAATGTGCAACGTCCCCCGGTGCATTACTCATTTGTATTATGATAAACAAATAAGTGAAAACTGTACCATAAAACTGCAACAAAATTGTATTTCTCTATTATCTCTTGAAATAAAGTTTTCAGCAGAATCACTTCAGAACCAACCTTGCTAATAAGATTCTTGTCCAATTTAAAGAATCCACAAGCGGTTAGACAAAGAGGATTTAAAATCATTTGCATTGAAATTCGGTGCATCTAAATAAAGAAAATTAGAAAATACCTCATATAGTTAATAACAGTATGGGGACAATAAATATGCTATCTGTACTTCTTCCTTTATTTCTTCACTCAGGGAAAAGTAATCGATCTCTTGAATGATTCTACCAAATTCCTTGGCCTGAAAAAATTGTGATAAATTAGAATTTAGAACGATTTATAATTCCATGTTGTACATTACCTCCATGGTAACGGTATTGCACACGTGGCTTATCGACATTACTTTGATAGAAAATAGCAAAATCCAAGTAAACAACCCTATAAAGACTTGGAGATTGTTATTATCATAAGGAATGAGCCAAGACAAATAATAAACGTTGAAAAGGCAGCAAATGATTTGTAAGAAATGATTCATTAGCTGTAAAAGTATTTGTATGTAGAAAATTTTATTCATTCCTCTCGTAATTCTGTAAAGTTCTAAGTGCAGCATTCTGTAATACCAGAAAAACACTCTTAAAAATCTATCGTATGACACAAATATAGAATACCACAAATTATTGAACGGTAAGAAAGTTTGCACCTTATTATCTGAAGAATATTTTTCAGGGTATATTTTCGTAGAAAGGGATGTCTCGTTTTGTTTGTCACTGTTACCCCTACCATCGTATTTCTAATATCATTTGTGTCAAGTTTAACAGCCCTCAATGTATCCTCGGTAAAATGATTAAGCTTCTTAAATCTGTCTACAACGAATCTATATGCAACGAATTAAGATTCCTTAAATTCAATGTCTCCTTATCTCTCGTGTCAGATTGGACTTACTGAAGATAAGAGCAAAATGTAAGATCTGTAATGCTGGTTACTTGTAAAAAATGATGAAGTATCATCGTTAGGATTATGATATATCCTATATTGGAAAAGTCGTGGTTAAAAAAAAAAGACATGTCTGATAGCAAAAAAAGACTGGTACAAATTATCCAAGCGAATGCCCATTTTGCGGAGAAAACAAACAGGCACTTGTAGTCCCTTTGGATTCCAAGTTCGAAGAGAGTGTCGTCCACGATCGTACATTTATCCATGATAAATCTGAGATTCTTTATCGAAAGCCTGTATTAAGGGCAAATGGATTTTCCCCCCTTTTCTCTTTATAAATACGAAAAATACAAAATACCTTTTGATTGCGCCAGCTGAACAGTATCACCAGTACACCAACAACCAAAGTTATGTACGTGTTAAGAACCATCAGTCTGTATTCGTATTTCGTCAATGGAAGAATGAGTTTAACGAGAATTATTATTTTCAAATTGAAATAAATAATTATAGATTTCGACAAAATCGTGTAAATGGTGGATGCGAATGGTCGATAATGATACAGTGGATATTCGAATATTCCCAAGCCATAGAGCCAGTTCAATATCAAAATAGGAAGTATCGCTTCTTTCATATTTTTAGGTTCCCAGTGCATTCTTATTAAAGATACTCTTACTACTGCAATTTTCTATTATTCAGGCATCATTTAAATTATGTCGGAACGTGTCTCGATATTTCCCTCGATCAATAGCATATTAGTGTAAGAATACCTATCAAACGCCTATTGTATTTTTAATCAGTTAAATGGTATTGCTCTCTGATAGTCACTTTAAAAGGGAACCTCCAAGCGCGTAAATTGAATTACTGGGAAATTATCATATGCGTAGAGTGTGCAACATATCTTTTATTACAAAATAATGGATTTGGTATAATTTTTCTCTCTGTCGCGACACGCGTTGTGTCATGATTGCTGCATATTCGTAATTTGTATAAGTATCACCAGGTAAGTAGCAGCTTTGTCGAAAAACTGTAAAAACAAGCATTGCTTTGGCAAAACGCTAGAGTACGATCGGTGTTGGGTTAATAAGATTAATATATCGTGCGAAACCTACCCTCCCAGTGAGATTGTCATTTAGTTGAAACCATCCGCAAGCTGTTAGGCACAGAGGATTGGTTAGCATTTGCAAGCAAAATTGGTGGATCTGGAAGGTCATGGAAAAATGTTTTACAGTCGATGGATTCTACACGGAAGTACGAAAGCTTCGGTGGAGCCTTTACCTCGTCTTTCACAGCCGCGCTGTAGGAGATGTGTTTAATTTCTTGTATAATTCGATTAATTTCTCGTGCCTAGAGGAAACGAGAGAAACTGTCGTTATAATCAAGTTCACCACTCGAGCTTAATTGGAGAAAGGAGAATGTACTGTGCTTTCGTCCCGTTAAAAGAAGAATCAGGAGAGCAATTCTCTTGCTTTTATACCTCGCACACGACTGCCCCGCAAAGGTGATTTACAATAAAAAGTTTCAAGGAGTACATGGACAGCCAGATGATCATCCATATCAGCGACGTGGTATTTTGAACGTGCGATTTCGATGATATTCCCGATAGAAAGTAAAGCTGATACAGAGCAGCGATGATCTGAGCGAAGTGAGTGGCCATTTGCAAAAGAATTTGCAAGTAGAATATCGTGTTTATTTTGTGCGTGATTCTACAGAGTTCCAAATGCAACTGTCTGCGAAGGAAAGAAATGCTGGGGATTAGTGAAAAGTCGGCAGAATTTGTCGACGTGTACCTTATGGTTTGAACAGTGTGCTCTGCTTGATATTTCAGCAGATTATTACGAGCTATGAGGATCTTTCTGTATCTCCCTTTAGATTTATTCAAGGTTGCTATATTCATGGAACCCTTTTCCAGGATCTCTTCTATCACGTTATTGATGCTATTGAATCTGTTCTTCAGGTATCTAAAATATCGAGTTCCCTCTTATCGTATTGTATTTACGAGCTGGTGATCGCGACGCGCAAAATCAAAGTCATTGAATGCTGTGATTTTTACTTACTGCAGGAACGTCAGAAAGCTAACGTCTACCACGGAGTGAACCTGAATGGGGTGCGACAGTATGACACACCTAATTAAGGCATCTATGAATGTCAATTCTTTCAGAAATTGATGGGTCTTCATCGCTACAAATATCATTACGCTTATCAGCCAAAGAAACACCCATTTCAATGATATCCGTCGAATTTCCGCATAATTCTTTTGAATGTCGAACTTCTCTAACGTCTCGTCCACCAGCTCGCATCTTGCCAAAACTTTTTCCAATTCCTTTCAATAATGAATGGAGTATTCGATGTATTATCGATGAACGCGCGACTATATTTTCTGGACAATAAAACGAAATATCGTTACTTACTTACTTTTGATTTGATCAAGCAAAGAATGATATCACTGAATGCAACGATCAGGGTGAGACAGAGGAGAGCGATCGACGAGAATTGCTCATAGCTCTCCAGTCGTATAGTTATACTTTTGGATACAGTGACGTAATAAATATAGCAGACCATGCATTTTGTTATAAGGATGTACACAACACTTATGCTACGTCGAGAGTAATTGAGAGGAAACTCTATTATTCCCAGGCCGTAGATCCAATTCAACCACAAGATTGGGGCCAGTCCCTCTTTTACAGATTTTATTTCATTTCTCATACTTTTGCATAGAATTCCCTCGAGCAAGTTGAACGAAGGATATCCATTTTCTTGGCCGGCCATTCTGATAATGACTCTTGAGACTCAGAGTTTGCGCGAAAAACAATTTTATATAAAATTGTATTTATATGGTATTTATAAGTTTGTTAAACTCTCCGGTTAATAGAAAGATGTGCTGATACGTTATTCTAAATGGGCCACATACAAGAATATGATAGGAGTTTGCGTGGCATAAGTGGCATAAATGTCACTTGATGCGTCCATTATTTATTAGCAATAAAACTGTGAAGTGCGCACTGGGAAATATTATTAATTATTTTTGTATAGTAAGAATACGTGTACATCGTTAAAGATAGCGCATCAAATTTTAATCAATTTTTCCGTCATGAAACATTTCAATGATAACAGAGAACAAATGTAATTTCCACGGTCCGATGGAAATTAAAAGTAATAAATAACTGCACGGTGGCACAGGGAGGGAAAAGGTGTACCTGTGCGTGTAAAAAGGAGGGGAGGAAGGTTGTATGAATAAATAATGCGCGGTCTCCAATTGAAATTTCTTTTTTTAATATATAGAATGATACAAAGGTGAATGAAAGGGAACGAGAGTGGGAGGGAGGGGAAGGGTACAGGGACAAAAAGAGGAGAGGCAATTTGGGATAAAAGGCTAACGACAGTCCTTAATTGCTGGATATATTTTCAAATGAACGCTTGAATGGAATTTCTTACCAAAGCGTATCAATCAATTACTTATGATAATACTGTGTTACATGTTTGCTAATATGCAACGTTACATTCTTCGCTACTCAACTTATAATTACCTACTGTGCTCATTTCCTAACAGACACAGAACAATAACTCGACTAGTAAACGTTTTGTAAAATCGTTTTAAACGCTCACGTAGCTTTTATAACATTCAATACAACAATTCGACTCTGCCATTTTTCATGCGAGAGTTACAGAGCAACCCCGAGTATCGTACTACTTCGCATAAATTATATATTAAAATGAAAGCATTTTTCATTCAAAAAGTTAAATCTCTCAAAATATATAACAGAACGTAGTTTTTGCAATTTATTCGATTATCACAATCGAGTAGAGATGAAAGAAATATTAATTAAATATAATATTACGTCTCTAAGGAACATTGATTCATGTGTATATGTTTACGTGACATATTGCACTTATATTCCATAATAAAATTATATTATTCCGTCCTCCGATTGAAAGTAAAATTAATGAATAAAATGTGAAATGAAGGAATAGTCTCTCGATTAGTCGAATAATCACCTATTCTAATTCCATATAATCTCTCTAGCACTGTCGTGTTAACACAGCAAAGTTTATGTCCAATCGAATGATATGATTGAAAACTAATTTTACGAAATGGGGTCAGTGGTAAATTCATGGAAACTAATTGGTATGTTTTTGCGAGACTTCTTCCTCTGGCTCTGCTAAATTCTACCAAAGGGGAGAGTGATAAAATTTAAGATCGAGATGACCTGGATGTTGGTTGCTTCCAGTAACTTCTTGAGCACAAGTTGGCGAAGGTTTCACGTTTTTCTCCTGTTTCTTTTCGGCTTCCAGCAACAAAGAAACATACGGAACGGGTTCCTTGTCAGGAATTGTAGGCGTTGGTACAGTTGTCAACTCATTTTCACGTTGTTTTTGCTCCTCCTCGGAGTAGAGGCTCAAGGAGCGAGGTCTCTCAAGTTTGGGAGTTTGAGGGGTGGCAGGAATTTCATTCTTTTCCTCCTCCTGCGGTGTTGGAGGTTTTTCTGTTCCACTGAAAAAGTTAATCAGTCAAACTTGTTTCTCAAATCTCATTAAACAATCTCGGATCTTTTAACAATAGGTAGCTCTACGAATAATTTTAAACAAAGTAAGATTCAACATTCAAGCACGATTCTTTAAAATAAGAGAAAAATTAAAAAATTATGATCTGATTCTCGATAAGAAAAAAAAAGGATAAAATAACGAGTGACAAAATAAAGTAGATTGGATTGTGGTTAAAGGCGAGGTATGGGTTTAAATGAAAAAAAAAAATAATAATGTATTTTCGTGAGATGGATTGTCATTTTTTTTTATACATTTTTTATAAATTATAATCAAATCATACAGATTTTATACGATAATAAATAATATAATAAATAAGCTCACACATATAAATATAGTTATATGCACGCATCCGTAATATTCTCAAAATGTAAAATAACAAATATTAACATCAAACAATTGTAATGCAATGTCTTGAAGTAAACTTTTCATTAATCATTCATACACGCCGCTATTTTGAGAAACAAAGTCGTGTACTCAATCACAGTTATTCCTCACTTGACATATGTATGTACATATTGTGAATATATATCATTTAATTTTAATTACAAACTCAGAACACTAACGTACGATCAGAGAAATGTAATCGATTGAAACAAAACAACGGAAGAGTAACGCTCTTCGTTATATTTGCCATTAGGTTCATTAGAGCTGCAATTTGAAACATTACATGAAAAGAAGTACTTGCATGTATGTACATTGGCAAGAGATGCGTCAAAAAAAGATGCTAATAGACTCTGATAATATATTGGAGGATTTTTTCTTTTTGAAAGTGTCCGAGAGTGTAAAGTCACAGCTCGTACGTGTGCTCGAACTGTCCGAATCCTCGTTCTGTCCATTTGGATTCACCCATTAAGTACATGTGTGTAAATCGATTAGCTGCAATCTCGATCGATTAAAAGCAGCGATACGCTAATTAATTGGTAATTTTTGGAAAACATTTGCTCTCCTGCAGTGTGCTCGACTCTTTGTGAAATTGATTGTTATTGCAACGTGTGATGCGTTTGATCTTAAACCGTGCAAGCCTGTCATGATTTTCTGAAACTGCTTTCGACCATAATCGTAAGTGGCAATGCGGATGAACACATTGGGTTGAATTTTTTCCTGTTCAAGCCTCTACACACTACACTCGAGCGAAACGATAACTGAGATTAATCAATTAATGCACCCCAGTACGTAGGACTATTTTTGAGTCGAACTAACTGAACTAGAAGTTCAACGCCCTTACTCACCCAGTACGCTCCACGGATTGGCCAAGCACAGCGGTATTATGGATTATCTAAAAAGAAAGCGTTAATGTTACGATTAGCCACAGATTATATAATGTTATCTGCAAAAAGACGAGGAGACGGTGTGTTACAGCGAATGTGATTATAATTAGTAAAGGCGTTACACAAGTTACATGGAAAATTACATTCTTTGGAACAATCCAAAATCTCTACTGTAAACGGATACATGCTGGATAATTTCTATTTGACAAGTTTAATGTAAATCATGCAATTTACTTATTCAATGAGAAATTGAGTGATGGAAACTGTATTTTTTTTTTCTTTTTTTTTGTTCAAACTACGTTTATCGTGCTTGGATTGTTTAGAGAATTTCAGATACAGAGTCCAGTTTCAAAGTTCGATGCATGTACGCGACACACATACACACACACACACACACACACACGGGGTGTTGATATTTTTCTGTTAGTGCAATGCACTCACATTTGCCATCGAGCAAGGTGGCCGAGCCGCAGCGTATCTGCCGTACGAAGTGCGGGTGCTTGATCCGTATACTCCATTAACGCTAAAAGATATAATTTATCACATTTAACACTTTGGTAACCGCATATTTCGCTCGTTGACTGTCGCTTATCGCCAATATTCTTCAATGAGTTTCACCGCCTATTGCCGGCAATTTTTCTTCCATTAAATCTAAACATTATTAACTGAGCCTCTTTCACACGCGCTCTCACGCGTGTGTCGACAGCCGGCAAAAGGCGGTAGAGCAAAATCATGTTAGTGGAACAGAAACCATCGAAGCTTCAACCACCGACATTTTCAATGGTGCAATTGTTGCGCCATTATTTTTACTATTATTGCCGTAGTCGTTATTATTTGCCATTGTTCTTGTACTCATCTACAAGAACCCACTTACCTAGCACTGCTTCTGTTACTGTCGTTGTTCGGTGCGTTCTCCAGACTACTTCTAGCAGGCAAGCTGTATCTATTGGTCTTAACGTCTTGGTTTTCTGTAAATGAAGCAAAGAAACCGCTGCTTAATATATTGGAGAAGGAACAACGTTAAATGGAGAATAAATCGATAAGACGCGACTATTGAGAGTTTTTTAAAGATGAAATCTTGATGTCCTTTAAATAACCTTGATAAAAGTAGAGCAAGGAAGATATTGCGCTAGAGTAGGGGAAGGCTGTTATACTTGAACGATTTGCCTTATAAGAAGCTCGGAGAGGGCGGGAGTACGGAGAGAGTCTATTAAATTTTATTTCAAAGAAAATATAATGCACAACGAGCTATTTGCCTGTACGGAAATAAATACCTGGAGGATAGCTCGAGTAAAGCGAATGGACAAAGTATTAAATTGCAAATTAATATTTTATCAAGTAGAGCTTCTTAATCGGCCAAGATTCACGGATATTAAGAGAATTGACGCAAATATTGTATTATATGTCTAATGGTATTACGATAATACGTTTGAGGTCAAATTCGATCGATCGGTCTATATTCGTATATATACGTAGTGGTAAATTAATTGATAGCCGAGCAGAGAGCCTAAAGTTTTTAACGAGACTTAGCGTGAGAAGTTCTATGTCTCTTTGACACGTAAATCAATAATTGACTTAGAGTTTTGATTGCTTCAACACTTTGGTACTTTTATCGATATACGCCTCAGACTTAGACTCGTCGAAAGTGAAAATCTATAACGCAATTGCTCACCATCGTCGAAGAATCCATGGAAAACGACAAACTTATTGTTCTGCGGTATTATTTTGGACAGTCCGTAATACTTGTGCAGGAAAGCCAAAAACTTTTCGGATGGCCTGTCGATCGCTAATTTTACAGGCCTGAGGTTCTCCTCCTGGAAAATAAAATGAAGCGATATGAGAACCGTAAAACTACCGGGAGATTTGACAGAAATTGACGGAGCGTGTCCTAAACAACGGTTTATACGAGTTCAGTCACCTTCTTATGGCTACCATCGAGCGTAACGTTCCTCTAGTTTGCGCGTAACGAGCTTTTGTCATGCTTCTACACTGAACTGTTCGTCGCGCCGCAAATCTTCGGCTTAGGTCTAACACCCGATATCCCGGGATCATTCGAGGAAATTAAATTTCAGGGGATCATAGAAACGTTTGTTCCACGAGTAATTCAATAAGGAAGAAGAAGACTCGACCGCTCTTTCAGTGGTTCAGGAAGAAAGGAAGGAAGGAAGTGACTCCGGCGAATCGCAAATGTTTCGAAAGAGCCAGTCATCACTTTTCTCGAATGTGTCCATTATACGCGAAACTGCCAAGCTCACGCTTTTATCTAACTTCAATGGGGTACTACTACCACTCGTCTGTCCTCTTCCTTTTACAAAACGTTGTATTTCAATATTTCAACAAAAAAAGGTTCACGCGCTCGCTCGCTCGCGATGGACTCTCCTATTAGTAAATTAGCGCTAATTAGATTTCACCGTTGCGCACGGTGAAATTCTCAAATACAACGGGACTTAATTACTAGATTTCGTGTGTAATCTTGATAGCTCGCTGTATATCTGATGTGGAACAGATTCACGGCTACATAAAAAGGCACGAACTACTTTACGTCCAAAGATACGGATAAGCTTGACCATTTGGTCATGGCAGCAACAATAGCAACAACGGTATCGGTTATACCGGTGATGATGATGATGATGATGATGATGATGGCGGTGATGATGGTACGATCAATGATTCGATCGATTCGAGCATTTTGAACCGAACCTACTGAAATTCCTCGGCAATTCGCTCGATGTTTTTTCCCACGCGAGTACTTTGTCTCTATTTTGACCGAAGTTTTCTGGTTCGCGAGTCACATCAAGATAAAGCGGTACCCCGTGCACAGGAAGTCATTAAGTTGGGGCTGCGCTCACAATGGAGTTTCGCTTTCCTCGCGGGAGAGACTACGAAAAAGACTCGTTCGTGGAAAAGAGTTTTCTGGGGTTCTCCAGGACGCGCAACAACGTCGAGCGCGTTGTTCCGTGTTGCGAATATCGCGGGGAGAAAGCCACGCCGCCGGAGAGATTAAGGCAAAGGAGTCTGCCCATTGGTTTTCTCGTTTGCTAATGGATAAGCGGGCAATCGGCGGGGTATGCCGGCAATTCCAGCAGCCGTCTTGTGAAATTTAGAAAGTACGCATAGAAAATGCGCGCGGCCGAATCCAGAGGCAACTCGGCGACGCGATAGAGCAACTCGCGATTCCAACGACGGGAGACCACAGCGGATAATTCCGATTGCTCCGACTGCTCCGATTCTCCGATAGCTCAGCTCGACGGGCAGCCCTTTCTCCTCGTCACTTACGTTCAGCATGAACTCGTACAACATGTTGCCCAATCCCATGCGTTGTCTGGACTCGTGCACGTAGAAATCCAAGACGCATCTCGGCTGCAGCTGATAGTGAGCTCCATTGTCGTCGAACATAAAAAGGTGTTTCGATCCAGTCTTGAGCAGACCGACCACGCTACCCAGGCCGCTGTAAAAGTCGAGAGCGAAGGTCGAGACCAATTATGCGGGTGATTCATAGCTGGAGGTGTTGCACGATGCAGGCGGATCCTCTCGCTCGCGCTAATAATCAGCGACAAACGAAATGTCGAGAGTTTACCGAGTGCGGCTGGGGGGAGAGCTGGTTGTTCTAGGGGTCTTGCCCTATGGAGGATCCGCTTGCATGCTCGCATGCCTGCTCGCTTGCTAGTTAATAATGGGAAGTTCGGCCGGTGCCAATGTCACCGGACGATCGGATTATTCGCTAGGAAAACTTGCACGCTCGGATTCAGCGAGAAAATCAAGTTGCAAAGTTAGTTACTTGTTGGCTTCTCTGTCGGTTAGCAGATACACAACGTGGTCGGTGTCCCTGAGCTTTAGGGCACTGGTTATGGGCTTGTTGAGTCCTTGTGCCCGCGCCGAAGCCTCGCCCATGTCATCGAGGACCCTCGTAAGCTGTCGCTGACACTCACTGAAAAATAATACATCGAACGTATTTAAAAGCTTCGAGCTTCCACTCGCCGCTCGCTGTGGCGATAAAAAAAAAAAAAAAAAAAAAGGACCCTCTTGGGTAGGCACGCATTGGGTAAGGTCAGTGGTGGTGGTGGCGGTGGTAGTGGGACGAGGTATCAGAAAACATTTGGAGGCTAAATCTCTTCAGCGTTGAATGCGGATGCGTTAAAGGGTCTGAATTAACTCTGACTCATCCAATTTATGCGAATTTATTTCGCTATGCTCCTCCTCCTCCTCCTTTCCCTCTTTAAGTAGATACGTACGGTGTATGTACGATTGCCAAATCCTTAAACAATATCGAAGATTCGAAAGTAATGCCTAGTTTTGCCGGGACTTATCTCTTCCCGCCTAGCCTGATAGGTTTTTATTGATTTGCCGAGACTATCGCGGAAACCTTTCATTTGCATAGACATTAGATTCCGCTATTTTCTGACAAATTCGCACAGAGTTAATATTGGAGCAGGCATTAGAAACTGCTGACATTACTGCTATTGTGGGTTATTGTTTCAGCAAAACTTACGATCGATTTATCATTAGACACACACACGCGCGCGCACACATTTCGCCATTGTTTATCTCCGAAATGAGCCTTTCAGCTTTCGGATAAGAACTTTCCGTAGTCTCTGATAATTCCCTAGAGACCTAATACCTACTAGCCGACCGCGCTTCCACGCTATCTAGCATCGACTATCGTTTTTCCAGATCTATTTCCTATTTTTGCGCCGGAATTCCAGTGTCGGGAGAGGGGCGGCGGTGGCGGCGGGGTGATAGCACAACAGCCGATTTCGAGATACCGGCTGGAGAACGTCACCGTTTGAAGTCGAGGCCCGAAGAAAAGCGGCGGGGTAAAAACCCTACTAAAAGTTCACGGATGTTTTATCGCCGCTCACGCGTGGTTTATCGTTGCGGTGAAGTTAATTTATATGATGTTGGCTTTAGGATTAGTCATCGTGTGTTTCGTGCTTCTCTCGGATAGGGAGAGGAGAAAAGGGATTGGCCCTGAATAAATTATTTCCCAGCAGCGATGACCAGCGGTGACCCAGTTCACCTTTTGGGCGAGAGCCAATCGATGCTTTGCGATGCAAATTATGATGGATTACCCCGAGCGCAATGCGCTTGGTGCTTAGTGCTGGTTGGAGTTAATGCGAGATGGTGCCACGATGATAGACCGTTAGTCGTTCCATAAAAGTGATCGTCGTCGTTTATTTTCCTTCGTTATCCAAGTATCTCGCCGTAAGACGGCGTACCGAGAGAGAAATCGACGATATTCCGGAAAAGCGCCGACTCTTTCGTTTCGCCCTGTCTTTTCGATCGCCCCCTCCCCCGCGCGCCCGCCTCGCGACGGAAGTAACGAGCGGACTGTTCGCGACTGGAAAAATAGCGGCCACTCCAACCGGAGGACCGGCGGTAGGTTCGATCGAGATTCGAGTGTCCTCGACGATGACGAGGATGTTGATCTTTCGTGCTCCTCCTTCCTTCCGGAGTCACGTGACGCAACGAGAGAAGTTTTTCTCGACCGGGAAGATGGGAAGACGGGAAGAGACCGGGGAGAGGAGGAGGAGGAGGAGGAGGAGGAGGAGGACGAGGGGAGGTTTGGGAGGAGGGAAAATAGGTCATTGCTTCGCGCAACGCCAGTCAGCTATTCAGAAGCGTGAAACTGGCAGAACGAAGCAAAATAAGGTTTCATCATAGGCACTTCCGCGAGTGCTCGACTCATTGGCGAAGAATTCGACGGAGGTTGCGCGTTCCTTGAACCGAAACAACTCGTTTCGCTTGATATTCCGCCGATCTCTCCCCGCCGACGTATTCCACCGACGTTTCTCCAATTTACCCCGAGAATCTTCGCGCGCGCGCGCGCGCGGTTCCTAATCCCACGAAGAATCTCGCGCGAGCAGAAATTTTGCGGGGATCTCGTTTCCGGAACACGCCCGAGGTGTCTGAACGACGAATTCCGTCGTCGACGAGTCCAACCGCGGGTAAACCTCCGGAGGGTTCCGTCGAGCGTTTCCGCGAGACTCGAGACATCGGCGATCGATTCAATCGCGTTCCCACGACGAAATCCGGCGGTGCCGATACTCCGAAACTTCGATGACTATCGCGTTTCGCTCTTGACAGAATGATCTTCGCGAAAACTTCCATCGAACCCGGGATGGGGTAGGGGGTGGGGGTGGAAAAGAAGAAAACGATTTGGCGCGCGCGTGATTTGATCCAAAGTTTCGGGAAAGTTTCCACGTGCACGTGGCGTGGGATGTGGGCGAGAACGGGCTAAAAGTGTACGCGTGTGAGTACGCGCGCGCGTGTGTGCGTGACGGTCGAGGTACACTGGGCGCTACCTGTCTGGGAGAATTCTGGGAGTTTCGAACTGACGACCCTTCGCAGCTGTTCCTAGCGAATCTAATGAATGGCCCGTCGATCGAAGGAGCGACCGATCGAGACGATTGGCGATAAGATATAGAGTACACGCGTATTCGCGTGCGCGCGCGCGCGCGCGCGATAGGAAAAGGCAGCAGGAACTAATGAATTATTGAGGGAGAGTCCGCGGTGATGGACGTACGCTCGAGGAGTCGTAAAGTCGTAAATTTCGAAAACATGGATGACGTTTAACGACCAATAAGGAGGCAGCAGCCGGTTTCCCAAAGCCAGTCGATACTGAGCAGCCACTTCCGCCCACGCTGCTCTGCGCGCACGCATTAGACGGTAATCGAAGTTACGGCTGACCCAGCGGCAACAGCAGCAGCAGCGGCAACGATAGCTTTGGACAGGTGTAAATCATTCGCGTGCTAAAAGTACGAAAATGTGAACCACCCCCACGCCCCTCGCCCCTTCGATAAGATCAGGGAGCTTGGACCTTTCCATCCGCAGCTACGCTAAAACATGAAGGACGCCGATAGCTCGCGAAGGGAGTTGGTCCTTATCGACCCTAAACCCGCCGCTGCTGCGAATCGCCGCGAAAAAAGGCACCCCTCCTTCCCCCCTCCCTTGGAGTCCATCTTCGGCGAATTTCGATTGATTTTCTTCGACTCCTCGCGAGTTGCAATGTGCAACCGGATGTCGTCCCCCCACGCCATGTCGGATAGAACCGCGCAATGAGGAGTAGCGGCGATGCCGAGAGCATCCGAAGGTCAATGTTTGAGATTATTGGTCGAGATAGGGGAATCCTCGCGAGTAAGCGTGCACCGGTTTATTTACATCGGTTCCTTCGAGCCGGGGAACTCTGTTCCTGAAAAGCCTTGGCGCCTGAGGAAGAAGGAGGAAACGCAGGTGAAAGTTTCACGTGCAACGCCATTTGTCACAGCGCCAGTATAATCCCTTGCGTGTGACCATCGCTGAGTAACCCGGGATTCCCTATATAGCCAGGATCCCTTTTGGAAATCCATTTTATGCTTGGAAAGGCTTGAACGGACTCCGCAAACTCCGGGAGGAACAGTGGAACTCGGGGAGAGTAGAGGATTGAAGCGGTTAAAAGGGAACGATGTGCTTTTCCCTTGGTGGAACGACAAATATTTTGGGGAAAACGCCCTAAGACTCTTAAGTCCGTTCCACGAGAGAATGTATCCACGTCTTTACGACACGCGTTGCATTCTATTGGTCCGAATCTCACTCGTGATTTCCTATCGCGCAAGCGTACGTAAGCCTCTGATGAATTAAGTTCACGTTGATGAATTAAGTACCGATTACTTTTCGTGGCGTTTCTTCTTCTTCTTCTTCTTCTTCTTCTTCTTCCTCTTCTTCTTCTGTTTTTACAGAAATAACCTACGATAATGGTTCAACGATTAACGAATTGCTAGGGATAGCGTAGTAAAGAGGGTTAGAGAAGAGTGCAGAGGAAGAAGAAGAGGAGGAGCAGGAATTTTGGAGTAGCACATCGGTAATCGGACTCGGCTATCTCGCGTCTACAAGAGCTGAACGGACACATTCTCTCGCGGAACTCTCGCGGAGAATCGTCATCTCCATAGCCCCGTACTCACTTCAATTCACGGCGATCGCCCTTGAAGCCCTCGGGTATGAGCGTGTGCGTGATTTTGTTGATCTTCCTGGGCAAGAGTCTGTTTATGTCGAATTTAAACTCCATCTCGGCAAGATAAGACTAGACGAGACCAGAGAGGATCAGACGAGAAGAGACGAGACGATATGAGATGAGAAGCGACGCGTCGCGTCGAGACGTTCACGAGGAAATTTCACTTTTCACTGCTCAGGGTGGTGGGAAAAGTAAAGGTCCCTTCCTTCTGGTCCTGTGGCGTTTTCTTCTCTCCTCTCTTTCCTTCCTCTCCTCTTAAAACTGAGAGAACAATTTTGGAAATTCCTCGACTCAAAGCGCGTGAAGTTGCTGCCACAGGGCAACTTCAGGTAGCGATACCTTGAGGAGAACCTTGATTTTCCGAAGTGTCCCGAAGCTCCAAATTGCACGTCAGAGGGATTCAACGTTAAGCATGAGAACCGCCAAGTTTTTCAAGCGTGAACGATACTTGGAGCCAACACTTTATCGCTGTCAGAGATCACACGTGTATTTCAAGGTCCTGGACTGTCTTATCTGCGAGGTAGCTTCACCGGAGGCTTCCCTTCGGGATACTGAATCTGTCGAGGAATTGCTCGCTCTGTTCTCCAGGTGGGATTCTCGCCGTTCTGGATTCCAAATACGGAAAATGCATAGAGGAGACTGGACGGATCGATCGCAACCTACCTCCGATTCACTTCACGGCTCGAGGCCGACTGATACCAGTCGCCAAGACTCAATGTGCTGCTCCTCTTCGTTTACAGTCGGGAAAATGCCGAGAGGATCCGATTCCGATCGATAGCAAAGAAATGATTAGCGATAAACCTCAAGATTCTCCTCTTATCACTAGTTTCGAGCGCAATCTGACAGCTCGTCAATGCATCGCAGCCGCTGTTGCCGTCAACGTCGTCGTCGTCGTCGTCGCCGCCGCTCTCTTCTCGTCTAAAAAATTTGCCTCTAGAAATGACGTAGCAGCGCCAGCGATGATGTCACGCCGAGTTTCACCTGGTTGGTTACCGCAGACTCGCGTTTTACCAGCTAGCGGCTCCTTTGATTTTTTTTTTTTTTTCACTCAGAACCGCGCAATGCAACTCTTGCGCGCGCGCGCGCGCTCGCGCGTTCGCTCGCTCACTCTGTCAGTGACGTAGCATACAATTCTTGCACGTGCAACTCTGATCATATCTATATAAACAAATGGTTGTTTTTAATGCAAATCTCAAAAAATAGCATAAACGAAATACGCAGCATGCACTTACGTGTACCTTAACGCGAAAATATCTAGCTGCTACCTCTGAGATAATTCTGTCTCTATAGCTACGAGTTATCAAAATCTGTTTTCCTTGATGAAATTATGGTTTGATACATACAGTAGCTTTTTCATGATCACGTTTTCTATTTTATAGAATTGTATGAGACTTTGTAAAAATGAATATTGAGTAAACTTTTCAAATTTCCTTTGAAATTCTTGTGATTTCAATAAGACACCTTAGCTGAGCCTAGAAAGTACGTTAATGAATGGAGGAATGTTTACAGAGATATTTGATGGAAAGTTAAAATTATGTATTAATTGGGAATAAAGATTTTCATTTCTGTAAAACTTAGTTTTTCTTTACCTTTGTATATTCCGTAGGATTTCTATAGATTTAATTTATAAGATTGCATCTCTTGTATAATAGATGTTACAGAGGAAAAGCTATGCGCATTTTGAATGTCAAAGTAGTCTGGTATTTCTTACCTTCTGGGGACATAACCTCTCGTTTCTCGTATACCGTAAACCGGTGAACGAAGAACGAGAAATTATGAAGAGATCTGTGATATAACATAATATTTATATATATATATATATATAAATATATATGAATATATTTATATATATATTTTGGTTTTAAGTATCCAGTAAGTTTATCTATTATAAGACATTTTGTTGTATGATGTCAGGTTTGTCATTTAACATCTTTTAACATGCTAAAATTTAACAGGTATATTTGATAAAAGTCTATGTACTTTTAGTTTATTTTATTACGATTTAAGTACAATATTAAAGAGAATAATCATTCGATATGGCTGTGTTACCACCGGATCCAGTATATTTAATGCGAAGCAACATGGGACCTATACATAGTTTACAATTTCGTATCAATCCCTATATTCATCATCTTTATGCTGGCTCGGAGGATGGCAAAATTTATATCTGGGATCTTATAGTTAGTACACGTACCATGCGTACACAAATTATCTATTTCTTATTATTACTTTTAAGAGTAAGTTTAAAATGAAATTATTGTTGAATCGCACAAAATTTTCTTATTCTCAAATAGAATAAAAGAGAATTTGCAAGTTTTCAAGTTGGAAAAGATCCTGTACTTTCCATGCACATTATTAACGAGGAAAGTTTGGTCACTCAACAAAAGTGTGGTACAATAAATGTATGGAAGTCAGATGGATCTCAGTGGAAATTAAATGAGGAAGTGAGAACATATCACAATGATACCATTAGTTTTTGCAGGTATACTCGTTTAGATTCATGCCTAGGTTTAAGCTTAATGCAATCTTTAATATATATTTATTATAGGTCTCAAATGTTATCAGATGACATTGTTCTTATTCCTTACAAAGATGCAAGTATTGGAATGTTGTCTTTGACAAGTTTAGAAGTTGAAATCGAGTTGGATCCTATAAAATTCTTCCCTGAGAAGCCTGGTCATATTATGGCGATAAAAGCTATACCATCCGAAAATCAAATTCTTGTTGCATATGAAAATGGAACGATTGGATTATGGGATGTAAATAGTAAAAAAATATTGAGTTATTTGAAGTTGGAAGATAGCTGTCCTATGGCCATTGATTTTGAAATTACTAACAAAACTGGAATTGTGGGAGATATGTCAAATAAACTACAGGTATATATACCTTTTCACACCTAATTTTTCAAAATTGTTTAAATGTTTCTTTGAAATCTTTTAAGTTGTTTATTTATCAGTCGAGGTTCAGTCCTTCCTTAATTGTAAGAGTGAGCGCTAGATGGCACCAATAGGTTTCCAAGAAACATAACGTAGACCATTTTCTAAAAGCAGATAGATCTGAATCCTTATTATTATTAAAGCTGAGAAAATGGCAAAATCCTTTTCTAATTCGAGCTCGCTTTTTTGTTCATTAGGTTCTTAGTCTATCAAAAACTCAAGATCTCATCGCAAAGTGTACCATACCGGTTAAAAATCCAGGTATTACTGCACTGGCAACGAGATCAGACGCCAAAGTTTTTGCTTCCGCGGGTTCTGATGGTCGAGTAAGAATTTTCTCCTGGAAAAGTTTCCGACAGCTCGCCGCATTGGATCAACATAGAGACAGTCTGTACCATCTTGTGTACTCCCCTGTGAAAGTCGATTCGTACTGCAACAAGTACTTAATGGTATCGGCTGGAAAAGAAGGATATATTTCCCTGTGGGACGTTTATCAATAAAGTGAAATATTTTTATTTTTATATAATGTATTATCAGCCAATAAAATAGAGTGCAGAGAAAATTCTTATCTTTGACTCTGATCATTCTTCTTCAAATCCGCAAATTCCAAAATACACTTTTTTCCCTATTTAGTAAATGAGACGATAAGAGAGACGTCGACCTTTACACCGCTGGCGAAACAGCCATTGTGATTAGAGTAACACGTCTTACATCATTTTTAATACTTTGCTACAGTTCAAATGTTGCTGTCAATGAACTCGCCACTCTTTTTATATACGCATCAACTTAACACTGAAGAAACACAGCGTCTCCACATTCTGGAAGTTACAAATTCAATTTTATGGAATTTCTCCCCGAGCTCTCTCTCTCTCTTTCTTCGGTCCTTAAAAATGATTGAATCAACTGGATGATTTAAAGCGATGACAATGGTAATAGCGAAAATGCGTAATACCGATCGAATAACGATGGAAAGGAATCTGTGCGAAGAAATCAAAGAAGAGATAAAAAGCTTTAACCCTATGCACTTGCAGCCTGGACTGTACATAGCCGGGGACCACCAGGGGCATAACGTATATTGTGTATCGGCACCGAAACGAGGGCTCGCTTGTCGATCATTACGTCAGTCAACTGGTTCGCAACGGCCAGCGGAGAACTGCAGCAGCCACCAGTGCAAGAACAGGAAGGTCCAAGATCGCGCGATCCAGTAAACAAACGAAATTGCCCAGTGCCGCGCTTATCCCCGGTGACGGTGAACCTTCGATCTTGAGTACTCTACGCGCTCAACATCCAGTCGCCGAATAGCGTGAAGAGGAGAGGGTACACGCGTGTACCCTGAAGATAAGAAGCAAAATAGACGGATAAGAGAGGGAAGAATGAAGAAACGCGAAGATCAACGGTTAAAGGGCGGCAAGACTGCTACCGGATGAGCGCTGGGAGAGCCTGACCTTGAAAAGAGGAAGAAAGGCTCGTTCGGAAGCATCGAGAGGAAATGAGGGAGAGGATCGAAGGACGCAACGATCTATCCCTATCTATCGGAGGCGGGAGGAGCAACGATAAATTAGGACAAGCAATAGCAACGAAGTACGCGGGGAGTGAAGAGGGGAATCGAGAACCTTCTCGAGTGTAGATTGAAATTACAAGAGAAACCAGTGGCAATTAACAGGTTGGTAAGATGAGAACTACGGAGTTCTGACACTTAAAAGCTGGGGCACCTGTCTCGGTCCTGACGTCACAAGATCAACGAGAGACAGAAAGAGAGAGAGATAGAGCGGGGAGGATTGCGTTCCGTGTCAGAGAGTCAAGCACAGTTCAGTACTCCGCGTACATTGAAGTTGATAAGACCTTATTCTAATCATACACCGGTTGTTTCCGTGCACACCTGTGCACGTACCTGTACCACGTGCGGCTGCTTGCGAGTCTTCCCGTTTCCTCTTCTGCTGTCTCTCCCTCCCTCCCTGCCCCACCCCCGCTATCCCGTTCCATCCACCTGCAGGCAGTTGGAAATTTCTTGCGTCCCGCGAGTCGCCGCGTTGGTTCGTTGCTCCGCTCGTCACCGGTGAAATATCGCGAGAGTGCGCGAATTTCGCGATATCGCGCGCCACGTATCCATCGTGGAACTCCGTGGAGGCACTTCCGGTGGAGGTGAGACTCCGGGTGACCCGTCGGAGGCGCCTTCCTCCTCCCGCGGCTGGAGGAAGGTCAAAGTTCGCCAGGTGCGTCCGACGGTACCGCGGAGACGACGGACGGGAGGGGGCTCCTCCGCGCAAGAAGAGGACCCAGTGCTCAAGGTCATCCGGACGGACGGACAGACGGGCGATCGCCGAAATTCCTCGGTAGCTCGACCAAGGACCGTCCGTCGCTCCGGCGACTCTTCAGGGTCGTAAAAAGCGTTCGGTTCGATCCAGTTCGGATCGGATCGGTTCGATTCTCGGCTGCTCGAGGCGATCGACCCGTTCTCGAGTCGCCGAAGGGTCGCCGCGAGGATCCCTGACGAGGATCCTCCAGGAAGCGGCGATTTTCCCGCGCGGCTGTTTCGCGCGAGAGAAAATCCTCGCGATTCTGCGGAATCGGCAGCGACTGGGCGCGGGTCTCGCGGTGGACGTCGCCGATTCCTTTCTCGTTTAGTCGCGGTATTAATTTCATCGCGACTATACTCGGGGATCTATCTGGTGTCGTGAAATACTGGCCGTCGCCCGTACCGCGAAATCAGAGCGTGTGTCGGAGACACGGGTGGGCTTCTCGCGTGTCGCGCGTGTTCAGTGGAAAGACCCCGAGAGTTCGTGGGTTACGTAAGTCGAGAAAGAAGCGGACTCTCGAGCAACCGATCGGGAAAGTGGTTCTCATTCGGTGAAAATCTCGTCCCCTTGGCGAGGAAAGGCGCTCCGAGAAGAAGAGGGAAATCGACGAAGGATAAGGAGGTGGAGGAGGAGGAGGAGGAGGAGGAGGAGGAGGTGAAGAGGCAGAAGCAAAGGAGCGAAAAAAGGAACGAGAGAATCGACGAAGAGAATAGCTCGTAGAAATCTTGCAGACTACCAGGTGCGTGTCCTGTGGTGAAAGCAGAGCTGCAAGGACCTTCCTACGCACACGTGGAATAATTATTAGAATCGGTTCTGCGAGCATATCGGGTGTGGGGCGTGGGGGACGCTCCAACTACTTCGAAATGCGATCGCGATCGAGTTCCAGCGATTTCTCACCCAAAGGTAAGTGGTTTATTTTTCTCTCTCTCTCCCTCTCGCTCTCTCTCTCTCTCTCTCTCGATCTCTTAACGAAAACTTCTCGAAGCGTTCCCCTCTTTCCCCTTGGCGATCGAGAAGGGGGATGTAGCGTCATTAGGAATTTACCGATCACCACCACCACCACCCCCGACTGCAAATTAATTGAAGAGCGATCGTGCCTGAGGAATGCGAGATCCGTATCGTCCTGGGAAAGAATCATTATTTGCCACAGTAGCTGCTATTAATTAGTAACTAATTATCTCCCACAGCTCTGCCGTTCTGTGGCGCGCGCATAAATTACCGATCTCGCTCCGCGCGCCTTGGGGGATCTTCGGCAGGTTTAACGAACCCGCGGCGGATGGATCGTGGCGGAAGAATTCAATTGTATACGCGTGCATTACGACATAATTCTTATCCCGTTTTATCGCATGCCACCAATTCATTTAGCCCGTTCGGATAACGCAACTAATCGGCTTCCACCGATTTCATAGTGCGCCGCGTTCAACGGCCACTTCCGCTTCCGGTCTCCCTCGAGAACTCGGTCGCCATTATATTCGAAATTTTCGCCGACCAACGGGGAACGTGGAACGAACCTTCTTCTTCTTCTTCATCTTCTTCGTCTTCGTCTTCGTCTTCGCCTTCTATTTTCTTCTTCCTCTTCTCCGCCGTCGACGACGTCGTCCTCGTCGGCTCGGCCCGTTCGCGCGTTGGTTAGTGAGTACGTGTTAATGCTAGAACACGATGCGAGAGTAGAAACAGTGAAATTGCTGCGCCAGCAGGTTCCACTGCCTCGCATCGCGAGCGTTTAATGAACAGCGTAACGACCGTCGATCGGCAATTTGTTCGATTTCTCTGAGAGCCGCGTGACGTCACGGTCACTCGAGGGTGAGAGGACCTTGGCGCGTCCAGGAGAGCACCTCCGAGTCATCGAGTGACGTCATCGACAGGCGACGCAAAGAGCAAGCGACGATTTCATCCCTCTTCGGGTTCTCCATTGGGCAATCGCGCGCGGTGGGACGTTTCAATTATTAACGCAAATCGTAAAATGCCAAACGAGTCGCTGTTGCGGAAAGCGCGTTTCGCGCACTTATTTACTCCGAAACCGGTTGGCCGCGTTTTGCGCAACAAGAACTTCATTTTCGAGGACGGCGAAGACACGCGCGGGGGGATGCTAATGATTCACCGCTGCCGAGCTGGCGTGCCAGCGGCAACCTACGGGAGTCCTCCCTGCCCGCTTCCTTTTCGTGGGACCTTGCTCTCGTGACCCCCGGCGCTCTGGACCGGAAGTCACGCGACAGCTGGTGAAAGAAGCCGGAGAGTCGCAACGCGACAAACTGCGGCGGTTCCGTGGGAAAAGGCGCGCGGACTCGCGAGGATCCATCGCCTCCATCGAGTGTCCATCCGACGACCGGGTCTCCAAAAGGGTTGAACGGGATAAGGGGGCCCCCCGCCCCTGGAGGATGTCCAGGTAGCGAAGTGCGGGAGAGCCGATGGGTGGGGAGATCCGACGGAAGACACGTGGATTCGCGTTGGTCCCCGACGAGTCCGATCGGTTCCCTCCGAAGGGTTCCGGACAAGAAGGGAAGGGAAGGGACGGGAAGGGGTGGGGTGGGGGGATCGTAGGAATCCGCAGGAACGTAGGATCGATGCGCGAGGATAATTATCGTAATTTCCGGGAATTGGTAGCGCACGTTCGGCAGGCAGGCGGCGCACTAAGACGGACAACGTTCGCGACGGGTTGCCGGGCACCGGTCGAGCCAGTCGGCCAAGCCGAGCAAGGCTCTTGCTGTCTTTGACCTTAATACCAGGGGGTTCCGAGGCCAAAGACCTTGCCATTGAATTTGGCTGTAATCGAACGTTAGCGTCACGACCGATCAGCCTCGAGGGATAACGCCGGCGATCGCTCCGCATCGCCGATCGGAATCGCAACGAACCGATCGCCGACGCTTTGCCCAAAAATCCAAAATTGCCCCCACCCCCCCTTATTTTCCATCACCTATTTTTTCCTCCCTCCCCCTCGGTTCGAACCCCGGGCACTTCTCCGGATCCTGCGCAACTAGGAAGAATTTCGACGGTTTTGGACGGTCTCTCCATTGAGCGACCTCGACCCGACGACGAGGATCTGCATCGAACTGCATCTCAAGGTCATCCTCGGTTTGCCGCTTCCCTTTGGCGGGAGCGAGGCATCTGGTCGCCTTTCCGCTTTTCGCTTCCTCCCCCGCTCCCTCGTGAGTGATCGTACGCGTGCGAATCGATGATCGACGGTGACGATCTTGCCGGTCTCTGGGAAAAAAACGGTAAAACGACCGTTCCGTCAGAGAATGTTTCTCGGTGTAGCAGAAGAGTTCCAGTACGCGCGCGCATCGGGCGGATAATTTAGCGGCGGGTCTCGGCTTACAAGACTCGAGTGATTCCTCGAGAAATTCAGGGAGGTCCCGGGAGAGTCTCGTTCCCGTCGTTTAACATTCTTCATCCCCTCGAAGAGGGAGACGAAGAGCCACGGCGAGAGGGACGCGTCTCTAGGGGGGTCCCCGTTCTCTCGCGAAACTCTCGTGTTTCTAAATGACACACGCACCTATCGCGTTTCCATTCTCTGCCGCGCGTGCCAGTTTCTCCGGCGGTATTCAACGCAGGGACCGGAAGTAGCTCTAGGAAAGGGAGGAGGCGGGTGTTGGGAGGTTGGGTAGGTGCGCAAGGGTCTCCACGGAGGTTCCGCCAGATTGGAAAGCCATTCTTTTTAACGAGAGCCATTGTGTCCGCTGGTTTTCGGGCACGGGCGGTAACGCGGCACCGTGTACAGGCTGATTGTAATCTTCTTACTCGATGATTTAAGCCTCATGAGAAGCTGGATGAATGAGTTTCTCGATGTTGTTAGTTAGGTAGCCTTTGTTGGCGTCAGCTTTGCTCGTCCTTTTGCCTCCTCCCGCCGAGGACCACACGGCTCACTCTCTCCAACTCCCAGGCGTGACTCCCCGGACCTTCGAGGCGGCGGGCCGTCGAAGGGGTGGGTGGGTGTCCTCCTCGTTACCGGACGCTTCCGGCACTCGCTCGCATAGTCCCGGTCAGTCTGGATGGCTTTTTTGCGCGGGGCTCGTTGGATGCGCGGGAGAACTCGCGCGCCAGGTACGCCCGTACAAATTAGCTCGGCCGGGATCGTTCCGGGGGAGGAAAGGGAATATCCCCTGCGCTCCAGCACTCTGCTTCTGCTTTGCTCTCGTTGCTCGATTTCCCATGGAAGCAGTCGGCTTCCTCCTCCGGATTGCCCGATGACGAGCTAATAAGATTCGCTGGATTTTAATGGCGGCCGTTCGCGCGCTCGATCTCGATCTCGATCCTTCCCGGCGGGGGGTGGGCGGGGGGATCGATCGATGCAACCGAAACGAGGATGCTCCTGACGGAACACCGTGGCCGTTAGGCATTAGGCCTTCGGCTATGCCGCGGCGGTCGTTGAGGCTGGCAGTTTCCGCTATTACCCGGCCATTTTCATGCGGCAGCGCGTATTACTTCTAACACCATGGCTACGCATCTGGTCCACGCCCTGCGACGGCGAATTGCACGCGCCATTAAGATTCTTATGGGTTTTGTTGGATTTCAGCGGCCCGCCTAGTATTCGACTCTCTCTCTCTCTCTCTCTCTCTCTCTCTCTCTCTCCCTTCGGAAAGTCCTGGAAAACGCTTAAACAGCGAGCAGCCGAGGCTGCCATTTAAACCAAAGGGGGTGCGTCATCCCCCTTTCCTTTCCCCCGTTTTCTCAGCGCGCCCCGCTCTTCCGATCGTCCCCCTCAAGGCCGAGGATCCTCCGGGGCTCTTCTCCGTCGAACGGGCAAAAGGTAAAAGACCCGTCGACGATTACGCGTCGTCGCGCGGGACCGGCTCTTCCTGCACCTTCCTCGACAGATCGCGAGGATTGCGCGCACACACGCGCGATTCGACCTCCCCGTCGAAGACGTGGTCGTGGTCGTGACTCGCGCAGTTCCTGACAGACGTCGGATAAGCGGAGAACGCGCTCGCCGGTTTCGCGTTGCTCGATCGATCGATAACGACGCCGCGCGTGGGTGGCGAACGCGAGAAAAACCCATTTCCACGCGGACGGCTCTCCTCCGGCCGTTCTCGACTTTTCTCCCAGGAACCGACGGCCCGACGGACAGGCGTCTGGACACGCGTGTAGGCCGAGGCAAAGCGGCCAATTTTTACCTTCGCGAGTCTGCCCGACGCGAATTCCGACACGACATTGCGCGATACGACCCCACCCCACACGCGTGTAACGCAAACCCATCGTAGATCGAGAGATCCGGGCGAATGCGACACGCGGACTTCGCCCCTTCATCGGCGACGGGGTCCAAGGAGGTCGCAGCCGAGAGATTGCGACAGATCGCAGCTGACGCTGCGGATGGACGACGAGACGGAACGGGACACCAATGCCACCACCACTTGGACCGGCCGAGAATTTCGATCGACGATCGAGAACGAGAGACTCGAACGAGTTGCGGATCGCCTTAAGAGCGCGGGACTCGGCTTCGCGCGTCTCGTCAGTTTAGCATCACTTCGCTCGTTTAACAGCGTCACGATCGTCCCGGCTACATGGTGAAAGTCATTATTGAAACGAGATAATTTGCTACACACCGGAGGAAGCGACCGTTCCATGAGAGAACGCCGTTAAGGATTATGGCGTTTAATGCGCTTTATCAAGTGGGGGGTTTACGCTTAATAAGTTTTATCAAACGCATGTCGAGCGGTATATGTAAACAGGCGCATTAGGAGACATGGAAATCCATTAAGTCGAACAGCTTACGTCGACCAATTACGAGCCGTACAAGTCCGGGGACTCGGCTGCTCGCCGACGGCCTTAAGACCCTTAAGGCGATCCGTCGGCCGCTCGGTCGGTAAACGGTGGCCGTCCGTCGCGGTCCGGTGTTTTTTCTCTCGCGCCCCGAGAGTTCGCGAAGACGCGCTCTTCGTCGCATCCTCCGCCCGTTCAAGGTCGAAAGGAGGGTCGGTTCGAACGTCGCCGAAGGCTTACCGACCGACGGTACGCGAGAATCGGGGGGATTTAAGATCGGTGAAAGCTCGTCGGACGGGATGCGACACTGCGCGACGCGATGCGACGTCTCGTATAATCCGACGGGTCCTCTTGCTGTCAGCGTGCGTGCAATTCCGACGAATTACGATGTCGGCCGACACCCGGAGAGATTCTGTCAACCCAATTTCCGGCTGGATCCAGTTTGAGCGACGACGACGACGACGACGACGAGACTCGCCGAGTCGCGGCTCGCGACGTAAGCGAATTTCACGCCTCGCCGAGCTTCGGTGAGCTTTTCGAGCGATCTTGTCCGAAAAATTACACGTCGAGCGGAAAATTCCGATAACGCCAGGATCATTGCCAGCTAATAAAGAGATCCAGGGAAACGCGGAAGAGAGAGTCCTCGTCCCGTCGGCCGACGTCGATTGCCGCCTCGAAGGGGGAGACAAACGCTCGGGTACCACGCGACACCTGCGGCACCCAACGAGTCGTCATCGTCATCCCAATGGACAAACGGGAAAACGAGAAGACGAGATCGCGCAACAAAGTTCTCGTGGATTTCCCCGAAGGTCCGCGAAGTCTTCGCGCGATTCCCACGCGAATTGATGATTCGCGCGACTTGCGAGCCAAAGGGGTGTGTCCGTCAATTAGAAGAGTCCTGACGGCGCAATGGCTTCAACTGGACTTTACATTGAGATTCATGCGATTAGCCGGTTGTAAAGCATCTCGCGGGCGTCCGCCAACCACGCGAAATAATCGAGTTCGGTGGAACCCGCCCCGTCCTCCCCCGCCGCCGTCGGCGCTCATTGAAACAATGCTTTTCTCAAATTGCTCTGCGCGATGATCTCTTCATCCAAGTGCCCCGACGGATTACCGTCCGTCGACCGACTCGATTAACCCCGGTAATTCCCCGTCAGTCGGAAAATGGCGTCTGTGGGAATCGTTCGTTTGCTCCGTCACGATTTTCCTAGGGGGAAAATCCCGCGAGTTCCTCGAGAGGAAGTTTGAGAATTCGTCGAAGTGGTACCCTGTGAGCGGTGGTGGTGGTGGTGCTGCTGCTGCACGAGGAGGTGAAACACCTGTGGTACCCGTCACAACTACTTCGGAACCCAGTATTTGGACTCTTGGATCCAAAGTTTCGCTAGTAGAGCTCGCGGAGGAGAGGAAGTGGGTTAGGGGGTCGTTAAAAACTGGACGGAGGACCGTAAAGTCGATAATCCGAGTGCGACCGGCCCAATAACCCAGAGGTCGTCGGACGCGAGTGTCCAAGTCGGGGGAGCGCGTGGGGCAGGGAAAGGGGGGGAAGGGAAGGGATAGAACGGGAGGAAGATCGCGAACACGAAGAGGAGCGTGAAAGAGAACGCGTTGGAGTGGAATGGCGACGTATCGAAGTTCGCATCTCGCTGAAGTCTCTTCTTCTTCTTCTCCCGTTCCTCTTCTCCCCAGCTCGTACCACCCCCTCTTGCGTGTCTCCGGTACCGACTCTCCGATTTCTTCAAATCCACCCGCACCCACAACTTCCGGTGACACTCACTACTGCACAAATCTCTCTCCTCTCTGGCTTTTACTTTTTTCGGCAACTGCGACATTCCTCGGGGGAGTGGTACCAGCTGGCTGGCTGGCCGTCTGACTGTTTGTCTGTGTCTGGCGTGGTCATCGATCTTCTCGTTCCGTTTCAGATTACACTTTGGATTTTCGTAAACGCTTCTGGCGCCACGAAACTTCTAAAACTACGAAAAGACACGCGTGAAAAAGGTCGAGCGAGACCAAAGCACGGCGAGGCCTAAAGTAAATTCATCCGACGTGACGCGACGCAACAAAGCCATTAAACGAAAAAAAAGAAGAAGAATAAGAAGAAGACGAAGACGAAGAGGAGGAGGAGTCCGATGATCAAGGTGGTAAAAGGGTACAGTGGGGAAAGCGCGAGGGGCAGCGATCGGAGGAGGGGGTCCAATTGGACGAGGCAATTAATGCGTATCGCCAGGGGTAAGGGATGTTGTGGTCCTGCACGGAAAGTGGGTCTGCGTGAGAAGTTTGTCCGAAATTCAATTAGCAAATTGCTGGCGGCGTGGCTGGAGGCGGTCGGGACTGGGTGGAGGTGAAGGGAAAGGGGAGCAGCTTGTGGAATTATTCGGTCCACGAAAGCAAAAGTGGTCCCGTAGGAAGCGCGGATGGGTGGAGCGAGATGAGTGGAGGAACCGTGGTCTCGCGTGGACTCGATATGGATGGCGGGTGTCCGCTGGTGAACCGCTTTGGTCCCCATAACTCGCGCAAAGGCGGCAAAACGGACTCCTGACCACTCTCGTTCTCTAGTTCCTTGTAAAATCCACGTTCCTCAGCTCCGCTACCTGCTAAACTCCTCGGATACACACGTAACATTCCTTCTAACGAGCCCCTCCCCTCTCCTACCCTCCTCCACCCACCTTGCTGGCTCCTATGAAGAACCCCTGAGATTTCGTTGGATAAGGGTAATTTAAATTTTGTCAGGGGACGTGGAAGTTGAGTCGGTAGCTGCTGGTCGCATAACTCACGCGGAGACGGTGCAAGACGAACCCCACCCCTACTTTGCTGTCCGTGCACGAGATCTACATTCTTATTCTTATTGTCAGTATAGACCCTTGCACACAGCACACCTAACCACTCGAATAAATTTACATGCACCTTCACCCGTCGAATACCTCCTCGGTGTTTAACTCTTCTTCTTCTTCTTCTTTGTCTTCTTCTGCAGGTAACACGGCGTGCTCTTAAATTAAGAAGGCGTTGTACGAAAAACAATGAAAAAGACCCGAGACTTACATCCTGATGGACACGATACGCGTTTAAGTACCCGAAGAAATTGCTCCTTTACCGACAATTTACACGAAAATTAAGCTTTCAAAAGAATACTTGCGCCTCGCATCCTCGGCCCACCTCTCCTTGACGAGGGATCGTTTTATTTATTATCCTCCGGGAGGATCTACCGGGAATGTGGTCCACCATGGGGTTGTGACCATTTGCTCTGGTCTCGCTCGATTTGCTACCAATTCCCGTGGAATCCTTCGCTGTGTACGTCTTTCGGTCGCGGGACTATTTCTTCGCTTCTTCTTTTTCTATTTGCGCCTCGTCCTCTTCGCTTTCTTCTTCTCCTTCTTCTTCTTCTTCTTCTTCTTCTGCTGCTGCTGCTGCTGCTGCTGCCGCTGCTCGTACCTCTTTGGTTTGTACCCCGTGTGATTTTTCACGACCGGTCCTCACCGTGGTTTCCGCTTACCGGTGCTCATTATTTCTCATTATTTATCGCCGCTTATTATTTCTCGTGGGACGTTGCATTATTAGCGGATTTAAAGTTTGGCTGCTCGAAGATACCGGCTATCTAAACATTCGTCAGGATCTGCTATGAATGAGTATCCGGCCGGGTACATAACTCACGTGGAACCGGCGAGGAGTTTTCTCGTGGCTGTCGCAGGATCTACATGTCGCGCACGGCACCACGCCTTGCTGGAATAAATTTGCATGCACCTCCACCGATCCTCCGCGCGCAGTCACGCTTCCTCCCTCCCCCACCTCCCCGGCGGAGCTTTTTTGCCGGTGGACGTTCGACCGTCCCGGTACCCAACGAGGATGTAGATTCGCGCATCGGCGAACGATTCCCCGATGCTGCCAATTTTTCGGAGTTTTTCGTGTCTCTCCTCCCTCCTCTCCTCCACCGGCTCCTCCACCCGTTTCGAAGTCTCGACCGAAGACGCTGGGCTTTGTTCCTCGATCGTTCTGGAGTGCGTTCATCGAGTCGTCAGCGATGGCGCGTGCTGGATTAGCACCGATTGACTTTAACGTCGAGTCCTCCGAGGGACTTTAACTGTCGTTGATCGAGCGACGATAAAACGTTGACCTGATCTGCAGATGCGAGAAGACGCGGTGACGACGAAAGACGCTACGCTGGTGTCCAATCAGACTAGTTGAGATTCGTTTAAAATGCGAGTGCGATCGTTTCGTTGGAAAAGCCACGTTGTCTCTCCCTCCCTCCATCTCTCTCTCTCTTGCATCGAATATTTCACCACAAGCGCGACGACTCACCGGATTTGGAAAGTTTCATTTTCACCGGCGATTCCAAATTGGACTCTCGTCGCAATTTATAGGAAATTTATTCGAAGCTCGCGTCGAATTTACATTCGAGTTATGAGGAATTTTTATCGATACGTCTGCTTTAATTTATGCCAAACTAATCGCGCGCGCGCGCGCGGACTCCAGCGAGGAATTCCGTCCATTCGAGACCCCGAAAGCAGCGGGTGCCTCCCGCGTGTGCCTCCATCGCGCGTTTCAAGAGCCACCGGTTATTTTCCCTCGAGAAACCCAAGAGACGTCGAGAAACAACGAAAAGACAGAGAACGACGCGGACGGACGAAGGAAAAGCGGTGGAGAGACTCGTCGATTTTTCCGTCAATTTGCAAAAAGGCGAGGTCGAGCTGACTGGGTAGGCCAAATTTCAGGGTAGATTCACGGGGGTTGCGGGTGTTCTTGGGTGATTCGTCGCGTGATCGGGAGGTCGGAGCTCGGGATGATCCTCGAGGGTTCGCGCGAGTGGCAGCTTCGGACAATGACAGTTCGCTTCCAAGAATAGCCGCGAGAAGTGAGCTAATCCCATTCAATTCATCCTGCTGATTAAACGCAATGGAATTTACATCAGACGCCTCAATGACATCTGTGTCTCGGGCCCGTCGATGGAAAACATCGGATAAACTCTCGTCGTCTCGCTCTGGGCTGCTCATCCTGCGGCGGGTCGCAGCAGCTGGCGCGGGCAACAAATCAATCGGCCTCGAGAGTTCGGAGACGAATGGGCCGTGTGCTCTTGGAGGATCGTGGAAGCGCGTCGGGGCGAGAGGTCCCCGGGTGTGTCCTGGGAAAGCTCGGTTTTCCGGCGGAGGTGGGGGGTCCCCCGTCCCGATCGAAATCCAGCAGCTCCGCTCATTAGTCACGAGCGAGGTGCTAAAATTAGGCGATTTTTCCCCGGCAGGAGCCAGGGGCTATCGATTATGAAATGTCAGATGTTTCTGGATAAAGCGAGTCCTGTCCTTTTCATGATGCATCGCCCGGCTGTTTTGACAGGAGCGCTTGATGATTACGACCGATAAATCAGTTAAATCGTGTAGGATTGTGTTAATAAAACCTATTAAGCTCGACCTTTTCATTGGGAGAGAAGAAGCAGCCCCCAATCAGAGGCTAACCATAAATAATTGCTTTATTATCTGCACGCAAGGATATCTGGAAAGTCGACGTCGTCGTCGTCGTCGTCGTCGTCGTCGTCGTCGTCGTGAAATCTGATAAAGTCTCAGCTGCCGAGGAAATGTTCCATCGGTCTTGTTTAAGGCCCCTCCAATTAGCGGGGAACACGATTGAGAGCGATGCCCGAGGCTGCGCGGGGAGAGATTCGATGACGTTTGGTAAATCGAAGCGATCATCTCTCCACCCCCTCCCTCCGTTCCACCCTGAGGAATTTCGGGGGGGGGGACCCTTATCGATCCCTTCGGTAGATAGAGCGCCCCCCGCGTCTCTCCCCCTTCATCCTGCAGGGCTTATCCGTTCAAGGCCAAGGTCAGTTTCAAGGTCAACGTTAGGAGAATGACGAGAGACACGGGAGAGAGACCTTCCCGGAGTCCATCGATCGTCGAGCGTTCCCGTGCACGAGGACGGAGTCCCGCGGAGGACTCAAGGCCCTTAATGATGTATCGGTGTCGTGTTTTGACACGGGCCCCTTCGATTTTTGTTTCTCGAGCCCCTTGACGCACGGCGGTGGCGGTGGCGGTGGCGGCGACGATGGCGACTCGTGTAGCAAGGAGCCGCGGTACCAGCCACTTAACGGCAAAATTCTTCGGGGTCCTATTCATCATCCCTTCCGGGGACCCTACCGGACCCCTCGCTACCATTTCGTGTTTTAGGTCCGCGTCCACTGGGCCGGAGAACCGACCAGTCGAACTCCACCTCGCCAGTGCTCTTTTCATCTGCGAGAAACGCACATTGGTTCTTGATGGCCGGCGGAAAAACTTCCATGACTTCAGGGGTGGGGGGGTGGAGGGCAGGAACGTCATAAGGAGAACGCGTGTGGCGGCCAAGGATCAAGTGGCATTTAGCGAGACGGGATCAGTGGCTGTTTATTAAATCTGCCCTTGCACCGAGCGCTTCTAGGTATATTGATGATTCGATGATGATCTGGAGAGAGGACAGAGAGAGAGAGAGAGAGAGAGAGAGAGAGAGAGAGAGAGAGAGAGAGAGAGAGAGAGAGAGAGAGAGAGAGAGAGGGAGAGAGAGGGAGGGAGAGAGAGAGAGAGAGAGAGAGAGAGAGAGAGAGAGAGAGAGAGAGAGAGAGAGAGAGAGAGAGAGAGAGAGGGAGAGGGAGAGAGAGGGAGAGGGAGAGAGAGGGAGAGGGAGAGAGAGAGAGAGAGAGAGAGAGAGAGAGAGGGAGAGAGAGGGAGAGGGAGAGAGAGGGAGAGGGAGAGAGAGGGAGAGGGAGAGAGAGGGAGAGGGAGAGATGGAAAAGGAGAGGAGGAGACTCGTTCCGTTCCCATGGGAAAATTCGTAACTCGAGCGTAGAAAAGTCTCTTGGCACGTACTTGGCACGTCAAAAACCTCGACACCCCATAACAATTATCTTGGACGTGGGTTTTGGTTAAAGATCCAACCCCCGGAGAACCTTGGGAGACTTCTTCGGAAGAGAAGGGAGAAGCTGGCTCATAATTAACGAGCCAATCCTAACACTTCATTAGGCACGAAGGAAATTGGGGTGAGAAAGGAGAAGGAAGAGAGGGTGTCTCTCCGTTTCCATAAATCGGAACCGCATGGGAATGCGTTTTATCGGTGAGGCGGATCTGCCGGGTTTTCTTGGTTAAAGAAAATCGACTCGCTGCGATGGCGTCCTACGGTTCGGCGTGGAAACCCCCTACCCCGCGGAGTCATCCCGACAGTTTCGAGGCATCCTCCCGTTGTCTCCCGGGGACACCCGGCGAGGGTTCACAGCACGCATTAATTCGAACAATGGACGAGCGTGACGTTTTTTTGACGAACGCCCCTAACATTCCTGACGCTTTTTTGTCAACCCCATTTTTCCCCGTTGACTCTTCTCCGCACTCGCGCGACAGAACTTCCGCGCGAGCTTCCGCGAGCTCTCGCGAGCTTTCGTGGGAACGTTCGCGTGATTCTGGCGCTCAGGGGGAGAGGGTCGACGCTGGGGAAGCTGGAAACGACCGAGGGTGCCACACACGGGTCGAGTCCCCAGGATCAGATATCGCCGGTGTCGTCCAGATTTTAGATGGAGAGTGTCCAGCGCGCGCGGCCCATGATGGATGAAACCAATCGTTCAAGCGTCCAATCGAGTCGTAATCGAGTCACCTTGACCGCGGGTGGTTTCTTCCCGGTGCATCCCCCAGTGTCGCCACCCCTTGACCCCTAGCATTTTCCGACTTGATTTTCCAAGGACGATGCGTGACGCGCGATAAGCCCGGGGACAAACGTACGCTGGAAACAAAGGCGCGCGTGACAGGATATTCGATGGTTGATGACGTTGACCCGAGGCATCCAAACTTTGTTCGGTCAGCGAGGATCGTAAACAGAAGGACGAGGACCGTGGATGAGGTCAGCCCGGCACGTAACCGTTTTATTTCCAATCGGGGGAGCGATGGGATCGAAGGACTCGACGACGATTAAGTTGGAGCGGGCAGTAACGGCGAGAAGCCGAGGATCAAGCTGCGCTCAAGGATCGGGGCTAGATCATCGCGAGGTCCTAAAATTGGTCGTAAAGAATGTTTATCCTCGGGAGCGCTCCACGCACACCGAGGTTTGCGTCGACGTTAAAATCGAGAAGGAGGGTTACGAGGAGCTGCCGAGAAACGACGCGCCGCTGACTGTCGGGAATAATTAATTGGGGGAAAACGAAGGTTCCGTTGGACTAGCCACGGTGATGTATCTGCAATCGCAATCCTTATCCTCGTGACACTCTTCTAGGAAAGTCGTGTTCCAGCGCGATACTCTTTAAAAGACGAGAAGAAGGAGAAGAAAACGACCACGACCACGAAGAAGAAGAAGAAGAAGAAGAAAAAGAAGAAGAAGAAGAAGACGAAGAGTGTGATCCGTAAGTTGCAACCGCGGTGAGTGAAGAAATTAATGACACACTTGCAAGAAGAGGCCTCCCCGTGAAACGTTTTTTAATGAAGAAGAGGAAGAAGATGGCCCAGGGGTCACACCGCGATACAATGAAGAGACGAAGAAACCCATCGCGTTTTTCAGCCTACGAGGAGGTGGCCCCGCAGGAATTTCTTCCTAGGCAGTGGAAAGAGTCGGGGGCCGTTTAGGACCCGAAATGGACCGATGTGGAAATCATCGACGCGTTTGGAGGAAGAAGGTCGCTCTACGCGGGACTTCCCTAACGAGATAATAATGGTGTACCTAGGACACGCGGATGTCTTCGTGTCACGAGTTGTTGGGAAGACTCGGAGGAGGAGGAGGAGGGTCGAGGATTATTTGCCGCAATTTTGTGGGATGTCGAGGAACGGACACGAGGTGTTACCACGCGCTGGATCAAAGGAAGAGATGGAGGGAGGAGGAGGAAGAGAAGAAGCGCTTGAACGGCGAGAGGGGTGCATACTGAAGGAAGCCGAGAATAATGGTGTATGAAGAAATCATTGACACGTCTGCAAGAAGAAGGCTCGATCGGTTCGTTCGCGTGTCTTCCACCTCCCGCTGCGTGCGAGCCGTCACGCAGCAACTCGGACTGGCGTTCGTGTATTAAAGTGTTGCGTCATCGTGTCTAGTAGAACCAATTGAAAGGGCCAGACCATTTAACACAGGAGGTACGTACCCCCAATTGGCTGCTCGTGTCGGTACTGCGAAAGGCTCGAACGATGCCAGAAAATTGATTATCCCGATCGATACAGTTCCCCCCCCCCCCTTCCACCGGGTGTTTCTCCCGAAGTTAAAGTTGAACTGTCATCGTGCGGTCGTAGAAGCCAGCGGCGCGCAGTTCGGACCGTGGAAGTGGGTTAGAACCAGCGAGCGGCTGAGATTCTTCGGAGAGCGAGGCGTTACCTCGAGTGCTCAATAAAATAGGCAGAAAACTTTATAAGCCCCGTACACTTTATGATCGGCCGAAAAACATAAATGTCCCATTACCGATCTCGCGACATCCAGTTCCAGTGACAAATGCTCGGTCCCCGGAGGAAAGCACTGGGAGGTCTAGGAAGAATTTCGTGACACGGCGCGATGTCCAAGAGATAGGGAGGGTGGGAGGAAGAATCGATCAGGTTCAAAGTCCGGAGGAAAACCTCGACGGAGTCGACGAGCCCCGTGGATTTGGGGTCGCCGTGCAGTGGCGCCGTCACGCTACTCGCCGGTGACCTTGGTGCGACCCGAGCGACCTTGAGGGTGGCGGAGGAGCGGTGATCGAAGAATCGCGTCGAAAAGGGTGGTGGAGGGTGAAGAAGTTCCGGGAAAGGGTCGTGAGAATCCTTGGTTTCGCATAGTCTTACGAGTTTCCACGTCGGGTCGGTGGTTTGACATCGACGGGACGCGACTCGCGGGCTCTTCCGCGTGTCTTCCACGGGGGAGGAAAGGAGCGGAGGTCGCTGTACAAAGAGGACGAATTTACATATTTTTTAGTAGGAACGGAGAAACTCGGTGATTCGAGAAACCGAACGAAATCTAAGCGGACCCTGATGCCCATAATTAATAAAACACGCACACGCACACGCGCGCTCGCGGAGAGGCCGGTGCTCATTCCCTAGGCCGAGCTTTTAATGGCTTTATTAGCGAGGAATCAAAAGCTGACTTGGCGTGAAAAGAGGGGGCAAGGTCCAAACTGCTAAATTATGCGGATAATCGCCGCAATTATGCCGCGGACCACATCCAGGCCCTCGAAGATTCTTTTTCTTCTTCTTCGTCTTCTTCTTCCTCTCCTTCTCCTCCACTTCATCCAGGTAGCTAGAAAAATTATTCGCGGAAGCACCTAACCGTGTTTCGCGCAGAGACGAAATTCCACTTTGAAAATTCGAAGACGAAGAGACTTTCTAACTCCGAAGAGAGAAAGACCTTGAGGAGAGACCCCGAGAGCTACGGGAGAGACCCGCCGCTAATTAGCCTCGAAGTGCGAGGTTTATTCGTGGTATTGCAATGGCAATAGTGACGTCACCCTCGTGACGAGTGGCCCGGTAAAATCGCGAGTTGGCAGTTGGAACCAGCTGGTGGAGAGAGACCCTGACAGCGCAGCCCGACTACCGCGGGCGCGCGCGCCAACTACCTATTCTGCTTCTTACAATCAAGGAGCGGCCATATTCAAGCTGCTCGACGATGCTCTGCCCTCCCCTAATCACTGTTATTACGATAAACGTTTATTACTGCCCAATAGAAATAAAAGTCGCGCCCCGAGCGCATTAAACGATGCGGCTCCCCTCTAGCGCAGCTTACGTGCGCATTTCAGGGACCCACACAGACACGGGGCCCGATGGTAATTGACATTAGCCACAGGTTTCTCTCCCTCTCTTTTCTCTCTCTCTCTCTCTCGCTCTCTTTCTCTCTCTCTCTCTCTTTCCTCACCTGTCTCTCTCCTTCTTTCTACGTTTCCTTCGATTTCCTTCCTAGAAGAGACGAAGAAACGAAGAGAGGGTGGTTGTTCATCGGGTGTGACACCTAATGGGTCCGTTGGTCCCTGACAGGGTTCCACGCGTGGATTAATGCGTTCAACTTGGTACGAATAGGGTTTTTTTCAGTTTCTCCCTTATTTCGTCTTGTTTCCACTTCGACTTCGACTTCGACTTCGGCATCGACACGTGCAACGGTCCCGCAAAATAGGGAGGCAACAAGGAGTGGCTGAACGCTGGAGAAGACAGGGGGAGATACTCTCTTCTCTTTCTCTTTCTCTCTTTCTCTCTCTTCTTTTTATCCCTCACCCTTTTATTTCTCCTCCCATGTGCATGCGGACGCGTCCTCGTGTTTCGGCCAGGAAATCACGAACGCGATAAGCAAACACACTCTCTCGCCGCTCTATTATTAAAGCATAAAATCTCTGGACGAGAGATACTTCCCTCGCCCTCTCCTCCCCCCGGATCTTCCATGGAACATTTTGCATCCCTAAACTCTTGCGCAATTTGCATGGAGATTCCGAGCGTCGAACCTCTCGCTACTGTCCAGGAGCGCGTGGAGTACAAGGAGCTCGAGGGTTTCTCGTGAAAAAGAGAGTCGTGAGGAGAGAAAGAGAGAGAGAGAGAGAGAGAGAGAGAAATTCCCTTGAGTAGAACAGACCGAACAAACACTCGAAGCGTTCTATTAATAGTTGCACTCAAACAAGTAAAGCAATTTGCCAGGCTCCCCTAACTGCCCGGCTAGCTCAGTCGGTAGAGCATGAGACTCTTAATCTCAGGGTCGTGGGTTCGAGCCCCACGTTGGGCGAATTTCTTTTTGCGCCCGGCCACTCGAGGGTTGCTTTTTTTTTCTCGCATCTTTGACCACGGATCTCTCGCAACGCGCTCGTCACGCGCGATCGCGCGTCCTCATCCTGATCCTGGGGATGTTGCTCCGATTTGTCGTGCCGCGCGTATTTTTTATCGCGCCGTTGAGCTGCGGAGTTGCACAAACAGACGATTCAACGACGGTTTATCATCGTCGGTCCGGTCCGGTCCGGGGCTGTCGCGACCTAGATGTCTGCGCGAGCGACGATTGTTAGCGCTCGTTACGTCACTCGTTTCTCGTCGAAGAATTCATTTGGAAAAGATTCGTAATCGAGAGTGGAAGAGCCCTCGGCCCCGGAGGATTCGTTCCATTTACGACTGACAAGCCGCGCGGCAGGAAATGCCAATCTCGCGTCAGGGAATTTTATCTTTTGCGGCTAAATGTATCAAATCCATGGCCTATTGTTACTTCTGAGGGGGAGAGACTCCCGTCTCTGGGGTGTAATCTCCGCGTCTTGTCTAGGAAAACTGACCGAAGAATCCGAGGGACGAGGGCGCGGGGGGTGGAAAAAGTCCTGGCGCCTTCTAATCTGCTACGCGTTCCCTTCCCCGCCCCCTCCGCCCCATGCGAGGCCTATCACTTGGCAAGTCCGTTATCTCTCGTCATTTTTTCAGCTGTCACCCGACCAAATTCGAGTCTCGGATTAGTCTTCCTTTTGTCTCCGAGAACAACGCGCTTTGAGTGCGCCTTAAGTGATTTCCCTCCCAATTTCCCCGAGATTTTCTCTCGAAACCCGAGCTAAAGTGAATAATACGCAGGACCACTACTTGAACGCAGGAGCGTAGAAACGCGATAGATAAGCCTGGTTGCCTCAAAGAGCGGCGAGAGGGGGAGGAGGGAAAGAGGAAAAAGCTTTCGCCTCTCTCTCTCTCTCGAGACGTCAAGAGCCAGGCGCAAGACGAGGATGCAATTTTCTCTCGAGAAACTTAATTTTCCGAGAGCTTTGTGGCTGCGAGGAGGGCTAGGGGGAGGGAGAGACCTGGATAGAGAAACCCCGGACTTATTGTTCGCGCGGATAATAGGTTGCGGGGTTGATCGCGCAAGGATCAACGACGATGTCCCAGATTTCCCGTGAAACTCGTAAAACTCGTGAAACTCTCGAGTACAGTCCGAGAGGGTTAAAGTTACTTACCGTTTGGGGAACGCGACGCATCGCTCGATAATTTGTACCCCGGTAAAAGCTTATGGCTGCAAAGTGGTCGTTACCGAGCTACGGATAGAAGAATACTCTGCTTGTCTCTCTCCGTCGCGAGTGACAAGTTAACGACGTTCGCCTTGTCCACGCTCGCGTACGAAGTAAGACACACGCGTGGTTAGAGACAACCTTGACGTGATTCCACTTTCTGTTGTTAGGTCCAGTACCGTGGCAGCGGCAGTACCGTTTAACCCCAGTATCCGGCGATCCCGAGTAGCGAAGCATGAGAAGACGACGGAGTCGAAGGAAAGAGGAGTACAGGATCATTATGGTCGATCGAACTGGGCAACGTCCAGGTTGTACATGATCCAGCTAGAGAGAGAGGGAGAGAGACGGAAAGAGAGAGGGGGGTACAGAGAAAGAGAAGAAGACGAGGAGGAGGAGGAGGAGGAGGAGGAGGAGGAGGAGGAGGAAGAAGAGGAAGAAGAGGAAGAAGAAGAAGCAGAAATAGAGGAGAGCGTGAGACAAAACAACGAGATCATCTCCTGGTAGGAAAGTTGAAAGGTCCAAACGACAAAACCTGCAGTTTCACACTCTCCGCGCGATCCAACGCAAGAAGAAGACCTGGCCAAGCGAGGTAGGGAAAGAGCACCGCGGACGAAACTGGAAAGTGAGAGAAGCCAGCAGGTGTGTGTAAGCAAACGGCAAAGTAGAAAAGGTAAGCGAAAAGAGAGCAAAGCGAAGCGAAGCAAAGCATCCAGAAGTGTGTCGCGTGCATCGAGTCTCCGGAATGGGGCGCCTTACCCGGGGAGACAACCGGTAGACGCGGAGAGTTCGAGGAATCGTACGAGGAAAACTGTCAAAGTTCCGAGAGAGCTTTGCGCTTTCCCCGAGTCTCTCCCCCGTCTAAAATCCCGCCGAGAGCGTGAAGATCCTGGCTGCCGGGTCCTCCGGAGCGAATCGCGAAGGACGCTCGGAAGGGGTGTGTAGGGGTCTCGAAGCGCAGCGTCGGAGTGGCCTTGGGGCTGAGATCGCGGGGGAGGTGTCGGAATGGGAGGATGGATGGCAGTGACGGGAGCCATGTGAGTAGAGCAGAGCGAGTGGCTCCACGTGCGCTGGTGTTGGTTTCAGTGTCGACTGCCGTCGACTGCCGTCGACTGCCGTGTGCTGGTGCGTCTTGGGGTCCGCCGCTGCTGTCCGTTCGGTCTCTCTACGAGAGCGAGCCGAGGAGGAGCGTGCCCGAGCCCCCAAGCTCGAACCGAGCCGGAGAAGAGAACCGCGGCACTCGTTCAGTAGTTTCTCGGACGCCGCACCGGCATCATCCGACGACCTCGCGCGGATAACCTTATCCGTTCATCGGGAGACCTTCGACGAGGTCTCCGAGATAAAGAACTCCTGGACGACGGATGCTCTTCGCCTGTGGTCGGAGACCCTCGACGCTTGACCCTCGACTGTCGCGAGGGTGAAAGTTGCTGAAAACCGAGGGTGGGAGTGCAGCAGCAGCACCACCACCACCACCGTCGCCAACAACATCGCCAAGATCATCGCCGACGCCGCCACCCCCTGACCGTCGCGCGAGTTTCCGCGAGTTTCCCGGACGCGACGAACTCCACCGATCCCGGGCGAATTTGCGGAATTGATGGGATCGGCTGGGAAGTGTGGGTGAGGGGTCTGCGGGGCGAGTGGAGTGAGAGTGGGTGAGATCGATAGGAGGTGGAAGTGGTGCGGTTGGTCGATCGGTCGATCGGTCGATCGGTCGCTGGGTGCCCAGTGCGTCGAGGAGAGATCGTCCGTCTCTCCCGGTATCCGGCGGTGGGAGACAATCGGGGTAAGAGCACGGGAGCACGGGAGGAAGACAGGGAGAACCCGTTAAGGCGGTACGGGAACGCACCGATTCGCGTCGATTCTTCGCTTCTTGCGATTGACGGAGGGCGGAGGGGAGTGGGGAAGGGCTGACCGACGGAGCGATCGATCGTTGCAACCGGTAGCCGAGCGGAGTCGAACCGAGCCGGACAAAACCTTCCTGCGCTCTCCCGTGTGGCCTTGGCAGGTCCGAGAGGATCGTTGGACCCTCGGGGGGGTCGGACCCTCCTGTAGCGCGAGGGTAGCGTCCCCGATCAGATGCCACCGCGCAAACCCATCCCTTGGTTTCCGATCTTCGCGAACAAGCCGTTCTCCTCGTCGTAGACCGGAAGGGGACCGGAAGTGGGCCGGAAGTGGCTGCGCGCGCGCGCGCGTCGATCCCACCGCGGTGGCGACCACTTGCAAGAATGCGAGAGCCCAGAGCTCGCGACCTGCCTTTCCACGACGGGAAAGCTGTTGGCGCGCAGGCCGTTGGTGCCTCTGCCGAAAACCGATCGGAAGTGACCGGAAGTGACCCCCGGTAGAATGGGGCTCTCCCTCGGAGCGACAGTGCTGGTCAGCTCAGCGATACCGCAGCGAAGCAACGCCGGCGAGTGACGAGAGCGCGCTGCGAATTTGCGAACGACCAGGACAGCGGCAGCCAACGGGCCCCGGGCCCAAATTGGCCGAACAGGCGAGTCGACGGACGGATAAGCAGACGGTGTTACGTTCCTAAAGAAGCGGAAGAAGAAGAAGAAGAAGAAGAAGAAGAAGAGGGGGAGGAGGAAGAGGAAGAGACCTCGTTGGTACCGAGAGGAGACGAAGAAGACAACCACCAGCGAACCCTATGGAATGTTTGAAAAGCTTCCGCGAGGCGAGTTCCGACCCTTCGCTGTGAGCGAGGATCTTCGTTGTGTCGCGCGATCGGAGGTAACGAAGCAACGCGCGTCAACCTTGAAGAAGCGACGAGGATCGACGAGCGGTGAAAGTACCGCTTGGGATTTTGGCGGAAGAAGTTGAAAGGTCGCGCGCCCGCGCGCGCGCTCGTCCCTCGTAGACCGGAAGCGAGAGAGGCGAAGTTGCGGAAGTTCCCGGAAGTGGCTAGAAGAGGCTGAGGTTGAGAAGAGTCGAGTTGCCCGGATAGGCAGGAGGGATCGAAAGAAGCCTGGATGAGACCGTCATGCCCGCTGAGACCGACACGGGCGGGCCAAGGGTGCTGCACTGTAATTACCGTGCCGACTGCCCGATACCGATCATAGCGTCCACTTCCGCTTCCGCTTCCGTTCTGCCGGAACCTTTGGAAGAATCCGCGAGGACCACTGGGAAGTCGCGAGCCCGAGGAAGCTGCAGCTGCGGCCCAAGGCCGGTCGATACAGCCGAGGACCGCGACTCTCTTCAACCCCTTCGAGACCTCGCAGCCTCTGACCTTGGAGACTCTAGTCATCGAACTCGGCGAGGTCCGCCGTTCGATAGCGAGTTCCTTCGACGACGGACGAGACGCGTTCGATCTGACAGACGGGACACTAGTGACAGCAGCGGCGGCGACGACGTCGACAGCGACATCGGCATCGACGTCATCATCGACGGCGGGTTGCACGAGTGCGAAGTGGCGACGGAGGTTCGTCGGGAGGATAGCGCGAGGACCGGAAAGACCTCGTCGTACCTGCAGGTGGTCATTCTGCTGCTCCTGCTGGCGTTCGGCCAGGGTGGACCGTTCGGAGCGAACTCGGTCAGGCCCAATAGCAGGGTCAGCGTCTTCGTCATCGGGAGTGTTATCGGTGCGGTTGGGGCAGCCCCGGTTGACATTAGCGGAGACGGTGCGTTCAGGGCGGAGAGATCGGCCAACCTCTCCCACATCAGCGGAGCCTCCCGGAAGATCCAGATGTACGTGAAGAATCGACACCTGCAGATCCTGCCGGACGGCACGGTCAATGGATCCAACGACGACACTTCGGATTACAGTGAGTTTTTCTTTTTTGCTTTCTTTAAACGTACCCCTCCCCCTCTCGAATTTCCCCCTTCCCTATCGAGATTCTCAACAGGGGTGCGGGGGGGGGGGGGGGAGGTCTTTAATTTAAAAACTTTATCTCGCTGCACCTAACGCGACGAGGTCACCGAAGTTCGCTGGATCTCGCGGATCCGTCAACTTTTATCTCTTTCCTACCATGTTACCGCTGCTGCTCATACTTGTACCACTACCACCACCACTACCACTACCGTTGCCTCTACCATCGTTGCTACTACTTTCCCTACTCGCGTCGGTGACCTTCGTTCCAGAACTTTCCGGTCCAGATTATTCGTCGGGAACTTTCTTCCTGGCTCCTTCGTGATTTCGAACGATTAATCCGCGGTGTGACGCGCGACTCGTCGGAGTCTACGCGACTAATTGCGTCTGACAGCGATGAATAATCTCCTCTCGCGGATCGTAAATTTCAACTATTCTTTCAACGCGCGCGCGGGACTCCCCCAGCTATCCGGAGCCAAATCACTCGAGTACTCCCTCACGATTTTCGAACCTGCTTCATTCCCGTCAAATTCTCCGTCTCTTGGGAGGAAGAGGGTTGCGGCCGAGCGTGAGAACGATCAAAGGAGGGGGAGGGGGAGGGGGGAGTGTACATACACCCTTTCAGAGCGATCTTCGAATTAGCTTAGATCCCGGGGGTGGATTTCGTCGCGGTCGACCTTATTTCCGCTCGGTTCCTCGAGAGATCGACGCTGTTGTGGGAGGGAGGGGGGAGGGGGAGCAGAGCCGAAATTTCCACAGCTGCAGCTCGCGCGGTTGTTCGCTTGGATCAGCGCGTTTAACGGTAGAATAAGATCGACTGGGCCGAGTGAGAGCTGGTCCAAGAATACGCTAACTAGACCACTGCGTGTTGACCTTTGCTGCTACGCGGTCTCTTCGGTGGTTACCTTTAAATTTACGCGCCCACTTCGCGCGATGCCTTTCCGCTTACTAATCGGCACCGATCGCTCTCCGAAATATCCCCGCAGCTCTCTCTCTCTCTCTCTCTCTCTTAACATCTCTCGCCAACGGATCGGGAAAAACGAATCTCGCTCGCCCCGGCAAACCTTACGGGATCCTTCGAGAAATCCGGACGGCCCCCGAAAACTCCTGAAATCCTTCGAGAAACGTCCTGTGACCCCCCCCCCCCCCCCAGCGTCAAAACGCTTCTCGCGTGGAGAAGCCGAAGAGTTCGCTAACTGATCACCGGCGTTCAATCATGAATTTCATCGATCGCTCTACCGAGACAAATTGATTTCCATCGTGGCGGAATATGACTAATGGTGGCGCGGTCAATAATCAATGGGTTCCTTGGAAAGGCGAGAGGGAAGGAGGAGAGACGAGGCGAGACGACACCATGAAAAGATTTCGAGCGAATTGTCGGCGAAGGAGCTGCGCCGCGGTGGTTTTACGAGTTATCGGAGGTAGCGTGACGTCCTTCCGAAATTTTCCCGTTAACCGAGTCACGGAGTGGACGGGGGGAGAGAGAGAAAGAGAGAAGAAGAAGAAGAAGAGGAAGAAGAAGAAGAAAGGGTGGGGGAAGTAACACCACACGGTGTTGCTGGCATTTACCATAATGAGAATTCCGAGCCCATGGTATTATGCCTAATCTCGCTTTTAGCCGACGGCTGCCGCTTCCCTCCCCCGACCCGTGCGACGATTTATTCCTGATCGTGATTCTCCAAACGTTAATGGCTGTAATTTAAGCCGATACATGCGCGTACCACACACGAAACTCACGACACGTGACGACCAATCGAACTTGACACGCGTTGCTCCAAAAGTTAAACGCCTTTGCGTCGCTGCCGAAAATCCCCCTCGTTTCTTTCGTCTCTCTCTCTCTCTTTCTCTCTCTCTCTCTCTCTCTCTCTCTCTCTCTCTTTCTTATTTCTTACTTTTGAAAAGAAACCGTGAATCGAAAAAATATCGCAAATACCGTTTACGCGTGGAACGCCGATTGTTCCCGAATTTGGAGAGAAAGCAAAGAAGAAAGAAGGAGGAAGAGGGGAAGAGAGGAAGAGAGGAAGGAAGGAAGGAAACGTTTCAATTGGGTGGAGAAAGCAATGACCGACGAAATCGAGTGTGTCCCGGCAGGAGGGATGGGGCCGAGTTTTTTCACGACTCACGCAATATAATTGCAAGGAGCAGAAGCAGAAGCAAAGGAAGGGTGGAAGGGAGAAGGAGGAAAAGGGAGAATAGGGACAAGCGGTCCACACACGTGTGAGGACTGCTCGCTTTTCCGGCTTTAAAGTAAACGCCTGAAGATGACGAGCGTCTCTCGGTAATAGCGTGACTGCTTTAATCTCTCTCATTCTCTCTCCCCTCTCCCGCCCCTCTCTCTTTCTCTCTACCGGGTAATTCAAGTTAAAGATTCCGTGCAACTCGAATGTCGGGATCGCGTACAGGATCAATCAAGGAGGAATTCAACCGGTAGAATCTCGTTTCTAGTTTCGTTCGCTCGTTCGTCCGTCCGTTCCTACGTCTATCCGTCCGTCGATCCCCGTCGATCCCCGTCGATCCGTCCGTTTGCTCTCAATCGGTCTCTCCCATGCCTTATTCGTTACGGTATCGACTGATACCGATTCTATCGCACGATCGACGACCGATCTCCGCGTTGAAAAACTTCGCCAATTACCCCCCACCATCGCTGCCACCACCACCACCACCCACCGCCACCATAGAACAACGTCATCGCCATCGCTACCATCACCGCCATCGCATCACTGACAGCAAGGTCTTCGATCAGTTAACGGGTCGCTCGTTCTTCGACCCTCGAGTGGATTAAAGCCATTGCTTAATAAGGCCTTTCCAATATGATGCAAGTATTTCTAAGAGAGCCATCCTCGATGGCTCGAGTTATGCAATTTCTCTCCAAATCTCCTCCTTCCGTTCCGCCAGTCAAATGGACGAAGCACGCGCGCGCGCGCGCGCGCATCCATTAGAATAAAAGCTTTTGTCTCGTTCTTCGCCTCCGCTCGTTTAGGCGCGCGGCTAAGCTCGCGCTGGTGCGCGCGCGTCTCTCCCCGCGTTTGTCTCTTCCCTATCATCCTCGACTTTACGACTAGAGGAGAAACTGTTAAAGCGGATAAAGTCGATACGTCAGCATTTTCAGGAGACCTAGGCGAATAAGTTTATTCAAATATTTCGACGATTTCGATGGAAGCTTATTACCTGGAATGTAGTGGCACCACCGCCCTCCCTCCCTCCCTCCCCTCCCTGCTTTCCCTCCCTCGTCGGAGAGGAGAGCGGAGTGGCGTCTCTCCCGTGCATTCGGCAGCGAAAGAGTTGACGGATTTAAGCAAACGATCGTGGGGAATGATGTAAACACCTTTTCGTGAGAAGCCGGCAGTTATTTTCCCTGAACTACGTGGAGGATGGCTCTCCGAATGCCATTAAGATAAAAAAATATCGAGGGAAAGCCGGCGACCGTCGGGCAAATGGCTCTGCATAAATACGCGATCATTAGCGAGAAAGCGTAATGATTGGCTGTTGCCGCTGGCCGAGACCTTCAAAGGGATCGTCCTCGTCCTCGTCCTCGTCCTTGTCCTCCTCCCCCTCCTCCCACTCGTCGCCGAATTTCAACGACTCGAGGAATTTCTCAAAAGCCCCAATTGCGCAGTTCTACGGCGTATTTACGTAATATCCCATGGCGGAACGGCGCGAATCTTTTTGGACAAATCGGCGGAGGGAAGGCGGCGATCGGTACCGAAACCCCCGCAACCTTCCGATCGGTACTGCTACAGGTAAGACAGCGAATCTGGAATAGAGATAAGGAGCGAGTGTAGATAGACGTATTGACCTACCGCAATTGCACCGGCAATAAAACTCCGAACGAACTCCACGCTCGGTTTACGTAATCGTATAGGGGCCTCGACATCGGGTTATTGAACGAGATTTCTCTTTCTCTCTTTCTCTCTTTCTTTCCTCCCCCTTTCCCGCCCATTTCTCGCGTCTCTAATTATCGGCGTGGTCATTCGCAGAAAATCCGCGTCGAATCTGCGAAGGTAGGGGCCAGCGATGCAACTGATGAATTTCAATTGCTAAGGATGATCTCTTCTCTCTCTCTCTCTCTTTCTCTCTCTCTCTCTCTCGCTCGACCCTACCCTCCCTCCGTCTCTTTCGCGTCAATTACTTGGTACAATTGATCAGGGGTGATTTGGCATCTTGTGTATTCTATTCATCGCCGGTGAAGATGAATGGGTCTGATCAGATTGCAATGTCGTAATGCCTCCGGCCAACGTCTGGAGGGAGCAACCTTGTAGATGTTATCGAGTGTTTCAGGGCGGGAGTCTCTCTCTCTCTCTCTCTCTCTCTCTACATTGAATTCTACTGGACGGGATCTTTACGAGAGATCGAGCAAAGAACAGAAGTTGGCACTACGCGTACGCGCAATTTGCGAGTGAAAACAATCCAATTATCCAAAAGGGTGGGGAGGGGGAGGGGGTTGAATCTCCCGGTCCTTCGGAAGCTTTTTATCTTTCGGGTTTTTTTTTACGAGAAACGTAGTGAAGCGGGATTCAGAATCCACGCGCGGATGTACCCGAGGGATACAATAATTAATGATAATGGGGGTGTCGACGATATTTTCTCTCTGTCTCTCTCTCTCTCTGTCGATTGCACCGCGTTTAAAAATTCGCATTAATACACGTCGCGCATAATTCGCGACTCTCCAGAGTTCAGGCTAGCGGAAGAAACCGATGAAATTCTCGTCGGCTGTTAATAACGATCAAACGACAAAGAGCGCGCGCATGGTCGATCGGCAATTTCGGAGTCCGCCGAAGAGGAAACCCGCGCGGGCCTCTCGTTGCAGCGAAATTTCTTATCTGGAATTTTCGAGGGGTCACGCGACTTCGCGGAGGTCAATTGCTCTCGGGGATTTCGCTCCGGTGACAAATGGCCGTCGTCGGATGCTCCGCTTTCCGCGGCGGGGAAAATAAAAGACCAACGGCGAACGGATATTATTTATTGTTCGACCGGTGGTATTAATAAATAAACGCGGTGGAGCGCGACGCAGGACGCAAAGTTCCCCGCGCGCGTGGATTCGAAAACGGAGAAAAAAAAAAATATAAAAAAATAAAAATAAATAAATAAACGAGTAGGAAAAGGCTGCCGAACGGAGATAAACTACCCCGCCACCCCCGATCATCCCCGAGGAATGCGGTCCCCGACGATAACCGTTTATCCGTTTGGCGCGCGATAAATTTTACATATTTATTTAATTTGCGCGTGTTGTTGTTACAAAAGAGCGAGTGCTTTTTCTGCGGGTCGCCACCGGGTGCATTTGGAATTTTCCGATAACCTATCGGTTAGCGGACACGCGCGCCTATCGCTACACGGGGTATCTGGAATTAACGGCATTGGGGAGAGAATCGGGTCATCGGCGACTTTACGATTACGAATTTACACTTCGTTCCCAGCCTCGTGAATTCTCTTCCCTCTCGCCCACCCCCGTTCCCGCTACTTCCGGTTTCCCTCCTCCGTTACTGGGTCGCCAACAAAATTAATGGAAGACGAAGGAAACTCGCGGCAATTGTATTTCGAACGATTGGAGGCTGTTTGGACGAGGAGAACGAACGCTCCCGTGTACTCTCACGCACGCACGCGCACACGTACTCGGGAAGATACTCCTTATCTCCGTGAGTCGAGTGACAAAAATATTAACCGCTTCCTAATATTCCAATTTCGACACGTGGCGACTAATCTAGCGCTGATAAGGGGGCAATACTGGAATCGCATTCTGCTATTTTGATACTATCTAAAAACGTTTGTATGACAGTTCTGTTGGCTCTGACTACGCACAGGCTTCTCGCGATAGGCGCTTCTCGCGAAACCTTATTAAAATTTTTATTCCATTAATACTCCAGCGGGAAGTTTATCTCGTGACGATAATACGAGTTTTTCTCGATTGGTCTGCGTGTCTCGTAGTAGCGTTCTCGCATTAAATCGTACAGTTTCCAAAGAAGAAGAATACCGGAGAGCGAGGGTCTGGAAGGATGAGGAGGGCTGAAGAAACAAATAAATAAGAAGATCGCGAAGAATTCGGTGATGGAAGAGTTTCATTTTGCCGCACGCCGTTCTGTTTGCTCGGCGATCCCTAGAATCTCCGAGAAAATTACAGAGGATGAAAATTGAAGAAAAATTTCGTCGGCTCTCCTCGCGCGATAGAGTCGACGGAGAAAGAAGAAGAAGAAGAAAAGGAGGAAGGGCGGAATTAGAGGGAGCGCAAACGCTGGTCGCGCGCAGTATGCAAATATCCTGGATCCCTGGATCTCTCGGAACTCGTTCGGTCGATCCGCACGAAGGTAACTCGAAGCTGTAGATCGCGGAGGGCGGGGGTTGGAGGGTAGGGCAGGGCAGGGGAGCAGAGGAGGTTCTCTTCTTTCCCGAAGAGGTGAATCGCGTTGCCCTGAGAAGTTCAATGATTCGATTGCCTCCGCCGGACAGCGGGGAACGGGGGGAGGGACGGGAGAGCCAAAGAGAAGAAGCGCGACGGTAGCGGAGTGGCGGGGGTAAGCGTAACCGGAAGTCTTCGCGAAGGTCGCGCTGCACCTGGTAGGAGCTGAAGTTTCCGGCGAACGGTGCCGGTGGCGTCTTACGCGATCTCGTTTCGAGCGTAGGAAGAACGCGGCGGCGATGGAAGAAGCGAGCGAATGAAGAGACGAAACGAAGCGCGATGAAATGAGAGGAGAGGAGAGACGGAACGAGAAGAGACGAGACGAGACAAGGAGGAACGAAGAAACGCCTGTGGTTTTTTCCAAAGGCATCGTATCGTTTCGTTTCATTTCGTTTCGTTTCGTTTCGGTCAGGTTTGGTTGGTCGTTGTACCGACTGGCACGGGGCGCTTTCTCACGTATCGTTTACGCTCTCCTCTCCTCTCCTCTCCTCTCTCTCCTTTCTCTCGTCCTCCTCCTGGACCGCTCGTTTATGATGTGGCTTATTCGCAACCACTACAATGCGCCAAAACAAAAAGGCCCTGGGTGTAATGGGGCCGAAGAAAAAATCCTGCTGCATTAATTTTACTGCTGGCGATTTAAGCACCCCGGCTGCAGTGCGGATGCAGTACCGCCAGCGCGAGAACGGGCTTCCTCGAACCAATTAAATTCGATCGTTGAGAGATCGAGAGATCGACGATCTCCAATAGCGCGAGCGAATTTTCACTCGATCGCTTCTGACTCGTTCGAGACGTTCGCCAAATCAATTCGCGCGAATAGACTCTCTTTCTCTCTCTCTCTCTCTCTCTCTCTCTCTTCTATTCGCGCGTGTGCGTGCGACAAGCGCGCGCGCGTGTTTCGGTAAAAGTCTGTAGGCCTTTTGGCACTTTGATCGCGAGAACGGTGAATATTCAAGGTATTCGATGGGGCCATCCACTATCCGGGCCCATAAACGCTGGAAGGTCGACATTTATCAGCCTAGAGCAGCGTCGCTATGTAAATTCGAGTGGGTTTAACGGATTAGTCGTATATCGGTTTGGAATGTCCGAGGCAGCAATTTCGTTCGAGTTACCTACATCCGGGATATTTCAATTAAAGCGAGTGAGTGCGCGCGCGCGCGCGGTCCGATCGCAGAGTCGCTAACGACGGGGACTCTGGTAGGAGCCGACACCGAAAGCTCCAGGACGCCCCAGGGGGTTCCCCGCCGTCGCCATTAGCTTCCTTCGTTAGCTACGTAATTATCAGAGGCGTAAGGCCCTAGACCTCCCCCCTCCCGCATTTTCTCTATGTTCGCGCGTACTTGGTTCGTTCTCCTGCGCTGCGGGCCTGCTCTTGTTCCTAGCGCTTATTCTCTGTTCTTCTCTTTCGCCGATCTTTCTCACTGCCTCCTCTCCTTCTCTTCGCTCCGCCGGTAACAGCGCCGGTTATTTATGTATCTGCCGAAACCCTCGAGCAATTGTTGTTAGGGTCGCATTAGATTTATGCCACATTTCCTAACGGATTCCGGCCGCCAGTCGGGAATTACCTTCTTTATTCATTCGCTATAAACGCTGCAGCGTGGATAAATGACGGATCGTAAGTCACTGCGGAACTAGCAACTTTTTTATCTATTGCCTTCTTTTCCCACCCCCCTCCCGCCCCTGCAAATGCGCTTAATCCCAGGGAGTTGCGGCGAGCGCCTCGTTAATCTCCGATAGGGAGCACCGTCTCTCCCTCCCCCTTTTCCCACCCGCCGCTGGTTATTGCACAAATGGTACCGCGGCGCCGTACATTGTTCTTTTCCTATTTCTCCTCCACCAGTTCCTCTTCTCCTTCTCTTCTTCCAACATTCTGAAATTCGACCTCTTCGCGCGCTGGGAGCTTCGCTGGAACTCTATCAGCGCCTCTAACTCTCGATATTATGTAAATACGCATGAAAACGAGTCGCGGGTGCTCGGGGGTGGGGGGCTGGGTCTCGAAAAAATGGAGGAGTACACCAAGAGAGTTGTGAACTTTGACCCTGGTATCTTTCTCGGGATAAAAGCGTACTCGCGTGGAGGGAGATTAATCCGAGAACGGCGTGGAGAGCCGGAAGTGGAGAAGAGTCGACGACGACGACGACGCCGAAGAAGCAGAAGAAGCAGAAGAAGCAGAAGAAGAAGAAGAAGAAGAGGACTCCTCGAGACTCGAAACAACGGGGGAGAGTCTCCGCTTGATTTATCGCGGAGCGGAGCGGAACGGAACGGAACGGAGTCGGTTCGAGTGGAGTGGAGTGGAGTGGCGTGGAGTGGAGTGGCGCGTGCCGAAATCGTAGCGAGTAAATTAATGACGTAACGCGGTACCGGTCCGTCGCTGATGTTGCCGTTGTCGTCGTCGATGCCGGAAATTCGAGCTGCACCTCGACGCATTAGCCGGCGGCCCGCTATCGAAATTATAACGCGCGTGCGCCTAATGGGCCCGACCGATTTCGTGGTGGGTCCCATCCGCGCGCGCGCGCGCGCACTCACCCTAACACCCACATCCACACTCGAGGAATGCGTCGCTTGATGTACGAGCGACGTAAACGATCTCATCTATTCGTTACTCGCGCGTGCGCGCGCGCGGTTTCTTTCGCCGCCGCCGATCGAGATCGGGGCCCGTCCGGGGCCTGGGAGAGGAGAGGAGAGCCAGCGGCAGCCGGGCCTCTTCTTGCGGACCCATTAATTTCCTTTGACGCGCCTCATCCGTTACCAGCACCGAAGGGGGGAGGAGGGAAACGGGAGACGCCGAAACTCTCGGAGGCCTGCGAGATTCCCCGGCAGTCGTCGAATCCTCTTGCGCGTTAGACGCGGCAAACGCGAGACTCGCGTGAATCGAGCGAATCCCCGCGTCTAACGAGGGTCAAACGTGGGATCAAATTGTTTCATTCGATTCCACTCGATTCGATTCCGAGCGATCGCGCCGTTAAAGCGCGACCACCCTCGTCCACCCCCGTTTAACGCTGGATCTCCATCGATCTTCCTCCGAGGGTCTTCCGCCGTTTCTCTTTTTTACTCCCTCCTCACCTCCCATATGATAGTCCAGGATTTCTTCGAGAGAGAGTCCAGTCTCTCTCTCTCGGGAGAGACTGGACGGATGAAATTTCGAGACTCCTCGAGTTCTTCCGCTTCTTCGGTTGGTAGCTTGAGACGCGCAGAAGAAGAAGAAGAAGAAGAAGAAGAAGAAGAAAGAGGAGCGATGCGACGCGACGGCTACAGGAACACGCGCATGTGTGCACAAGTGGTCGTCGATGAAATTGTGTTACTCGGAGCGGCGGGGGGAGGAATCGTTTGTTTGATTTGCCTTCATCGCACGCACCGAGAGATTTCGTGTCGTAATTTCACGTACGTTCTCGATTATCCGGATATTACATTAATTATGTATGCATCTCGGTGCGAGTGTACGCGCGAGAGCGAGCGAGCGAGCGAACGAGCGAGCGACTATATCGAACGAAATGAGATTTCCCCGACCTTATCTCTGGTCGCGCATCGAAACGACGAGAGAATCGAGACCGAGACCCGACAGCGAATTTCCATTGACACTTCGTTAATGGAAATCGAGGGGGGAGGGGGTGGCTTCGAACAGTCGTAAATACATCTCGCGAGAATCGAAATCGTTCGTTAGCCGAGAGCAAATCGACGAGTTTCGCGCGTGGGCTCGCGCGTCCCTCGCCGATTGACCTTTTACTTCACGCCGATGCGTACCGACGGTCTTAACAGGGCCGTTTAACCGTGATGAAATATTCAAACGCAATCGACAGGACGGGGGAGGGGGTCCAGTCACTCGCCCGAAGCTTCCGCTTCCGTGGGAAACGCTGAAATCTCGAGTTTACGGGCGGTCTTGCGTTCGCTCGAGCGAATTCGCGCGATAATCCGCCGCAGCGGTGGCGGTGAAGGTACCACCGGTACCAGAAGTACCATTGGAAGAAGCATCGAAAGAAGTAGCAGAGGTGCCAGTACCAGTACCGGTACCGGTACCACTACCAGTACCAATACCGGCACCGGTACCAGCAGCCCCCGGTAGCACCAGATAACTTTCAGATTATTTCCCGACCGTCTACCCGACGACGGTCCTTTGCCGATTCTCCAGGTGCCAGCGCACTTCCGGTCGATAGGGATCTCCGGCCGGGACCATTAAGGGGAACTCGCGAACGGGCGGATGCTCCAGGCGTCGCTGACGATCGCGCGAGATCGCCAACCTGGAGAACGCGCGGAACTCGCGCCGTTTCACGAGGATCTCGAGGGCTTCTCGTTATCTAACGACGCGAACGACCCTGAGAGTTGGATACACAACGTCGTATCTTGGCCAACGGTAACGGCCCGGGAGCAGTCAGGTCATTGCGGAAATCGCGCAATGACAATTTCCTCTCTTAAATTTGCATTTTACGATCCCTCTCTCTCTCTCTCTCTCTCTCTCTCTCCTGGACATTTCACCCGAGTCACGAACTCGCGTTACTTCTACAATTTACCGCAGCAGTGAGACTCTCTCTTTTTCTCTATCTCCCTCGGTCTCTCCGTCTCTCCTGACTTTTTCTCGTGAAGAAATTCGTCGATGACAATGATGATCACGAGGATGACGAGCAGGATGATTCATTCGAAGATAGATGGATAAGTGGTAATCTCTCTTTCGGTTCTTCTCTTTCGGTTCTATCTCCTTCTCTGTCTCTCTCGTTGCGGGACTTTAGTCTTTAAGCTCTCTCGGTCGAACCGGTACCGGATTTTTCTTTCGTTCTCGCGTTGCAAATGCTAAATTAGTGGAAGATGTCAGCGCTACGAAATATCCAGGCCACGCTTATCAGTGGCAAAACGTCTCGCACGCCTGGCGAGTCACGTAGGCCGTTTTTTAGTATCCTTTTCTAGCTGCCGCGCGAACGCGTCTACCCGAATTCAATGCGTACGCTCTCTCTCTCTCGTCAACCAAAAAGAGTGTGTGAGAGAGCGAGAGAGAGAGAGTGAGCGGGCGAGCTATTGCAAAATACCGGCGGATCTTGGAGACGGTCCCAGGGACGTGCGACTTTTTTTATTTGTCAAACTCCAAATAAGTCTACGAACGAATTTTAATATTTGACAAGCTTTTGCTAAATTTTATGTAATTCCTGGAAGAAAAGGGAGAGGGAGAGAGATTTCCCCGATTTCTCACGAGAAACGATATCATTCACTCGAACTCCTCTCACCCTCCCCACCCCCCAAGCTCCCCCGAGGCACCCCTCAAAAATCTTACCCCGTTTCTCACGATTTTACGAACTTTTTGACTGGCGATATTTTTTCGAGCACAGCAGGATGGAAGATTCTTCCTCGCCTTGTCCCCTTCCTCCTCCTCCTCCTCCTCCTCCTCTGCTTCTTCCTTCGTCACTGCCGCTTCAAAGGCCGCGTACCGTTATATTTCCTGCATCTTTCGACGTTCGTCTTCGTGATGTTTATTAAGGTATTTTTGCCAGAGAATCTCTCTTTCTCTCTCTCGTCTCTCCTCGCACCCTGCACTATTTTCGTCTGGGAAAAATTATGGTCAGCCTATGCGGTGCAGTTTATGGCAATTCGCACGTGTGGTCTATTCGGCCACCCCCCGCTGGCACCGGCTTACCTATTCGGGCGTCCCCACTCCTCTCTCTCCCTCTGCTCCCCTTTTTCTCTCTTTTCGGATAATAGTTTATTTGTACGAAGCACAATAGAGTCCTGTCGACACGAGGTTCTCGGAAAACAACGATCGAAGATAAGATCAGGATGATTAATCATACATTAATAGCACGGGTGCCATTGTTTCGAGGAATCCCTCTCGAAAAACAGACATAAATCGCCATTTGCATAGAAATCGTTTCACCCTGACAATGTTATCTGGCTGACATTTATTTTCGACGTTTCGTCTCCGTATAACGAACTTGTCCGATATCGCCCCCTCCACCCCCGCCGCATCTTCCTTTCGTACAGCACGAGCGAGGGATCTATGGATCCATCGATCGATCGATCGATCGGGCGACTTTTCCCATACGTCGGAGTGTTTTATGTATTTTCGTTGGTCCGTCACTCCGGAGTACCGCGAGACCTGTCGTGGCATCCAAGGTAGATCCTGGCACGCCGCCAGAGATAAGAAAAGCTTTTTAGCGCATTCTACGGGCTACGCCGCGATAGACAAACACGCATAAATTATGTAACGAAAGCTACGCCGTTGAATGACAATCGCGAAATTACCGGGGGGAGGGGGGCAGCGTTGACCCCGAGGTCACCCTCTTTCCGGTGACCCTCGCCGGTACCGCGCGGAGTTCGCGTCCGCGAGTAACGAGGGGGAGGGGGAGGGAGAGATCTGGGTGGAAAGGAGAATTTACTCCCGATCGAGAGAGTGGCGGAAACTTTGGCGAAATTCTACCGGATATTCGCGAACATCCCCCTCCACGTCGAATTCGGTCACAGTTCGGACGAGGTCTCGACGACGACGACGACGACGACGACGGCGGTGGCTTAGGGTCCCGGGTGATTTTTTGCCGGGTTAACTGCGGAGGGCCGGGGCTAAACTCGATTACGTCGAGAGCGACGGCGGATTTAGACAGGTCGAGACTTTCGGAATCGGCGCGGTGCAAATAAACTTTCGGCAAACGAGTACTCGCTGACGAATCAGCGCGGAGTTGCGCAAAATCTCGGAGGACCGCGGAGATTTCGCGTCCCGTAAATTTCTCTTAAGTCCCCATCGCGGCGCGAATACCTCAAGGCCCGTCAAAGTTCCACCGGGGGGGGGGGGGGGAGCGGATTAGTCGAAATGTCCTCGTTCTCCGGGATTAGAGGACTCGGGAGATCGTTAAGGGCTGCCAAAACTAAAAATCCCCTGGAGATATACGAGCTATCGACGCACCCGGGCGCACCTAATCGCTGTCTTCCTGGGAAACACCGGGAGTCCCGGGAACCCGAGGACCCACGTGTTGACGAGGGGGTGGTGACCCCCCTCTGGACGCGTAGGAATTTTCCGGAAAACCTCCGATCCGGAAGTGGGATGTCAGGATCGGGATGGGGGTGTGGGTACCTCCTAGAGCGCGCGAGGGGGGGGGGGGTTCCCGCGAGACGTTTCCTTTCTGTTTGGCCAGCAATTTCAGCGGCTGTGATCGCGTTGCGAGAAATCGTTAAAGCTCGTAAAGTACGAGGTTTACGAGGCCTCTCGCGAGAAAAATCCTTCGTGCAACGAAGCTTTAATTGCGCTCGGCCGTGGTATCGCTGAAAAAGCAGAGCAAGCGCGAGAAAACCTCCAGTTACGTTTGTCGGCTTATTATCTCTCATTATTTCATTACGTCCTCCCCGGTCAGTTTATTACACGCCTCGTTCGATTTAACGATTTTGTCAACGTTTTATTCAATCAAGTTCGCTCTCCTTCCTACCGACTTTCTTCTTTCTATACTCCCTCCTCCCCCCCTCGGATTGTCAATCGACACATTTTAATTAGGCCCATGAGATAGGAGGAGAGACGGGAGGATGAAGAGAGAGAGAGAGAGAGAGAGAGAGAGGGAGAGAGATCGCGTGTAAAAGCAGCGACACGAGAAAATGGGAGGAGAAACGAGAAGACATGGAATTCGATAAAAATTCCACATGCTCGCGTGGTTAGTTGCCCGGAATGAGATCCTCCTCTAAATATATGGATTGTTGATAGTTTTAAAGGGGGATTAAAGGGGGGAAAAAGCGAAGGCGTGTAATAGAGGACTGGAGCCTATAGGCATTTCCTATGAAGGATGGAAGAGCCGAGAGCAAAGAGAGCAGGAGTAAGAAGAGAGAAAGAAGAAGAGGAGGAGGAGGAGGATGAGGAAAAGTAGCAAGGGCAGCAAAAGCAAGCAGAAGAAAATGTCGTAAAAGATAATTACCTCCCTTAAGGAGTGTCCGACGATGGAAAAGGAGGTTCTACCACTCTTGCTTGACCTTTTACCTAATTCTTAGCCTCGCCACTTTAGCTCGCACTTGTTCCCACAAACTTCTCGATCCCCGGCTGGCTGCGGTTGCTCGCGGATCCTTTAAGCCGGTGCCGCAGGTACTTCTAAACCCCGGGACCGAGAACTCGACCCTCTGGGCTAAACGCGCGAAGGGCATAATCTCTGGCCGTCATAATCCGGCTAGGAAATTACTCGGAGGTTGTTCCCGGGACTCTCGATGCCATCCCCTTATCTTCCCGGGAGCGAACGACTCCTGGTCGCGTCGCGCGTCCCACCCAAATTTTTCGCCCCTGCCCCATCCCGATCTCATTCCCAGAGCGGCGGCAGCGGGGAAATCCCCGAAGACTCCTGACAGGTCGGCGAGTCGAACGCTCCCCTTCCTCCTCGCCACCCCCTTCGCTCGGTTCACGCTTTACCGTGGCATCGCGGACATCGATGGTCCCGCTCGCGGTGACCTTGGGAGGGGATGCTCCAAATTCCTGAATTTGGAACCGCTCGGAACGTCCGGTACCCGTTCCGCGAAATCGTCCCGTTAGGTCGTTAGGTCGCGTTAGGCTGTGGGAGTCGGTGCGACCCTGGGACCAGTTGTCATCGCCGTCCACGCGGTAGGTGGTCTTCGTCTTCGCTTCTTGCTCGGTTACTCCTGCCTCGTTCTCTCGCGGAACGCAAAGTGTACCGGGAACACCGGACGGGTCGTCCCTTCGCGAGGATCGCCGCTAAATAAAATTGTCATGTTCCTCGGCGTGTGCAAAAACCTCCCGTGACCGACACACCTGAGTCGAGACCGAGACTCCCCGGACTCCGGGCTGCAGCGATTTTCTTCGCCGAGGATTCTACGACGATTCGTCTTGCGAGTACCGCTGGTACTCTTACCTACCGCACCATGCTTGTTCACCTACGACCACCATAGGGAGGACCGAACGATCGCTATCGCGAGATCCCCCCGTTGCCCGCGATCTTCTTCCGGAACTCGTCGGTTCCTCCCCCCCCCCCCCCCGGGGGCTTTCCGCGTTTTCCCACACCCGGGTAGAGTCTCGCGGAAAGGACGAGGGTCTCGAATGACCGCTCGATTCCGCGGGAATTGCGTTTCTACGGTCTATCCTGCTGAGGAGGGGGTGGACGAGAGACACATTCTGTCACGGAACCGTTGAGTCTAGAGAGGGGAAGCTCTCAACGAGAAGCCGTATCGGTTTGCAATCATTGAAATTGGGATTTCGAGTGTTTCCACGGTGGAAGGGGCAATGGGATACGCGGTGAGATCTTTGATCAAAGGCTCACGTGCCCTTGACACTATAATTAATGGCTATTCAATCAAAGAAGCCACGATTGATGTAATAATCGCTTCATTGCTACACATCTCCCCTCTTCTCTCGTCTCCTCTCCTCTCGTCCCTCCTCCGGTCCGCGGCCAGTCGACTCTCTTGTATTATTCAACTAATGCGTCGTCAATTACGCTCAAGTGCATTTGCTGCCGGACTTTTTCCACGTTCTCCACCTCGTGCTCTCGCTCATCCTGCCACATTCATGCAGATCGTACCTGTTTTTGCCCCGTGTAACTTTGATCCGGTTGCTTCCAAAGTCCCGCTAAAGGATTACCGCGCGCTCTCTCCGTCTCTCCCCGTCCCCTCCCCCCTCCCCGCGCGCAAAACGTTCGGCGTCTTCGCGCATCGCGTCGTTCCCAGGTGAAGTCTCCGCCCTGGGACTTCCTCGACGGTGGTGGGACCGTCGCTTAAAATCCCATTACGGTCCCCGCGAGTCGACAAAGTACTCGCGCGATACGATCATCCGCAAGTTTTTCCCGGTTCCCGACAGTGCTGATGAATTTTCCCGAAGCTCCGCCCACGCGTTGCCATCAGGACCCGGAGAGGATCCATCGATCGCGCGGTTCCTCCCAGGTGTTTCCCCGGGGGAGGGTCGGAGGGAGCGGCGCGCTTTGTTTTTGCGAGGGTCCGGAACTCCGGACCACGTGGGACCCAGGTCCCTTCGGTGGGCCAGGTCGAGCGAAGTTACCTCAGGAGGTTGTACCTGGAGGGTGGGGAGTGCCTTCGGCACAGGCACGAGGTAGCCGCTGGGGCATAGATCATCGGGACCCCCTCTGAGCCCGATGAACCACTCGCAGGGCGCACCCTAATCAACTCTGAGATGTTCATTGGGAAGTTTTCGGTACGATATCCATCCCTTTATTGGCCCGTGTTGTGATCTATCGCGGTAATATTGAAAAATGATCGTAAACACGGGCCGCCTCTTCAGCGACACGTTCGGCATCCTCGAGGTGGGGGAGTCCACGCAGACCTCGCATTAGCGAGGAATAACTCTTCCTCGTTAAGTAGCCGCGCGCGGTGGTCTTATCAGGAAATTTCAATTCGGAGAAACACCATCGATCACAATTTCATTGACAGCCGCTTCGTTCTCTACCGACGGTGGGCCAGCACCCTTCTCCCCCCCCCCCCCCGCTCACCAGTCCCAAAGTGACTCGTGGATAAGCAATCGGAAAATAAATGATTCCGGCGACCTGGAGCTCGCCGACGGGCGACGTTGGAAAATCCGCGAGGTGACCGTGTGGACGATGATGAAAAAAACTTGTCACGCGTCTCGAAGAAAAATCGAGGAATATCGCGCGTCGGATACGCTTTCCACCGGCTCTGCCATCTCCACCGCCGTCGTCGCTGTTGCCACTACTTCCCTCTTATCTTTGTCCCGAGGTTTCTTCGCGTCCTTTTTTTTTCTCCCTCGATTGATGAAATTTTTCCACCGTACCGAGGCTGGGCCAGCTCGGAATTTCGGTATCTAATCAGCGAAAAGTTTTCCAGCGCGGAAGATTTTTTACTGGACTGGCAATTTATCTTGTAACAATAATAACAATAGTACGAGCAGTGAAAGAAGACGAAGGAGAAGGAGACCGACGCTTTAATTTTTGACCCGACGGGGAAATCGATGGAATTTTCATGGGGAAGACGAAGTACGAACGGGGTTTTACGAAGAGCTTCCTTCGGAGTGTCGCGGAGTGCTTCGGAGTGCTTCTCGGGGAGTGGGTATCGGCGCAAGCGGAAATGACTGTTGGCTAGCGAAAAGGAGCGCTAAGAAGAAAAAGGAAAATATACGGGACCCGCTGGTTTTCCTGAGCGGCTCGAGTTGCCCAGTTGGCTTCTTTAATCGGCGCAATTTATATTAAGACGCGTCGCGTAGCTGCGGATACTTTGTTGCGAGGCAAAACCAGTAAGTCGGAGTCGCCCAAGGTGTCGGGAAACATCGCGATGGAATTTTCACTCGTCCTTCGTTCCAATCGCAGGAATTTCCAATCACCTTCCTCCACGCGAGTCCTTCACTCTCGCGCTCTCCTGCGCTTTCCACCTCGCGCGCGCGCGCGCGCGTCCAATTTTCCGCGTCAAAAATATCGAGGATCCTCCCGGAGCCTCCGGAGTCGGATGTTTGGAAAAAAGCGAAGAAAACTCAGAGAACTGGAGTATCGAGAAAAGTGGAAGAGGAGAGGAGGCAAGAGCTAAGGTCGCGCGCCGGGGATTCCCGTGGCGTTTAAACGAGCCGCCATCGGAGACCGGGGGGTGGGGGGTGGGAAGCACCTATTTACGTCGATCTACGTCCTTCAAAGACAGCGCTCCGGTCATTTGGGCCGCGGTAAAAAACGAAAAACCGACGGTAACCAGCCAGCCATTGGCTCCGCTCGTCCTCCCCCTCCCCCTGCCCTCTGCCGCTGCCAGAATTAGTTATCGAGGGAAATTCTATCGCGGGATTTATTTATAGATAAGCGGGAGGAGGAGGGGGTGAAGGATCTAATTTAATTATCGAGAGGAACTCTCTCTCTCTCTCTCTCTCTCTCCGCGCAAACTCGAGTTACCGCGGAATAAGTTTGTGAGAAACATGTTAACGAGGAGGGGTGGTCGGGGGAGGGTGGTCTCCCACGCGAATTGGCCAATCAAGCGATTCGCTCGAAACGCTCGACGCTGAAATTCCCACATACCGAACGGAACTTAATGAACTAGAGAATTCATTAAGAGCCCGTTACAAATAAACTCTGGATAAAGGGTTGCGACGGTGGTGGTAGGGCCCGGGCGCGGGTGTAAGGGCGGCCGTCGTCACCGGTGCAGGGACATCGCGAGCGCGAGTGGACACACACACACGAGTGTTCGCCTCGATGCGTCGACATCATCGAGCAAAAAGAAGCGATAAAACGAATCTCCCCCGTATCAGATGCAATTCGCTTGCTCGCAGATAAATTCCAATTCCACATCGGTCCGCTAACTGCTATTGGCGCAAACTACCTTGGAAACACAGTTTTACAGCTAAACGATTTTATTGGGGACTCGGGAAAATCATGAGGCGAATGCATAAAACCTCTCGTAAATTTATAAATAAACGCAGAAAATTAAGTAGCCGCTGGAGAGCGCATAGAGCCAGTTTAGAGGGGAGCTCCTCCCGGAGGAGCGCGTAACTGGTTCTTAATTATTGCGAATAATTCAAGGGGTTACAATGCGCCGTGGGAAGTGGAGGAACGAGGAGACCTCCTCCTCCACCCCCCTCCCCCGGCGGCGCAGCGGAATTTTTGGAGGAGAGAATGATTTTTTCGAACAATAGTCAGAGAGGCAAGAAGCGTGTCGTTATTCCACGAGTGGATTCGAGAATAAAGAGGGAATTATGCCGACCACCCAAAATGAGAGTGAGCGGAACTTTCGGGAGAGTCTCTCTCTCTCTCTCCTCGGCTGTTCGTTGCACACTCTCGCGTGTTCTCTTCCCGCAGAGTCGTGGAGTCCCGCGGACGCTTATCGCGTCCTCCGCCTTCTTCTCCTCCGCCTTCTTCTCTTTCTCCCCTCCCCTCCCCCCTCTGACCTTCGTCGGTAGGAACCACCATCCCTCTTATTCGAGGGGATGGGTGGGGTGGTTGATTCCACCGGGAGAGATCGACGAAAAAATCGACGAAATTCTCTCCGGAGTCTTTAGCGAAATTTCCGGAAGGGGGAGGGGGAGTCCAGGATTTGGCGTTCCTTCCGGTCTCCCGGTAAACCCGGCCAGTGGTTCTAATCGGGGGAATAGCGACGGTTTGGGATCATCGAACTGAATCGCCGGGGAAATTCTTGGCAAGCGGCCGCTGAGTTCCGGCTGCGATGACTCTCGGTTTCGTTGACGGGCCTCCCTCGAGCGCTCCTCTTCATTCATCCCGAACTTCCGGTTAGCTTCTGCGATCGGCCTCGCGAGGCTCCCCGGGGAGGGGGAGAGCCGCCGGGGAGAATTCCCGATTGTCAAAGATTCGCGACCGGAGGGGAATCTGCCGGGAGAGAAACTTCGACGGCGAGCTTCCCCGGGGGCGAAATTCCTCGAGACAGACGCGCAGGAACGCGCGAGTTCCAACGATCCCCGGTTCTATTTGTGAGTTGACCTATAGAGAAGAGAGTGCTCTCCCTCCCCCCCTTGCCTCCCTCCTTGGTACTCTTCGGTACTGTCTCGACTCAGCGCCGTCGCCGTCGCCGTCGTCTTCGTCGTCTTCGTCGTCGTCGTCGCGGTAGCCGCAGTTGGCGTTGAAAAAGAAGAGAGGGAGGCAGGGGGTTGGCGGGGGTGGACGTAAAGAACCGGAAGTTGGCAATTTTCGCGAAGGCGATTCGCTCTGAGCGGCGGCCCTCGGGACTCGACGGTAAATGGAATTCACGCGCGATTTCATTTATCGCACGGGTCACTCGGTGCTGACCCGGAGGAGGGGAAGTCAACGACTCGCGTGTAGGAAATAAGATTCCTCCCCCTCCCCCCGTGCTTCAGGCCCGATGGACTCGCCCGGGTGGAACTGGAAGCCGATTCAGGCTGACATTCGCGAGATAAGGCGATTCCGAGCAATTGGGGACTAATAAAACTCTCGGCTGATTTACTGTACCTCCCCCTCTCCCCCTCTTCTTTTTATCAAAGGTGCATGAGCGCACCAAGGTTTCTCTTCCTCTCTCTCTCTCTCTCTCTCTCTCTTCTATCGCGCGTTCTCTCCCTGCAAACCCTCGGCGAAGATAACGGAATAATTCGGCCAATTGAAAAGCCACACTGGCTCGGCCTGGGACTTGACGCGCTAAGGCCCAATAATCGAATGGACTGAGGGAGGGGGTGAGGGGAAGCCGGAGGGATTCATCGAGACACACGAGGAGTCGGCGAAATTAATCGAACACAGAAAGCGACGAGGGTATTCCATTGAATAATGTAGATCGTCCGGTTCCCGAAGATCCACGTCGTTCAATCAGACCCCAGCGAACTGGTGTACGTGTCGTGTTATGTCGTGTCGTGTCGTGTCGTGGCGTTCGTGTACTCGGGGCCCCAAGTTTAGTCCGAGGTGACTCGGAACAAATGTCACGTGACACGTCGGAACATATTGAAAGTAAAGAGAGGGGGAGGGAGGAGAGCAGAGGAGAGGAGAAGAGAGGAGAGGAGAGGAGAGGAGAGAATAGAATCGTGTCCGGAGGATTCGGTAATTCATGGCGCCATGAATAATGCATGGGGCCCCAGCCGGCGCACAAATTCAAGAAACGCGGGACGATCGGCGGTGGCGGCGGCCGATTTCACATTCTATGCTAACTTCTGTTTTGTTTCGTCGGGAACAATAGATGGGGGGGCCCCATAGAAATGCCGGGGCCTCTCCGCAGCCACGTGTTTTACAAGCCGCGTCCATCCGAACGGTCTAATTCAATTAGGCGCCGCGTACGGGCCCTTTTTCGATCCCCCACCCCCGCGCGCATTAGCATCGGGCCAGAAACTGCGTAACAACGGAAAGGGCACCCCCTGCAACCCTCCACCCGCGGAAGGGGCGGCCTTCTCAGAGGAAAAGGGTTCCCGCGCGTTAATTGCGTCAAATCGATCCCACACTCTCGCACGACACGACTCTCCCGTCGATTCGACGTCCGGGACGTCATAAAAGTGTTTTACCAGCGGCGACCACTCGCTTCACAAGTTCTTGGCGCGCGCCTCTTTCTCCTGGAGGAAAAAAACAGATCGAATTTCCCGGAAGAATTTCCTCCGACCTGGACCACCGCCCCATTCTCGTCGGTCCCACGGATATAATCTCTCCGGGAATGGTCGATCGTTTTCTCCTAAGGGATCGGGGGGAGGGTGGAAAGGGGGGAAGGAGGGAACTCGCGATAGTTCATCAAGGGCTCGAGCACCCCTTTCTGTATTTGGTTGTCGAGGGGTATAATTGGAGGTTCCCCGAGAGCCGGGGGTGGGAAGGGGAGGGGAGTCATTCATTAGGCTGTGGGATGAAGTCGTTGCCGTGTCAGCGCGCGCGCGCGCGCGTTTTGCCTCCCGAAAAAATCGCCGCGTCTCTCTCGTTCGTGGGTGGACCGTGGGGAATCGAGTGGGAAACCGTCGAAGAGCAGCCTGGTGCCGCGGATATTCCGGGCGGGACCGGCGGAAACGCTCGTCGGGGAAGAGGAACCGTCGGGGCCGGTGCTGAGTGCGATCGTAAATCGCGAAATCCCTCGCTGACAAACGCTTTACCGAACGGTAATGGACCTACCGGGTGTCCCGGAATAGCCGGCGTCTAAAAATAAGCGTCACCGTCGCCGAGGACTCTCTCTCTCTCTCTCTCTCTCTCGCACCACCCTCTTTCCTCCGACTGTCGCCAGCTTCGTCATCCGGAGACTGACGGGAGTCTGTGGAAGCGTCAACGCGAGTCGCTATGCAAAACTTCGCGACTTCCCGGTTGGTCCCACCGGTACCGATGATCCCCGGGTCACTGGAGCTGCCTCTCCCCGTGGACGAACCCAAGGATCGTCGGAAAATCGTCGCGAGGGTTGCGCGAGTCCGCGAGACCGTCCGGAATGGTCCGGAAGCCGACGAGCTCGAGAGATCGGGACCATCCGGACCATCTTCGTCGAGGTGGCCAAGAGCGACGACGGGGTCGACGACTTTCTCCGGTTGCTTTTTGCGCAACGTCCGGAAAACAGCGGAGGGTCTTATCCGCCGGCACGCGATTCCTAGTCGAAACGTAACGCGCGAAATTGGCCTGGACTTTTTCTTCGGTGTTCCGCTCCCGGTCCCTCGCATTATCAGGGGGCACGTGACTCATTACGTCGGGGACGTAACGACTGGTGAACACGCGCGCGCGCGCGCGCGCATAATTACCCGTAATAACAGTAACGCGTAAGAGGCGATAATAGGAAAATGATAATAGTCGAGAGATATTTGCAATTTGCTTAGCGTTACAAAACTGCAGCTGTTAGTGTGGTAGTGCGGTAGTCGTAGTGATACTGGTACTGGTCCTGGCACCACTGGTATTACTGTTACTTTGTATTGCCTTCTGTTACTGCCGCTACCACCGCTACCACCACCGCTACCACCACCATCACCACCATTACCATTACCAGCGGAGTGCCGTGCGTAGATGAGATTTTCGAGCTTGGCAATTACAATCCCCAGGGTGAAAGCAGAAACTGAGCCAACTGGCCAGCTGCTCTCCCCGGTGCGGATGCTCGTGGAAAATGTCCAGGACGACCGCTAACGAATGGCATCCGATAGCGTTTGTGGAATCGGGGCCCGACGATAGGAATCTCGGTCGGTCCCCCCCCCCCCGATGTTCCCGGGGGAAGGGAAAACCGATATATCCGTTCTGAAACCGAAGGAGAGACCGATCCGACATCCGATTGTCGCAAGTCCGGCGAGTCTCTCATTTGAGGATTAACGCGCGCCGTATTTCCAGTTTTTCCTCCGTTTCTTCGAGACCTCGGTCTCTCGGGTCCTACAATGTCCGCGGTCCCCCCGCCCCCATTCGTTATCTACGCGTAGACATCTGCGGTTACCCGACAGACATCTGGCCCAGTTTCAACTTACCGCTCGCGTAGGATCTCGAAGGATCACGAGGATTACGTCGGAATCTCTCGGCGACGAAGGACGAGGGGGTGGGAGGGGGTGGTGGTGAAATTCTGCAGCGGGTCCATGGCGGAAGTAATGGGATCCCCACGCGAAAGGAGACTCGGAAAGATTCGGCGAACGCGTCCTCGACGCTCCGAACCCCATCGCCGGTGCTCCTCGGCATCCGCACCCCTCCCACCCCCCACTTGTCACTGCTTTCTCTGTCAGAGGCCAGAACCCCGCATAACTCGCGCATCTCGAGAGCGAACCTTATGAATTATGAAGGGAATTCCATGAAATTTATTAGCGATTCATTGGCTCGCATTCTACTCTCTCGCCGTTCGTCCGACCCCCCCCCCCCCCCGCTGAGATCAATGTTAACGTTAATGTCGGAGGAGCCGCGGCGAACCTCGCGAGGAGCCGCTAATGAACGTTCCCCCTGTTCCGCGGCCATTCGCGTTGCGGACCGGAAGTTCTTTCATAAATCAGTAAACAATCGGGGGGAGGGGCGCGCGAGCGCGGGAGAAATCGATAGGTCGCTTCAATTAAATCCCTTGATTAAGAAACGGCTGGCTCCGGGCCGGGGGTGCGATTAGAGCGTGCCCGAAGGTCACCGATAACGCCAGGTTTCCACTCTGACAGAATCGGCGAATTATTAATCAAAAGTCCCTATCCGCTCCCGGATAACTAATTAAGTTGAGCCGTCGAGCTGCGATTAGGTGGTTCGCGTCGGCGCATGCGCCGCTTCGTTTGATTTATGTGCAAATAATTGCACGCCTCGTACCCGGGTTATAAATGCTCGCCAGGCGATATTGGTTTTTTAGCCGGGAACACTTTGCTCCAGCCGAAGAAACGCATGCGATTTTACGCGATAGCAACCACCTATTTCTTCGCCCACCACCCCCGTCCCCCTCCGACGCATCTTCGTTCCTTCGTTCTCTCGTTGGTACGAAGGAGCGTCTACAACTACGAGGAGGAGGAGGAGGAAGAAGAAGAGGAAGAGGAGGAGGAGGTGGAAGAAGAAGAAGAGGAAGAAGAAGAAGAAGGAGCCTCGCCTCTAATTTTAGTCTCGCGCAATCAGCACGTCGTTGATGCGTTAATCAATCGATGCGCGACGCGACAATTCCCTTCCCCGGGTCTCCGGGCGAGGAAAAGCGAGAGTTTTCCAGAGTCAACCTCGGGAGTCACGTGAAACAACAACCGGGCGACCGATTTGTGTAGCGAAGTCTCGTAAATCGCTCGACGGCGACGGCGACGACGCCGCCGTCGTTTTTCTCTGGTTCTCCGTTGCGTCGCCGCGCTTTGCCGGACGCGATGTCCGCGGCATCTCCTGGAGCAAAATCGGTCGATCGCGAGGGAGGGGGGTTGGGGACGGGGGTCTAAATTTTCGCGAGGTGCTGGCAACGCACGCGAATCGAGTCGAGATCAACCGGAGCAAAAGGAAACGTCGCGTCTTGCAGCGCGTCCTCCACCCCGCAACCCCCTGCGTCTTTTCCTGGACATCCCCCTGCTCGATACCGATCCCGACGGTGGAGACCCGGAGTGGAGAGGACGCGGCGGGAGCCCGGGGCCACCCGCTGCGCATCAGGACCGTATATTCCACCACCTTTCTGGAAAAGAGTGAGATGTCTGGAATTTTTATAGATCTCCCGGTGCAGCTTCTTCTTTCCCTCTATCGTAAAGCAACTCCTCGACAAAGCTCCCCCTCCGATTTACTGCGGCAGCGATTTAGGGTTGGAGCTTAAGTCGCGCGAAATAACGAGCCTCCGATACCTCCACCACCCCCTCTTCTCCCCCGCCTAATCGGACGCCACTTCGCGCGGTTCATATTTATGAAACAAATGGCCGAGTTCCTCGAGTCCTCCTCGGCTTAGCTGAAACTTATGTGGACTGTAAAATTTTACGAGTCCCCCCTCCCATCCCCCCACCCACATGCGCGTTGACCGGCCATTCAATTATCGGTCCATTGATGGATGAACCAAGCCAGTTTGCGATATTATTCAATTAGGGAGGTGGAGAGGAGCGTCGAGGACTCGCGCGTTGCTCCGAGCGCTGACACTACCAGTCGAAAAGTGAGCGGTAATTGGTCGTGCCGTTTGTCAATCTGGCAAGGATGCGTCCCGCGGTGATCCCGCAGGATCCTCCTCGAGGTGGTTTCTCAACAGGGTGAAAAACGCGAGGGTCTCTCCCTCCGCCCCTCCCCTCGCCCTTTCATCGTCTTTCCCACTCTCTCCTCCTCCGCTCGATTGCCCTTCGACGGTCCAACTTCGAGTTAGCGTCATTATCGTTCGTTAGGAAGTTCCTCCTGCTCTTCCGTGGGAAAAACACCGAAAGTCCTTGAAAGGAGCCGCCGCGCGCCTTACGAGGAAAAACTTTCGTCAGCTTCGACACCCCCGGCCGGAACCTCCGGGTATCTCGCGACTTTTCTCGCGGCGTCTCTCCCTCCTCCCTCTACCATCTCCTCCCACCTTCCTCTCTGATTTTCCAATAAATTTTTACGCGTGTTTCTCCCCCCCCCCCTCCTGGTTCTCGTCGGTAGTTTTGGACCGAGAGGAGATTAGGTGGAATTTCGAGGAGCCTCTAGCCGCGCGTCGAGGAACTTTCCGGTTTTACGAAACTCGCCGATGCTTTCCCTGTCTGTCTGCCTGCCTGTCGGTGCGAGAGGTGGCATCGTTTGCCCGCAATAAAATCGCCGATGCAGCTGCACCGGAGGAAACCCATTCCCGGTGCAGTTAACACGTCAGAAGGCTCGTAAAATTGGGCCAGCGTAAAAGTTCCAGTGACCTTTCACTGGCAATCTGTCCGCCATGAGGAAGGTCCGATCTTGCGGAGTGCGATCCTTGCCTTTGCCATAGCTTGCCGTACCTTGCCGTAGCTTGCCATGGGCCACGGAACAGGATCACCTGTCGTATTTCCCGCCAGCAATCAGCTCGTGTTGGCACTCGCAGCATCGTAAACCTGCCGGCCAATCGAGTTTGGCGAGACTCTTCAGGGACGCGATGATCCTCGGGAGACAGTCAGTCACGGGGGTTAGGCGGAACTTCGATGTCATGTACTCGTCGAGGGGGGGAGGGGGGAAGGTTCGGTGATTCAGGAGATCCGCGAACGATGGGATTGGTCCCGAAGATCGCGACAGGTTCGAAGCGATCGCCTCTGGTATTCGCTCGTTTCTTCCTTCGTTCTTTCGTTCTCTTCTTCTCTCCTCCTCCTTCCCCTCCACCCTTCGCCCAGGTTGGATTAAATCGCTCGTTTCTACGCTTACGAGTACCGGACGCTGCACGGACTAGAACAATTCCGCTGGTATCGACGAAAAATCCTGTGGAATTTCGCCGTCGTCTCGACCTCTCCCTCGTCCTGGACCCCCCGCGCCTCCCGCCACCCTCTTTTTCATAACACTCGTAACTCACCCGACTTGAATCGGATTGTTAAAGCTCGTCCCGACATTTTTCCCCGCCCGGGGCTTAACTGGCTCCGCGCGAGAACCTTCGGGTCCTGCGCTATATTGAAAAACCCACGCGCGTGGCTTCCTGGCGCAGGAGGGGGCGCGCGCCCTGCCCTCCCCTGCCCCTCTTTCCGGTCCTGGAAAAGATTCTAGCCGGCGCAGGAAGAGAGCGAGATTCGCAGGCTGAATGAGAATTTAACGAGTCCTTCCACTCGGGGACTTCGTTTCGCGTACTTCAAGACGCGACGCGCGAGATCGTCGAGATCCTGCGGAGGATCCGACGCCCCCCTCGCGACCCCTCGCGACCCCTCGAGAGTGGCGGGGGATCCCCGCTTTTCCGTTTTTCCGTTCGTCCCGGTCGTCCTCCTCGCCGGTTTAAGATGGCGAGTGTCCGGGTCGGTCGGGACTCGCGGGAGGAGAGAGAGAGACCGCGGGGACATAAATAACTGGACCGGAAGTCCATCGAGCGCACAATGAAGCGAGCGACGGTCCTCGTGCTTTCACCGGGGGACACTTCGCGACTAATGCGAAGCTAATGGACGCAGGACGTCGCCGGGGATGGTCGTTCTTGGAAAATGGCTCTCGTATTTCAAGTGGAAGTTTCTATGGGGTATCGCGCGCGGATCCTTCAGTCCCAAGGGGACTACGACGCGTCTTCTCCGAGGGGGCAGCCGTCCAAGCACCCGGCTGGCCAGATCGTATTTCAAATCGTCGTCTCAGTCCACCCGCACACACGCGGAAACAATTATACGGGCGAGAATAATTTATCGCAACGTTTACTCCGGCAATTCCTGCCACGCTGTGATCGATAAGGTAGGGAATGTCCCGATGGTAATTTACAAAGTAACTTCTTGCGGGGCGAGGGGCGACTTCCCGCTGAGATTGGGACCATTACGACGCGTCAAATCGCTCGAACGCGAAACCATGACCGTCGAAGAGGAAAATTCGGTGTGCGAGTAGCGAGTAGAGCGAGTAGCGAATGCACTTCGTTGGGTTTTTCTTTGGAAAAGAGGGAAAAACCGCGTTTTCCTGGATCACTCGCTAGCGACTCGCGAATTATCGATGGACAATTGTAAACGGTGGATAGGAGAGAAAAAAGGAGAGAGAGAGAGAGAGAGAGAGAGAGAGAGTTTCTATGCGCTAGATATTCCACTGAAAAACTATAGTTTCACGAGAGTAGCATAATTTCGGATTAGCTGGAAAGGATCCACGTCGGCCGACGCGTTCCGTCAATAAACTCAGCCGGCCGTTAAATAAACGGGACCGAACTGCCGTGCCCTTTCTCAGCCTAGACTCGCTGAGAACGTCTTTCTCGTTTACTGGGTCAAAGCAGAGATTGACCCTTCTCGGGCCAATGAGAAAAGTTTAGATTTTCGAGAGTGGGATCGAATTCCTCCAACGGCGCCATTTTCTTTCGCCGACGAACTTCTGCGTTCCGCACCACCGGAAGTGGAAACGTGACGCTGACGCACAAATGCTGCATCCCTCGAATCCAATACTCCCTAGAGGATAAGGGCGAGAGGGGGTGTGGGGGGTGGTACCGCGCAAAGAGCCGGAGGAACTCGCGAGTTTCCACGGATCAAAGTGGCGTGAGCAATTTGTCGAGCGACCTCGCGCGCAGCATCTGCCACGCTACTAGTGGAGGGCGCCGATAAACGTTACAACGTTTCGTTAAACGATGATTAATGACGGTAGCCGTTGCTCCTAGTTGACTTTGGTGGACCGCGAAAGGATCGCCGCCCATTCCGTAGCTTCCGCGAGGTCGCGGAGGGGCGGATTTGCGTCAGGGCGCGATTGGAATTTTTGGCGAATCGACTCGCGCGTGAGCTTCTCCACGTAGGCACGTCGCATCGCGACACGTCGGACCCGCGACCTTGCGAAGTCTCGGTGAGCGGCTCGGAGTTCCTGGAAGAACGAACGAAGGTCGGGAGCTGGTCCCGCGATGCTAAGCGAGCGATTCGCTTTCTCCTCGTTAAATTGTCACGCCGATGACGTAGATGCTCCGGTTAATCACGGAAGTGACTTCAACTTGATCCAGCGGTGACCTTGGGACCGATCCCAACGGATACGTGGGAGCCCCGATCGTATCCCAGTTTTTGCCGAACGCCAAACCGACGTCTCTGCCGAACCCTCCTGTCTCCGTCACCCCCTTCACCTCTCCTCTCCTTGTCGTTTCTCTTTTCTACCAGGGGGGAGGGGGAGGAGAGGAGTTTTTAGGTGCCATTGATAGGCTCCTCCACGGGGCAATTACCAGAACGGCCTCTCGTATCGATAGGCACGTCGTTGAATATTGCATGAGAGAAGTTTAGCGGTCGGTTTTCGTCGTCCGACGTCCAACCCCCGTCCACCGCGTCCACCCCTCGGGGTGGACCGGAGCGGTGCACTCGCGCAATCAACGGGCGCTATCCTGGCGAATGGCCGCGACAGCGATAGCAAAGTGGATATCAGTCCGGACCAGCGGCAATTAGCTTCTTATCCATCCGCCAAGATCGTATCGCGGCTCCCCGATGAGATTCCCCATGAATTATTCATCGTCGCGACCCTCCTTTCGACTCCTACGACCGCCAAACGTCCTTGAGGAATCCGCGCGCCGGTTTCTGCGTGGTTCCCCGACCGAGGGGAATCCCGGAGACGCGACGACGGTGCGACGTCGCGACTTTGCCGACGGAGGGCGAGAAGCGGGTCTCTCCCGAGGACTCTCTCTCGCGCGAGTACTCTCGCGCTAATTCTCGCGCGAGTGACTCAACTTCCAGACCGGAGGACACTTTGCACACAATGGCGAGAGCGCGTCGCTGCTTTGTCTCGCCCGGAATGGCAAATTACACGCGAGCGCGCTCACAATTGGCATTTGCACGCGTGATTGCGCGACGACGTTACGCGAGAAGATTCCCGAAGGGCTGCGAAGGGCAGGACTACGAGTCCGAGACTTCGATCTCGACTTTGCCGAAGCTACACCCTGTATAGGAGGCGCGCGCGCGAGGTTCCGGGAACGGCAGTCTTCCAGATAGAGGAAATCGTTCGTCGAAACGTCGATCGATAAGCGAGCGTGGAACTGTCGCAACGAGGAATCCTCTCGATTCCCGGAAGTGGAAAAGCTCGTCGACCCCATTCCCAGCTCCTTCGACCGGCCAATGTCCCAGCACCCTCCCCCGCGCCGCGGATATGGGCCGTAACGGCAAATCGCCCGATACAGGCGAACTTTTCCGTAATTGAGATAGCGGCCGTGCTCCGACCTAAGAATTCGCTCTGCCAAATGGAAATTCTCACCCCGGAGACGACAACGACGTCGTCGGGGGTTCCTGGGATTTTGATAAATCGAACGTTCCTCGAGTTCGCGGTAAAGTTAATCGGCGCGGCCGCACAATCGCCGGCATTCACCTCCTCTCCCGCCAGCCCCATTTTCGACTAATGACACCCCCGCACCTCCGCCCGGACCTCATCCCTCGCCCGAGGGTCGTCCAGCCGCCCCCGGCCGACGATGCTACCACGAGGGGGTGGGACGCCACTTCCGGTTCCGCCGTCGCTCGCAGACTCGACGTTCCCGCGATCGTTTCCAAGAGCTGCGGGCATTACGCTCTCGACGGTAATGGCGGCGGGGGTTTTTAGCGCGGCCTCTCATCATCGATTTTCCAAGGTGATTTCAAGGTGACTACCGGCTAGCGGAATCCGGCAAAAACTGAAACTTTCCTCCTGGAGGAGACGCGCGCGCGCACACGCGCATGGGAGACCCCGTGTTTGCGAGGAAACTCTTTGTACCGACCCTCCCTCCCCCGCCCCCGAGCTCCGCGGTCTTTTTCCCCTATTTTTTTCTCGCCTCCTCGCCCCTCTCGATTTCATCCGTCACGCTTCGTCACTCGATAACAAATTGACCAGCGGCCGCCATTTTCCCCCGGTGGATTCCAAGGCATCTACTCACTTTTTTCCCCGCTGGCAAACGAGCCTCGATAACTCGCCGCAAACTTATTTTCTTGGTTTTGCCACGTACACACACGCGCGCGCGCGCGCGCGCCCCGGCTACTTTGTTGATCGATTTTCTTAGCCGGATCTTCGCCAGCGTCCCCCGCGGCATTCTCCTCGCGACCATTATCGAATTTACGCGTTTTATCCGCTCCCCTCGAAAAACTTCCACCCCCTCCTCCCCCCGCGTACGGTTTTCCGCGGGTGGACACCCCCCTCGAAAACGCGAGATCGCGGCTGGGCTCTTTTCTTTTGCTCTCTGTTTCTTTTTCTGTTTTTCCTCCTTCTCCTCGGCTACCCCGCGTGGCGCCCACTGATAATTAATTATGACGTCAGGACTCCCGCGGACAAACTCATTAATTCCGACGCTCTTCTTCCTTTTGCCGGCACTTCGATTCCCATAGGGACAACATTGAATCAACGCCAGTCCTCGCTAACTATGTTGATAATCGATTATCGCGTCACGCATTCTCTTCCGGAGAACTCATTAAATCCCTATCGCTCTCCTCCCCGTCGATCGCCCTCGGATCGCGTTTTGTTTCTGCCTCCAGCAAACTTCTGTCGTCGACGAGGGGCGGGGGAGTCGCGTCCAACGTGGCAAATCGGCCTGTTGCTTCGCGGATTCCCGACAGGTTTCGGGACGTCGACGGGAGACGAGGACGTGGAAGAGTCCTCGGAGTCCCAGTTTTGGTACGGGGAGCAAAAACCGTGTGCGTGTGCGTGTGTGTCGAGGACACCGGAGTTCTTTCATGCCCCCCCCCCCCCCCCCACCCGCTCCAGCCCTGTTTCATCAACGTTCGTTCTGGTTCAGCCTATACTTATCCCGGAGTTTAGTGGTTTTCATCTATCAATTACCGTTTCTTTCAACAGTATCACGCTTCGGTAATTCGAGGAGCCTTTCGCGAGATTAATTATTGTATTTCCCGGATTTTTCCCGCCTAACCGAGGAAAACTGGTATTATTTCCTGGCCGCTGCGAGAGGAGCAGTCGGTGTTTAGGAGTGGCTCTAACGCGAGTAATACATACGTGGCGGCTAACCTTATCGACGAGGCTCTTCCCCCCTCGGAAGGATTTTATCCGATAACTGCGTTCTCCTCAACGTCGGGTTTCCTCGACGCTCCGAGGGTCCCCTCCCCCCCTCCAGGTAGCGCAATCCCGCGGCATATAATTGGACCGCGTCGGTACTTTCTTTTTTCGCACGCGAACCTCGTTGTCTCTCGCTCCCTCGCGAGCACGCGCGGTGGGTCCACTCGAAGAAATACCCCCGTGAACACCCTCCTCGTCCTTCCTGAACCACCCCCCCCCCTCTTCCAGGATTCCAGAGAAATTCCCGCGAGATTTACGGGGTTCGGCGTAATTAGACTCGGCACTCGGTTATCGCGCGAGTCGTTAACTCGCTCGTATCGCCGGTACGAGGAGTCTTCCGGTACTTGCTGAAATTTCGATGCGTGCCTCGATCCGATAATCGCGCGCGAGTTAATCGCTCGTATCGGACACGCGTTTGGCGAGAGAGTCACCGGAGCTTCGTGGAGAACGCGGAGTGGAAACACTCCGGGTGTGAGAAATTGACGATTATTGGCCAATAAAGCGCACCGCTGGTCTCGCCTTTAATAATTATTTATTATCTCGCCGCGAGTCTATAAAAATTCGCAAAGTTCCATTGGTAATATCAGCGCTAACGGGTGTCGTATTTCTACGAGTTTCGCGCTCGTAGCGCGAGGAAGCGACGCGCCGAGAGGCGAGTGGTTCGCGCCGATAAACCAGAACCACCCGCCGCCACCGCTCTCCCCGGAGAGACGATGATCGAGAGGATTTTCTCGATCGGCGACTAATCGGAGCTTTTTTCTGCCGTTTTGCAGCGATCTTTCAAAGGACCTCGGTGTCCAGAGGTCAGCTGAGGATCCAGGGGGTGGCGACGTGCCTCTATTTGTGCATGGACTCCTGCGGACTGCTGTACGGCTCGGTAAGTTGCTTTCACACACACACGCGCGCGCGCGCGCGCGTAGGGAAGAAAAGATGCAAAAAACCGACGGAGGAGAGCGAGAAACGGAGTCCGGGAGAGACTCCGCGAGAGAGAAAAATGTCGGGGGACAGAGTTCCTCGATTAGGGTTAAAATGCAAGAGGGGGGCACCCCGCAGCCTGAACTTGGCAATTAAGGGCATGAATAATGGATGCCTCCGGGGGTTTCGTCGGCGAGGGGAAGTGGCTCGAGTCGCAGGAAGGTGTTGGCTGTCTATCGAGTTTCCGACGAAAGTTCGACGCCATTCGCGCGTATAAGCAGCGAGCGCTGATATGCGCGTGCCTCCAGCAAAGACCGGATCCTCCCTTGTCTCTCGCCGCCGTCCATGTCCTACGCGAGAAAACCGGAATTTCGTCTTACGACTCTATACGACAGTGGTTCTCCCTCCGGGACGCCTCGCGTCCCACGGGACACGCGATGCAACTCGACGGGCACCCTCCCCCCGAACTGCCAACCCCTGACGATTCGCTTCTCTTATCGGATCTCTCGCGGTAATTGGACGTCGTGTTAACTAGCGTCACCGAGAGTTTTCTCGCGAAAATATGTCGGTCTACACCTCGCGACGAGAAAAATGGCGAGTCCGCGGCAAACACGCGCGGATGTCGCTGGGAGATCCGGTCGTCGCTGAGGGAACATCGAGGGACGACGATTTTGGGGATGACGACGGAGGGATGGGATGTTTCGAAAAAAATGTTCGACGCGACGGAGGAATTGGCTCGAGTGGAACGACGGAGAGAAAAGGGGGTGGGGAGGGTAGGTCGAGCGTGAAAGGGTTTCCCATTAGCCGGAGGAACGACGAGGATCCGCGCGAGGAATAATTGGAACGAGTTCGGAAGCGAGAGGGAATATTGATTCGGATGAAAGGCCGAGGAATATAGGAGCTGGAAGTTTTCCATTATAAAATGAACGAGTGGAAACGGATGCTCGGATGGATTGGCGAAGAATGCGTGCCGGCGAGCAATCTCGCGCGGAGGTTTGCTCGATTTTCTCGCCTGCGAGCATAATCTCGCCCTTGCCGCGTGTAATCTCATGTTAATAAAGGGGCGAAAGCCTCGATTAGTTTCCGTCCACCCAATCAACCGTGAAATCTCAGTTTTCCCCTCAAAAATTTTCCAATTTACCGCTGAACTTTCAGCACCCCAATAAAAGAAGCGCGCCGGAGTAACGCGGGCCACGCGAGCTAATGACGTAAAGCGAGCGAGACGATCCTTGCCGATTTTCCTGGAGTTTTCGCGATTCCGCCGCGGCGAGTCGGCAAATCGGCGACCTCGTCCCCGGATGCGACAAAGGTCTCGCTCGGAGCGCGCGTCCGATCCATCGGCCGATTGACACACGTGAGAAATGAGAGGGGTGGGGTGGGAGGCGCGTAAACTCGATCGGTACGGAAAAATCGCGGCATTCTGGAGCCGGGCGGGAGGTGGTGCACGATCCCGCGACGTGTGGCTTTCGACATGGTTTCTCGGCCTAGCGAGCATCGTCGATCGCTGATTAGTAACGCAACGTGTAACACGCGTGCCTTTCGTGAGCGGCTCGCGCGTCGGGACGATCGAAAGACGAAGAAATCGAAGAAATCGCTTTTCCAACCGAGTGCGAAAGGCACGGGGGAGAGATCGCCCTTGGTAAAAATCGTCTCCCCCGGCACTCCGATGTTCGACGATCGTAGGAGCGGGGGGGGGGGAGTTCCCCCTTCGAGAAATCAACGCGAAGATCGAGATCGAAAATCAAGGAGATCGGTATCGGAGATCGGATGTTCGCCGTTCGAATTCCACCGACTTGTTCGCGCTCCTCAAGTTAATTGACGCAGCAACGGCGCTTATCTTCGCCGAGGATCCCCAGACTCGACCGATTTTTCTCGACAAACGATACGCTCGATCGTGATGGACGATCGTGGATGGAGATCGGAGAGTTTTTCTCGTCAATGACGAGACCACGGGAAGCTTCCGAATCTTCGACGGAGTTGAAACGTGGAGAGAGAGAGAGAGAGAGAGAGAGAGAGGAGAGAGTTTCGGCCGAAGATGGAGAGATCATCGACGATGACCGATCTCCGTGCGCCGATCGGCGCTGCGTCGCTCTTGATCTCGGGGTTTGCACAGAGGAGAACCTGATTATCCTCGGCGTTCGGTTTCACGCGCAAAAGGAAAATGGCGAGGCGCGCACCGGAAGTACCGGGGGAGCAGGTGTTACGTATTAGCTCGAGAACGACGTTCAAGGTCGTTCGAGTGCCTCCGGCGAACTTATCGATCCTCGATCCGCTCCCCCCTCCCCCATAGATCGCGTAACTCGCGCGCCATTTGCCTCTTGGACGTTCTCGCTCCTCTTGTTCTCCACGCGAAATCCAAACTTTGGAATTTTTTTCCATCGTCGACAAAGTCGCCTGAGAACCGTCGATTTACGGAACCGTCGATTTACGGAACGATCGAGAAGGGCGTGTACAGGATACCGGTAGAACAGTGTACCGTAAATACGAGGATTTTTAAGCGGCAACGGCGATCTCGAGATCATCGAAGTCTCGAGGCTCGAGTTTATTCGATCCATTTCCTTTTATCGATCCAACAGATCCGTCGAGGATCCTCGATCGAACGCTCGCGACAGCTTTTCGGCCTGTTCATGGGGGCCATAAGCCGTGTCCTTATCTCGGCGGGGAGCAGGTTCTATTCCGTCGCTAATTTACAGCAATGTCCACTTCCTCCTACGATAAAGCGATCGCGGTTCGTCACCAGGGAGGATCCACCGAAGATCCAGCGGGTTTCGCTTATCGATCGCGTGGGCCGCCCTGGTCCCCCCTCCCTCCTCCCCGCCATCGTCATCCTCCGGCTTTCGTTGACGAGCTCTCCGCGGCCGCTCTAAAATGTCCCGAAACGTCGCCGGAGGAATTTCTCCGAAAATCGTGAGAGGACCGGTATCCCGGAGGGGCAGTGGGACCTGGAGCAACCGCGCGCTGGTTCTCCCGCCACCTCCCACGGGGACCGAAATTATTTTCCCCGCGTGTCTCGACGGCGGAGCGACAAAGAGCGGCGACCTTGAAAGCGTCGTTGTCGTCGCCCGGGCCGTTGATGTCTCAATCCCGTTGGTCGACGGACTCCCAGTGGCCGAGGGCGACTGCTGCGCGTTCCCAGGAGCCGGTGCCCCACGATAATTCCCAGCTTCCCAATCGTGTAAACACCCGCGGAGAGATTAGGCTAGCGCGGTCGGCGATGATTTACCGCGGCAATTACCGGGGACGAGACCCGCGGTGACGCGAGATTCCTCCAAACGGCGAAACCCCGGGTCGCCCCCTCCCCCCCCCCCCCTGCATCCTTGATAACCAGATTGGGAAAGTCCCGGGTAGAATCGGCCGACCGATCTTATTCGCCGAGCTTCAAAGACTCGATGAAACTTCCCGATCTGCGACTCCTCGCGCTACCCCTCCCCCTTCCGCTCCCGCTCGTGCGCCCATGTAAATTCTGAAGACGCTCGTTAATCATCCCGAGGGATTTCACGAAATGGAGATATTCCAGTCGCTGGGATTTATCTCCGCCGCTAGACGATTCACGTGGAGATTCCACAGGGTCCGTCCAGAATCCTAAATCATCTCCAGCGGCGGCGGCGGCGGCGGCGGCGGTGGTTGTGCTCGTATTTCTTTTGATTCGGCCGGTTCCTCGGGGCTCCCGCGCGTTTCCCGAAGAACCGGAGGAACGAGGAAGCGGAGGCAGCGAGGGGAGGCGGGGACGCGTGTCCTGCTCGCAGGGAAACCGGGAGAGACCCTGTGAAATATTGCGCCGGCCTCTTGGCGCGCTGGAATTCCACGCGACTTTGACCAAGTTTCCTCCGCTGCTCCCTTGACCGACGTGACTCAGCGGCGCTGACGCTCCCCGCGCTTCGTCAGGAACAGCGGCGACGAGACGGAAACGCGCCAACGGCATCCCCGGGTCGGCGCTCACTGTCAAGTTCGGCAACCCCGAACGCCCCGCCCCGGACGATTTTTCGCGTTTCGGAAATACCCGACGAGAATCCGTCCGGACAGTCCGTCGTTCCGCGGGTGATGCATCTTCCCCGGAGACGATCGAGGCCGTCGTAACTCAAGTGTGCGGACGGCGAGACTAATATTTTCGTAGACGCTGCGAGAACCGAGCGAGCATCGCGCGAAAACCACGGGAATTTCGCGCGGTAGCGGGGACGGGGGGAGGTCCGGAGTATGGAAGACGTCGGTAGACGTCGCCCGACGTCGGGACGCCCGTTCCCACCCGCGGGTGTCCGCGTCGTGGCCGGGGAATGCGCCTGAACAACCCGAGGATGTTCCCCGCGTCGATTTCCGAACTTGACGGCAGCTACGTGAAGATCCGGCGGCTTCCTCGAGTTTCCCACCCTCGGGGGTCGTTGACCCCGCGATGGAAAATATTCGGTTTTCTCGAGGACTTCCGGTTGCCTCTAGCTGAGATTCGCTCGTCGTGGTCCCGCGGCCTTGGTCCTTATCCCGGTCCCGGTCGATGGCGAACTCTCGTGGAACGACGCGACGTGACGCGACGTGACGCGACACGACGCGATGAAACATTTCGCGGGGGTCGGGACGGAATTAGCGAAGAATCGCTGGCGTGCGATGCATTCGAGTTTTTCAGCGTTGACGGAAACCACAGTCGTAAAACGCGCGTATAATGTCGGCAAACGCCCGGCAGGCCCCCCGCTCCCCCCTCCCGGCGGTTTTTCGCCTTTACGACCCGGAGAGCGCGCTCGTCGAGTTTCCACGTTTTTTCCTTCCAGAGGGGAATTAACGATCCCCGTCCCCCGCTTGCCCACGGTGACCCGGACAGCCGGCGACAGGAATACCGGAAAGACCTGGGGCTCTTCTCCTGGAAACCTTCGGGAATCCCGACGCTCGCGCTCGAATCGAGGAGCCGCTCGAATAATTGCGTGGAATAGCTCAGATTCCTTGGGATAATGAAATTAAAAGCGTCGCCCTCGTCCGCGACGGACGACCGCGTGGAAGTTCCGATTTTTCCACCTCCGTCGACGCGCGCCTCTGCGGCGAATTCCCCCGCGCGGCAATTTATTCCAGGGGACGACTTCTCCGTCGCTCTCGGGCTCCGACTTCTCGCGGACGCGAAGATAAATATGTTTCAGCGAGCGGCGAGCGGCGAACGGCGGCGAATGGACTCTCCTCCGGGGAGGACGCAAAAGGTGTCGCGCGTACTCGACGTCGCCGAGGAATTGCGAGGGGGCACCGTCCTTGACAGATAGCAACACACTCCCGGTGCGAGTCGATGCTCAGGCTCGTAATTCAAGAAGAGGCAGCGCGAACAAGCGGTTAGACGAGCGTAAAATATCTCCCGACGCGAGTTCTGTCTCTTCTTCTTCTTCTTCTCTCTCTTCTTGTTCCTCCTCTTCTGCTGCCTCGGCGCGGTTAATTGCCCCATAATCTTCCACGACTCTATTCGTAAGCTATTTAGCCCTTCGGGATAGCCCGATTAGGTTTGAACGAGCCTCGCGATGAGTTCCGTAATGGATCGCACGGGAAACGGACAATTTCCCCGTAGTAAAACCCCATAGCGGAACCCGGAGGACCCGTGGTAAATTTGGCGGTGGGCGGTACCGAGGGGGCACCTGGGGAACACCTGGGGGGCACTCTCGCGAGTACCGTCGAACAATCGATGGCATTCTCGGGGAACCAAGTGATTTATGGGCTTGTCGACGACGACGTCGCTGCCTGTGTGTGTGTGTGTGTGTGTGTGTAGTCGTCAGGATGGGACGTCGCGATTAATTCGCTAATTCGATTAGGAACTCGGCAACGTGTTCGACGCGTTACAAATTGCTTGTAGCGCGTGTTGGTACCGTCATAAATCTCTCCGGCCATAACCTCCCGCGGTGGAGGCGTTTCGTTAGAGGAAACCGGGTCGCATGCACCCCCAACCACCATCGCGCCACCCTCTCCGCGCTCATTTTTCTTCCCCTCCGCCCACACCCTTGAGATCGATGATGCGCGATCGACGACTCGTTGGCAAGGTCAAAGGTGAGCGGCTCCAAAATTCGACGGAAATTTTCCAGACTGATCCAGAGGGATCGTGGGAGGGGTGGGGGCGGCGGCGGCGACGGCGGCGGTAGCAGCAGCAGCAGCAAGTACAAAGACGTCGAAGAAGACTAGAATAGCTTGACGGACTTTGCTAAATGCGCAGCAGCTTGCGACGATGACTTTTATAGATGTGGAGAATGCGCGACGACCTCAATGATGATAATTTCATTTTACAATCCAACTTTGTTAGCGTTAACGACGCCTTTAGCGTCGCGTGCTAAAAGAGAAGCAGATGCTAGGACACGGTACCAATTAGTCCACGACTACCACGACCACCACCACGAGCACCACCACGAGCACCACGACTCTATGGAAGACTACTCTCTAATTACTATTATCAAGCACTCGCGACTGATTATCATTCGAGTCCCATTGCTTCCCTTCTAATGGCTTCTCCCGTAAAACCGATTCAATTAGAAGAAGGAACATTTATATTTATCGCTCGCCGCTCCCATCAAACTTCCCCCTCCTCCTCCTCCTCCCCCCCGGGGGGTTTTTCGACTTTTGTGTCCGAGAACTTTGAAGAAATCCGAAAATCAGCGCCGGTTGATTGAAAAAGTACCGCTCGTTAATCAAACGGCAAAATATTAGCCGGTCATAGCGTCCAATCAACGTTTCCCGCCCGCCTGCCTGCCCGCGGCTATCGAAATGTCGAAAATCTCTCGGGAGGAAGAGACGGGAGAGGAGAGTGGGGGACGACGGACCATCTCCGTGAATTACGCGTCGCCCTCGCTATAATTCAAAGGAACCTCGTGGGATTACGCAAACGTCGGTTATTCCTAAGAATTCCAACGCTAATTGGCGACATTACGGCGATTTCCCTAATTCCTCTAGCGGCGCATTGTCCGGGGCGCAGCGCGTATAAAACGCGCGACGGATATTCCGCTCGCTTGTAAAACTGTGATTGCGTTGTAAAACATTCTTTACGATAATTAGTTTACTCGGAGCACCCAGGAGAGTTTATGCAGCGCGCGACGACGTCTGTTCACGAAATCCACCGACGAAATTGCACGTCGGCCAGACTGACGGCTTGAAATAAGTTTTCATTCCAGATGAGTGCGGATGGCCTACCACGTAAACAAGTCGCCGCGCAACCCTTCCTCCGCCATTTCTTTTTTCTCTCCGCTTCTCTCTTTCTCTCACTCCGCTCCAGCGGACGACGGAGTACTTTGCATAAAAAATCACTCGTCCGTCGAAACCCTCGCGCGCCTCGGTGACAACTCCGCGTGCTCGATTTCGTCTCCCTCCCCGCCCCTCCGAAATCATCGGACGTCGATTTTCCAGTTTTCGCCCTTTTGAAAATTTCGCTCGATTTTCAATGCCCCCTCCCCCTCCCCCCAGTACCCTGGAAGATATCTTGAGCGATGCAAATATCGAGGTGGGGCAGGGGGAGAAACTTCGCGGGAGTGGAGTCGTGTGGTGAAAAAGGAGCAAAACTCGAGACGGACGTGGAGAGAGAGAGAGAGAGAGAGAGAGAGAGAGAGGCTCGGAGAGTACACGCTCTGGCTTTGACCCCTGGTGAACCGATAGAAAGAATGCATCAACGGGGCCCCGCGTCTCTCCCCGGGCAGCAACGCGCACATAAACGCACGCACCACGCGCACCGCGTGACGGAGGAAGAGACTCGTTAGGAAGTTGGAACGTCGTCGGCGCTTTAATCTTCCGAGGGTGCATTTGCGTTAAAAGTCCGTTCTTCTTGCGACGCCGGGACTCCGCGAATGCTGCCCGGTAACGAACTGGTTTACGGTAAAACGCTCCGGCCGATCGAGTCTCGCTCGATTTATTTGCGGCGACTCCTCGGATACTTGAGCTTCTTAACGCGGAATCGGTTCGCGCATCGGTTCGAGTCTCTCCCGCGAACTTTCCCGCCTCCCGGTGGCCGCCGCGAATTTCCCGCGCGGAATCGCCAGAGGAAGAGGCCGCGCGCCGCTCGAGTTCCCGCGGCGAAGTAGAAAAAGTCGGCGCTGGTCGGCCGGCCGGGGGAGTCCCCGCGTTCGAGAGCACCATCCACCGGATGCTTTTAGTTTCCGCGTGTTTTCGCCCATCTTGGGGAAGGCGCGCGTTAATTGCGGCATCCCACTGTAGTTTACTGGTTGGCTCCATTTGCACGGCCGCGTCCGGGCCGAAGGCGTTAAACAGGAAGACCCGCGGTGGCTGTGGTGGTGGTGTTGCGACGCGACTCCACGACGGGCGGCAGGTGTTCGCCGAGGATGCGTAGCGCGCGATCCTTGCCCCCGCCCCTTTTCCGCATTTTTCCCAAGGCAACCGGAGCCACTAAACGCCGTAATTGGCGACGGGACTGCCGTTTCCGCTCGTTCGAAACAGCCGCGAAATGGCCGGCCGCCGCAATCATCGCCGCACTTGCGAAACCACGCGAGACTCTTCGGCGATTTCGCCAACGGACGAAAGCGTGTTAACCCCCTCCCCCTCCGGCTGCCCGCTATTACGAGGCGCCGAATCGCTTTTCGATAAATCACCAGGAACAACCCCCATCCACCCCACGGGAACTCGACGGGCGAGGGGAATCGAGGCGAACCGTCGCTCGTTCTTCCCCCCCCCCCTAGCTCGTTTCCCCTCGGAATTAGTCTCATCCTATCAATATTGCCCTTGATCACTATGATCCGAGACGCTCCTGGTCGTCGCGTCGTCGTCGTCGTCGTCGTCCTCATCATCATCATCATCATCGTCATCATCATCGTCATCATCATCATCTTCGTGGTAATCATGATGATCGTCGCGAACGTCCTCCTCGATGGAGTTTTATTGATAATTCGCGGGGAAACGATGACGATAAAGCCACCGGGAGTGGAGGCAGGCTACCAGACCTGAAATAATTAAGGGAGTTCCCCTCTGTATTTTTCAGCACGAGTACACGGAGGACTGCGTGTTCAACGAGACCCTGGAGCAGCACAATTACAACACGTACAGTTCGGTGAGATGGTCCACGCCGAAGAAGACGCTGTACCTGGGGCTGAACCGGCGAGGGCAGCCTCGGCGGGTTCAGGCGAAGGGTCACACGCTGGGGAGGTTGTCGGCGTACGCCAGGGTGTTGACGCAGGTGGCACCCCCGGAGAGGGTGGAGGCGCTTCAGCGGCGAATGCTGGGGGCCCAGCACGGGGTGCGGCACAGGCACAGCGGACACTCGCACGGGTCGTTACTCCACCGTCGGCACGCGGAACCGATTTGCCCTCCGCCACCCCCACCTCAGGAACGGGACGGCCGCGACAGGTTCCGCTGCAGGAAGCGGAAGAAGCGGAAGAAACGCAAGCGACGCTGCAGACCTGGCGAGCAACCCGGACCGCAGTGCGAAGGTGTCCCGGCAGCAGGCGCTTATGGTAAGAACCCCTCGACAACAGCACCCCCCAGCACGAATGCCAAAAATAGTACGGGCAAGGGTGGAATGATTGTGAGTAAAAAGAATCATTTGACGGACGGGAAGAAGAGGAAGAAGAGGAGGAAGAAGGAGAGGGAGGAGGACCCGACGGACTCCAGCAGCCAACGGGCGGGGGGAACGAATACGAAGTCGACGACGACGACGACGACGACGACGACGACGACGACGACGGCGACGACGACGATGACGTTGATCATATCTGGAGCTTCAAGCAGTCTATTGCCGACGAGTATGATGACTACGATGATGCGGAGTCTCCTACCGGTCGAACCACCACCGATCACGCCGATGACGACCGGAAGTCCGTTGTCGACGTCGACGACGCCCACCGGGACCAGCGACAGCAGCAGCAGCAGCAGCAGCAGCAATTCACCAGCTCTAGTTTCGAGCCTCGAGAGTTTCCCGCCAACGAGTTTAACGTCAAGTCCGGTGACGACGACGACGAAGGCGACGGCGACGAAGACCGGGAAGAGGACGGGGCTGACGTTGGCCACGAGGACGAGGAAGACGTCTACGACGCAGCGGCCTCCACTTTCGGACTCAATATCCTCCTCTTCCTCGGGTCCACGGCCACCTCTTGGTGTCTCTTCGAACGTTCCGCCTGGCAAGGCTCCTCCGTCGTCTAGGAAGAGGCCCAAGTCTACCAGCACCCCCTCGTCTTCCAAGGAAGATTCCTCCCTCGAAGCTCCGAGCGTCAAGAGGAAACCTGGAAAATCGACTAAAGGCAAACCCCCCAAACTCGGAACGAAACCCACGAGGTTGTCCGCGTCAACGGGGTCCGACACCCCCAAACTTCCCACGGAGAAGTCGAGCACGACTCGCGGGATCTCGAATCCTCCGTCGGTTTCCGCTCCGGGTGAGTCGTCCGATACGACCGGTTCCACCGCGAGGAACGTCCTGGACGGAGGGGATGCTGCCAACTACCCCTCGTGCGATTTGATCCTGCAGGAACCTTTGTCGTCGTCCAGTCCCGATGACGCGACGACTTCGACTTCCAGTTCCACGGCGACAGCCTCGAAGGTGCCGTCGACCTTGAGTAGTTCGGACTTGGCGGGGGGTGGTGGAGCCACTCTGTTTAAGCTGTTCGAGGGAGGAGCCGCATCCGCGAAGAACGTGCCCATTTACGGCGTGGACGCACCCTTGGCGAGGTACCCGCTCGAGCAGCTTGTCATGTGACCTTGGAAGGTCTCTTGTACATATCGAGGAGGCGCGAGCCCCCGAAGAAGAAGAAGAAGAAGCAGGATCTGCACGAAATCCGCGACCAACGCTCCGGCGGAGCTGAAGTTCCAGTTCCTATGCGTCTACGCCAGTAGGGACGTCGACCGAATCCTCCAGGACACCCCCACTCGAAGCTCGGAGTCCTTCCAGCTTGCGGCTCCTCGCGAGTTTCGCTCTGACTGCGTCGACGTTCGCGCTTCGTCGAAGCGACGACGGACGTCGTCGTCTTCCACAGTCTTGCTGCAATTTTTTCTAAACTTCCAAAGCGTCCTGAGACAAATAGGGGTACGATGGTCAAGGCCGCCGAAAGACCACGTGGAAATGTATCGCTGGCCTTGAACGTTCTCGTCCTTTTCGCAGTTACTAATGATAAGTTCTAGTTGCGGAGAAGGTCAAGTAGGATTGAGCGAGGAAGAGAGGAGCAGGCGGTGTAACAAAACGAGAAATTCTCACCCCAATAGCAGAGGGAGCCTCTCGGGGAGGGGAGGGGGTCCTGATTTTTTTTCGCGAATCTTCGTAGAACCGATCGATCTGTCGTAATCTCCTAGCCTATTTATTAAAGACTTATTTATTGTAAATGTTGTTCGACATCGTGTACATAGGCCTCTGCTGCTATCACTATTGTTACTACTATTACTACCACTATTACTACTATTACATTTACTATTACTGTTACTGCTATCACATTACTACTATACTACTATTACTACTACCACTACTACTATCGCTACTATCACCACCACCACCACCACCACTATACTACCATTTACCAGCATCGTCACTTTCACCGTATCACACCACCACCACTGCTACCTTGATTCCAAGTCAATGAAACAACACATCGATTGTTTGTCCAGTGCGTACGTTGTGCCTGCATTTTGACACGAGAGAGAAAATATTCCTGGAGAAGAAACACGTGAAAATGAATTTTGTACATAGAGCCTTAGATATCGATAAGTACACACTTTAGACTATAGAGAGTTTCTCTGTATTATAGGAATCGAGGAGATGTATTTTATAATTTTAAGCGAATGTCGCGTATTACGTCATCCGTTGCACGGAACTTCCTCGTGGAACCTGCCATTACTTCCGGCAAACCTAAAATTAGAACGCATCACTGCCAACGAGCAATAATATTCGTTTAAGTCCTCGCATGTATTAGGAGCATGTCGCATGCCGATGCTACAGACGAAACCACAAGCTTGGAAATAATGCCAGAGCGTTCTCTTCCAATGCATTTATTGCTACTTTCCTTTTCCCGTATTCCTTTCCATTTCCCTCTCCCCTCTCCTCCTCATTTCCAATTCCCCGGTAGTGAGTTATCGTCGTGACACACAAGGTATGCGTTACTTTGCGAATTCCTACGTATTTTCGATGATTTTCACAAGTTCCAGTATTATTCGAATGCTCGCACATAAAAATCAATGAGGAAGCAACCAAATAATTAGGAGAAGGAGGAGGAGGGGGAGGAGGATGAAAGGAAGAAGACAGCAGCAGCAGCAGCAGCAGCAGCAGGAAGAAGCAGCTGAGAGGGATCCTAAAGAAGATTTGCAAAACTTCCATGGCCAAGTGCAGCACTGCCATTTCTAATGCGTTTTATTTAATTCTCTCATAGACTGAAGAAACTAGTAAAATTAGACTAGTATTTAATTAACGGAGAAACCGTACGACGAATAGGCGCACGAGTAGCAAAGAGTCTGCACACTTGTCGTTTCCTTCGTTTCTATTTCGTTTAAGAAGAAATCGAATGGCAACCCATTTTGTGATTTTCCTTGTAAAGCCCTCGACATCATTTTTTCCTCTTCTGTCCGATTCTCGCAAGAAGATTCAATGTATCTCTCGTCGTTCTTCAGTTTTTTGAGAACGTTCGAAGAGAGAATTGTAAAAAGAGAAAGAGAGAGAGAGAGAGAGAGAGAGAGAGAGAGAGAGAGAGAGAGAGAATGGAAAAGTATGCGTATGTGTGAGAGAAAAACTGGATGATAGAAGAAGAAAGATTTCTAAGAAGAAAATAGATTGTCTATCTCTGTATAGCGCGTTTCCGAAAATCTCTATTCTTTTTTCCTCGTCCTTTTCTCGATCTCGAGATGCAGGTACCCCACCACATCATCGCTATATAATTTTTAGAATTAATAAACACTCTATCGTTGAATATAGCTCGCCATCTTTTTATTGAATCCCCCAGATCTCTTCGTTCGTCGGAGTAATATTAATTGGAGAGGTACCACACGCACAATCACACGCACAAACGCACACACAGAGACAAACACACGACTCCTCCTCGCACGAGAGAATCCCAGCAATCCGAGAGTGCACTAATCGCATTAGCCATTATAGCTGATTCTGAGAGAAGAAAATGCGCCGGTGCCCTCACCAGCGACGCAAGGTAAGCTATTACAGTGTAGAAAAGTTCCGGGAACACGGGCCAAAGGGAGGAAGAACATCGAGACGAAGAAACAATCGAAGAAAAGGAAGAGAGCGAGGTAAAGACGTTTAATTATTGACGATCGGGCAAGGAAGGGAATCGGAGGAGAGAAAGAGAGAGAGAGAGAGACAGCGCCTAGACCGGAAGTCCACCCGGAGGTGATCGGGAAAGTGGTGAGAAGACGTTAATAAGGATGATTACAAGAACGATGGAAGAGCGCGAGCTAATTGTGCAGGGAGAAGTCGGTGATGGTGGTGATGGTGGTGGTGGTGGTGGAGGTTGGGATGGCAGGTAGAGAACCGTGTGCTTGCACTGTGCTTACATTGGGTAAAAGCTTATACACATACACGCGCAAAAGCGCGTAGTCAGTGCCGGTTGCTGCTGCATATCGATGCGCCATTACCGCTCGCTTTACAAGTGTCCGCCGGGTATATTTAGCCCTGGATGCCTGTAAATTACACCTAAGCAAGTATAACGTTTTCAAACAGCAGAGTTTATAGTGTGCACAGCCGCACCACCATCGCAATTACCATAATGTCTCCCCCACTTAAGAGCAAATGCAACAGCAACAACGTCTGCAACAAGAGCAACAACGGTAACAACAAACTCGAAGCCACCACCACCACCACCAGAAGGGGCGAGGGGTGCGAAAATATCTTCGGCCTAATGAAAATACGTCGGTCGTTCGCCGCGAGATACGCATCCGGCGTATCGGGGGTTGGGGGATGGGGAGGGTGGAGGAAGGGTGTTGTCTCGCAGGTACAACTCCTCCTGATTACCCGATTGGCTCTCTCGTGAAAATTGCGCGAGATTAATGGGGGAGAGTAATAAATAAGTGGATTAATCGATCCCTCGACTAATCCCCCCGGTAATTAGAAACGGACGAAAAATCCAGTTCCCATTACGTCACTTCCGATTGGCCTTCGTAAATGATCCGAGGCCGATCCGGTTCGCGGTTCGCCTTAAGGACAGAGCGCGAGAGTTTTCGGAAATTCTCTCAATGGTCATTTTCATCCAGTGGAGGGTTCTCTTCTGGTTTTGATTTTTTTTTCTTGACGGGGGAAGGGGGTGGTCGGTAGATGAGAAAATGCAAGAGACCCCCTGGAAGACGAGACGAGCAGGGAAGCAGAGTAAGAGCGGCGGCGGCGGCGAGTTTCTTGCGTGAAATTCTCGCTGATGGCGAGAGAGGAAAAAGAAAAGCAGCGAGAGCTTTTGGAATTGTCATTAAACGACGGTAACCGCTGGTAAACGCTCGCTAAACGCGCAATTCCTCGATGAAATGCTCGTTCGGTCGGTCATTCGGCGTTTGGCATTCGCCAGTGGCCGTTGACCAGCGGCGAAGCGGTCGCTGGACTCTGCCGTCGTCGTCATCGACGTCGTCATCGTCGTCATCGCCCCCGCGACTGTCCACGACGAATTCGCGATCGTTACAGCGAGGCACTTTGCTGCTCGGTGCATGTGCACCGAACGAATTCGTTCGAGTGCCTCTAAAGACGTTCCACGACGACGACGACGACGGTGACGGCGACGGCGACGACCTTCCGCTTGAAACTTACTCGAGAGACGGAGCTATCGAGCGACAAACCGGTCCGGTGCCCCTTCGTGTTTCCCTCCTGGTGCCTCCTTCGATTGTTCGATGGAATCGTCAACGGCCTAATCGCCGACGATCTCGACGATCGGTGCGACGATAGCAACAGCCGCGGCGACGGCGCGCGTACCTGCAATGCGTGTGCTCGGAGAGTTCACGCGTGTTGTAATGCGGACAACGACGCAACGGTGTTACACGCATAATTTTAGCACTCTCGAGTATAAAACGAGTACCCGAGTTGAGTCGAGTCGAGTCGACTCGTCTCGTTTCGTCTCGCCTCTTGTCTCTTTTCATCTCGCTTCGTCTCGTCTCTCCTCCTCTCGCCTCGTCTCGTCTCCTCTCCTCTCCTCTCCTCTCCTCTCCTCTCGTCTCGTCTCGTCTCGCGTCGAAAGGCGTCGCGACGCCCCACTGAGGAAGCTGCGACGAGGGAAAAAAAAGTCACGTTGCATAATCCCGAGAGAGGTTTCGGTGCGAGGCAGCTCCGACGGGTGTTAACGCACACCTTTCCACGGCTGAAACCTTCCAATTTTCCCCGACTAGCACCGCAATTATCAACCTTTTACGGATTATCCATTGCTCGCCGGTGGTTAGGATGATCGCGATCGTTAGTCTCGTAATATGCGGAATAAAGCGCTGGAATTATAACGCGAAATGGTGCGGGTACGATTATAACGGTAGACCAGCCAGAAGATGCCTCCTCGAGTTAACCACGACTTTCGGAAAAAAGCTGCGAATTCGTGGAAACTCCACCGTCCGCTCTCCCACGGCTGAGAGAGAGAGAGAGAGAGAGAGAGAGAGAGGAAGAGGGAGAGACTCGTATCGATTCAACTACGCAACTCCATTCGTTCCCTCGTCAATCGCATCCCCTCGCCTTCGTTCCAGATCTGTCACTCGTGGGAACGCGCTCCGCGATCCATGATCCATGATCCATGATCTACGATGACAGCCTACAAAATCATCGTGGGCAGAAGGAGAGAGACAGCGGTGGTAGTGGGAGACGCAAGGATTTTACACGGAAAGTTTCGATTCGGCGTTCGTTCGAGAGAAGACGAGGGACGGGGGCACCCTGCGAGGAACGCTCGACCTTGACGTTTCCCACGGGAAATCGGAGTCATCCGCGGTTGCGAGAGTAGTCGGGTTTTGCACGCGCCGAAAGGCATGTTCCCAATTAGTCGTTGATTACGCGATATTAAGGACCAAAGCTGCGGGCTGCCGGGAAAAAATGCGGGGAGTCCAGCGACGACGGATCTTTGCCGTGTCGACGACAGTGGCCAGGGGGCGAGGGAGGGGAAGCTTCCCACCAGGCGTATCCCGGCTAAACAGGATGTGCATAAATAGAATATATCATACTGTGTTGCACCTATACGCATGTGTACCAGTTGCAGATTAATTAATCGAACAGCGGCGAGCAGCGGCAGAAGCGGCACCGACACCGACACCGACACCGGCACCGGCAGCAACGGCAACGGCAACAGCAACGGCAACGGCACCACCTTCCACGGGTTGAAAATGAAACTTGCCAGGACCACTCGCTCGGGGAGTCAAAGAAACGAGCGGAGCAAAAACTCCGCGGTGATAAACGGCGCCAGATAAGTAGTATGGAAAGTCCGTGTGATGGAGCGTCGTGGAAAAGCTACCAAATATGTCGCGGCGCTATCTCATCTTCCTTATCAATCGATCAATTTCTAATCGCTGGCGACGCGATGGTCGTCCATTGGTTGCCTCCGGTCCACTCCAGGAAAAATCTGCGATGGGAACATAACCAACCGTAACCTCGTTCCATCTCAACCTTGCAGAAATCGGAACGTCTTCGAATTCGCGACTCTCTCTCTCTCTCTCTCTCTCTCTCTCTCTCTGCTTCCACTTCTGTCACCTCGTCGATGGTTCTATCGACGTATTCCATCAACGTTGATCCTTCCACGACAACTTGAATCGGACTGGCCGCGCGCGAATTTTATCCGATCCGAGTGCTCTGAAGGGGAGAGACACCACTAACCGGACCCTGATTCTTTCCCAGCGCAAAAGTTGATAAGCTTCTCGTCGTAGGTTGAACATCTGTCGAACGAGACACGTGAGATGGACGCGAATAAAAGGATGCGAGATGCTCGCGGAGAGGAGAGGAGAGGGGAGAGACCTGGGTCTACCTGCGCGAGGAAATAGGTCGGAGAGTGCTGATACGCGACGCGACGCGACGCGACGCTCGGATGTATCGACCTTGTGCAAAAACGGGTGGCAAGGTCGTTGCACGAGAAACCGCGAGGTTGCGATTCGTTTTGTGCGTTTATGCACGATCATAATTAACGATCGATTACGATGTAGCCGGCGGGCTTGTCTTCTCACGGGAAGCAAGCCCAGTTTACCATGAACGAGGAGAGACCCGCGGTAAAACGTGAAAAAAGCAGCCGGATCGAAGAAAGAAGATACCCTTAGGCCTCCGCTCTAACCTTTTCCCTTCCCCGCGCGAGTTTTCTCTTAAGGTCTAGCGTCTAGCGTTAGATGGAGAAACAGAGTTGAGGCCACTGTAAAAAGCCACGAGAATGTTTTGTATTTGGTCGATGAAACCACTCGTCTCGGTTGCTGCCTCCTCCTTCTCCACCTCCGCCTCCACCTCCACCCCATTCGCGATCTTTTGTAAGGGTCCGCAAAGGTTTGCCATTGCTCGGTGGCTATTGACTATCCTCATTTCCTCCTTCTCCTTCTTCTCCTCCTCCTCCTCCTCCTCCTCCTCCTCCTCCTCCTACAATTCATAAATATGCTCACGCATCAGTTTATGCTAATGCTTCGTCCTCTCTTATGCAAATCGTACATTGCGCCATATTACGCGTATTTGCATCCAAATGAATAAAATATTACAGATATTAGAGTACGAGGGCTGAACGAAGACACGAGACGCATCTATTACGGTGGATCCGCCGCTTTTGCTCCGTTTCTCGTTTTGTCTCGATAAGATAAAAGAGATCATCGCGTGAAAATATAACTTTCGTTTCACGATACAATTTAAATTTTATCTCGAGGCTAATCGCGCCCCACCCCGCTATCGCCTTGTGAAATTCGTTGGAACAACTGAAATTTTCCTGCGGCCTGCGCGACCCATCGCCACTTTTACATTATTCCTGCGTGAAATATCGCCCCGAAAGGACTCGGGATTAAGTGGAATGGACTCTCTTCCCTGCCTCGAACAATTAGATCGCTATCCAGCGCCTTCTGGTATTTTCTACTGTGAAAAACGACTTTGAGAGACTAATGGAATGTATTTATACGAGAAGCAATTGTAGGAGTGTCATTTTGTCTATTTATATCCACGGAGATCAGCTTATTTATATTCTTTGCTGGAAATACCGAAGGAGATCTTCAGAGTTCAATGACAAATTGAATTCTGAGTGTTTCTCGTTTAAATCGTTTATCATGGAATCTCTCTTTCTCTCTTTCTCTTTCTCCTTCTCTTTCTATCTCTTCTCCTCTTTCTCTCCCTTCGACCCTTTCCATCTCTCTCTCTCTCCCCTAAAAGAGATGGAAAGGATTTTTTTTCAACGGGGGAATTAACAAGCGCCAAAAGAGTCGGCAAAACAATAAGAGCAATTCAACTCTCTTACACACATTTTTATCGATTGAACAAGGATGGAAGAGGTTCGTGGTGTAAAGTTGAACAGGGCCAGACGAGGCACTTACACGCGCGGGACGTGGCACATGCATGTGGTAGACATGCGCACGATGAACCAGAGAGAGGAGAAATAGAGGGAGAGGGAGAGGCAGAAGGAGAGGGAGAGAAAGGAGAGAGGAGAAATAGAGAGAAACGAAGAGAAGAGATAAAGCGGATGGGAATAAACGAGGTGGACGATGAGAAGAGACTGCGCGTGGCGCCTGGTCGCGTGGTCCGATCAAAATGGCGACTTTACTCACTCTGTCAAGAGTGGTGCTTCCGTTTTCGCGAAATTTTCGCAATGTCACGCGCTCCTCCAGCTCCTGGCGGCGCAGCGAGAGATTTCGGTACGCGAAAACAGTCGCTGGAATTTTCCTCGGTGGTTCCGTCGCGTATCTCTTGGTGCGGAAGTGCAGCCATGCCAATGTCGTGCACGCCTTGAAGCCACGAAAGGTCAGTATGCGAGGTCACTCGGTACCAACTTATTTTTTCACTATCGCCCGCTCGCTGGCTCACCAGATACCACGAATGGCAATACTGTGCCAGTGCTGCCAGTCCTCCTCTTCCTCATCCCTCTATTCCCTTTTTCTCTGTCTCTCCTCCTCACCCTCGTTTTTCGACCCTCCCTTTTGCCAAAACCATTTTGGAACCATCTTCTACGTTCCGTTCCGTTCCGTTCCGTTCCGTTCCGTTCCGTTCCGTTCCATTTCGGAATTCACCCTTTCTCTTCCCCAGAAGGGGTGAATTTCTGCGAATGGCTCGATATCAACCATCCCCGATCTCGCGGTGGTTTTTGCGGTAGCTTTGCGCGACCTTGAGGAATTTTCTTTGCGCCTGGTGAAGAAGCGGCTGGGAGAGAAGAGGGAGAAGACCGCGTCGGCGCGAGTAGTCGAAGAAACTTATCAGGCCGCGCTTTGGAAGCGAAGGTCAACCGTCTAGGAGAACGCAATTAAAGAGGAGAACTCTTCGAGGCACTCGCCATCCTGTCTCGAGGGGTGTCCGAAGCCATTAACGCCCGATAATTACCGCGCGCATTTTTTCCGCTCCTCCGCTTCAATTTGTTCGCATCGCATTCTTCGCGTTCCGCGACTCGACTTCGCTTCCGGTTCGCGCTGGTCAGTCGCTTGCTCAAAAACGGGAGCGCATTTGCTCCGGTGATGAATCAAACGCAAGAACCTCGCATTCGGCAATCGCAGCGAGTTTCAAGGATGCGCGAGGGTGGCGATGGCGAACGTGCGGTGGTCGCGGAACTCGTCGACGACGCGTCGCAGCGGTCGCGGGAGCGCGTGGACCACATGGAAAAGACCACACGCGCGCGTCCGCAGCTCCTTTTCTAATGCGAAGATAAACGACCTTGACTCTCCCCCGAAGAGGCTCCCCCGGTCGTGGATTGCCGCGCGGCGAACGCGCATTTCGCGACTGTTTTCTGATCGGGGGAGCCTTCGCCTAGCATCGGCCGAGCATCGGCTAACGAGTTCCCCCCGCGTCCCGCGGGTAATTGTTAGCGTACAAAGAAGCCGCGAGCTCTCACGGACAATTTGCGACCCCCGTGAAATCTGCACTCGACTATCAATCTTCTTGTCCGGCTGGCTGGGGCTTTTTCCCCTGGCGAAACCTCTAGCGGCGGAACCCCGCGGGCTGCTCTTGCCGCTAACATCTTCTTCATCGGCGACGCTGCCGCTCGTCTCGCGGAAACAAATGTCCGCGGAAGCGGTGGAGCTTCCGTTTCTCGAAAGGATAGGGCGGGGGGTGGGGTGGAGGAATTAATAGAGATTTCTTAAGTGGGCTCGCGGATGATAAATCGTCGTGCCTTCGTTGTTGCCGGGCCAGTGGAAGCGGACCTGTTTTGCGCTGCTGAATAGATTATTAAGGCTAATCGAGAAGAATGGAGAAAAATGGAGAAAAATGGAGGAATAAACGAGACCGCTCCCGGTCTCCCGAGGGAAAAATGTCAGTGATTCGGAGGGCAGCGCTTTCCTCTAATCGACCCGCCGTATAAATCATCGTTTTAACTTTAGCCGATGTCGAGGCGCATCCTCTGGAGGATCCGCGCGTCGAGGTCCCACCTCGAGGACTCAACGAGCCACGAAGCGTGGTTTGAAGTCGTCGTTGTCGCGGGAGGAGGAGGAGGAGGTGGGATCGAACTTTCCCGTCGTGAAAATTGATTCTGTCGCGATAAACGTTCGCCCCGGGGTAAAACCACCCCGAGGTCGTCGGGGCGCTAAATCTTCCGAGTGCCGAGCGTCAGTTTTCTCCGGTGGATCGGCGAGGACCCGTCCCCCTCCCGCCCCCGTCGCTTCTGGGTTCCAGGAACCAGACGGAACCTCGACGACGGAACGGGGACCAGCGGGGGAAGGAGGATGCGACGAGGATGTTCGGCGTTGGAACGACGAGAGCCGGCACCAGCCGCCCGACGAGATCGGACATCCATCGCACACGCACACCCACGCACGCACGCATTACGCGTGTTTTATGTGCCACCGTCGTTCCCGTGGACGTTTAGCGAGAGCTACAAGGGAAATACAAGAGTTTACGAGGAGACGAGTTTTCCCCGTAGTCCCCGCGGTCCCCGGAGTGCCGGGGCCCCGATTTCCTCAATGTCGCCGACTTATCGCGATCGCAACAATTTCCGACGACCCTTTTCCAAGGCGCGCGGCCCTTTCCAAATGCCCGGCGCCGGCTCGTGTGGTCGTTTCCCGTTGCGCGCGTTTCCATCCCGAAGGATCCCACGGCGAATCGTCGCTCGAGTCCTTCCCGCCATAAAGTTCGGGGGACCCGCGTGTCGATCGTTCAGATACGATCGTCGGTGAGTCCTCTCTGGGCATTCTGAGTCGTCTCTCCCTCGAATGCAAGGTCCTACGATGATTTCTCGCGCGTCACACGGGTCCACTAGGTTCGATTGTAAACCAAAAGAGAGAAAGAGAGAGAGAGAGAGAGAGGGACACACCATCAGCGAGATAAAGAAGCCGAACAAGGGTAGTTGAGACTCGCTGGAATTCCACGGCACTTGTACAGCAGGTGTGCCTGAGGGTGAGGAGGGGAGGGGGAGGACGCAGACGCTCCCCGCGCCCTTCCGGAGGACCGAGGGAAAAAGAGAAAAAACGGGAGAGGTGGGGAAGGAGCGCGCTAGCCGATTGATCTTCGTCGAAGCTTCGGCAGAGGAACGTGTGGCCACGCAAAGTTAATAACACGGCCCCGAGGGGAGAGCGGCCCGGGCTTTTCTGTCAAACGATCTTCAAGGGTTCCGCCCACACGCCCCCAACCGATCACATCGGTGATACGACACTGCCTTAACAAGGTCAGAGACGAGTCCCCCTCGACGACTCTATCTCCTCTCTCGAAACATCCGCCGTACTGACTTTTCACCCGACCGCTCCCTCCCCTCGGCGGAGCGTTTCAATTAGCCCTCGAGAGATCCATAGATCCGATCGAGAATCATCGATGGATCCAGCGAGGTCTCTCCAATGGAAACTTTCCCACGGGGGTCCTCTCTCGAGGGTTCCAGAGAGACCTCGCGGAAGCTTCCGGACCCAAACTTCCCAAGTGACCTCGAGGAGTCTCGAGAGCGGCAGGGGGAGGGGAGGAAGCTGCGAGCGACGACTCCGTCGTCTCGTGGAGGACGACGAGGGGAAGTCTGTGTCGGCCTGACGGAACCGCAACCTGTCGCCGTGTAATCGCGCGAGTTTATCAGTCATCTATAATCACGCTTCGTCCAACCGGAGCCCGCTTCGCAACTTTGTACGGTGGTCCCACCACCGGAAGCGGCAGCTCGTGCTTCGAAAGCACCTGTTCCGCCCGGCTTCCACGCAGCTTTTTCGCTTTTTCGCAGATTATTGCGCGCGTCGTTGTTCCCGCTCTGGTGCGTTCCACGCTCCTCGGTGCACGCGTACCCGGAGCGATTAAGCTAAGTATCGATGGGTACGCTGGCTGGCACATGGTTTTATCCTTGGCAAAAATCCCGATTATCTCGGTCATCTATAATTACGTTTAATTCGCTGACGATGGGAGGGAACAGCCGAAGAAGAACCGAAGGTTCCACGCTGCCAGCGGGAGGGAGGGGGCAGAGCAGCGAAGGCATTCCCAGTTGTTACCTCGCTGTGTTAACAGTCCTCCCAAAGGTCTTTTGATTTAATTTTGCGCTACACGAAGTTGCAAGGCCTCGTCGGCGGCCACTTAATGGTTATGCGAAGTAAAGTACTCGCGAGTAAAATGTCCGGAGAAAATCACCGGATGAACTTGCCAGAAGAGTGGGAAGAGTAAATAAAACGGTCGGTATTTAATGTCTGATTAAAGTCGCTGCTGAACACAATCTCTATCTTCGAGTCGAGTGGTAATTGAACGTGCGCGGAATTTCCCAGTGGGACTTCGCCTCGGGAGCACGCCGCAAAAAGAGGCGCTGGAGATGCTCCGCTAAGCAACTTCGCCATGGGTTTTGCCATGGGATTCGTGGCGGCGGCGGCGGCGGCGGAGGAGAGACGAGAGCGCGCGGAACGGGCGAGGTGGACCAGCTGCGCGAGGTTTCGACGGAGGGAAATAAAATGGACTGGAGCTGAAGATAAATAAGGAATTCATAGCGCTTCTAGTTCGGGAATCAATTAGACTTTCACGCAGGTAGAATGGAACACGGCATCTTCCCGTAAATTCCCGAACTTATTGTGCCGACCACGTAGCTGTCTCATTATGTAGATGTTGGGTCACTCCCTCATTCCGATTCGTCACTTCTTCTTCTTCGTCGTCGTTGTCGTCGTCCTCTTCGTCTTCGTCTTCGTCTTCTACTCTTTTCCGTCTTTCGTGTCTCTCTTCCCATACTACCGCTACAACCACATTTACGTTACTTTAACTCTAATTTATTTTCAATCAACCCTACTACCCTGCCTTATCGCCGTCGCTTTCCGTCAATCACTATCTTCCTTATCGCACTACCAGCTGATCAACAACCTTCTCGCTAATTAAGGATCACGCGGCTTGTTAACGGTGGAGCACGCTCGTGTTCTCCCTCTCTCCCTCGCCGCGCGTCCTCTCGTCCTCCTCTCTGAAAAAAATTTCTTAATGTCGGCCACGGATCGGCTTTGAATCATTTTCAAATTCAAGAAACTCCCGGAGCTTTCGTTAATTTTTCTTCGCCCCGCTCACGCGTGGAAGGCAAAAGTCTGGAGAAACTGTGTTAATTGCTTGGGAAGGGACGAGATTCTTTTGAAAAATAATTTTCGATCCCGTGATACGATCCGGGACGAGTTTGTCCTTTTTCATATTCCTCTACCGCGTAGGTATAAGTGGGTTTTTTTCAATTTCAAGCTATCCCCTAATTCCGGCGCCACTGCTCGCGCTGGTAGCCCGGGGCCCTCTTGCATCTATTATAATTATCTAATTCAGTTAACAGACACGTGAGGTGTTTCTGGAGGCCTCCCCGAGTTAAAGCGATTCGCGTGACGAGCCTGAGATTCGAGAATTCTCAGACGAGAAAGAGAGAGAGAGAGAGAGAGAGAGAGAGAGAGCTCTCGCTCGCTCGCTCTTTAAAAATCTCCGAGGAAAAGAATCGCGTTCTGAATTTGACTTTCACGCGTCAAGAGAAATGGGAATTTTTCCTTCTCCTTGAAAACTATCATTATGAAGATTTCCTTCGACTTATTATCGAGGCAACTGCCAGCTTGAATATTTCACAGATACGCCACTCGTATAATTATCCGCGTAATTGCTGGATATATTTTTAGGAGCCACGTGTCTTTCCGGGCTGATATTATCTACGAGATAAGCCACGGGTTCTTTTTATTGGAAGCCTAATTGGGCGTCGAAATCGTGTGTGCGCGTCGCGCGTGTGTGTTTGTCGCGGGGCAGCGATTATTCCATTTTACCAGCGCGCCGCATACCTGCGGGGCCTTTCGAATAGCCGTGACACCTACGCCGAGCGCGTACCTGGTAATCGCATAAATGCTACCTGGGTTTTCGGTGTAAATTATTGCACCGCCACTCCGTAGCTCTGATCGATCACTGGAATTACCCCTAATGAAAGACTGCTACGCGTGGAAAGCAATTCCCGCTAACGCATTTCGCAATCTCTGTGAATCTCGAGCCCCCTCTCCAAACAACTATTAGGAACCCAGTCATAGAGAGAACAGAACCTAAAAATGAAAAATCTACTGTGAGATTCTCGAGAGAGAGAGAGAGAGAGAGTGATAGAGGAAAGGTTCGAGAAATATAGGAGAACGTCTAGATAAACATGGCAGGTTTTAGTACGACTGTCAATTCTTGCGGTCAACGAGTGACTGCCATAAACTGGTGAGAGCCCCCGGAACTTTAGCCTTTCATCGTGCCAGATATTTCTCTCTCTCTCTCTTTCTTTCTCTCCCTCTTCCTCTCTACCTTCGATCTTTCTCTCCTGTCTCCATATTTCATGCACTCGACGCATAATGGAATGTCCATTCCATCGTGGAACCCCGTTGTTCACCTGGTTCTCGCTCCGAGAGCCAATAGCTACGGCAAATTGGTATCGGAGGTCCCGGCGGCTCCGATTGCTATTAACAAAATAGACGCTTGATGCACGCGCATAATGGAAAATTATCGTAAAGACTCGGACTTTACAGGGCGTCTCCTACTTATGTTAATCTCCACGCGCGTACGTTGATTCGCCCTCCGTAGGGTCCGGTCCGGTCCGCTCCGCTCCGTCCAGGTAAATTATTGCGTTTGCTCCATTTACTCGGAAGCTCAGGGATTCTTTGCGGCGCCGCAAAGAACATCAGCGTCGTCGCCGCCGCCGCCGCCGTCGCCGTCGCCTCGAGGGATACTCCGATCTCCAGAATCAACTGTGACGAACATACTTTATGGCCGTAATCTCGAGTGGACATTGTAGACCCGGGGATTCTTTTCCCCGGGTGCAGTTCTGGTCTCCACGAGGATGATGGTGGTGTAGGACCTTGCAAGTCTCTCGGAGGCGAAGTGGCGATAAGGAAGTTGGGCTCCGATAGAAAATTCCACAGATAATTTTCATAATAGACAGAGGGAGAGGGTTGCTCGAGAGTTTCTTACGAACGAACCTGAGGAACGGAGGGAGGGAACGACGGACGCAAGTCATCGGTACCGGATGCTCGTCCACTCCGGGTCCAGCATATCCGTCACTTCGTATCTCGACTGGACACTTTGTATCTGGTGCGGTCACGCAACGTGACTGCGGTGGATCATCCTGGTGAACTCTGGCAGACCCCTGGTAGATCCCATCGATCGCCGATAGGGATCGATTCTACGGACGGTCCTCCGGGTTCCACCGGCGGTTGACCCGTACGCGATCCGGACTCTCGATGCCGCGTCTTCTCCTAACGATCGTCGCGAGTAGTCCCGTTGGTCCTCCCCCTCCCCCCTCCCGCCGCGGTGTTTGTTCAGGGAGGAACGAACAGTATCGGACGGAATGATCCAGTGGGGAGAGAATAGGAGGGAAGGGGGAAGTTCCTCGCGTTAAATTTGAAGGTAGAAAAGAAATTGAGGATCGTCCCGACTGATTAGACTTCCCGGTGAGCGGAATTCGATTTCTGCGTGTGGGGCGCAGCTTGGCGGATTAGCAAATTCAAATAAGCGACTCCGGGGAGGTGGTGGTGGCGGTGGTGGAGGAGGGGGTCGGCTGTTGCGTATCTTGACGGGCAGCAGATGGGAAAAGCGAAAATTAAGGGGGCCACCATCCGTCACTCCAAACGTCAAGCTGTGCCCCTCGGCCCTTCCGCCACCCCCTCCCACCCTCTATTAGTTTGCGCAAAAATATCGCGATAAATTATTATTCCATCACCTCCGTCCTCGAGAACGGACAAACTCCCTTGGAAGAAAGAAAATAGTTCAGCCTGGGGTTCTGGAGTTGGACCCGAAGGGTTCACCACCGACTCCTTGTGGTACCCGGGGAGAGGAGGGGAGTGAGGGGACTCTGCGACTACGATCGTCGCGATACCCGAGAGCTCTATCACCCGGGTAGAGAATCGGAATCGGAAAGAAAGGGAGAAGGAATCGACTGGTACTCCGTATTAAGTTATTATCGCGGTAGGTGGAGTCCCGAAGGAATAAAGTGTGGCCGATGGCCTGAATTGGAGACGGTACAGCACTTGATAATTACAAGGTGAGCGAGTGGCGCCAACGGCGGCATCCGAGAGGGAGAAAGAACCGAAATGGAAGAGGACGGAGGAGGATGACGGTCTCGGCGATGGCGATGCTGCTGGTGGAGGTGGTGGTAACTCTAACGAAGAACGCGAAGGCGTGAATCTCGGCTATCGGCGATTTTATCGAAACCTCCGGTTCTTCTGCCCTCCGGATAGAGGCGAGCGTTTATGGAATCGCCAGCTTCTTCCTTTATCCCATCGATCGATCTCCGAGGGGGACGAGAGGCGAGCGATAATCTCAGCGGCTACCACGGTCTCTCTAGCGAGAGAAATCAACCCTCGCGAGTATAATTTAATATTCCGCGCGCTATCTCGAAGCTACCCAGAAGGTCCTTCGCCAATGCCACGCGAATCGCGCGACGACGACAATGCGGAGGCGAAGAAGCGAATCGCCAACGTGGAAAATTCGCGTCATCCGCGAATTCGTTCGCCTAAAGAGAAAGAAGGAGGAGGAGGAGGAGGAAGTTCCGTGACGAAGAGTGGCAAAAATCTGAGATTTCACCGGGGAGATCGTTCGAAGGATGTTTCCGCTTCGTTCGTGCGTCGGCGCTGGTTCGCCAAAGAAGAAAATGGAACTCGTGGAACGGTCCGTCGTTATGGAAATAGGGAAAGCACATAAATATCCGGGGATAGCGGCGTTGGTGGCGCAGGCGTTGACGGCTACCAGAGATCGCGTTACTTTCACAGCCTGATCCACCTGATAAATCAGTGCGAGCCCAGACTTCCGGTCTGCAGAAACATTCCGAGACTCCGCCGCAATCGTCAACGACGATACTTCATCTGGTCCCCGACCTCTCCCCCGAGTGCGAAGCAAAATAAGGGGGAAAAATAGCCCGGTCTCACGCAGCCTACCAACAAAGTACCTTATAATGGGCCGCGTATAATTTATACGCGTACGAAGAAGGCGTGCAATCCCCAATAAAAAATCAACGACGAAATCCGCTCGATAGGAAAGAAATTATACCGTAGAAAGTGGCCGTGGATCGTTGAAGGCTCGATTTATTTGCTTATCAACGCCCAGTTCTTCTGTTTTTACCTACGACAGGATCTGTACGAGGTAAAGAAAAGGAGGAGGAGGAGGAGGAGGAGAAAGAAGAGAAGAAGAAGAAGAAGTAGAAGAAGAAGAAGAAGAAGAAGAAGAAGAAGAAAGGGGCGTGGGCCTCACCCTTGTCTTTAGCTAATCGGCTGACCGATCGATGCTGAAACCTACACTCGCTTGTTGCCTCGTGTATATAGGCGTTCGAAATACGAGCGATTGATCCTTTTAAGATTATTCGACTCTGTTCTACATCCCACAGGCTATCTCGAGAAGAGTCTAGCGTGTCATGAGAATTTAATCTTACGAGCGGTACTTTGCGGTACTTTCGGGAAAGAACAACCGTTCCAGCAGAGATTGTATCCCGGTATATCCGCGAGTAAACGAAATTCCGCGTGGAAGAGTGGTCGGAAATTTGTGTCCTTCGATTTTCAGAGTCCACGATAGAGCCTCCCGAGGGACCGATGAGTTTCCCGGAAGTATCGCGACTCCTTCCGGGAGTTTTCAGGGGACTTCCGGTGTAGCGAAACGCGGGCGCAGACGAGTTGGGACGGCGAACGAGAGGTTTCGCCTGCTCGAATTTTTCGAGAGCATGAATCTTTCGACGGGGGACACCTCACCCCCTCTTCCCCCGTGGCGGGGACTATATATCGGGACGTGTTCGAGCTATCGGGTGACTCCGGTAACACGCGAGGATCTCTGGGGCATCCGGCACACCCGCGGAGACCACGCACCGCCTGGATCGACCTCACCAATCATTTCCCGGACTTCTCTTTTTTCCCACTCGTCCACGCTGGAGGTACCTCGCGTTGGCTTTTCAGCCAACGGCGATCCATTTCGCGTGTTCTCGCGCTACCTGCTCTACCTTTGTTCGATTATCCGGAGCGACGGAGGACTTCTCGAGGAACGAACGGAGGAAGCAACGACCGAACGTACGTGTACGAACGCAACAAGTGAAGGAATTTTCAAATTCCAAATGCTCCGGCGCTCTCCACCGATTAGAATAGCTCGCTTCGTTTTGTTTATTGCTCCATCCGATTTGCGCATCTGGTTTCCATCGATTGATGCATCAAAGAGACGCGCCCGTGGCAAAGATATGGCGGAAGTGACGTTCCCGGCGAGTAATTAGACCCGCAACGATATACTCGTGTTTGCGGAGTGAGAAAACAAAGATCTCATACGAGAAAGTTCTCTTCCTCTCCCTCTCCTTCTTCCTCTCGCCCTCTCTCTCTCTCTCTCTCTCTCTCTCTTTGAATCGTTCAATTCTTGCCAAGAATTTGGCAAGAATAGGTCTCGAATGGGGCTGCCAAGTAAACTCCAAGATGGCGCGTGGGTCTAGATATATTTTACGCGAATTCCAGCGTGCACTTGAGGAAATGGACTGGCCCGATTGCGCTCGCAATTAGCGAGCGTCGAATTTACATAGGAGAATTAATAATGGAAAGCTGCCTCCTTCTCCGTGGGGTGTGGAGCTCTCGGTCTCTAACGGCAGAAGGAACGGAAGGAGGACGCGCGGGAGCCATCATTAATTCGACCGAATGAGAGTATAAATCAAATTCTAGTTTCGCCCGGGATTTTTCTGCTTGCGCCTGCAACGCGCAGTTAACGTCCACCGTGCTGTTCTAGGTTAGGAACGAGTATTATAATAAACATCTGGTTATTAAGCGTGCGCGCCATTTTCCCTCGGCAAGACCCAGAATCGATCGGCCACCGTGGATGACGATAGGCAAATCCAAAACAAGACTACCGACGAGATCGAGCATCAATTTCATTTAAATTGCAATGGCCGACTAATCTCTAAGCAGCTCCGCGTACAACTTTCTTTTTTCGGGAACCAAGAATGACGTACCATTAAAGTATGGTAATTCGCCAGAGATTACGCTGACAAAACCTGAGGTTTGACGCCAACTTGACATCCGGTCACCGGTAGTTACCTCATCAGCAGCCGCTTCTACCGGCCCGAGAGTTTCGCTATCTCGCCGCTCGCCATCATTCATCATCGTAATCTTCTAAAACCGACTTGCTCTTCCACCAATAACGACCCGAAACTATCTCTTACTTAGTTCTCTCTTCCTCTTGTTCTCCTTTCATTCTCCGTCCTCTATTCATCTTCGTCTCTCTCTCTCTCTCTCTCTCTCTCTCTCTCTCTCTTTCTATTTGCCCATCTATCTATCTCTACCCCTTTCTCCTTGTTACAAACTCCTCCTACGATCTCTATTCGCGTGTTATAAACGACTCGATGATGATCCTACTCTCCACGTGCGTTTCTTATTTAGATTTAGTGGGAGAGATGTCGTTTGTCCAATGCGTTTCTTGCTCAAATTTAATATTTCAGATACGGAGGATAAGCCTTTCAGCATTTATTGCTAGTCTAGATCAAATGTCTCAGATAGATCCTTGTTTCTCTTCGCTATTTACAACGTTGATATTGTTTAACGTGAAAGTAGAGATTGTTGAAACACTTGTATGTTTATGCGGTTTATGTGATGTTTCGATATCTCTCTCTCTCTCTCTCTCTCTCTCTCTCTCTCTCTCTCTCTCTCTCTGAAAGCAAATGGCAAACACGCGCAACGTTTGGAGCATGGAATATTTTCAAGCGTTTTGCAGGGAGTTTAGGCGGAAAACTGGATTTTACGCGGAAACCGAACATTTTGGCGAATAGATCGAAAGGAGATGGATCAAACGGGTGTTTGAGACGGGCGTCGAGTGTCGCCAGGTAGAAATTTTTACGACGATTTCCGAAGGTTTCTCGCGTATCTGAGGGTTTTCCACACGTTCTTCGCGTATACAGCTTCTACTCGTCTTGTATATTTTCCCAGCGAGAGATGCCAGGACTCTCGATTTTCCTCCAAAGTGGAACCAAACGAACGAACGAACGAACGAACCACTTCCCCTCGGATTTTCCGGAAATTTTCACTTTCCGCTTTCATAGTTTACACGCGACTTTTATATATGTTGGCGCGTATGGTTCTTCTCGTCTCGAGGCGTGGAATAACATACTTCAACGCACACAACGCATTTAGGTAGTCGTTGCATCGCGTTGTCTGTTGCAAGTGCGTGTGTGCATCGCCAAACACACACGCGCGCGCGCGCTTACACAGTAATAACTGGATCCGCTAGACATAACACGCTAGTGTGCAATAGCAGCAAGTCGCAGTTACTCTCGAGTACATTGTCGATCGAATATCGGAGAAACTTGGTAGAAGCGCGAGAAGGAGGCAGAGAAGGAAGAGGATTCGCTCCATTAGTTACTGCGAGTATTCCCCAGCCAATGCCCGCGCGATAACGTTCACTACCACTCCGACAGCTCTGCGTATGTCTACTCGATCCCATTCGAACGGATCTCCTTCCATCCGTGTGTGCGTGTCTATTCTCCCTTTGGCCGAGTCTCTGCTCCACGCGAGTTTCTTCCCCCCGATCGATTTCCCTTGCCCTTTCAGACCGGATGTCCCAGACCACCTCCCCCGCTCCCTCCACTTCGGTAGTTCGGTTCCCCGATATGGATCCGTTATTATTCTCATTGAAGAATCCCCGTGTAGATCTCTCTGCCTCGACGATCGACGCGACTCCTACGATAAAGTCGTATCGGTGCATTTCATCGAGACCTCGAGTTTGCATAAGGCCCCATCAGGATCAGCCCCGGCCCCATGTGGGACCGCAACGTTTGCGCAGCAGTAAAGGCTGCGCGCACAGGGGGAGCGTTCTCTCGTGGAATGGACAGGATCAGTGCAATTTTATGCATGCAAAGCGACCCCGTGCTCGCGTAAGGCGAGCAGATGAGAAGTTGGGCCCGATATCGACGCGCGGCAGAGGGAGGGGAGGGGCAGGGGCAGGTGGAAAATCCAAATGAAATGGAAATATGGTTCGGAAGCCGTCGAGAGTGGCAGCGGTGAGTCGACGGGTTTGTTTGTCTCCGGACGAGGGTGTTGGACGCGAAGAGCAAAAGGGGATGGCTGCCGCGGGTGCGTCGATTCCTCGAGTTCGCCGCTGGGCCCGATGGTCCCGACGGCCATTATTCAGTTACCAGCGGACTCGATGTAGCGGAGATGGTAACGAGCGTCGCATTACACGCCGCGTTGATCGCAATTGATGGGCCGGCAACCGGCCGGGCCTTCTTCTGCCTCGTGGGGCCCGTCTGCGGCTCTCTCCCCTCTCCAAGTCCGGCCCGACTCGAAGCTGGCGCGTTGCGAGTAACCCCGATCGGTTCCGCCGCTCCTATCGATCTCCGAGATCATTAACCCTCCGGGGGTGGAGGTCCCGAAGGGCCCAAAACTCTTCGGAAAGCGCGTCAGCTTCCGGGGACGTCGTCCTCTCGACGAGACGGAAGGAGAGCGCGCGATACTCCATTTTTCACGGAAGTCGACGGACCGATGCGCAATTGAACCGACACTTCCGGTCCATTGTGGCCGCTGACCCTCTCCCGAGATACGATCGATCTACGAGGCTCCGTCTCGTCTCATTAAACAGCCCGCAAATTAACCAATGAGCAACCAGTTGCACCCTGTCGCTGTCCCTGTCCCTGTCCTTTCTGCCGTCTCTGTCTCCGTCCTCGTCTCTCCTCAACGTCTCCGTTTCACTCGCCGATCGCTCAACGCCGCGATCGCACCAGAAAACTCCCTGGAAGCGTCGACGAACCTCGTTCCCGATTTCTTCTCGAGAGCTCGAGGAAAGTGAATCTGGCGCCGACGAGAGAGAGAGAGAGAGAGAGGTCAACGACTACTCCGTGGAGATTCGCCCGATTTTTATCCCCGGACACTTTCACGCTCGAGGATGCCGCACGCGAGTGATCGATCGCCCGGGGAAGCACCCGGTGCCCTCGTGCATTATCGACGATAGTCGATAAATCAGATTCCTACCACGGACCCACGGGATTAAAGAGTCGGTCGGCCGAGGTATCCGCGAGCTGATGTACCGCCGCCACGTATCCCGGGACTCAGGTTGATCCGGGGTTTCCTGCCGGCCGAAATATACGACGACACAAGCAGCGCAAAGCCCCGGCCGACTCGCTCGTAAATTATCTCGCGATTCGCGTGCGAGCACGAGTGCGCGTCATTCTTTCATCATGGGCCATTGGAAGCACTCGCTTGTTAGGCCTGTTAAAGTCGCGCCGATCGCACTCCCGACGATGATCCTGGATCCCGGCGGCTTCCACGAGTCCCACGTGGATGACAAGCTGGACGATGGCGAACCCGGCGAACCAGCTGGAGCATCCGATTATGCGATCCTGACATTCCTCCGAGACATCCGCTGGTTATCGCGTGTTCGCGCATTATCGCCGGTTATCTTCGATTGGAGGAACACGAAGGTGTCTCGGGCCTTCCGTTTATTTTTACCCCCGCCGCCCGCCCGCCCGCCCGCTCGGGAACCGGATTCACCGACGTTCATTATCTTCCCCTTGCGCACTGGCCCACTCGCCTGCTTCCCCCATCGCCCCTACCAATCACCAGGGTACCCCTCGCCTCGAAAGATTCCACGGTTTTCTCGGCAAACTTTCCACTGGTCCAAAAGTGAACCGGAAGTCCCTCGGTATCGCAAGGCTGAACGTTCCTCGAGAGTCCCCGGGAGTTCGCGCTGGTTCGTTGAATAAACGAAAACAGGAGATGCCACGATCCGGAATAAAGAGGAATAAAGAGGAAGAGAGAGAGAGAGAGGGAGAAAGAGAGAGAGAATATCGAGTTTACGGGCTGATTCGAAATAACTACGTGTCGGTTTTCCTATCTCTGTAATGACTTCCGCGAACATTCATCTCTTCGCGCTAAGAGCGTCGATAATTGCAGAAAAAAATATGGCGGCTCGCCATTGGGATCGGCGAGCCATGCCTCGTACCATCCGCGATTCGATTTACGAGGTCAGAAATATCGGAGCAAGCGACCACCGTCGCCTTACCCTTGACCCGCGTCATCTCCTCGGGATTTTCGCTCGTTACATTCATCAAGGTTTTCCCACTTGCATCGCCAGTTTTTCTTCCTCCCTTTTTTTTCTACGGGACGCAACGACTGGAACACCTCAGGAGCACGCTCTTCGTCGGGCCAAGAGAGGAAGATCGCTTTAGGAAATCTGAAAATCGGACGCGTAGATTTTGGAGCGCCATTTTGGAGTTTTCTCTTGCGACGATAGCTTCGCTTATCTTCGACGTCGATTGCTTTCAAGAATTTCGTGGAACTATCGTTAAAAATGATACGGAGCCATGGAAGTGCTGGAAACGCGATGGAAGCTCATGATCTTTTTCGAGACGCCGATAAATTCAATGGCATCTTCCCTTGGCCCCTCTCAGTTTGGACGGGGGGAGAAGCAGCCACGGTTGGCGCGAAAGGGATTTTTATTTATCGCGCGTAGCGTAGGATAGGTGTATAAATACGTATAATGAACGTACGCGCAATGTTTATAGGTCTGCGTAGGCAAAAGGTACGAGGAGCAGCGGCACCATTACCACCATAAGAATCGGGCGGCACTTCGAATTAATGCGCGCGTAGCCCCCGAACGCTTTCATTGTACACGTAAGCAAATTCCAGCAAGGAAAACATTCATTTTATCCGAGGGGGGTTTTAGCTCGATCGCCAAAATTGTTATTTATCGCCCATTTACACTGATACCTGTGTAAACACGGGGCCAAGTGCATGATAAATTTCTATTTTAGTCGGCACCTCGATGAATAGCCGCGCGAGTGTGCGCGTTCAACTTTTGCGTGTACGAGTGCGTCCGGAGTGCGAGTGAATTTGTGTACGGGAGGTTGAGGGGGAGGAAGTTGAGTGCGAAACAAGTGTACCGGGCCTGAGGCCCGGTTCTTAAATCAAAACCCCCGAATATTCAATTATGGTTGTGCATTGTCTCGACGACGGCAACCCTCTCCATCTCCCTCTCCCCCATCTTCCATCAATTAACGTATCCACGCAACAGCACCTGCAAATTCGTCTTCGCGCAACTTGCGCTTTCATCCTCACTGACCCACCCTCACCGGGCCTCTTTACCTTCGTGAGAAACAACCCGGGATCCTCCGTCGGGGAAGTGGTTCCCCCGGGACCCCGCGCTTCCTTCCGACGGTTTGAGCCCCAAGGACGCTTAAACGGGGCGATCAATTCGCGGGTATTTACGAGAGCGTGGTGAATTTCGACGAATCGCGCACGTGGTTTTTTTCGTCGCCTCCCCTAATTAAAACTAACTCGCCCCTCGGAGGGCGGGGGAGGGGTGTCTCGCGTACACCGTAAAATCCCGGGGCGACACGGCCGTGTTGCTTTTAATTGGATTTTCATTTTCTCGACGAACGACGACGAGTACCCTTCGATGCGTCCCTCCACCCCCGTCCACCCCAACCCACCCTTCGACCGGCGCGATAAATATGGACTCGAGGGTCTCTCGTTTTTCCTCGACTTCTCGCGAATGCCCACCGGTTCTTTAATTATCGATCGGAGGAGGGGCGGGGGGCCCAAAACCTCGCGCACGTCGCATTATTTTCGATTTCTCCGCCGATCTGTCATCCCGATCCTCCCGTCGTGGCAGGGGCGGTCGTTTTTTCCAAATGATCGGCCAACGAGGAAACGGGAGGAGGCGCGCGCGAGAGTTCCCGGGGGATGCCGGCGAATTCCTCGGCAAATCTTCGGGACGACCCGACGGGGACAGGGAGAGAGAGGGAGAGCGTGCGAGAGACCTGGGCCTGCCGTCTCGTAAAATTCAACTGTGACAAGTTACAAGCGAAAAACTTGGGCGAACGCTAGTTTACCGCGTCAAGGTAGCCGAGGGTCGCGATTGGCATGCCGATTTTTTTCCTCCGTTCCAATAAAATTTCTATGAGAGCACGTAGACTCGGTTGTTTATGCGCATTTAGGCGACCCGATAATGTTCCTAGCGTTCGGACTGCGAAGGAAAGTGTCACGAGATACTTAACGAGCTAGTTCCGAAAAATAAAAGTCTCTCCCGATGACTATATCTCAGAGATTTCAACGGAGAACCTATAAATAAGGGGGGAGGCGAGGAAACGCTCCGGGTATTTAGCAGAATAAAATTTCATGCCGTGGGGAAGCGGTGGGGAGGAGGGGGGGCGGATTAAAAGATGGAGAGAACGCGATAGTTCAAGGAGAAATCGATCGGGATCCAGCCGGAGGATCGGGGAATTCCGCTGACAACTCCATCGGAATGCATTTGTGTGTTTGCCACGCGACATATTGTCACGTAATCGATGAATGCCGATCGATCGATCGATCGATCGATCGGAGCGATTCAATTCTCCGGGCGGTGACCACAAATCAGCCGAGCGTTTCGCGAAGAAGGCGACAGGAACGATCGGGCTACTCGTTCTTCTCGTTCTCCGTCCCATTGCCCTCGGGACAAATCCCTTCTCTCCCTCCCCCCTTCACTCCTGCTTTGTCGTCGACACAGCTTCACGCGTGCCTGTTCCCTCGTAATGTAGGAAGGAGGGGAATTCTCGAGTAGCTGCGAGAAAAAGAAATTTCGGTGGGATCAAAGCGAAGCGATCGGTAGAGAAAGAGTTACACGAGTCGAAGGGGGAGGGGAAGGGGCGAGCTACCGATTAAAAGGAAAAATCGTGTCGGATCACGGGAACGCTCGTTTATTGAAAAATTCTTACAATTGGACACGAATCCAAGATGGAGGATGGGGAAGGAGTGACGAGAGCGCAGTTGGACCGACTCGAGTTTGCGTTTACGATCGAAATGGACCGGCAGACTCGAAAACCGGAAACCCCGCGCTGTTCGCCGAGGGAAGCACGAGTTTTCGCGGGAGATTTTACGTCGTTCTTTAATTTTTGGTAAAACGAGCGTGGAATACGCGCGTGAGAAGTCGGAATGCGATCAAAGGAGAACTGCGCGGTCCCCTAATCTCGGCAATTATCGTAACAATTTGTTCGGGACGCATCCCTACCGCTCTTCCTCCCCTTCCCCCGTTGCCTCGGCTTCTTCGAGAGATCAAACGCAGTGGCATTTTTTACGACTATAAATCGCCGAGGATGCGTACACGCCGCCGCCGCCGCTCAGAAAAAGCCCCTTCCTCGAGATTAGCGCGTTGTCACTTATGGAAATCCTTTGGAAACTCGATTTACCCTCATTCCGTCGGTGCGATCGCACGTCGCGTTTGTTCGTCCAAAGTCTGAGCGAGTGAACAATCGCTCAGTCTCAAGGGGTTCCAACGCCATGACGCAAATTTGCGATTTCCCGGGAGCCATGGCTAACCCTGACGTCGTCGAGCTCGATTGAGCTCGAGAAGATGCTCCCCATTGTTTTCTCTAGATTTTTAATAAAAAGTACCGACAATTGCGACGATGACGACGACGACGACAACAATGATAATAATAATATTAAGAGTGTAGCACACGCATTTAAGGCGCGCGTCGAACGTAAAGACGAGCGTAATTCTTTTGATTTACAGAGAGACGACGAGGCGAGGGCAGTTCGATTGACCATGAGGGAGAAAAGATTCATCAAATTCGCCTCTGTGGAGTACGACGGGCAGCTCTACATGACCCCGCAGGATTTTCTCGAGAGCATCGTGGAATCGGAGCCGAGACGTACGCCACTTGACTTGCGCAATTAAATAGAATTGGCGGAAAAGAGCGAGGGAGTTCCGCCGTCCTCGGAGAATCCGCAATGTCTGCTTCATATTTTCAGCGAGGCTGAAGCGCCGAGTGCTCTCCGACAAGGAACTGGACGTGATGAGGAACGCGGTGCCATCCCTGCGACAGAGCAGCCCCCACATGTTCAGAAATCTACGAGACAAAGGTTCACTCAAAGAGAAAGACCCCGGGGGAAAACCATCATCCCGCTCCCACGAACCCCAGCACGTTTCCGGTCTTCCACCGCCACTGCCACCGATCATCGAAATTCCCGAGAAAACCGATAAAATGCGAGTTCTCCGCTCGCCCCCCTCCCCCCCTCTCCTCCCTCAACCCGTTTGCTCAACTTTTACAGGCTACTCTCTAACGAAAAGAGGCTGTCGCTCGTTGCTCGTCGTCTACACTGTGTCGAGATCGCGCGCTCTTTTCGACGGATTGGTTCCCTGAATATTTATGAGCCGTTTCCCAATCCGAGAAATTTCCTCATCGCGGGACATGGGAAAAGAGCAACACGCTGTGCCATAGAAACTCGCGCAAAGTGTGCGCTTAGCTCGCGCGCGCGATGGTGGTAGCGGCAACGCGCGTTCGTCGGATCTCTCCCCGCGAACGTTAACGCGCGGTCGTTAACGCTCGCTTCTAATCGTCGGAAAAATGTCTCTGGCAACGCGCGCGAGGCGTTGGCGAGAGGAAAATCGAGTAAAAAGCCGCGGTTACCGGCAGCGACGGGGGGAGTGGCGGGGTTCGCCGTAAAATCGCGGGACACGATTTGGCCGATAAAAGCAGGATTCTTTTGGCACCGGTATCCGCATTAAGATCGAACGAGTTACTTAAAAGCGTAATATGGTCGCTGGAATTATCGAGCGCGATTTTCTACGTCCCACGCATTGTCGCCGGCAGGCGAGGGGTCGGCGTCGCGGAGGGAAGGACGCGCCCCGCCATTCTCTCCATGGGATTTTTGTCGAATTCGCGCCAACTAATGTGCCACTAACGGAAATGCAAATAATCCTCGAGACTGCGACCCCGCACCGTCCCTCCCCGCACCTTTCGCGAAGGGACCTCGCGTCCCGAGGGTCCCTCTCCCCCCGGAGAGACCGGGACGCGCGGTCTCGGGCTCCCGTGACTTTTTCCATTTCGCACGGGCGGAACTCTTCCTTCCTTCCTTCCTTCCTTCCTTCCTTCCTTCCTTCCTTCCTCCTCGGCGCTTCTCCATTAACCTTGACTTTTGCTCTTCTCATTGGGAGGGTGGGCCGGGGGTAATGCATTTTTTCAATACTAGCGACTCTGTTCTTCTGCCATCGCCAGGTATAATCTCGTACACGGAGTACCTGTTCCTACTCTCCATTCTGACAAGTAAGCGTTTCACTGCGTCTACCCGATTCTGAATGAGCTACCGTAAGACTGAAATACTGATATAGTTGTGCGATCCGGTTACAGAGCCAAAGACGGGTTTTCAAATTGCCTTCAATATGTTCGACACCGACGGGAACGAGCGGGTGGACAAAACTGAGTTTCTCGTGGTAAGATTTTCTCCCACATTCCTACGAGGATTCCAGCGGCATTCCCACTGACGGAAGTGTATTAGCGGTAATTATTTCTCCCCGATGATACCACCCCCCTCCCCCCTCGGATACTCCCTGACAGTATCCCCGTGCGAGAGTATCCGATGGAAGAAACTCGTTGGGCGTCTTCCGGGGGAAGGAAGGTCCGCCATCGAACATCTCGGATGATCCTCTTTGCCCTTTGGCGACGACGATCGACGAGTGAATTTCTCCGGAGTTAAGTTAAGTTTAAGGAGTGTCGTTCCTACTTGGACAACGGTACACGGAGTTTTAGCGTTACCGGTCCCGCTAAATCCCAGCCTAGGTCTGTCTCTACCAAGGGGGAATCCCCAGGAAGATTTGTCTCTTTGCTAGTGCTTTTATTCTGGTTTGCGAGAGGGAGACACTTTAATAGGATTGCATGAGTTTCAGATACTTTACGAGAGGCTCCTCTTTGACGCAGTCACGTAGCGCAGTAGTGATAATATTATAATAATAATAATAATAATAACAACGATAGTCGCTTAAAGTTGAAGAATAGAAGAGAAGGAAGAATCGAAAGGGTCATCGCGTTATCACGAGGATTTAGCGGTCAGGGAATAGTAGGACTTTTCCGTAGTTTTCCACCTCCCGAAGGACGAAACGGGGATTGGAGAGGGAAAGCTTGGACCATTCACGCGCAGACCGCTTTTCATTTCTCAAATAATGCGAGAGAGTGTCGTAAACGCATCGACGTTTCGCAAGACAACGGTAGAATAGAGCTTTAGCCTTCCAGAGTTTGAAGAAAGCAAAATTCAAAGGAGGACCCGGACCTTCCTGGGCACAGACCGCCGCGTGACATTTGCCAAAATTTCATAATTACCGGGGAGGAACTTTCCCCCAGGTGCTTGTAGCATCCTCGACGCTCTCTCGAAGCGCTCCGACAGTTTTCGCGAGGATGAAGAATCGGGGGCTGGAAGCTAAAACTTGCCAAGGTCGTTCGACGCCTCCGTCACCCCTCATCCCTCGGCGGAAGTTTTCCTCGATTCAAGAGAAGAAAACAAGGTTGATTGCCGAGGAAATCGTTGAATTTTCATGGCAAGGGTCGTAAAATCGAAGAACACAAAAGAGAAATTCAGAGGGAAAGAGAGCGAGAGAGAAAGGGAGAGAGAGAGAGAGTGAGAGAGAGAGAGAGAGAGAGAGAGAGAGAGAGAGAGAGAGAGAGAGAGAGTGAGAGAGAGATGTTAGTGCCGCTTGACCCAGGTCACATTTGTCATTTTCCCAGATTCAACGATTGCTTGGCGGTAGTTTCAAGGAACGCGACTTGGACGAAGCTGCGAAGCGTGCCGTGAGTTTCAGCTAATCAGCTAATTCCCGATCAATGAGTGGATTCAGAGACGTCCCAGTGTTGATCCATCCAAGAAAGTTCGCATCGGCAATTACTGCGGAGCTGCCGCAGACCCTCTCTCTGATCTTACACGCTAATCTCTCTAATCAACCTGCAAGAGTGTCCTGTGTGCGTTCGCATTCTGTAACATTTCATAATCTCCATCATCGGCCCAGTACAATTTATGTGCTTAATCGCATTTGGAACGAAACTAATTCTCAGCGCGCTTTTTCGAAAAAAAAAAAAAGTCTCAACGAGCTCTCGTGATCTCCGCGCGCGTTTCTTCGTTTCTTCGCGCCGCGTATTTTCATTCTCAAACGTTTCCTACGCTTGTCCTCGGTAACCAGTCGTAATCTGATTATCGACACCGAGGATTAAAGGGAAATAGAGAAATGGATATGGCGTAGAGACGGAGAGAGAGAGAGAGAGAGAGAGAGAGGGAGAGAGAAAGTTTAGAGATTCACATGCAAATGTTACAGCGGTGCAATACCTCTCTCGAGGAGAGAAGATTCTTTATTGGAATCCTCTTGAAATTCTTATTTCGTGGATCGTTCGGGGTTTTTCTCGTTAAATTTTGCATCTTACGTTGATTTTCATAATTATTATTATTGAGAATACATTGGTTTCAAATGTGCCTCTTTGCTCTCTTTGTTGGATTTTCATTTTTCTTCTTCCTTTTTTTTTGGTTTTTCTTTTCTTCCTCTTCTTTTTTCAAACCTCGCTCTCTGCTTTACCATCGAGTTTTCTTCTCTTTGCTACATATTTGCGCTTTCTTCTTTTCCTAACGAAGCTCTCCGGAAGATTAATCGTTCGGTTTATTAATTAGTTGGAAACAGGTTTCTTAGCTATTGGCTCAGTGAATTTATTATCTGAACGATTAATCGTGAAAGCTTTCCGCAATCTGCTATTATCTATATGTTTGCTTCTTGAGTTTGCTTTAATGATTGTTTTGCGGATTAATTAGTTTATTTATTTGAAAATGTTAGTTACACCACATTCTATCACCGAGTGAAGAAACAATCGCCCAAAACGTTAAACTCCGCGAACCAGAAGTTAATAGCAAAGAACACGTCGTCTCACGCTCATATGTAAGTGGTTGAAGATATTCGCATTGACAAGAATGTCTTTTCATGAAATATTCTTAAACTCATAAATGCCGTATCTCCTCCTCTTCCTCCTCGTCCTTCTTCTCCTACTCTTCTTCTTCTTCTTCTTCTTCTTTGCCCACTAATGTGTGTTACATAAAACCTGAAATGTTCTCAAATATAAAACTAAACAAACCTGCACTTAGTTGCACACATCAAGATAAAATGTATAGATAACTTTATAATAAGAATACTTATAATATGCAAGAGAAACGTGTGCTAAAAGTGTACTAATAATGTTATCGCTTATAATAATTGACACTTTTAGTGTGCTTTGAATATTTCGTAATGGTTCCTTAATGGAATATCGATAATAACATTTTAAGCCCATACTTGTTTCCCTTGAAATTTTAATACCCATTGCTTCAGCTCCTAATTTTTTATTGGCTACAACTTTCACTTGCAACTGGCTCCGGAAAAAATGTCAAAGTACAAATTAATCCATTAAGGTTTTATCGCGTTAATGTAATACCTTGTTAATAATGCTCTTAATTAGTCATTGCAGATGCGCCAGTACCTGGTAGAAATGTCGTACTGTCGTATCTGTCGTTGCATTATGTAAATCTTTATCCGTTTGCGTGTACGCGCGAGACCTTCCTCCAAGTTTTTCATTTTGGAAATAACCGGAGTCTCCCGGCATTATAGATGGAAGCCATCTTCAGCCACGCCTGGAAGGGTCGACACGGCGGTGGAGATGGCAAGGAGGAATTCACGAAATTGAGCGAGGAAAATTCCACCAATCAGCAGGTTAACGACGATCAGGTAAAATCCATTGGTTGAGTTTGATTAAAACTGTGCACGAGCGATCTCGCGAAACTGAAGGTTAAAGAAACTGTAACAGGGGAATTCTTGTGGTACCGCAGGGTCTGCAGAGGCGTCATGGTACCGACACGACCTTGATGATACACTTTTTTGGGAAAGACGGGGAGAACGAGCTCAAGTACGAGGATTTTCGACGATTCATGGAGAATCTGCAGTACGAAGTACTGGAACTGGAATTTCACGAATTCAGCAAGAGCCACGATACGATATCCGAATTGGATTTTGCCAAAATTTTACTGCGATACACGTATCTCGATACGGACGAGTGAGTTGGTCTCTCCCTCACCCCGAGCGATTTATTTGCTCGCAACAACAATGGCGGCGCGACTCCAGGAGTCTGCTCTCGTTTTCAGATACGACAAGTATCTCGATAGAATTTTGGACCATCCAGATTTACACATCGGCATCACCTTCGATGAGTTCCGGCGTTTCTATCAATTCCTCAACAATTTGGACGATTTCTCCATCGCCATGCGGATGTACACCCTGGCGGATCATCCGATTTCAAAAGGTAAAGCTAGGGAGAGACGGGGATTTTTCTTCTCCATCGACGAGCCATTTTATCAATTAGAGACGAATGGCATTTCCTTAAATTAAGTAATTTTATCGGAGCCTCTGATCAGGAACCACTTCCAATTAACTCGAATCAGGTACAACTTCCAATAAAACGTGTTTTTATCTTACCATCCGTTTTTCCGGTTAAATACCGCGTGATTGAGCTGTCATGTTATTTCGTAATATGTCAGAATACTCATACGATAACTACCGCTCTCGGCTTTTTGCACGAAGAAAAGAACAGAAATAGATTATGCCGGATTATACTTTATTAGGAAAATGAAATTATACTATTAACGGATGATTAACTGTAATAAGTTTAGGGCGTTCGTAACTTCTTTCTTCTTTTGTGATATCATAATTATGTGTTACAACCAGATGAATTCCAGCGAGCAGTGAAAATATGTACAGGGACAACATTATCGCAGCATATTATCGATACGGTTTTTGTATTATTTGATGAAGATGGCGACGAGCAATTATCCTATAAAGAATTTATCGCTATCATGAAGGATAGACTTCTTCGAGGCATGAAGGTAATAATTATCATTTAAACTAGATTATCCCGATGGTTCATTTTCCAAATCATCCCAAATTACGTTTAATTAGTTTAATATCGTATTCGCTTAACAATATACTTTCGCGCAATCATTAATGTGGATCTATACGTTCGTACCTCCTCCCATATATTATTTTAAATCTCTTTCGTGTTTACAGTCTCAACAGAAAAACGAAGGCTGGGAAGCATTCAAATTTTGCGTAAAGCAAGAAATGAAAGCGCCATAATTCACAAGAGCCATTTATCCATTAAGTACAATCTGCGATAGTTTAAGTTTATATATCGATCTCTTGACAAATTCTATATTCTATAAAATGAATTATATTAATATATAAATAAACCTGCTACCTCTCTCTATGTATTATACTCATCGTCTGAACAATCGTTCCTCATTAAATCTTGTTAAAATTATTCTGTTTAGGCACTCAAGCCAAAGTATTTAATTTTTAAGCCACATAAACTTTATAATGCAAATTCGAAGTAAGATAAGTCGTATATTAATAAGAAATTATTGAATTATAAAATAAAATTGAAACTTATTTTCAGAATGAATTTGAGTCTTTCTTTTCTGCGAGAGACTTTTCTTTGGAAAATAAAGTTATTGTAATGAAATGTCAGTAATGATTTGTCTTTCCTCTACAAAGTACTATTGGTGCAGGTATAGGAATTATAGAAAGGTACAGAAAGGTCTACAAGGGTCTACCTCAGAGATACCTATTATCTCCCTTCACCTTTGCAAATTATCCACTGTTTTTCTTATCAGAAGCATCAATTTCCTGTATCTGTATTAAAGAAATTTATATATTTTTTATTAATTTCTTGGCATTAATGACCAAATATGCAAACGTAATCTGTAATCTTCTGTTAAACAATATCTTTAATTTCTCTACAACACTATATTTTATGATTTTCCTGACCTTCCTTAAACTTGAATAATATATTTTACTGTCAAGTCATAAAGAATTTCTAGAGAGTAATGACAGTTTCTTTGTATACAGTTTTAAGGGTGTCTTATCCCTTGCATCCCCTCCATTCTCAGTCCTTTTTCTCATCTTCGCTTCCTTTAACTAGCCTTGCCGAAGCATAACACAGAATTTTGTTTCGAGCATTCGAGAGAATAGCTTTAAGCTTCTTTTCCTTCTGCAGTTTCGAAAACTTTCACTAAAATTCAGAACTTGGATTTGCCAGCTGTATTAAAATTTCTTAAAATCTTTAACTCGCATAAATCGGACACGACTGAGGTGCGCGAATACGATGCTCAATTTCTTCAATATTTTTTTCGATAAAAATTTTTTTTCATCAGTTTCTCGAAACATTAAAACATTTACAAACGCTTGTCATTTTATAATAACGTTCTTTGTAATTCACATAATTTTTTTGAAGGAATCTCTTAATTATTCAATTCTTTACAATTTGTTTACGATAGTAGATAGTAAAGTTTAACGCTCTTAATCTAAACAGGTGAATACGACACAACGTCCTCTAATTATTCCTCTGACACAATAAATCAAATCGACGGTCCAATAAATATTCATATAATTGAGTGATTAAGCGCTACCGGAAACAGCATGGAAGGCTCTTCCTGCGGCGATGGAAGAGCTTACGATGATGCTGCCAATGGGGGAGTGATCGACAGTTATTTTGTATACAAGAGGGAAGATATCTGTTGTACCTGGTGCAAGAATCGAAAGAAGCTGAAATCAACGGACATGGTACAAAGAAAAGCAGCAATGGTGAGCAACGACGAAGTGGACAGTGAAAATCTAACGAGGGACGTGTCAAAGGATGGTCCTGATGAAAATCTGCAGCCACCGGAAGAAGAGGATCCCGCTCGACGACCGGAGGAGATTCGAGAGAAACGATGGGAGAAGCTAAGGATCGTCGACGAGAAAAACCGAGAGATTCTTAATAAATCGCAGCAGTGGCAGATTACTGAGAAAAGTAACGAGCCACGGCAGAATCGGAGAAAATTGTCGCGCAACGGCTTGAGCATCAGAAGAGAGTTCTGCTCCGCTAAAAATTCCACGTTAATCGATTTTATCCTGAGCGAAATATATCTCCGGAGCGTGGACATTACGGGAAGTCTGAAAAATGAAAATCAGAAAATTCAGCAAAGAACTCGAAATCCGTTCAAGAGGGCAGAGTCAACCGAGAAGGGAAGTGGAGGGGACTCGCCTCTACGTCGGTGGAAAGCGTTTCAGCGTGATCAACCTGGTGCTGGAACTCGAGCACCAGTTGGAATAAGTAGTACCGCCAGGAACCAAGAGCGGAACACGGAAAAGAGGAGCGTGCTGGGATCCTTTACTCAGTTAATTAATAAAATCTACGTGTGCTCGAATACTTCGTTCTCGTCTTGCCGCGTCGTTCTCTGTGAATTCTGGATTTCCCGCAAATGCTGGGAGATAACAATGGGTATGATGGGCATGCTGAAGTGGCTCAAGAAGTACGTACCTATCTTGTTGAATTTTTTTAATCGCATCGGAACGCGTTCTTAGTGTCAGCGTTTAAAAGTGCTTCCCCTTTTACGCGATTTTGCCCGAAGTTACTTTTGAAAAAATTCCCCCAAAACGAAAAGGCTCCGATCATTGGTGAAACTCGTGGGCCCCTGCACCCTCTCCCCCCCGTCGAGTGAGTAAAACGAGGCGAATCCACGCGGATATTTGAAAGAAATCGCTTTTAATCGCGTATTTCATCGAACTTCCAAATGCTGAACGCGACAGCTTATCGGAGTTATCTGTGTCACGTTTGCTTATCTCGCTTTTCATTCGTCACCTGTTAAACTTACAATTCAGCGGAGCTCATCAGTTTACTCCCAAGTTTCATGTAGCATGGAAGGAATATTTGGCTTGTTTGTTTACCTATCATGACAGATTTCAAATTCACTTGGTAGCCATTACTGATTCATTCGACGAATGATTTTTCACGTTTTCACGCTGCAGTTTCTTCAATCGCAAGTGGATTCGGCGATGGAGAGTAGTGAAAACTCGACGCTACCACGCGGACCAATGTCTCTATAATACGACATACATGCGTATATATTTGTGCAAATGCACGAGAGATCAGTCGACAGCATTATGGAGAGTCGGACAATCGATTGAAATTGAAAACATAAATGACCGTTTCCTCGTTTGAAAACTGGGTGGCTTCTTAACCGTGAATCTATTAATCGAGATTTCATTTAGGGGGTCTCCTCCCACCGGGAGAAATTCGACCAACTTTGCCAATATATTTTGAGCATGCTTTACGCAAGTAATTGCAAAAGTGCCTGTATTCATGAGCACGATATTCCATATCTGTTACATGTATCGGAAGAGTAAACGAGATATCGTTTCACCTATGACTCGATAATTTTTGCTTTTAACCGAAGGTCACCCTGTGTATAGATTATTTTTGTTCGATGTATATACGTATGTTATACAATTTAGGAAAAATTACGTCAATGATCTCCGCGCGTACAATACACCCTGCGAAGAAATAATTGCAATTTAGAAACACCGTTATTTTCCACGGTAGAATCATTTATGAAAAAAAAAAAAAAAAAAAAAAAAAAAAAAAATACAGACTCGTTGACCCACATTTTTAAACAATAATATTTGAGAGACGCTTCCGCTTTTAAGAGTGCGCTCGAATTTTTCAATGGAATCCGACGCGCGTAATCTTGATAGGAACTTTCTCATCCTGTAAAAATTTCAAGCGTGTCGAAGACACGGGCTAATTACTCTTGCAGCCAAAATCAACAGTGAGTTCGGAGAGGAACCTCGTGAACGAGGAAAAGCACGGGCATGGGGTTCCACCACGTGTTTCTTCTTTTTCTCTTGGATCGAGAAGAAAAGAAAACGCATTGCGCGCGAGCGTGAAAGTAAATCGTGACACAGACGCGCTCGCGCTCCTTTTGAAAATATCTTCCATCGAAAAGTAGGGAAAAAAAAGACAATGGGATCGCTCGGGGCCGGGAAGCGAGGTAGAAAATTATTTTCACGATACACGCGTGGCATTTTCATTCTACATCCGCGACAGTAAACAAGAGAAGACGATTAATGAATGCGCGAACAGTTAGATGACATGCAAATGAATTAGAAACTAGCGCAAGGTTTATGGCATATCTATCATCGTCACTGATTAGACGTTTCTAATGAACTTCTTACTTACTTTCCACCCGGTGGAACGTCGAAGCCTTCCTTTGCTTTTGCTTCGGGGATCGATAACGATTCGTAATAATAATAATAATAATAACGGGAGAGCAATTTCAAGTATTTTCTATATTTCCGGGAACGCGTGGCAAATCCGGTCTTCTTTTTGTTCTTCCTGGTTGCCACGGTTTGATTAAATCAACGACGACGACGACGACGACGACGACGACGACGACGACGACGACGACGATGACGACGATGACGACGACGTCGACGTTGACGTCGACTGCAAGATCCCGGCAGATATTGCGGCAAAATCGGAACTAGATAAAGATTGCGATAAAGTCGACGGGGAACCGGGAGACAATAGTTTATATAAAAAAAAAAGAGGCCGATCTTGAAAGGGACCGGATGTGGCAGGTGAGAATTTCGCAATCTCGGCTAATCAGAACGGAAGTAATGGCGCAGTTCAAATGTCGTTGCTCTCCAATCCGTGAAAAGCGAATTGCTGGAGAAAGTACAAATTCTCGGATACGATAAATTTTCTGGTCTAAAGTGTCGAACGTCAAAGGTAGCAAAGATATTTTCTAACGTTTCTAAGTTTGCGCTCGATTTGCTCTCTCTCGTTTCGATGGATGCTTATCTTAGCGTGGCTTCGGGCTTCCCTCGAGTATCCGTAGGATCATTAGCGAGGAGCGCGATAAGGTAATGGGAAAGACAATGGACATTGAAAAAATGTTCTTCTGTTGCGTGTACCAAGCAGATTTATTCATGGAGGGAATATCAGATCCACTTTCGCGCTGAAACATTTTAGACGGGCCTCGTGCATGCGGTATGCGTACACCTACCGGCATATTACGTCACAGTTACAGGAAACTGGAATTGAAAGAATAGGATATAAAGTGCAGTGAACAGCTTAATGATACGAAGAAAATAATGAATCGAAAACGCACCCATTTTACCGCACCTTCTTCTTTTTGCTCCAATTTTCTCATTGTTCATTTTCAAATTCTCCCTAAAATTCTCTTTGCCAAATATTCTTCCCTTTTCTCTGACAAATTACACTCTTTTTTTTTTTTTCTTGTAGAGATAGAAATCGTTGGAACAGGTCGTCGGAACAAAATCAAAATAATGCCATCAAAAATAAGTAAGTTCCTTTCAATGAAGTTTGTGTCTGTTCAATTTTGCCTCGAGTACAGTCCTGAATACAAATAAAGTACTTTTACTCGGGAGTCTCTGGAGAAAATTTCGCGATCGTACTGTATCCCACGTGTACTTGCCTATCCGCGTGGATAAATGTTAATTTAGTTCAAGTAATATTTGTATAACAAGTAATATTTGTTTTCCATAGTCTTGCGAAGGAAAAAGTCATTTTCCAAAAGATCTTTTACGATGGAAAATTTTGGTCTTTCCAGAAGGTAAATCGAAAGCGTAAAAAATTAATCAAAATTATCGTGCCTTTATTTTCTATCAAACTAAAGTTTTTGCATGTATATAACCTCCTTCTCTGATATAGTTTTCTCCTCAGTTTTGAAAATATACGAATTTTTTAGAAAATTACGCGTAATATCGAATAGTTGCAACGATATTTGAATTCCTCCCCCCCTCTCCCACTCTTCTCCTCATCGTTCTTGTTGCTCTTATTAGATCCAAATTGGTAATGAGAAGCACCTTTGTTCCCCCCTTATAGACCCGTGAAGAGATTCGCTTGTAAAAGTAGAATATTGTTATTGTATATGATTGCTTTGGTTTTACGGCAGATCATTCATTTGAGATAGGATTTAAAGAAATATGGGCAAATGAAATAGATCTATAATTCTTATGAAAATATACGTATGTTTTTGCTACTAATTTGGTACATATATTAATTTTCAGCGAAAGTAGCAAAAAACCTTTGCAATCTATTCTGAGTCGAAGAAGGAACACCAGTGTCAAAAGATCCACAGTACCTAGCATCGATGATTTGGAAAAAGTATCTGATTCTATTTTACGAAAAGAGGGTGATAAAACCGAGAACAGTATCAAAGAGGAAGCAGTAAAAATCGTTGACAGTATTCCAGTGGTACCGCATGTACCGGCTTCGGAAATTTTTGAAATTGGTTGTATAGCTGGCACGGAAGATCGGTATTTGGAATTGATGTTCGCTGAATGGCAGTATACAAAAATTTCTATCAAAAGATACACGCATCCAGAATGTCGAAACGCTATAGTAGCGGATCTGAACATTCTAAAGTAAGAACTCTCGATTCCTCATCCCCTGATTTCGCGCGGCAATATTAAAATACAAAAATTGCATTGCTCTTTCAGAGAAATTAGGCACCCAAACGTACTATTGTTGATGGCAACTACACAGACGTACGATCATGACTTTGTCTCGATCTTTGAAGCTGTACAATACACTTTGCATCACTTCTTACATGCGCAGGGTGAACGAATTGCCCTTCAAGGTATTGTAAATTGTGGAGTAAAGCTGGCAGACGCTTTAAGACATGCTCATTCGCGAGGATTTATCCACAGTGCGATTAGCTCACACTGCATTTATTTTTCAACGAGTGGTTGCATCAAAATTGGTGGCTGGGAACTTGGAATTTGCGTGGAAAATGTAATTGACATTCCAAATCGTATTCTACCCCATTTAACTAAACGTGAAACTCATTGCTCGTACCTTCCTTCTCCAAATAATTTTCAAGTGCTAATCGTTTACGTTCTCTTTCAATTGCTTTTTTTAGCCGATCATAACAGAAGCTGATTACGAAATGTTTGAGTATCGTCTTAGGACAGAAATTTACAGGTGGCAAGCGCCTGAAATATTCGCCGGAGAAAAACCGTGCAAACTAAGCGATATTTATAGCTTCTCTTTAGTAATTTGGGAAATGTGCACAAGTGAGTATCCCGCTGAAACTCTTAATTTTTATATCGTTAGAAGTTAGAAGTTAACTGGGTGTAACAACTTTTATCAGGATTTGAACCCTGGCAAGGGCTGATGAAGGCAGATCTTAAGCGACAGTACTTGAACAAAAAGTGTGGAGTTATGGTAGAGACTTACGGTTTTCCAGAATTGTTAACTAATTTACTAAATGACGGACTGAAATTGGATCGTGCTAGCAGAACTTTGAACTTTAATCGAATGCACAAAATCCTTCAATCGCTTCAAGTAAGTAAAAAAATGTTTTATACGTTAATAAGAGAGAGAGAGAGAGAGAGGTTTTGATCATTTCTTTTGTAGCTTGACTATGAAAATAAGGAACTTAAGTACTTGACGGCTTCTAGTATAAATAACGATAATAATAATATAACGACGAAACATTTTTCAAGCACTATTGATAAATTAAAGTTGAGCAATAAAACTGTTGATGTACCAAAAGAACTATCCCCATCCAAACATATAATCAAGAGTAGTACACCAAAATCTGCATCCGAGAAGCAAAACATGACGATGAAGACTGATATCATTAAAATGAATAAACCCGCGGAACTTATAGAAATTGCAAAACCAAAAGACACTTCAGAAATAGAATTAGAAAATATAAATCACCGTGGTGAGAGATATTTGGAAACTAATATTGATGACATCATCTTTAGACAATACAAAGAAGCTAGTGAAGTCCAGAACTTGGAGAAAGATTCGAAGATTGATGAGAAGAATCTGAACAGTGAGAAAAGTCCGAACGATAAGCAAGATCTAATCAATCAGAAAGATTTGAGCGAAGAGAAAAACCTATGTAAGAAGAATAAGTTACAATCAGAACTATTAGAAAACTTAGTTTCTAGTTCGCACATTTCTGATGATCCGTGTAACGAAGAAAAAGATATTGAAGAAGTGGCAAATATCAGTAATATTTATAAAATTGAGCCCCCACTGTCCCAAAGTCAAATATGCAATTCTATTGAGAACGACGCGTTTGAAAGTACTCAAGTCTCTATACGAAAATTAAAGGAAAAGTTAGCTGCAAGGAGAAGTCAATTTTTCATTGAAGATAACACCTCGCCAAAGCAGAAAATCAACAATTTATTGATAAAACCTGGTAATCTCCTATTTTCTAAGTGCATCTTTACTGTTTATTCGATATTTTATTCAATTGATTTTTAATAATGATCCAATTTTATCTGTTAGAAGTAGATGATAGAAACAGAGATATGTCATTTGCAAATATCAGAAGTAGAGATTATGAACCACATAAGCCAGCCAGTCATAAGACCAGCCTAGAACCTAAACAAAATAAATCTATTAGTCAGTACAATGCACCTATTCTTTTAAAAAAAAATTCACCGATTGGTACTACCAAGGTAATTATGAATTCTTCAATTTTATTTTGTTTAATACACATTATATAAAAATAATCAACAGAAAATGCGCAGTCTATTTTGATGTATATTAAAATAAAAATTATTTTACTATACAGATATCTAATGTAAGCGCTTTATCCGAATACAAAGATGATAGTAAAAAAAATGACAGCTCTTTGAGTTTCTTTGAATCTTCCTTATGGAGAAAAGAAAGACTTATTTGTATATCAAAAATGAGTAAAACCTCTAGATTTAATTCAGTAAGAAATTTAGTTTTTTAAGCTATTTTTTAAGTATTTTATTTCTTATTAAGTTTATTTTTCTCATTTCCCTTCATTTTGTTTTATCATCTAAAGAGCTTTACTTCTTTTTCAGACTCCATCTTCATATAAAAGTGATAACGAAAGTATATCCAAACGCGTCTCCTCTACTTCTAGTCTGAAAAGTCTTAAAAATATTGAACCAGAAGACTGTGAGTGAATAAGGAACAAATTATTCTACTTGATAATGCGCTGATTTCGTATTTTATGATAAATTTTTTTCTAAATAGGTAACGAAGAACACAAAGCGCTTAATAGACTATCCGAGGATGATAAGGAGAATGAAGCTTCAAGAAATAATTGTAGCATACAGGAATTGAAAAATGCATTGGATAGGGCAACAGACATCGTTGTATCAACATCTCCAAGTTTAAAGAATTCCTCTTTGAAATTGAAGAAAATAAATGATAACGATGTAATTACGGAGTGTATATCAAAATCACAGGGTACACCTAATAATAATAAGTTTCCTATAGAATTATCAAAGGAATCCAATTGTATTGAACACGATGAGAAAATGAGTATCACAGATAAGTCTGATAAAATTTCACAAGACAAACAAAATAAGTTGAAATCGACTTCGAATCTTGAATTATTTAATCAAACGATTGAAGAAATAATATGTAAATCTTGCAAGACTAAAACTATTTCAAGACCAAGAAGACGGTACTCCTTGCCATCTCGACCAAATGCATTACAAGTTAACAATAGATCGTTAAACTTACAATATAAATTGGTAAGTAAATTTACAAACTTTATAAATGGACAAACATTTAATTTTGATATGCTATATTGCAATTTGCATCTTGATATTACAGAATTCAGAGGACTCTGCTATCACAGATTTTTATTTTGATGATGAATTCAATGGAAACTTGAATATTAATATGATTTTATTAAGCGATGAACTACCAAATGATGACTTTTTTACACAATTAAATTAATATAATATTTATATTAATATAATTATAGATATAATAAAAAAAAATTAAAATAATATAATCATATAATAATTAAACAAGCATTGTTTTACCTTTGAAAATCTGAGTCATGTGGTACTTATTACATTTTTTTATTGGTATGACTTATGTTTATGACATTACAAAACTTATTTCTATTAAGAAATAAATTATCTAAATTAATGTAGAATTTACAACAATTTGATGATATATAATATATAGTTTAAACAATAATTAGACTCAGTTTTACTCCAAACTAAATAAAAAAAAAAGAAAGGTAAAAAGTAAATTTCAATATTGCAATAAAAATTGATATTGTTATCAATCAAATAATTATGTAATATGCAATCATTTGGTTATTGAATTATCAAGCACAAAATTACTACTATTAAATAAATAATTGAAAACTTAACTTACATGAAAAAAACTTACAATGCAAGTAACTAAATATTTTAATTTAATTAAACGCTGTATGATAGAAACAGAGGCATTCATAGAATCAGAATATTTAAACTCTTTACTTTAATTCAAAATAAAAAGTATACTTAAAAATTTAGAGTATAAAAAGAACAATAACTATGAACAATTATATTACAAATATTAATAGAAGGAAGTCTACTGTAATAAAATACTACATAAAAAATTATGCTATTAATAAAAGGAAATATTAATAGTATGAAATATAAATAAAAAAAGTGTGTGTAGAATTTGATAAGCAAAATTTCATCAAACATTTCATTTTGTATATATACTTTATGTACTTAAAATTAAATAATGAAAAGTATTATAAATAGAAATAATTTATATTGCTAAACCAAACACCGAAACAATGCAATACATTGTTTTATTCTCCCAACGTACGGTACAACTGCCATCAGTAACATTATCCCAGAAACATGAACTAGCAGTATGAAGTCCAGCACCATTTTTTTGCATAATTGTACAAGTAACTGTAAGAATTAATAAAATTAATAAATTTAGATTCTGAAATAAATATTTTTCAATTGTTTATATACTTACCTATATATTTGTAAGGTTTCTGAAGCTTTGTTAAATTTCCCAAACAACTTTCAACCACATTCGATGTCCATTGGTTAACTTTATTATGCTGATAAGTATTACCTCCTATTGATGCTTCAATTGCTTCTTTTATAATTTTGCTCACGTCATCAACAACAAATTGTGACTATTACAATATAACATAATTATATTAAAATACACATTTATGTTTTGTGTATGCATTAATGGTCAAATACCAATAATTTATGTTTGATACAGTTTATAAACAAATTGTGAATAAAATTAAAAGTCTTGATAAGATATATGACTTTTATGAGTATCTTAAAACACAGAAGGACTTTTAAAACATAACTTTAACTAACCTCTTCTTGTAAGTCTTCCATTTTTATATCAATTTAATCTTATAAGAAAATAATTTAAATAGTTTTCCAAATGGGAATATAAATTTATTTTATGTAATGAAATGGACAAATATTTAATAGAATTGCTTTTTTTTTATATAGATGACAACTGTTTCGAGGGACTTATAAATGACATATGAAAATAAAATAGTTCAATCAAATTTCTCCCTCTCTCTCTCTTTCTCTTTCTCTATCTCTCTTTCATTTATAAGATTTGTTCCGAAATTTACTTTGTTAATGCCGCAATACCGCAGCCGATCCTATATAATAAATTTTACCGACATCATACTACGAGAAATATTTAATTCCTGAAGCAGAAACAAGTCGTGTCTCGATCAACTCTATTTTCTACATAGTTCTATACTTAATGGTTTTGGAAAATGTACAGAATGACAAACGTTTCTTAAAGTAATATTGCTTATCTCAGTCGTTATTAAATTATAACTTTTTCTACAATTTTAATAACTTCAGTATAATATTTAATATTATTATTTAATATCCTTCTTTTAAAGGTGTCTGTCAAATACAGGTACCAAAATGACACTTACAAATAAGGTTAGTAATGAATTGAAGATTGTACAACTAATAAGCTTTATTGATATATTTTGGATTCTCTAAATTTACTTATTAGATGGAAATTGATGAAAAATGTATGAAAGGAGAAGGCTTCAAGCCTTATTACATTACAAAGATTGAAGAGCTCCAACTTATTGTAGCAGAAAAAAGTCAAAACTTAAGGAGATTGCAAGCTCAAAGAAATGAACTTAATGCAAAAGGTAGTAAAATATAAACATTTTATTAATTAAATTTTATGTATACACTTACATAAATTTTATTAGTTATTTTATTGTAATAAATTTATTCCAGTACGTATGCTTCGTGAAGAATTGCAGCTATTACAAGAACAAGGTTCATATGTTGGGGAGGTAGTCAAACCTATGGATAAAAAGAAAGTTCTAGTAAAAGTTCATCCCGAAGGAAAATTTGTAGTAGATTTAGATAAGAATATTGATATTAATGATGTAACTCCAAATTCACGTGTAGCTCTCCGTAATGAAAGCTATACTTTACACAAAATTTTACCTAATAAAGTAGATCCCTTAGTTTCATTGATGATGGTAGAAAAAGTACCAGATTCTACATATGAAATGGTTGGTGGCTTAGATAAACAAATCAAAGAGATTAAAGAAGTCATAGAATTACCTGTTAAACATCCAGAATTGTTTGATGCACTTGGCATTGCTCAACCCAAAGGAGTATTGTTATATGGACCACCAGGTTAATATAATAACTTTATTTAATATTAGATTACAGAATGTCTTATATACATTGTTTTGTACATGCATAATATAGGTACAGGAAAGACATTATTAGCTAGAGCTGTTGCTCATCATACAGAGTGTACATTCATTCGTGTCTCTGGATCGGAATTGGTACAAAAGTTTATTGGAGAAGGATCACGTATGGTGCGTGAACTTTTTGTTATGGCAAGAGAACACGCACCATCTATAATTTTTATGGATGAAATTGATTCTATTGGTAGTTCTCGTATTGAATCTGGTTCTGGTGGAGACAGTGAGGTAGACTACAAACTTGTCATATTTTATTTGTTGATGAAATATTATTATATTTATCTTGCAATTTAGCCCTATTGTACTTAGTACAACTTTTATTTCTAGGTACAAAGAACAATGTTGGAACTTTTGAATCAATTGGATGGTTTTGAAGCTACAAAAAATATTAAAGTTATTATGGCTACTAATAGAATTGATATATTGGATCCTGCTTTATTGCGTCCTGGTCGCATTGATAGAAAAATTGAATTCCCACCACCAAACGAAGAAGCGCGTCTTGATATTTTGAAAATTCATTCAAGAAAAATGAATTTAACACGTGGTATAAATTTAAGAAAAATTGCCGAACTTATGCCTGGTGCATCTGGAGCAGAAGTTAAGGTACTATTTTATTATTTACTGTTTCACATACTTACTGTATAATGTGTACTAATTATAAAAAATGATTAATAAAAATAACTCATTGTTTATAGGGTGTCTGTACAGAAGCTGGCATGTACGCTCTCAGAGAACGTCGTGTTCATGTTACTCAAGAAGATTTTGAAATGGCTGTTGCTAAAGTAATGCAAAAAGATTCAGAGAAAAATATGTCCATTAAGAAGTTATGGAAATAATCTTTGGATATTGTGGATACTTCTCAACTTTTAACTTTTTGTATTTCTCTAGAACATTTATCATTATCTTACTTTTCAAAAATGTATTTGCATAAACATTATATATAAAGAGATATTGTCATATGTATAATACTTTATATAAGCCTAATCAAAATATTCATCAGCACACTTTATTCCTTTCTTTCCGTATCTTTAATACAAATCAATACTATTAAATTAAATGTTTTTTAATCGTGGTTCTATTTAGTAACAAAATGCTTAAGATTCATTGAACTATATAGAATCTGGAAGCTCAGACGAGTCCTCGACCCATAACAAATATCGAGGTCATTGACCTTACTGGATTATTGAACTTATTTACAAAGTGTCTTCAAAATAATTATAACTTGATAGAATTATTAAAAGTGTGTATTATACACGAATTAAATCGAATTTTCCTTAAATTTGGAAGTAAACAGTTTTCGTAATTGTATTAGTAAACAAAACCGGTTTCTTACACGGTTAATAATAATAATAAATTATAAACTGAAGCATATGTTCTTTAAAACCTGTATAATTATGCATTTATCAAAAATAACTATTGCTATTTAAAAAATAATTGTTACTGAAATTTTGTAATTTACTTTTGTTTATAAGAGCTTAACCTATAAAGAGTTTTAGAGAAAGTATTTCATTTAAATAGGCTCTAAATTATTAAAACAAGGAATGCATTATTGTATAAAGAATTATATTTTGCATGTTTTAAGAAATTTGTCAGCTTATTCATAATGCAGTGGCCATCGCTTAGTTTAATTCTTTCTGAAGTATTTCTTGCATACATTTTATATTTAATTTACACTTTATCCTTATTATTCGTACCACCATCATGCGAAGAAGGAAAACCTTGTTTACCATCTTATTTAAATAATGAACCAAAATTGCAACTATATTTATTTAGTTCAGTTAAACAAAATGCTAATAATAAAGATCTAACATTTGTCCACACAATACCTCAATTTAACTATTCCCTTGAACAAAGCATGTAAGTATAACACTTGCATGCTTCATATTAATTGCATATATGCATTTTTTCAATTGATTATTACTATGCACGAATTTTAACTTTTTACAGTCCTATAACACTGAGCATTCCTAGAAGGACACGCCAAAATGGGACACTATTCTTGCATGCTATACTGGTGCCTGATATTGGACGATATAATCAGTCGTTTAAAGAATTACAGAAGGTATGTTATTATTTAATCCATTTTTATATTACATATCAAATAAAGTTATGTAAATATTTATCTAAGAAGCAGAAAGCATATATTTGTAAATCAATTTTGTAGAATCCATTATTATCAAAAGCTAGTGTTAAGATGACACAATATGCTATGCCGGAAGCAGACGTATTTAATTTGTTAGGTGATAGAAATACGAAAACAAATAAAAATAAGTTACAAATTCAACCAATCACTCATATGAAAAGTAAAGCTGTCTTTACAATTATGACTGATAAAATAAAACTTCCAATACATAATATACCTATGGAAATTATGCATGATATAAGGTACAACATATCTTTATCGATATAAAGTAGATTAATTTAAATATGTGCATAGCAAATGTAGGTTTAAATTCATATATTTTTAAAGATTGACAGATGACCACAAATTTTTACCTATTGTGTATTGGGATTTTCTACAAACACGACATCGTGATCTTAAAAAAGTTACATCACAAGATATGATGATGAATGTAACAATATCATATATGCCTATCTCAATAGGAAAGCTAAGATTAATATTGCATGTAGAAACTGCTATGCATAGTTTAAAAAGTCTTGGGTTTTCCGATAAAGATGTTGATGATGTTAAGGAAATATTTGTTGACACCAATATATATTTGTTAGGTGGTACTTTCTTCATTGCAGCTATTCATGTAAGTGTTTATCCACAAATAGTTGCATATCAACAGTTAGTAATGTGCATATGTTTCATATTTATTCTATTCTAGCTAATGTTTGATTTCCTTGCATTTAAAAATGATATAAGTTTTTGGAGAAAGAAAAGCAATCTTGCTGGTCTTAGTACTAGAAGCATAATGTGGAGAACTTTTAGTCAGACTGTTATTTTTCTCTATCTTTTTGATCAAGGCTCATCTTTACTAGTTCTTGTTCCAGCTGGAATTGCAACCATTATCGAAGTATATAAGATTTCATTCAGTATTCTAATTAGTATTGTTATTACTTTTATTTTATTATCTCCTATATTATGTTATTAGGTATGGAAATTGAAAAAGATATTAAAAGTAGAGATTGTTAGGGGCCCTAATTATTTACCAAAATTAAAGTTTAATAAAACTAATGTAAACTTAGCTGAAAAACAAACAGAACAATTTGATGCTGAAAGTATGCATTACTTAAAGTATTTATTATATCCACTTGTGATTGCTGGTGCATTCTATTCTTTACTTTATCAACCACATAAAAGGTAATTACATAAGGTATTAATTAGTTATATATGCATAACATAAATAACAAAAATTTTGTCTATTGTTTATCTTTATAGTTGGTATTCTTGGAGCATAAATTCTTTAGTGAATGGAGTTTATGCACTTGGTTTTATATTTATGCTTCCTCAATTATTTATTAATTATAAACTAAAATCTGTTGCTCGTCTACCATGGAAAGTGTTTATGTACAAAGCTTTTAACACCTTTATCGATGATGTATTTGCTTTCATTATTACAACTCCAACTGCCCACAGAATAGCTTGTTTCAGGGATGATGTAATCTTTTTAATCTATCTTTATCAGAGATGGTGAGTTAATATTTATATCGAAATGTAAATATTATAGTAAAATGTTGTATTTTTTAGGCTGTATCCTGTAGATAAATCTCGAAATGATATAGATGCAGTTGGAGAAGAAACCATTGATTTTAATACTTCCTCCAAAAAAGAAAATTAGTACGCGCGTGATCAGAAAAAATTCAATTTATAATATAATATTTAAAATTAAGGAACCAAAACTTATTAATTGATAATAATTAAAACTTGCTCTTATTTTTTTACAAATAAAATTTTATTTATACTATCTTCTATTATGTAATTGTGATTCTTTACTGTTCAAATTCCATTATTGTAAAATATTTTTAGTATTCAATAAATATTTATTATCGATTTAAATAAATAATATCCTTATATAAATTAAGTCATTTAATAAAATATTTAAACTATCTTATTCTCTCTCTTTTATATACATTTATATAAATGATATTTTGTCGTTTTCCAATTGTAATACAATAGATTTAAATATGAATCTCACTAAGATTATATCATGTTTATAAAGCATACAACTTATTGAATGTATCTAGGATACAGGACAATTCAATTCATGATTAGTATGCAAGTATTATGCAATAAGCTTCAGGGTCAAATTAAGAGATGCTTTATACGACGTGCTATAACGCATCTCATCTTGATAAATGACTTCTATTATTTAAGATAACAGAGTTTGAAGTTCATTGATAACTAACTACTGATAGAGTATTTCATATTATCAAATTTCTGATTGTAATAAATATAGGAAATATTCTAGCTAATAAAATAAGTGCAATTATTAATAGTAAGTAATATTAATTTTACATTGATTAAATACTAATTTATTAATTTATTTTTAAGTTTTGACACTATGATTAATAACTAATTCTTAGTGGTATGATTAATACAAGCCTCTTAATTTAAGAGTTAAGACAAAGATAACTTTGACTTTGTGTTGAATTGAATGATAAAAAAATCGAATGTCATAAATAGAGATTATTTCACTTAAATGTGTGTACTTGCAGTAGTTATATTTGCTTAAAATTACAATTTAGTGACACAAAATTATTTTTTTAGAAGACATAGTTTAATTTAATGTGTAATAATGAGTACAATACCCATATTGGATCATATCAAAATGGAGTGGATTATTCATAGTTTTCAATTTATACTTTCAATTACTTTACCAATTTGTTTATATTTTTGGATTAATGAGTATTTTAAAGAAACTATTTCTACACACACATCTACAGGTAATATATTCTATAAATGATTAAATAGTTCAAGAACATATAGGCAATTATGTTGATGATTCTTTTAGACTTACTGCTAAAAATTAAACGATGCTGGGCATTATATAGTTTAAATAAAAATAACAAACATAAAAAAGGAAAAACTTTTACCCCTGGACATCATGCTTTAATAGAATCTATTGGAACTGACCTAGAACAATTAAAAATTCTTAAAGATGAAAATGTGAGTCTCTCTCCCATAGTCTAAAATAATAGAACAATTTTTTTACTCTGTTCCCTTAAACTTTAGAATCTTAATTTTTAGAGTTGTGATAGCATGTCTTTCTATGGTGTAGACCAAAAAGGCAATACTTTGTATATAAAATTAACTAGAAGACGTCATAGAATAGCAGATCTGCTATTAGAGTTTGTACTTTCAGATGGAAGAATTTATGTGTTACCTGGTATGTGAACTAAAATACATAATAGATGCATAATTTTATATATATAATGTAAATATAAGTTTATTAATCAAAACATTAACTTAGAATATCCTGATACTGTTATTGCTCATAATATGAGTCGTGGATGGTCAACTCCATGGTTGAAAATGGAAATGCTAGAACCAATGAACAGATGGAGAATAATTTATAATGGTATACTTAAAAGAAAAACATCTGAAATATTGAATAATTATGATATTAAAACAGAACATGTTCGCTTAAATTGCATGTAAGTTTAAAATATTTAATCTCAATGTAAAGATAAATATTGTATTAATAACAATTTTGTTACTGCATATTTATTTGTTTAGATTTATAGCTGGTTCTTTACCAAAAGAGTGGCCAAATGATTGGAGTTCAAAACTTCATGCAGATGCTTTAGCACGTGAACCCTGGAAAAGTCCTAAATGGATAGACAAAATGTATATCTTTAATTGTATATTCATAACTAATGCCAATCATAATTAAATTGCAACAAAATATAAATTATTTTTTAGCAAACTAATTGATTACATGGGTTATGATCAATGGGGATCTATAATAGGAGAGATGGTATTTGAAGACTCATCCAAAATCCAATTATATTTACGGGGTCTTCGCCTAAGACGTTGGGGAAAGCACGAATCTTCTGAATTTCATAAAATCATCACCTTCTTTGGTGCTACTTTACAAGGAATTATGTTTTACATAACAGCAAGCTGTCCAAAAAATGGTTTTACGCAGTAAGTATTTTACTACATAATGGTGCTTATATTCACTAATATCGTATAGAAAAAAGTAAATAAAATTCCTAATATTTGAAAGCAAATAGCAATAATTAGTTGAGTTTTAATAAAATTATATTTATTACAGTTTACAAACTGGTTATATCAAAGATTCTAATGATCGCATTCATTGTATTCAGTGGACAGATCTTGATGTAGCTAATTTTTTTTCTCCTAATAAAAATCCATTACAACAATATCAAATTAGATGCAAAGGTGATTTAACTGGAAGGTTTTAATTCATTCATCTTATATAAATTATATTTACAAAATAATGTTTTATAGGGGATGGCAAAGCTTATAACATTATGATGAAACATATTAAAGAAACAATAACTATTTCATACAGCGGTCATCCATCAAACTGGACTACTCAAATTATAAGTACTAAATTAAAAGTAAATGAAGGAATAGGTAAATTTCCTATATTTGTTTCATTTAATACTCAGAAAATTATTGGTTTGTTTCATTTACATAATAATTAATATTTAGGTGTAGGAATTCTTCAATTATCTTATCCATATAATGGTGTATATCAAGCAAAAATAGTCTATCCACAAATTTGTTACAAAGAGCAATCTTATTTGTATGTACATTCAAATGACTATGTAATTCCCTTTAATGATCGAAAATGCCAAGATAAAGCTTTAGTTGGCGGAAAGGGAGCTTCTCTCGCACTTTTATCAATAGTAGACAATCCAGAAGTATGTCTTTCAATTTCTATAAATTAATTTAAAGTTTTATTAATCTTACGGTTTAATGAGGAAACATTAGAATAATAAAATGATTAAATTATGCAGTTCACGGTCCCAGTTGGATTCTGTATTACCGTAAATGCTTTCAATTTACAAATGAAATCTGATAATATGCAATGTATTATAAATGATATTGAAAATATTTTCTATGGAAAAGAAAATGGTGATCTTCGGAAGTCTTGTGAACAGTAAGCTTTCAAATTTGAAAATATCACTTTGAATTAATTTTATTCATTAATGTTTAATTAGTGAATAATAAATTTATAGAGCAGTACAATCTTTTTCATCTATGGATATTGTTGTTGAAGTAAGAGAAGCTATATTAAATGCTATAAGAGAATTAGAATTAATAAATGAAAATAATGAAATAAGAGAAATTGAAGAAGATACAGAAAATCGGAGTAGCAAAAGTTTTAGATATGCGATTAGGTCTAGTGCTATTGGTGAAGATAGCGAGGAAACATCAGCAGCCGGACAAAATGCTACTTATTTGGGTGTTAAGGGAACTACAAATATTATTAATTCTATTACCAAATGCTGGGCAAGTTTATTCTCATATCAGAGCGTCGAATATAGGTAGTATTTTTATGCAGAACATAATCTTTTACAAGTTAATCTATATAGAATATATATATTTTATCTATATAGAATGAAACTTAATTGCATTTATTTAATTTACTTATAATAAATGTCTAGGAGACAACATGGTTTACCAATAAATTCTGCTATGGGAGTTTGTATTCAAAGAATGGTAAATGCAGAAACAGCTGGAGTTTTGTTCACTAGATACCCAACTACTGGAGATCCTTCCAAAATCATCATCACTGCTAATTATGGTCTAGGAGAGGTACTTAAAACTGTTAATATTAATTTGTTCATTAACAAGTAAAATATTTTTTAATAGTATTAAAATAAACTGGTATTTACAGACTGTAGTATCCGGTTCGATTGAACCAGATATGATCACAGTTCATAGAAGATGGGATAATAATTTATCAATAAAATCAAGCGAGATAGGTAAAAAAGATAAAAAAGTGTTGATGGATAATAGTAGTGTAATTACAACATCGCTCACCAGCACAGAAATCGAAAATGTGTGTATAACACACGATATTGCGCTCAAACTTGCTAAAATTGGCTTGTACATAGAATCTTTATTTGGAATGGCAACAGACATAGAATGGGCAGTAAATGAAAATAAGATATTTTTATTACAAGCACGGCCTATTACAACTTTGAGTTCATGGACCGAATTTGAATTAACACACGAATTGGATTTGGGAGTGCCAAATGATCAAGATATTCTAACATTCGCCAATGTTGGTGAAGTTTTACTTGGTCCACTATGCCCATTAACAATTTCCACAGTTGGAAGATTACTGAATGTTTTACTAGCTTACCAAATAACTGGGAACCCGTATGCTTCTTACATTCATACCACTTCTACAAGACTCGTTATTAATTATTTTAACGTAAGTAATTGCAAAGCATTACTCCATTTTAAGACACTTGTAAATACTTGGCATTAAGATATGCTACAAAATGTTTGGTAGCTTCTATCGTTAAGTTTACATCGGAATTTTTCTGTTTCTCTGTAAAAATATGATATTGCTATTTAGACATTGTTACGGCAACCTAATAAAACCATAACTTTGGGCAATAAAGTAGTAGATATCGCGATTTGTGGACATGTCGTTATTACTCCAGAAGTGCACAAAATAGCAGTTGATAGAAATGGAATTATTCATCGGATGGATTCATTGAAGAGAGCTGTAGAAGGAATACGCGACTTGTGGTATACTAAATCAATATTAAATCAAGCTCATGAGATGCACAAGAAAATAACTGTAAATGTTGATGAGTGTACTTCGATTCATACTGTGTATGAAAAAATTAATGAACAATTTACGAATCTCGTTAAAGTAAGTGCAATTAACTTTCAATTTTTCCTTTTTATCAAATGTGTTGTTAAATTCAACAAATGATTTCTCATTTCTCAGGTAATAACATGTCATACACACACTTCAAGAGTAAGTGTATTTTATCAAATGATATCCATGATATTTTTAACAGAAGGAAACGAGGAATTTACACCATCGCACTTCGCAGACATAGGCATATTATTAAGCTCTTGCAGTAATGTAATTAGCTGTCAAATACCAATAGCTCTTCGGCAAATTACACGAAGTATCAAAGAAAGTGGAAAAAGTAAAGAATTCAGCGAAATAAGGGCAGATGAAGCTTTTGAATGGTTGAATATCAATTGCCCTGCAGCTGCTCAAGAGATTGAATCATTTATGGACAAGCATGGACACAGATGCATTAAAGAATTAGATATTTATGCAGAACCATGGCATTTTAATCCTGAAAATCTTATTAATACTATACAAGTAAATGATCATTCGTTATATTTCACATAGCTATATGTACAATTTGAAAGTTTTCTTTTAATGATTATTTACATAATTTATCTACTTATAGACACTTGTCATGTCCGAAGAAAATGATGTAGCTAAAGAATTAAGTGTTGAAGAGACTGTTGCATCTTTAAAAACGCCGAAAAAAAATTTTACAAAATGGATATTAAAGAAGCTTGTTCCATTCTGCCGAAAAGCAGTTACCGAAAGAGAAATAACGAAAGATCTGCTAGTTTCTGCCGTGTACAAAATTAAGCTAGCATATAAGAGATTGAGTCATCTAATGTTTGTCAATGGTTATTTACCAGATAAAGATCTTTTATATTTTATTACACATCTGGAAATCGGAGAATTGATAAAACGTCATAATCCGACCTTAATAAAAAAGTAATTACTTCTTTCGCGTATAGTTAAAAAATAATTCATAGATTAATTCGCGATACCTGTTTTTATAACAATATTCATATTTATAGAGCAATACGTAGACGCAAACTATATTATCAGTTACAAAAATTGAAGTACCCGGAACAAAGTTTTGGTGTTCCTATGCCATTAACGGTTAGTCAATAGCTAATAGCATATATGTTATAAGTACATATTGCTCACTATTTCTTATTATAAATATTATATTGTTTTTTATTTTTACATATGAAGGAAAACATTGAAAAAATAGATAAAGATGGATTGACTGTGATACATGGTACTTCAGTATGCGGTGGATCTATTCTTGGTAGAGCATGTGTAATTATGGATTTATCAGAAGCTAAACATATTCGAAGTGGAGATATATTAATTACACATTCCACTGATATTGGATGGAGTCCTTATTTTCCCTTATTGGGCGGTGTAGTTACAGAATTAGGTGGTTTAATTAGTCACGGAGCGGTTGTTGCAAGAGAATACGGATTACCTTGTTTAGTGGGGGCATCGGGAGCTACAGATATCATTAATACAGGTAACAACGATATATTTCCAAACATTAATTTTATTTTTTTCTAGTTTTTAAAATTTACATCATTAATACAAAATTAATAAAATTCTCCGTAAAATGAATTATCCCAACAAGTTTAATATATTTTTACTTCTAGGCGATACAGTATTGCTAATAGGAGATACGGGTACTTTACAGTTGATTAATAAAGTTTAAGTTGTTTTGAAAAATTATTCTTTATATTATATATTATGCACAAAAACATATATTGTAAATTATTACTGTATATTTGTGTATATACACGGGCATCTAAATTGTATCAATGTGTTTTTTAAGATTTAAAGTTAACATTATGTTATAACAATATAAATAATAAAATGCTTTATTTTTATCATTGGTAGAAATATAAAGAAAGGCAAAAAACGTAATGCTTCAACATATTTACTAGTACTATTTAACACATCAACTATACAATTGTTACACGTTCCCCATCAGTAGTGGTATAAGTATTTTTGTCGGTCACATCGTAATTTAAACACGATATTTGTAGTTGCATAGAAGTAGTAACTTTTAAGAGTAGAGTTTCAATTTTGATCAAGTCTTGCTTGTTATTAAGTTGTGGTATTGCCTCAAGAGCTTCATCAAAAAAGTTTCTGTGTTGAAAACGGTCAATTATAGTTTAGTAAATCATCGAATCGAATGACAAAAAGATTAGTGCTTAATTTAATAATTATTAGAATTATCAGAATATACCTTGCTCTAGGAGTACTATAAGGCATCAAAGCATTTCTTAATAAAGTAATATCTGTTCGTGCTTGAATCACTCCTGCTGGTCGAAATTGAGTAACGCAGGACATGAGTCGCGCAAGCTCTTCTGCTATAGTCTCTACTATGTGAGATAAAACTCTTTTCAGTAAAGCTGGAGCTACGCGACGAACCTATGAAATATATACCGGTAAAATTTAAAGTTATAATTAAAATTACTGAGCTTCATTCGCAATGTCTAGAAAGCTGAAATGCTTACTTCAGCGTGAACAGCGATGAGATTAGCAAGTACTTCTTGCGCGTATGGTTTAACGTGAGAAGGTTCAGAATCGAAATCCCATTCTAAACCTCCTAAATACATACTGGGTTCAATAGTTCCTACAAGAGGATCACAACGACGTTCTAGATAAGCGTCGAGGACAGCACTATCTAAAGTTTCTAATTCCGTCCAGTCGGAATTCCAACCAGTCGCACCAGATAAATCTGGATAGCCTTGAGACTTTAGCAATTCTCCAATTTTTGGCAGTATGGTATTTAGAGTATATCGGATATTGCTTAACGAGATCAGCAAACATTGCTCCCATGTCTGTTGAATAAACCAGTTAAGAAAATATTTAATGGCTGTACGAGTAAACTTACCGGTCCTTGGTGTTTATGAGTCTTATTCTTATAGACACTCGGTGAACCAACAAGTTGAGAAACTGATGTATCTTCATCATCGGAAGCCTCGTCGCAGCCACTAAATGCCAATTGTTGTAGACAACGCGCGAAAGAAGTGAATAAACTTTTAATCGTATTATAATACAGTATTTGGTGAGCTGTTGTAGCAAACAATGGCCCTTCTCTTGGTCCACACATCACTATTGTTTCTCGCGCAAGCTTTGTAGCTTCTGTGACTATGTTTTCGAATAAGTACGGCTTTAAGGAAAAATATGAATTAATGACTATATATGCAAAATTAAATGTTGATATTTTAAGATATTTGCTTCAACAACGTACAAGTTTTGTAACACCACCATCCTCGTTCAAGTACTCTATTTGCCATGTTTCTTGACGATTTAGATTGCTTATATTCTCCGCAGTTTGCTTGAAAAGTGCCATCAAGCACTGTAGTCTTAAAAAATAAAGAACAAATTATTAACTTTATCGTAAATTTACACTTCTCTTTTCTATTTCTATTAGTTGCCATTACCTTAAGTCATGTATGAATTTTCCAAAAATGTCTAAAGCTTCGTTTGGCAAATCTAAATGAATTAATGATGCGTACATTTGTCTAATACAACGCAAAATATGTAATAACCAAGGTGCTTCAACATTAGTTCCACAAATACTTCTCATTGCTTCCATTGCATGTTGCATACATGATAGAATCAAATTCTGTTAAACAAAATATTAATTTATTATTTATTTGTCATATGTATTAATTTAATTAAAATAAATATACGTGAAAAATTTTTAAGTAATTTAAGCACCTTGAATGGCACTTGCTTTTCTGTATCAACTGTGACATGCAATTGTCCCGTAAAATAACTTTGACCTAATCTCCATAAATCAGGTAATTGTTCAATAACAATGTCACATATATTTTCTATACAAGAAATCTGTAGAGGTGCATTATTTTCACCAGTTTTACTCAATTTTAATAGTTTATCATTGATTTGAATAGGTTTTGATGTTCTGTTCATTATGTTATCTGTATTAGTATTTTCTGGTTTCATGTGTTCATTAATACATTTTGTAATACTTTTTTCTAAATACTTTGCATGTGAATCTAAAATAGATATAAAAAATTATTTCTTATTAATAATTTTAAAAATAAAAAAGAATATTAATACATAAGAACTAATAAACAACCAACAAATGGATTGCATACCAATGGCATCCCAAGCTGGGTCACCTTCTGCTTCAAGATTAACTAGATTCCTAATTATCTTCTTTTGTTCTTCTAGACTAAATGGCATTTCTTCTAGCTTTTGTCGTAATAAAATTCTAAGAGAACATATTCGATTTTCAATTTCTGCTAAGACTTTCTTAAATACTTCAACATCAGTATTTTTAAATAAATTCTTAACCCTTGCATAGTCATTAATGACAAGATCATAATTGCCTCTTTTAATATTTTTTTCTATATTAATAGGCATACAAAAGAGAAATTTATATCTCTGCATTAAAGCCAAAGCATTTCTTGTAGCATCTGCTTTATCTCGTCTTGATAAGACATCATTAAAGAGTTTATTTGCTTCTGACATTGATCTTTTAATAGATTCTTCAAGTTTATGAGTAGGATCACTTCCATAAATTTTTACATCTGTTTCAAATTGTTCTTTTAAAAGCATCAATGTATCAAGTTGTTCCATAACAGATCCTACATTTGCCTAAGAATAAATGCATTGAAATGCAATTGTATTTATGTGTTTACATCACAATTATTTCAAATTTCTTTGTAAAATTTCTTAGATAATTACCTTTAAAAAGGATAAATGACCTTCTTTTTGTGAATTTACTTTACGCTTTAAATAAGCCAAACCTGCTTTTAAATCTTCCATTGTTGTAGCATGATGATGTTGTAATAAAAACCATCCAGGATGAAATTTTTCATTAGTAAGCTCTCCACTACTTTCTCCAAATAACTCTATTAATTCATCTTCAGGAAATTTCTTGCTGTTATAGAACAAAAATCTTACTAAATACATTAGTGAAAAAATAATATAAAAACAATATGAAACTGCATACAAAACTGTATATATAATTAACTATAAAATGCCCCTTACTCATTTCCTTCTACACTAAGTCCTAATGGGTCATCTTGTTGATAATTAGTTGGTGATAAAGCTCTTCTACCCCAAACAAAATTTTCTAACGAAGGTTCTTCAACCCAAACTGCAGATTCTTTCATGGGGCCTATTGTTTCATGATAACCACGGAATTGTACAGTTGAGGTTCCTTGACCACCACTGCGTGTTGTAACTATTATATCTCCACGTCCTTTACATGGCCCTGACCTTGCAATAATCTTATTAGATGATTTCCATTCAGCCGATAGAAGGCAATCACACCCACATATTGTTAAACCTATATAACATTTATATTTTAATTGAAAAATAATACTATGTTCATACTTATTCTTGGTAAATGCTTACCAATAAGGTCTTGAACTTTAGTTCCTAAAAATTCTCCACGAACTGTAACTCTAGTTCCTGGAGGACCTTCTTTAGGAGATATACCAGTAACTACTGGTGGAGGACCCATAATTATATTTATATATTATTATTAAAATAGAATTCTTTAATAGTCTTTAATATTTTAAATGCTTCTTTTATTCATCCTTCATCAACAAATACGATTTATTTCAACAAATTGTAATTGATAGGGTATTAGGTTCCATAAAACTTATCTTTATTCCACCTATTTGTCATGCCTTACTAAAGTCTAATTTATCCATTGCATGCCAATTTCCCAAATAAGTTTAAAACTTCAATATATAATTTTAATTTCTTTATTAAATTAAACAATAATAGAGAGAGAGAGAGCGAGTTTTATCATTATTTTTATTTACAAAGTTCTTATTAAAACATGAAAAATTAAATAAACCTTTACACACTAAAATTATTTATTCTTTCAACTTTAAATACAACAAAACTATGTATGCATAAAACTCTTATTATTTTTTATTAATTGTTTATTGTAATTAATGTTTAGTAGTGCATAAGCATATTTACAAAATTCACATTTGAACATGTGTTTTATATAAATACAAGTAGATATTAATAGTATTAATCTAAGGAGAGATTTTGATTAAATAACAAATTGTGTAAATGAAATGTCAAAAGTTCTTTCAGATTAATTTAAGGGGCTTAAGCTCAGTACTCATGAATGTACTAAAAGTACCATATTTCCATTGACATTTTATCTAAAATTAAATAAAATAGTTTTGTTAATTCATTTAATTTACATACATTTTTAAATATTTAAAATTATAAAATATTTTTAATAATTTTAATTTATAGCCTTTTCTTTACAATCTTATTCATATAATAAATCATGATAAATTGATGTAATATTCAGCTATTTCCACATTCAAATTTAACTTTAATCATTTATTATATTCATATATGTATATATAAATATCTAAAGAAAGTTGACTAAAAGTAGATTTCAATCGTCAACAAAAAAACACCAAAAATAAGTCAACATAAAGTCATCTGTTTTTGGACTATCCAAGAAAAATCAACTTATAGTGGACTTTTAAACGACTTTTATGCTGTTACGTGAACTATACTAATAAAATTTGTTCCTAAAACTACAAAATATAAGTATAATGATATTTACTCAAAAGTATTGAAAAATAGTTAGTTTATATTTAAAAACATTTAAGAGAGATGAACATATAAAGAAAATCAATATTTAGTGTTGAAAATTGGATTACATTGTATATCCAAAGCTTAAAGTCTTCTAAGTGATGTACCAATTTTTTGTACATTTACGAAGCGCGCTTTCTATTTTAACCAATGAAATTAAAGAGCCAAATTTTAAACTCTGAACGGTTTGTTAACCGTTTGAAAATTAATTCGGCAGATGCAATTTGTTGTCATATGCTGAAAGGAGTTGATTATTTTCATTTAATTAAGTGAAAACTATATAATTTTATTGTTTGATAAACAAGGAATTACTGATATAACAATAAAGATTATATTCAACAAAAAATATGTAAGCATCTTCAAATTTTATGTTTGTCTTATAATTAAGCTTTAGTAAATGTAGCTTGTGTTATGTCTATTAAACAAAACACTTCAATTAAATTGAAATAAATAGCCTCTCATAAAAGAATGAAATATGTTGAATTAATAATTTTTTAAGTTTAGTGTAATAATATGTTTTCTCTTAATTTTGCAGTTTTTTATTGATCTAATTATTGGTTCGTGGTACACAGTGATGGTAAGCTATCTTCTACAATAATCTAAATTTTTTTCTTGTTTTTAATTCTGTTTATATATATATATATCAACAAACAGAATAAATTTTAATACATAATAGTATTAAAAGTTACTGGATAGAATGGATGAATGCTGTGCTCCTCAGTGGACAGATTTTACATCTAGTCCTCAATTGCCATCAGATGATTATTTTGAAAAAATACATAAAGTTCATGAACCTATTATTCTAAAGGATCAAATTGAGCCAATATTATCGGAGTCAGATTTATCAATAAGTTGTTTGGATCAAAGTAAAAATGATAAAACTTTAGAAAATGAATTAGACTTAATAAAAATGACTCCTATTAAAGTAATATCACCTAAAACCAGAAATGCTGATGCATATGTGTGTAAGGAAGTCAGTTATGATGAAGTATTAAGTGAAGCTATGAAAACTCTGCAACTTATTTCCAAAAAACCAACAAAATCACAAAATACAACAAATAAATTACCTTCTAATCTTGATACATTTAAAACTCCAACAGTCCCTACAAAATTACGATCTTGTAGATCTGTTGGTATGAATTCTACAAATAATCAAAAAACAAGCACTAAAAAAGTTCCAAATGTTCGAAGAAGTATTAATGTTTCACATACAAGCAATAGTCAAAGCATTACTAATTTATCAAAGTTAGATTGTGTTGCATCAAATAATTTAAGTATTTCAAAGTCTGTTGAGAATTTACCAAGCAAAACTAATACTCAAAAACCTGAAAATATTAATCTGATGGGAACTGCTAGTAGTAAATCTGTAACACCTTCAAACATATCTCTAAAATCTAAAAAAAGTATATCACAATCCAGTATTACAGAAAACTCGAAAATTAAGAATTCTACACCATTGATTAGTACTTCAAAAAATTGCAAACAAAGTGTACCAACAATTATACCTATTAGAAAAACTAGAAGCACTATTGGTACAGGTAGTACTATAACAGAATCAAATGTATTAGATGGCAATGTTAAAAACCTCAGGAAATCTGCAGTAGCAGCTTTACCAGTGAAGCTTCAGAATGAATCTACTTTGGAAAATTCTTTTCCAAAAGAAAATACTAATTCAGAATCCTTGCTTACAAAAACTGTATTGCAAGACACTGACAATATTGAATCAAATGTTGATCAGGAAATAAAGAATAATATTCATCTACCATTAAATGATAAACAAGATATCATAGAAGATGATGTAGACAAGAATGATGAACGATCAGAAATGGTAGATGAAGAGGAAAAGAAAAGAACATTTTTATCAGAAAAGAATCAAAATAATTCCATGGTACCAAAATGTGCTAACAAAACTAAATTAATTTATCAGTATCGCAGACAAAGCCAGAAATTTAAAAGATCCTCCAATCAGTATATAAGTTTAGCCGAAGCAGTTTCTAAATTTCAAAGAGGTACGCCAAAACGTTTTAGAACAATCAGCAATAAATGTGTAAAACCCGATGCTTTAACCAGAGTAAGAAGAAATTCTTTAAAATTGACTGTAGCTGTTTCTCCTGCATTAATGTCAAAAACAAGAATAAGACCAGTTACAGTCATGAGTCAAGAAGAACGCGAGAGACTAGAATTAGAAGAGATTAAGAAACATAAAATAAAAGCTAATCCTATTAAGCAAAGTGCATTAAAAGGCTCACAATTAAAGAAAGTTGAAAAGAAACCAATAACTATCCCAGAACCTTTCCATTTAACAGAAGCTAAAAAACGTAATCAAAGCTCTTCCGACGAGCAAGCGCATGGTATTCACAAAGAATCGCATCAAGCAAAGGGTGTTACAACTAAAACCATTGTAAGCACTGACGACAAGGGTATAACAGTGGCAGAAGAGAAAATTCTATATTTTGGAGTACCTCTACACACAAATAGAAAAGCCACGCATACATTACCATTTAATTTTGAGATGCGTAATAAAGATTTCCAAGTGAAGAAAGAGCAGAAATTGAAAGAATTGCAAGCTCAAGAGAAGAACAAAATCAAATCAGAATTTCATGCAAAACCAGTACCTAGTTTCTGTAAACAAGGGCAACAAATTAAGGAGAAGGATGTTAAAAAGGGAATAACAGTTTGTCCATTTAGTTTTGAGGAACGAAATAAAAAACTTCTTAAGAAGAAAGAAGAGCATGTGAAACAAGCATTGATGGAGGATAGAAAATCGCGTGTCTTCCATGCTCAACCAGTACCAGAATTCAAGCCAGTTCTTGTACGGGGCTGTTCTCGAGAAAATTTGAGGTTGAAGGAAAATCCTAAAAATGTCATTAAGAAAGCAATATCGCGAACTAAGCTAAACGACACTGAAAATAAGAATCCTAATATCATCCGTTCAGCGAGCAGTGAGGAAAAATCTAAAATGCAAGTGCCTCATGAAGCCAAACTGAAAATTTTGCCACCAAAATTAGAAACTGATAAAAGAGCAAAAGAACGTCGTCAATTTGATGAGAAGATAAAGCAGAAGGAATTAGAAGAAGAGTTAAAACGTCAGCAGGAAGAGGAAAAAAGAATGGAGCAAGAAAAGACTATTGTAGCAGTATTAAGGAAACGTGCCGAGACAAAAGCAAGGCCGATGCCTGTATTTAAGCCGCTACTATTGACAAAATCCACTAAACCTTTGACTAACCCACAAAGTCCTATGTGGACGTCTAAAGCTAAAAAAGAAGATGATTCTTAAATTCACATTACTATCGTTCTCACATTGTTATTGAAAAATATTTTATAAAAAGGATTATTATATTTTTTAGTGTTTGAGGAAAAAAGAATTATGTATTATTTTGGATTATAAAGTAGAGGATAGAATCTTAGTTAAGCTTTTATAAATCATTGCATATTATTCGCTTGCTTTTGTAACCAAGGTTGAATTCTTTATACTCTCAAAATATATATATATATAACCTTTTGTACGTAATATAGTTATAAATCTTCTTCTTCGAATTTTTAGAAAAAACTATGTACCACCGGTGGTACTACCGGCATAAACCACTTCAGTACATTTTTTTATACTACTAAGGAATTACATAAAGTTTCTGGAATATTTGTCAATTAGTTCAATATGTAATATTCAACATGAAATTTTTTAAATATATATATATTACATAAAAAATTCTTTTAAATTTGTTTAACAACTATATTCCAAATATGTATAATTATAATCTTTAAAAGATACTCGACAATTCTTATTGCACTAATACGATGCTTAATGTTCATGTTTCAATATTTGTTTAAAGTTGAATATATAGCATTGATAAATCAATCTTTACGATCATATTACTATGAATATTAAACAATCACTATCGATTTAAATATTTTTATACAATATGAGAAGAAATCATTATCTCAACAACATATTTTATTTTATTTTAATTATACAAAGACCACACTATCACCATCACACATTTATTCTCCTTTATTCACATCAGTCTGAGGAACAAAAGCATGTGTTAGTACTTTCGTTAAAATCAGTTCTGGGGCTTATTTAAATAGGTGTGTGCTACTATTGAATGTTAAATAATTGAAACAATATATTTTACAAATTTGAATGCAATTAAAACGCTTTAGTTCCACCTGATGTTAGAACTATACAATTGAATAGTGGACATATGATTTAATTTTATTAAAAAAATAAGTTAATAGTTCGTAGAATTCAAGAGCCAATGTGTTTTGTATAAAATGTAACATTACTCCAAATCAAAACCTAGACTAAAAATCTTCTAAATTCCCTGATTTTTACATATTTATAATTAGTTTTTCAAGAGTTTCTTAAAAGTATTATATATTATATATTTTATAACGGTCTTGAAAATTTATTAAACTATTAATAGGATTAAATCGAAATCTATCGAAATTGTTAATTTTTTTTTCTCTCTCGCTCTCGCTCTCTCTCTCTCTCTCTTTCTTTCTCTCTCTCAGTGATATTTTAAATTGAGAACTATTTTGTATTTGTAAATAAATTAATATAAAATTCAATACTCAAAACCTTTACCATTAAAAACATTTGTATACTATAAAAATATTAAAACTGGTCGCATTAACAAATGGATAAAGGTAAGTTTGTGGTGAAAATTGGTATTAAAAACGTCATTTCACTTTCGCTTTTCTAATATATAAATAATATCCACTGGATCAATAAACGTTTTTAATATTACATACTCCTGGCCTGTATAGACTATGTTCAAACTACCACCTAGAACTTTTGTCGAGATGCATTTTATCTTAATAATTGTTTATAATAATTGGCTCAATCTATGGTCTCTTTAGTTCTTTAAGTCTGAAGACAAAGGGACACTTATTCCACAAAATCAGGAAACCGTTCTTGTCAAAGTTCTTTCAGTAAAGCTGATTTTGCATTTTTAAGTTTATCTAATCTCCTTTGTAAATGAGAATTTGCGGTTTCCAGTTCCTCTACACGTCCTTGTGACTCCCGAACCTATAATTGCGTAATAGATCATCAGATTTATTAGTAAAACTAAAATATTGCTAATTTCTCAAGTCAGTAAAGTATAAAGATTAACGTACTTCTCGTTGTAATTTCCGTTTTTCTACTTTTAGTTCATCTTCTGCTTTTTCAGACGCCTCTGCAGCTGATTTATAACGAATCACTTGACTTTCTAGCCTCGCAACCGTAGCTTGCAAAGTAGACATATCTTGTTCTGCCTTTTGCAGCTTAAATTTATAATCAGCCAGGAGTTTATTTGTTTCTCGTTGAGTGTCATCAGAATCTGTTTGCAATAAACTGCCTATTTGCAAAATAGTTCTAATTTGTAAAACTTTAGACTCTTAAATATTTATGCAATTCTCTTAAATTATAAACATATATCCCACCTAATACTGATCCAGTTCTTTCCGTTCGTATACTACGACTTTTGCTTTCTTCGAGTTCTAATCTCAAATGCCGTATTTCATCCTGCAATTCTTTTTTTTCCGACGCGAACTTTTTCAATCGAACATCTAGAATTTTTCGATATAATCGATTAGAAATAAAAACGTTTAACACTTACACTGTATTCCTCGTAAGATCATATTCGTTTCGCGCATCCGACTGAAACGCGCAGAATGGGCGAAAATTTGTTGGAAGACGAGGATGATTTTATGTGAAAAACAGTATAGTTTGAAATTATTTTTATAAATACCTAGTGAACCTTCACCAGCGTTATCTAATATTTCAGCAGCTTCAGAACTGACTAGAACCCTTTTTCTGCAGTAAGGCCTATTCTCGTTATCACTCTCTTCATTCTCATTTTCTTCATCTTCAACTATTACTAATCCGTATTCCTATAGTTGATTATAGTTTAATTTAATACACTGATCGTGATGTAATGATATTAAAAATGTACAACTTACTTCTATAAGTGTATCTCTTTCTGTTAATTGTGTTCTATAATTTTCCAAATCCTCCTTTAATCGTTGACTAACTCGCTTTAATTGTTCAAGATCTTGATTTTTTCCTTTGAGTTCTCGTCGTAATTGTGCTGATTTTTCTTCCAGTTCTTCTAACTTGTCTTTTAGTAAATCAACTTGATATGCATAAGACGACTTTTCATTATCTAGTTGAGCATTTGCTATCATCGCTTTCCTGAACTTTTCCTCACTTTCCTTCAGTTCTAACTGTAACTCAAATAAACAAAAAATTGTATTTACATTTGATTTAGAGTTTAATGTATTAAATTATTAAAAATTTACTCTGAGATCTCTATTTGTTCCTGCATCTTCTAAAGAATCCTCGGATGACCTTCTGCTAGATTGAAAATTATTTGAATTTGTATGAAGACGCGATGTGCGCACTGGATCTGGCGTTACTCTCATTCTGCTTGAATCTACTAAAAACATAACTTATCTGACATATACCTTTTATTTGATTAATACTCTTTCATTTACAGAATACTTTTGACCAATACCTTGTGCATACGCTTACTATTAATAATATATTTATAGGATAATCTACCTGAACACATGTCATAAACTCTATCAGCATTCTCCTCTGATTCTTTCTGTTGCCTTTCTAGTTCACGCATTCGTATTTCCCTAGCTTCTACTCTTGCTTGTCGTCGAGCTAATAATCGTGCTTCAGCCTGAAAGTATGTATGGAAAATCCATCCTGTTATCAAACGAAATATTTAAAATTCATTTTATCAAGTTTTCATTGATCAATGGAGCTTTCTTGTAATAGATAAAGAAACGATTATTTGTAAATCTTAATTTTTCTGTATAACTATAATATATCAAAATTTTATTAAGTAACAGGCAAATATATAATTATACATGACTATTACAGAAAAAATATATTCAACATAGAGCAATGAATAATTGACACACATTTATGAAACATATAATGTTAATAGATGAGAATGTATGAAATGTTTCAACAAAAGCCCATTATGAAATTCTCATGATATGTAACTAGTCTTGATTGTATTATTCTCTGTTTATTTTTTCCTTTTTTTTATGTATTTGAGTCTTTATTAAAGGTAGTGTTTTTAAAACCTAAATATATATGTATATATATGTGCATATAATACTTTAAGCATATCTTTATAAAAAGAATATACTACCTCTTTAGCTATTTGGTCTAAAGCCTGATCCTCGGCTGAATGCCTTGTGGCATTTCGCCTCCGTCCAGTTATTGCAGATTCCATTATGATCTTTTTTTTAAATTTGTATTTTTAATGGAAAATACTTGTATAAAGCTGATCCACGTCCTTTATATTATTAAGGTATAAGCAACGACACTAAGAACAAACAACAAACGTAGACTGATCTAGCGTGATTACTAAATGATATAAGTAAAATGTAAATGAATAGCAAGAAAACGTCTTTAAGTAATATTCAACAGTTCATTTGAAAATGCAGTTAAATTTGGATATTTTTCAAGTAATTAATATACAAACATATACTTATAGTAATGCTATATTTTTAATAAACTTAATAATCTTTTACAATCCAAATTATGTATAATGATTGAGATAAGAGAACGCTAATAGCATAACATTAGTAATGTTTTTTAAAAAATATAGATTAAAAAAAGTCAAAAGTAATAAAGCTCATATGATTAATTGTTTGTGCTTAATTAGCTTTGATTAAATTGTTAAGAGTATTCACATTTGTTTTAACAAAGATTTCTTATAAGACAGTAAGGAGGGGGAGGAAATGTAGAATAGAGGAAAGTAGAAAAATAGAAAATAGGAAATGTATAGGCTTTGAATTATATATAGAACGCGGCCGTATCGAATTTACAGCGATAAGCATAACAGTTTTATTAAAAGACAAAGCTGCGGGGAAATGATTTTAAGGTGGATATGTGATGTTAGAGATGAAAAAAGTAAACGAAAACAGAGTTTTGCAAAGTCATACACCCACATGCCCACATAAATGAATAACTAAACGTGAATGAAATGATAAAGATCAATTATAATTTGACTACTGTGATAGTCCTTTTCTTCTATGGCTAATTTTAACTTACAAAAGAAATATGCTATCGGCTGTTTGATGAGTGCATGTTTTTTTTAAAGGGCCACACTCAGAAATAAATTGGAGACACTATAAATACAGTCAATAAGCATTAAGTGTCTGCGCCACGATGACCATCTGTAATATAGTATTAGCTCTGCAGCTTCTATTAGACAACATCGACATGAACAGAAATTAGGCGATTATCGAAAATTCCTCTTGAACTGTCACCGATTATTCTTAGTGGTAGCTATTTGTAACCGGAATGCGTGAGAAAGAAACCGCACGCACATACAATGTAAAAGACATTTTTTGATTGCGTACTGTCGAGTACTCTCCGCACTATTGAAGTACTTTGCGCCGCGCCTTTAACATCCAAAATTGGTAGAGTCATCTGCAGAAAAGACATAGCACTACCTTAAAGATGTCGGCAATGCTGAGAATTACGAATCGCGAATGCCAAATTTAAGACAGTGCTGCTAACTCAATAAATTTCAATAAATAATTCACCTTGATTTATAAATTACATATGCATATATGTGTGTGTGTGTACGCATGTATATGCACACATTTGATTTAATATTGGATGTCAATTTTCAATTAAGAAATATTCCAGTATACACATGATAAAAAATGAGAAAAATGATAAAAAAAAAGAAAAGAATTTGCGACATGCCTTTTAACAAATTTCATGTTGTTACATTGTATATAATTTGCATTAAACTTTATATACAACTTTGAATGTACCCATACAGGAAGAGCTGCCAAAGGATGTCTTATGGAAGTCTTTTTCAAGACATCAATTGGCAGTTCCTAAAAGACTTCTCAGAGACGTCATATTTAGTATGTCTTAGAAAGGACAACTAAAAGACATCCTGAGATGTCTTGAATAGGACATCTGAAAGTAGTCCGATTTGGCGCAGTTTAATTGCAGAATTACCCACTATGCGGAGCTACAATTACTAGTGTGTCTCAATTTCGTGATTTTTTAATCGCGAACATAATCAAAATGTTACAGATTCTAAGTTTTTAAATAGTGATTATTGCTGAAAAATGTAAAGAGTTAAATTAAAATTTAGAATGTGTAATTGTAGAATCGATTCATCATCGTGAATAAATAAAATATGTCTAGAAGAAAAAACGAATTAACGGTTAGTGAACAGTTTTATTAATTTTTATATTTATTACTTGTCTTTAATCGAAACAAAAAGTATTTTATTTTCAGATATTGATTTGTATTTAATACTTAATATTTATACTTTCAGATAATTACAATTATATATATATATTTTATTAATATTGTATTTTATTATACTAGCTCTTAAAAAAGAATAAATAAAATTTTATTATATATATATCGATTATTCTTTTATAACCTAAATTTTATTCCCGAAATATTAACCCAAAATGTAAACATCCCACAATGTCTTAAAACTAGATTTTTAGGACATCCCGGGATGTCATATCACTAGATCATAAAGACTTCCCATGGCAGTCTTTTTCGCGGTCATTGGACATCTATAAGACATCCATAGGCAGTCTTATGGCAGTCTTTTGGATGATCCTAAAGACATTTAAGACTTCCTATGGATGTCTTCAGGACATCAAATTCCTATGTGGGTATGTTCTTTACAAATTGTTGCTGTTGGCTACTATTATTTGATTTAAAATCAAAATTCAGTATTCTTCGTAGTATTTCATGTATTTTCTGATTAAATTCACGCAAAATAAATAGTTGTATATAAGAGTAAAAGAATAGAGCGATTACCACACTTTTTGATTAATGTTTGTTGTTAGTAGTAAGAAGAATATTCATTTTATTGTTTGTTTGGTGATATTCTAGTTTATTTTAAGCAATTATTATTCTCAAAGTTTAATTGTAGTACTCTGAAGAAAAAAAACATTATGTTTTATTATCTTATTTTATTTTATTTTATCGCCGCACTTTTATCTATCAATTAAAACTGGCCTGTCATATCATTGAAACTAACCTTACTTGACAATGGATAGTGCAAAGTAAAGAAAAATTATCAATTCTTTACTTAATAGATCTTCAGAAATAATATGTACATATGCATTTATGTATAAACATACAACATATATTTGTGATGTAAAAGACAACATTGTCAATATTAAAATGTTTTATTTTTTGTCAAAATATTTAGAAAATGTTTAGAATATCTTTAAAAAATGACTTGGTCTAGTATTAAAGAAACTTTAGCCATAACTGCATCAATTTGTACAATTTTGCAATTTTTGGCTGGCACGTAAGTAGATGGGTATTAATGAATAATTCCTGGAGTTTCAAATTCTTTTAAAAAAGAAGTTTATATAATATATAGAAAAATGTATATTATTTTTTATTATAGATTAGTCTGCAAAAAGTATATTCAAAAGGGTACTACTGGAGATACTTCAGGATTAGCATTTGTAACTTGTTACATGTCGTAAGTTATTAACAGAGATTATTTTTAAAACATTTATATCACTATAATAATAAAAATTACATATGTAATAATTTTTATTATTTCCAGATGTAGTTTGTGGCTCAGATATGGCCTTTTGATAGGAGATTCATTTGTAGTTTTAGTAAATGTTTTTGGAAGTCTATTACAATTATCCTATATAATTGTATACGTTATATACTCTGTAAAAAAGACAACAACTCTTAAACAGCTATCAATTGCAACATGTTTCTTAGTAATTGTATATATTTATAGTGTTTATGAAAATAATAAGGCACTAGCTACGGAACGTGTTGGTTTCCTTAGCTGTAGTTTAACAATTTTATTTTTTGCATCTCCTTTAATTATGTTGGTGAGTACACATTTGTTATACCTTATACAAATATATGTATTGTAATATTAATATTACTTTTAGGCTCATGTGATAAGAGTTAAAAGTGCAGAGAGTTTACCATTTCCTGTAATAGTAGCATCTCTAGTTGTATCGTGCCAGTGGTTTGCCTATGGTTGTCTTCTGAATGATCTATTTATACAAATACCAAATTTTATGGGTTGCATTTTATCAGCATTTCAGTTATCTTTATTCTTAATATATCCTAGTAAGCGATCCAGCCAAGCTCGTTTAATATAGTACAGAACAATATACATATTCTTGTAGATTTTATATTTATTATATAAAATCTTTTATTTTGTGTAGAAAAAAGTTTTAAAATGTATTATTTTATGTTATCTCTCTGTACAGAAAGATAAATATATCAGTATCACTTATGTAATGTTTATTTCAAAAATCACTTTACTTAAATTTCTAGAAGTATTATGAAATGTCACTAATGAATATTAAATGTCTATGACTTCATTACTTATTTTTGGTGTATATGGGAGAAATTCTTTTACTGTGATTGCATAGCATGGTATTGACGCGTCTAAAAACATTGATCAGTATAAAGGCAAGCAATAGTTGTTTGAAATGAGTTTGTGTGCTAATGATAGAGCTTTTTTAAATAAGTTTAATAATTATTATGATGTACGGCATGATAATTAATCTTTAATTAAATCAGCACTTTCACCAAATGTGGGTTATAAGTGTTGTTATATTTGGGAACATTTAATTTTCGCTGAATTTTAAATAACATAACCTGCAACAATAGTTACTTATGTTTATTCTTGTATATATTATTGTTACGATAGTTATTAATATTGCGGCGCACTTTGCAAAATGTTGGAAGGACTCGTTGCTTGGGTTTTAAATAATTACTTAGGCAAATATGTTGAAAATTTGAACACAGATCAATTGAGTATAGCTTTACTTTCAGGTAAGGTTATGTTTTGTTAAATACAGTTTGTATTTTTTAATTAAAAAGCAAATTATTTATTATATTAATTGAGAAAGAAAAATAGCTTGTCATTTACTATGATTCTCTAATTTTCTACTTTTCTTAATATTCAGTTCAATCATTTGATAGCATTGAATTAGATTATAATTATTTTATATTTTATTTATATAGGTGAAGTTGAGCTAGAAAACTTACCCCTTAAACGTGAAGCTTTAAGGCATATAGGATTACCAATCGAAGTTAAAGCTGGATTTATTGGTAAAGTAAGACTGCAAGTTCCTGTGCGTCAAATAAGAACAGCTTCATGGGTTATTGGTATAGAACAACTATATGTTATTGTGGGACCAATATGTATAGATGAAGTAAAATAAATTTTATAAAAATATTGTTTTTATAATATAGAATCTTTAAATAATAATTATACATATTTCCTAAATTATACATTATTATTTTGCAGTATGATAATGAAGCTGAAGAACAGGCTATTCTAGAATATAAACTTAGTCGATTAGATGCCTTAGAAACAAGATGGAGAGCTGAAACTGAACGAGATCCTGGTTATTATGCCACAAGTTATAGTTCATGGGTGAATTATGGAACCTCTTTAGTAACAAATATCATAGAAAATTTACAATTAAATATAAAAGATGTGCACATAAGATATGAAGATGACTTATCATTATCTAATAGTAATTAATATTTTGTTTAAAAATTAGTAATTTTATAAGTTAATACTTAAATAATAACTTGTATTATTACTTGATTGCAATCTAGATACTGGAATAGCTTTAGGTATAACTATTGGTGCATTGACTGCTCAAAGTTGTGATGCTAGTTGGTTACCAAGTTCAACTTCATGGAACTTAACAGATGCTTCTTTTAAATTAATGGAACTTGATAAACTTGCTATTTATTGGTCTCAATTAAAAAAAGAAGAGTTCTTTGGTAATCTGAATCTTTATGACCTTGCTGTACGTTCTATTAATGATTTATTCAATATGCGTATATATATAATTTTAAGTAAATTTTTAATATATTGTTTTATTGCACTATATTACTATAGATCTCTATGGGTGAATTAAAAAATATCAAAAAAGATTACATTTTATCGCCTGTGAATGCAAGAGCACATATAAAAAGAGATCGTTCGGAGAGGCCACTGCGATCAACCAATAAGCCACGATTTGTTATTGATTTACTCCTGGATGAAGTACCTCTATTTATCATAGATGTAAGAAAATGTATTGACTATAATGTAATTAAATTAAAAATATATCTAGATATATATATTAGACCAATTATTTCAAACAAATTTATTTTTCCTTTAGGAGCAATATGAACAAATAGTCAAGTGCATAAAAAAATTAGAGGAAATTGATCGTCGAAAACAACAAAGACGTTGTAGGCCAATAATTTGCGTACACGAGAATCCTAAAGAATGGTGGAGGTATGCAGCGCAATGCCACATAGGACGAGAAGCCATCAAACGAAAAGTATATTGGAAAGATATTTTATTACGAGGAAAAGAAAATGTTGCTTACGTCGATGCATACAAAAAACTATTGGCTTCTCCAACGTCGATATTACCGTCGGATATAAAACAGTTAAAAGACAAAGTAGAATTAGAGCGAAGTTTTGATGAGCTTAAAACTTTAAGAGAGGTGGCAATGAATAAGATCAGACCTCCGAAATTAACGCAAGCTACTGATAAAAATTTGCCACAACCTCGCGGTATGCTGGAGCAATGGTTTCCGCAATGGTGGGGTTGGTACTCGAAAACACCTAACAGCAATACTCAAAGTTCACCCTCATCTACGTTCGATGGCGAGCTTTTGGATGTTTTAGCGGATACGGTAGATGACGATACTTTATTGCGTCGTGATTTAGTATTCGGACAATTTAACTTTACTTTATCCAAAGGCGCCGTATCACTGTGCACTATAAAGAGTGCCGACGAGGGCATCAAAACCGTGATGGAACTTCAATTTGAAAGAGTAAACCTCAATTACGAGTCGAGGCCTAGGTTTGGCTCGCATAAGTTTTCCATCAGCTTAGGCGCTTTATACTTGCACGATTATCTCACAGAAAATTCGACTTTTCCTATACTGATACAACCTCAAGTAGCTTCGTGCGCATCGTCGCGTGTACGTGGCTCTTCGGAGAAACTTACCAGCCAAACGTCACAGCATTTGTTTCAATTAATTTACGAGAAAAAACCACTAAACCAGAACAGAGATCATTCTCTTCATGTACAATCCAAATCATTGGACGTAGTGTACAATCCTAGAGTGATTTATTGGCTAATAGATTTTTTATGCAAACCGCACAGACATACATCCAATCAAAGATTGCAGGCGATGAAGCGCAAGACGCGCCGACAACTGATGAAAAATTGGGAGCAAATGTTAGACGGCGACTTCGTTTATCGATCGTCTTGGGATTTACAATTTAACATCTCTGCGCCGCAAATACTATTCGTGGAGAATTTTCTCGATTCCAATGCAGCTGTGGTAGTCGTTGATTTCGGAAGACTCTCCCTGTCGAATCAGAATGACGCAAACGACGTCATTCTAAAAACGGGTTCGTTTAATAGCGATGACGACGACGAGACGTTCGAGACCCCATGCTCCACACCTCCCGGTAGCGAGGAAAATGGTTCGGTTCACGATATTCAAACTTTATCAGAATCAGAATTACACAAGAAGCTCTACGATCGCTATTCGATTCAGCTGTTCGACTTGCAAGTTTTGGTCGGGAAAGTAAAGGATAATTGGAAACATGTGCGCACTCGAGGAATGTCTATGCTGCACGTACTGGAACGATTTAACATATCCCTGCAAGTTGAGAGAAGAGTCGTGACGACATCGGATCCCAGTTTTCCATCGGTGACCGTGTCTGGAAATTTGCCCCGACTGGTGGTTCACGTGAATGAGCAAAAAGTAGAAACTCTTCGCTTGATGTATAATCTTCTATCGAGTTTTTCCAGATCAGCCGGAATCCCTCAATCCAGCGTCATTGATACAGAACCGGAAAGTCCTAAGAGAGAGGAGGCTGTCGATAGAATAGCGAGTCACGCAATAATGGTTCAATTTATAGTGAACCAAATGACCTTTGAGTTACAATCACGAGGCAGGAGCGTAGCGGAACTTCAAGTGTCCGGTGTTGGCGTTGCTTTGAGTAAAAGAACGGGAGACCTTAGCGTTTCCTTATCGGTACACGGCTTACTTTTGGTCGACGCTCTGCAAGTGTTCGGGCCCGATTTCGAACTCTTGGTAGCTAGCCACAAGCATGTTGGAATGGACAGTGTTTCTGGGAGCTTGCGAGATTCTGAACCAACATCGCCAGTCTCGCCTGTATCGCCAGGATCGCCGGATCCCGCAGTACCAAGACGATTGACGTCTCCCGTTGCTCTCACCAAGGCCTTATCTAACTTAGCTCATGACTCTAAGAACCCGCAATCTCCAAAGACGAGTTCTTTGGTAGGTTTGGATAATATAGACTCGGAAGCATTGATAATTATCGAACTAACGATGTTGCACGACACCACGGAAGTCTTAAGAATGGCTAATATACAGTTCAACAATCTAGACATAATTGCCAATCAGGAAACAATCGTTGAACTCATGGGATTCTTCAGAAGAATATTGCCGTTCCGCAAGACCAGATCAAGCTACACGGAGAGTCAAGGTTCGTTGTCGAATCTGGTAATAGAGTCGAACTTGCCAACGAGGACCGAGATAACTTTTGACTTTCATCGACTGAACGTATTGCTATTGCGCGCCGTGATGCAAGATAGTCATCTGGTGGGTCAGAAGATCGCAACGGCTACAATGACCGATGCTCGTATCCAGGCGACATTGGCGACGAACGCATCGGTCTCCGGATCCCTCGGAGGTTTACAGATTCTGGACCAGACGCCAATAGGCAAAACGCATCAGCGAATCTTGAGCGTCGGTAGAGATCCGTTGGCAGACCCACCGCAATTTCCTCAGGAGCATTTCACGAGCTTGTCCCATCAACCTGAAGCGCTGAGGTTCTCCGCGAACCGCAGCACCAATCAATTATCTTCTCAATTGGATTGCGTGGAAACGACGGCTGACATAACGATCAGAGTCGCCAGCGTGTGGTATACCCACGCGCCGCATTTGATATCGGAGTTGCGTTCTTGCGCGGATGAATTCAAGCAATACCTAAGCAACCTTGCGAGGCAGATCAGCGCAGCGGCCACGGACATGGCAATTGGCCTGGTGAACGCGGACGATTGGTCCCTGCCACCACGACGACGCCTACCGAGTCTTTCCATTGAATGCCCCGACACCGGCAACTTGTCCTTGAAGCTCGACATCCTTTTAGACAGTCCAGTCCTGGTGATCCCCAGGTCCACCCACAGCACCGAGGTGTTCGTCGCGCATCTGGGAACCATGTCGTTGCAACACGAACCGCACACCGGCGCACTGGCCAAGCATAAAGTGACCTTGGAAGTGCGCGACATGAATCTCTACTCCTTGGAGATAACGCCTAACATCGCTCAGCTCCACAGTGCCTTGCCCTTGCGCGCGGAGGAGCTGTACTCCTGCAAAGAATTTGGCAAACCGATCTTGCACGATACTCTCCTGAAAATCGTCGTGGAGAAGGAGAACGCTATGGCTCAAAGTCCAGGTTTCCTACTGGACTCCGATCTCCCGAACAACCCCGTAGTACAGATGCACGGTGTTGTCATGACACCATTGAAAGTGTCCCTGTCCCGTGGGCAATACGAGCAACTGTTGGACACCATCCACAGGTTGTTTTCAATGCCCGCGACGGCATCCAGCGTTGAGAAACCGCACGCCTTTAGCAAACCGAACTATTCCGACAAGTTCGACCTGTCCATCAAGGTGTCCTTCGAGTTACCTATGTTGAGTCTGGTATTGAAGCAGGCACACTCGGAGCAACCACTGGTGGAGCTGTCGATGCGAGATTTCGTGGCGAAGTACGAGAAATTGCAGAAGCACGAGTCCAACACCCAAGTGTCTTTGCGGTCCCTTCTGATGGAGGACCTTTTGTGTCCCGTTGGCTCTCGTCATCGTTACATGATGCAGTCTTCAGCTCCTATAAGAGCTAGGCTACCTACCGGAGCGTCCACATCCTGTCCGGATCTGGTGTACAGTCAACAGTTCAGGAGCGAATACGGCAGGGGCAGTTTGCCTGATAGACTGGAAACGGACACCCTCTACGGTGCGGTTCCTGCTCATTGGCGCAGGAAACCGGTGTCTGCGATCGACACGCCGAATACTCCCCCGCCTTCACCCGGAGCAATAACGAGCGAGGAAAATCTGGTCCTGATAAGCATCACGATCATCCAACCGGATGTGGATTTCGTCTATACGAAGCAGTCCTACCAGAAGGTCGTTGGTATCGATTTCAACTGTTTGGATTTGGTCATCAGCGTGGAGTCTTGGATGGTCGTATTTGATTTCTTCGGGATCGGCGGGCCTTCCGGTTCAAGGTCTGAGTTCACAACGCGCGAAACGTCGCTGAGCATCGATCAACTGGACAAAGCCGATAATCTGCTACGGTCCGAAACCGAGGTCGAGGTCAGATCGTTGACCTTGGTACTGACCCAGTCGGAGAGGGAAATAGCGAAGGCCAACGTATCGAACGTTAACATGATCATAGTGAAGACGTCAGACAAAACCAAAGTTTCAGGTTCCCTAGGATCGGTGTCGCTGCTCGACCTTACACCTCACGGCAGGTTCTACAGGGAGCGATTCCTCTCCTCCGGAAGGAAAGTACTCAACTTTCAGTACTCCAGTTACGTGAACTCGGAGGAGATGCCGTATGACGCTCAATTGAAACTGGAAATGTCGGCGGTGCATTACGTTCACACTCAACGATTCGTCTCGGAATTGCAAGCATTTTTCGGACACTTCTCCAAACTCTGGACCATCATGGCTAACTTGCGCGCGGGTGCCGGAGCTGTGATAGACATCAACAGGAGAAGCATGAGACTAGCGCTGGAACTCAAGGCGGACGCTCCAGTTATCCTACTACCGGTGAGCTCGAGGTCCGAGGAGCTTGTTCTGTTGGACCTTGGGGAACTCACGGCACACAACACGTTCGAGCTGTCGTCCGTAGCACCGGACTGCTTGATGGACGTAATGCTGCTGGAACTGGTCAACATGGACGTGTATACCGCGCAGCGACTAAAGTGCGACGACCAAAACGATGACTTGGACGATCTGATCGTTGGTGGATTTTACGTGAAGAGACTCGGCTCGTCTTTGTTGACGGAAAAGTGCCACTTGAAACTGCAAATTGAGAGGAACCTGGACACCTACGCGAGCAGAGACATTCCCGATTTAAGCATTCATGGCATCCTATCAACGATGGACTGCGCGCTAAATCCAGCTCAGTACATGCTGATCCGTGGACTGCTCTCTTACAACATTGGTGAGAATCTCGACGATTTGCGTTTGTTCATGCAAGACTTGAACAACATTACGGAGTACTCGACGCCGCCCGCGGAAAACGATGGGAAAGTCTGGACAAAGTCTTGCATTCATCTCGAGTTGGTCAACGTTACCGTGAAGCTACATCCCAATCATGGCATAGCGGCTTTAGCTTGCGTCAATTTTATAAAGTCGCGTTTAACGTTGGATTCGCTGAGCGACGGATCTCAAGATATAGACTTGGTCTCTCAGGAAATTCTGATCACGGATACGAGGTTTCAAGACGAGCCGGTTAATAGACGATCCAATGTGTTCACCAGTATACTGCAACCCCTGAGGAACTTGAATACTACCGAGGATCGAGTACAAGCGGAAGTTCATCATAGAAGACGCAAAATGCATTCGGCGACCACCATATTGTTGCACAGCATGCGGTTGACTGCTATTTTGGATTGGTGGGAGGCAGTGAGAGACTTTTTGCTATTAAATTCGCCGGAACCGGAAACTGTGCCAGGAGCCGCCCAGATCGTCTTGCCCCAGGAAAGCGATAGCAGCAACAGCGGCACCTCCATACCTTTTGAGCTAAAAATTAATATTACAGACTCGGAACTAGTTTTCGTGGAAGACACAGCGATCTGTGATACTAATGCCGTTATTCTTAAATGTACGTCTGTAATAGCTTATAGATCTGCCCCGCAAGTCGGTGAGAAACCCCTTTCTTGTAATTTGTCGCACTGCGAGCTGTTCTCCTGTATTTTGGGCCTAGAAGATGAGACGGCGCTATCCATCATAGATCCTGTGGGCGCCAGTCTGGAACTCACGATGGATCATTGCTTGGAGATACAATTGCAACCGCTGTGCGTTAGATTGAGCTACCATGACGTTACCATGTTCTCTAGAATGCTGAGCTCACTGCCCAAGCAGACCCTGTGGGCCAAACAGAAATCACAAGTCAGCTTGTCCACCATCCAGAGTCAGGTGCAGAAGTTAATGGCGCTTGGTTTTGTAGAAGCTGATTGCAAGGCCGCTTTAGAGCGTTGCAATGGGCAATTGGATGAAGCTGCTTTATGGTTGACGCAGAATGCCGTGCCAAACGCTGATCTGATCATGAGGAATGATTCTGTGCTTCGTACCATCGAATTACAGACATCTTGTGCAAAAATCTGCATAATCGATGATTGCAGGGACGCCGATGTACCATTGTTGGAATTAACTCTGGTAGATTTACTTTTGAGGCAGAGCTACGCAGGCCCTGGCATGGCAAGCGCAACATTTGCCATTGATTACTATAATCGAGTTCTGAGCGGATGGGAACCATTCGTCGAATCCTGGCGAACCAGCGTGCAATGGGAACAAATTCTTGCGAATTCTCTCAACTCGAAAAGGCTAAGATTATCGATTGATTCGGAAGATTCTGTTAACGTTAATATTACTTCGACTCTGGTGGAGCTCTTCCAACTTGTTAAGCATAATTGGACGCAGGATTATTATTTGTCCAGCAAAGACTTGAGTATCAGTAAAGCTACCAGCAATGGACAGGCTTATCGAAGACGCTCACCTTTCATTCCCTTTGCGCTCAAAAATGAAACTGGTATTAAGCTGTGGTTCAAAACTTTGATAGCGACCGCGGATGACATGAAAGAAGCCACTCACAAGGCAAAGAACGTGCTGGAAAAAGATGAAACTTGGAAAGAAGTACTTCCTGATGAAACCGTTTCTTTTACTTTTGAAGGCAGGGGGAAAGTAAGACATGGCTCTACTCATATAGTAAGGAGACATCAAGTGGTCGTCCTTGTTGATGGATGGAGACCAGTTGATCCTGTAACCGTGGATCGAGTGGGCGTTTATTTTCGATATGCTAACGCTGACGTTAAGAGTTCGTTGGTAATTAAACTTATAAGATTACATCGCTCTTGAGAGAAAATCTAAATGTTAGATATAAGATTTTGTAATGCTTACTTCATTTTTCTAGTTTCATCTATTAGCTCCTAAAGCTAGAGTGGTGTTCACGGTGGAATTAGAAGGATCTGCTAGAAAATTAGTTATAGTTAGATCAGCTCTACAAGTGGTTAATAAATTGAATCATAATATTGAGATAAAGATGGAAAAATCATTAAATCAGTTAGAGTGTTAGTATTTAATAATCGCATTTGGCTATTTCCAGTTTCATGGATTTTATTACAATGCTTTTCTTATGCTTTTATTAGATTTGCCATTACAATCGTCAACCGTTAATGGAAGAACTTTACAAGTTCCTGCGCAAACTGTGGTTTCTGTACCGTTAACTCACACTGGAGTACAAATGTGTGTTCGTCCCATATTGCCAAATTATTTATTTCAATACTGTACAGAATCAATAGATTGGACAGTTGTTAAAAAGCCACTAGAAGTAATTGAAAATCATATTACGTGTCGAACTAATCAAAATAATATTTTTCGGTAATAAGTCAACATTATAATATTGCTTTATAATTAATCTACTAATTAGCATTGATCAATTGGATTTGTAAGTATACTTATCTGCTTTATTTATGTTTATTATAGAATGTGCGTTGGTGTTAGACGTGATAATTATCCATTGGACGGTAGTCAGATGTTGCCCGCGCATGTTATCACCATAATGGCACCAATTAAATTAACAAATTTGCTACCACATGAATTGCTATTCGATTTAGGTCATGACAGTGGAAGAATACCTGCGGGTAGTAGCGCCGATTTACATTGTTCCAGCATCAATGAACCATTGGAAATTGCTATGCATATAGACGGCTATCCTGGGCCAGGAATTGTTAGTAACTTGCACACGTTTATACAATTATTTACAGACTCGTTGTATAGTTGTAGAGATTACTTTTAAATGTGTATATGTAAAATTTCAGATATCATTGCCACAAAATGCTACATCATTTGTCACTCGTTTAAAATTATTTGATTCGACCAACAGAATATTATATTTACAAGCATCCATTATCGTGGAGAAAGGCTCAGGATTAAAGATTAATATTACAGCACCATTTTGGATTATAAATAAAACAGGTTTGCCGCTAGTATTTAAACAAGAAGGAGTCGGAATAGAAGCTGCTGGGCAGTTTGAAGAGCACGAAAGAGCTCGCATGGTAGCACCATTATTATTTTCATTTAGCGATGAAGAAGCAAGTAGGACGTTATCAGTGAGAGTTGGAACTGGGGTACATCCGCATGGTATTCCACAATGGTCTCAACACTTTCATCTACAACCTGGCATTCAAGTTAGTTCGGATTAAAGTAATATTGTTTTACCAATTTGTTTAATACGCTATCGTTATAGGTTCATCGTTTAAGAGTTACTTTACGCGATGGTAGACCAGATATTGTGTATCTAATAAGTATAGCGACTCGTACTGCAAGAGGAAGATATAGAGCTACAACAGTTGTAACTCTATCACCAAGATATCAGTTACATAATAGATCATCTTCTACCCTCGAACTAGCTCAAAAATGTTTTACAACAACTGTCGTAAGCAATCAAATTTGTAGTCAAAACAGTCATACGTACTGTTTTAAAAGGTACCCTTAAATCTTAAGGTACGCACGACTATATAAGATTCATTTCTAGACACATCCTGACGCTCAAGCGACATATATAACTACAATGCCCGATTGTCATATGCCTTTTCACTGGCCACGTCTAGACAAAGATTTATTATTATGTGTTCGTATTAAAAACGTTAAAGACTGTATGTGGTCAGGTGGCATCAGATTAGATGATAATTATTCGTTAACTGTCAATGTCCGGGATAAGACGGGGAAAATGAATTTTCTCCGAGTGGATGTTGTTTTGCAAGAAAGTACTTATTTCATAGTGTTTACTGATGCGAATACAATGCCTCCGCCTATTAGAGTTGATAATTTTTCTGAAGTACCCTTGATCGTTAATCAGGTAGATAAATTGACAGGATTCTTTAGAAACGATAATCGATAGGACAATAAACTTTAATTATTTCTTTTTTACCTGTGTACAGGTTAGTGTACCAGATAGTTTACAGTGGACAGTTCGACCACATTCTTCTGTACCGTACGCTCTTGATGAGCCGATACAAGCTGCTGCACTAGAAATAACAGCACCGGGGGGTGTTACGGATTCGTATGATCTTAACTCTTTGGGCGATGGTAGAGGACTGACTTATGAAAATTTTATTTACATCGCTTTTATGGGTACTTTTTTAGCTTTGAGAAAATGCTCTTTAACGTGTCTTCTTTCTCTATCGTGAAGTTATTCAGTTTTATATTTCATGAGAATTGCTCATTGTTTAGGAACATTTAAAACTGATTCTGATTCGGGAGAAGGCAGTCTAGATCCTTTAGATGTTGAGACGCAAAGATTAGTTTTGGATGCGGGCCCTGGAGGATCGATAGCCTTACGACGAAAACAATATGGAGTTAGGTCACAACTTTGGAGAATGACGGGTGATGGGCAATTACAGCATGAAGGTACTCCCTTAACTGGTTTTCTTTAATTTCCCCAATGTTCAATTAAATTTCGTCCCTTCCTAAATAATACCAAGTATAAACAAATTACTCTCTTTAACGTTTTTTATTTCGTTTTAATGTGTCCTGTATCGCTTTCTAACAAGAACAAAATTTCAATCATATAAAATTACATATGTTTGTGTACATTGTAGGTTCGAGTCCACCGAGAGACAAAATGTCTAAAGCTCCAGATACTGTTTTGGTGTTAGATATAGCAGGTACAGCACCACAACCATTCAATTACTGTGCTCTTGCTCTGAGAAAACCTGATCCTAGAAGAAGATCGACGCAAACTTGGAAATTTACCGATGATGGACGCTTATGCTGCGTGCATAAAAATATGTGCGTTCAGTCAAAAGATGGATTCATGGGATTACACGAAGGTTCGATTTTTAACACTTTTTTTTCTATAATTAATTATGTGCATATTCAAAAGAAACAAAAAGATTTCAACTACTGTGAATACTTTCATGCATTCTTCCTTATCATTTTTATGATATCTATTACTAGTTCTTTTACAATTATTTTAGCATGATTTGAAACAATATTATTTCATTTGAATTTCAATATTGAGTTCCACACAGAAAATACATACAACATTTTCATAATTATAGGATTTCATAAATAGATTTTTTTATTCTTAAAATCGTATCATCATTTGGTTACATCATTTTACATATTATGATTTTGATTTGCTAAATTAATTTCTACTATAAATTTAATAGAAAATTATGTTTTTCACAGCCCCTTGTTATCCATATTGTTAATAAGTCTATTTACGCGTATTAAGTATATAACGTTAATTTTTTTTTTAATCTAAATAACAATAAATGTTGCAGGCGGCAGTGTCGCCCGTTGGCAAATGTGTACGTATAGATTCGAGAAGTACACTAAAAATATGTCGATACTATAAATATTCACTTTTAAGTAACATCAATAATAATCTCTGCTTGTTTTTTCACTTCATTGGCATTAATACACTTTGCTTGCCTGAACTCATATAAGCAAGATACTTTTAAGGGACTCTTCTTCAATTCGCATATATATATAAATTCAATAAAACTTTTCATATACTTTACAGTTAATTCAGAATTACTTAAAAATATTATCTTTAACTGTATTTTGCTTTTTATCAGAGCTATTAACATAATTTTGTTTCTTCCAATTCAATGCTTTTGATCTAAATGGGAAAGTTTGCTTGCATTTAGGGAGTGAAGCGGTATTGGGCCCTCAAACTCATACTAATCCTCCACCAATTGAACAAAGAGTTGGAAGACAAAAGTTACGACCAGGATCTGGTTTTTTGTCTATCAGTGTTACGACTGATGGACCGACACGTGTTTTGCAAGTTTTAGACATTAAAGAAAAAGTAAGAACAAAAATTATTATTGAGGAAATAAATGTCTCCTTGTGCGTTATACGCATGTCACTCCAGATACATAATTCTTATTACTATTGCAGAAGAAGACTTTCGCTTTGCTCGAGGAGCGTGATTGGTCTCATATCGCTATTACACAAAGACCTACAACACAATCTACCACAAGCAACGAAGATATAAATTCCAAAGAACTTCAGTTGAAAGTTACTTTACCAGCAGGTTTGGGATTATCTATTGTTGCACGAAATCCTGCTGAGGAGCTGTTATTTTCACGATTAGCTGGAATTAGTTTGGAAGTCATACAAGTCCCTACCAGTACAACTGTAGATTTAAGTATAAAGGATGTTCAAATTGATAATCAATCATTTGAAGCACAATGTACCTCTGTTTTATACGTAACGCGTCAATCGAGGATAGAAACTACTAATCGTCCAGCAATTCATGTAGCTGCGGAAAAATTGCAGTCTAAAAATCAAAATGCCGAAATCTATAAACACTTGGTAGTCCGCATCAAGCCTGTTTGTATACATTTAGAAGAAAGATTAATATTAAAATTAGCTGCGTTTATCGGAACTGGAAAATCGGAGCTAGACATACCCGTAGATGAAAATGACTTTAAGGCTCAAAGGTTCATTTTGGAAGTTTCTGCAGCTCACGCTAAACGTTACTATTTTGGTGCTCTAAAACTAGTACCAAATCAGGTTTGTACAAAAACATTTTTTCTACCTTATTTTATATCTTATTCGCTCTCGCTAAGTGATAAAAACATTAATTTTATAGGTGAAACTCAGTGTACTGACATCTGTAAAATTGGCACCTCATCTTCAAGCAATAAAACGAAAATTAGGGTTAACTCTGATAAAGTTTGAAGATGCCACTATCGAACTCGAACCTTTTATTAAACAACATCCATTTGAAAGTAGTCAATTCTTAATTCATTCAATTATAAAGCATTATAAAGATGTGCGTATTGAATTATGTATTTTTTTTTCATATCAAAAGATTTTTCTTTTTTTTTTAACAAAGTATTGTTTTAGGAATTAAAATGGCAAGCAGCGATTATATTAGGATCAGTTGATTTCATTGGAAATCCTCTTGGATTTGTCAATGACGTTACTGAAGGTGTATCAGGACTCATTGCTGAAGGCAATTTTAAGAATTTAGTGAAAAATGTAACACATGGTGTTTCAAATTCAGCTGCTAAATTAACAGAAACTTTGTCGGATGGCTTAGGCCGTGTAATTATGGATGAAAATCACGAAGAGGCCCGACGAAAGATACGTGCTGGCACTACAGGAAACAGTCATTTAGTAACTGGAATGAAAGGCTTAGGGTTTGGACTATTAGGAGGTATGACAAGTATTTTTAAACAAACGTATGATGGAGCATCTAACGAAGGATTTCCAGTAAGTAAAAATATATAAGTCTTTACATTACATTGAGTAATTTTGAGTGATTAAATGTGGTATGTACTATATCAGGGACTAGTAGCTGGCTTCGGAAAAGGTGTAGTTGGTACTTTCACAAAACCAGTGGTAGGTGTTTTGGATCTTGTTACAGAAACGGCAACAGCTGTTCGAGAAAAAAGTAGAAGGTATGTGTGATCTAATTTTTCAGGTATCTTACTCATTGAAACATTTATTCAATTCATCATTTTGTTTATGCTATAATCTTATGTGTATTTAGTGCGCATAGAGCGATACCGAAACGGGACAGACCGCCTCGTGTTGCAAGTGGACCAGCTGGATTACTACCACCTTACGATCACCAACAGGCAGAGGGTCAAGAGTTTCTCTATGTAATAAATAATCATGACTATAATGAATTATTTATAGCATGTGATTGCTTACGCAGTGGAACCGAAGACTTAAGAATTCTTGTTTCAAATGAATTAATTCGAGTTATATCTGGCGGAACGAAAAGCGTAGTAACTGAAGTCTGTTTGGCAGATTTGATAAGCTGTCAAACTATACAAAAAGTAGAAAGCAATAGTGTGACATTACATTACATAGAAATAACATCCAGAACTGATTCTGTAGCAGCTGTAAATTTAGACGGACCAGAACTAGTGCGAAGACCAAAAGTTCGATGCGATAATGAAGAAGTAGCCAAAAGAGTAAGTTTTTACATTTGCGTAGATTTAATTAATTTAACAATTTTAACTAACGTGGACAATTCTATTATATTATCTAGGTATGTCAGCAAATAAATTATGCTAAGGGAATATATGAAGAGCGAAGATTGACATTAATATCATCGGATAATATTTTAGATGGAACTCTTAGTTACAAGTAATTGCTTTCTTAATTATGATTAATAGATTTTTAAATTTCTTTTTCTAATAGTATCCGCCTTTGACGTTCTAGTCATTTTGCTTTTCCTTGATAGCAGTTGTTTCCTCGTTGATGCCTTAATACATTTATAGCAGATTGACATGAAGACTGATGTAAGATAAATGTTTTATGCGTAGAAAACATGTAGATAACTTTTAAAACGCTTATAAAAAATAGTTTTTGTTATATTTGTATCATTGGCTAGGAATTCTAATTGTGATTTTAATGAATTCTTTACATATAATTTTTGCAATTTAATACAACGATGTTGAATAATACTATATCAATTTGCTATACTGATAAATATATATATATATATATACACACACATGTATACATATATGTATATATATATATATATACACACATTTATATGTGGGGTGTAACAGGAACCCTATGTCAAATTTTAAGGGGTTATAAAGGGAGTGATTCTAAAATAATTTTTCATTTACCATATTTTAATCTGAATTTTAATTTTCGAGATATTTAATGATAAAGGTACTATTAGTTAGACGGAGAAAGATAGATAGTTGAATGTCATAATTCTATCTATCTCTGTCCAACTAATATTACCTTTATCATTAAATGTCTCAAAAACTGAGCTTCAAATCAAAATGTGGTAAATGATAAATTGTCTTAGAATCACTCCCTCTATAACTCCTTCAAATTTTGCCATACCTCACTAAAACATCCTGTATATTAAGCTGTAAACATCATTTTTTCTTTTTTTTAGAAAGTCAGAAACACTTATAAAACAAATTTTCATTAATTATGTACAAAAACAGATGATTATAATAGGAATTTTAATAAAAATATAAAATATGAACTTACATATGTTGTTAATTTGACAAATTTGATTGTCAATATATAGTGTATATGCAATTACCATTAAAAATTATCATATAATAATAAAACCAAAGTTTGTACATAAATTATAAAAGTAAAGTTTTATTTTGTGCTTACATTAATTAGATTTTATGTTTAACTTTATTTAAGAAAAATCATTTTTTATTATTAAATTTTACTATAAATATTAAGAAATTTTTATTCTCATAAAATATTTGTGATAGATACGTTTCAATACCTATAATCATGATTGTATAAAGGAGTGTAAAAATAGTATGTACAAATGTGATACAAGTGATTATACTTAATTTGTTCAAGATTTTTTTATAAAGATAAAATATATTCACTTATATAAACTATGTGAAAATAAAAAAACTTTTGAAAGATTGTTTAGTGTTGTTTACTAAGTATAAATCACTGAACAATAGAAATTTTATGAAAACGAGAAGCATGTCATTTTCGTAAAAATCGAAGTATCTCCGAATCGCTTGTAATTCTGTAGGGACTTAGTTTTCGATAGATAGAATGCAATAAAAAAGGTCCCATTCAAAAATATTCATTTTTCTGGAAATGGCAGCACTTTGAAAATCGAAAAAATTTTGAGAAAAATCCAAGGGGTACCACTTGAATTTGTAAATGAACTCGTTTAAAATTTTTAATACGGATAGTTTTCGGCTCTCGTATAAGTTTCGACGCTCTTGTTAACGATTTTCGGCTCACGTATAGGTTTCGACAATCTTGTTAAGGATTTTCGGCTCGCGTATAGGTTTCGACGCTCTTGTAAGGTTTCTCGGCTCGCGTATAGGTTTCGAAGCTCTTGTTAAGGTTTTCCGGTTCGCGTATAGGTTTCGACGCTCTTGTTAAGGTTTTCGGCTCGCGTATACGTTGCGACGCTCTTGTTAAGGATTTTCAGCCGGCGTATAGGTTTCGACGCTCTTGTTAAGGTTTTCTGGCTCGCGTATAGGTTGCGACGCTCTTGTTAAAGATTTTCGGCTCGCGTATAGGTTTCGAAACTTCTGTTAAAATTTCCGCAAAAGGCACTGAAAGATATATTTCTAGGTAACTTTACTTATTACCTTTATATTTATTAATTTTATTATATAAATATATACATATATTGTTAAATATATTTACAGTATGTTTAAAGCAGTCTATGCATTCAATACGTAAAATTGAACACACCCTTTGTTTCTTATCAAAGTATCTCTAGCAGCCACTCATATAAGATCAGTTTTTCATTTTGCACTAACTATACTAGGGCAACTAAACACCAATCAGAAACTAGTAGTAGTACCTAACACATTTCTGATTGGTGTATGTTTGGGCTAATGTAATCAGTGGAGGAACAAAAACCAGTTCTTGAAACTTACTAGTTTGTTATTGTCTAGTGAAATTATGGAGTTGCGTGCATGCTTTGACTATATATACCAGGTGTGTAAATATGAAACCGGAATTTTTCTATAGAAAATACACGCTTATTGTATGAAAATTATAAAAAATATTTTATTCGAAATATTGTCCATTGCTTGCTATACATTTTTCCCATCTATCTGGTAATTTGTGGATGCCACGCCAAAAAAACTGTTGCTCCTTTGAAGCAAACCAGTCATTGAGCCATTTTCCGACATTTTCATACGATGTGAAGCGTTGCTCAGCAAGTGCGTGTCCCATCGATGCAAACAAATGAAAATCAGACGGAGCTAAGTCTGGTGAATAAGCTGCATGCGAAAGTGTTTCCCAACTAAACGCCTCAATCGTTTCCTGGACCATTTTTGCTCTGTGTGATGGTGCATTATCATGGAGGAAAATCACTTTGTGTTGCCTATTTTGATATTCTGGTCGTTTATCGCGCAAAGCTTGATTCAAATCCATTATTTGTTGTCGATAGCGTTCAGCATTAACAGTTTCTCCAGGTTTTAATAACTCAAAATAGATCAAGCCCTTCTGATCCCACCAAACGCAGAGCATTGTCTTCCGTCCATAACGATTTGGCCTTATACCGTCGATGTCGATGGTTCGCCTGGAGATACCCATGATTTTCTACGCTTAGGATTCTCAAAATATATCCATTTTTCATCGCCAGTCACAATTCGATGAAGAAATGACTTTCTTTTGTATCTAGCGAGCAGCATTTCGCAAGTGGTTTTTCGCTTTTCCTGATCTCTTTCACTCAGTTCATGTGGTACCCATTTTCCTATCTTCTGGATCTTTCCCATAGCTTTCAAGCGTATGGAGATAGCTTCTCGAGTAACTCCTAATTGGTCACCGAGTTGTTGTTGCGTTTGAGTGTCATCCTCATCCAGCAATGCTTGCAATTCGCTGTCTTCAAACTTTTTTGGTGGCTTCCCACGTTCTTCGTTTCTCACATCAAAATCGCCACTTTTGAATTTGCTGAACCACTCATAGCATTGTGACTTGCTAAGAGCATGTTCACCGTAAGCTTCGACAAGCATTCGATGCGATTCTGCAGCAGTTTTCTTTAAATGATAGCAGAAAATCAATGCTGTCCGCAAATCGTAATTTCCCGGTACAAAATTCGACATGTTTAACACTGTAATAAACTGTATTGGGGTATGAAACTTCTATTGCTGTAAGTCAAAAATCTTTATCGGAAGTCAACAAAGCAAATGGAGCCAATAATTCGAATTGACGGTCATAATATTGATCAGGCATTGACAGTTAAGGCAAATTCCGGTTTCATATTTACACACCTGGTACATGGACTGCCAATTGTCCAATAGTACGCGATCCAGGATGTGGAGACACCAATCCCCAGGGCGTCGAGTAAAAAAACTAATATTTGGTACTTCACACCAGACTCCTCTATCTGACACTATTGTTATTATCAATTGATTATCGATATACTGTTATTAGCTGTCATGACCCGTGAATTTAGTAATATTAGTGTTAATAACTGAACGATTAAAAAAAGAAAACCCCCTTAAAAAATTCCCATATAGATAAATATGGCTTTAAGTTTTTGAAAATATAGTGACATCTATGAGTTGGTCGTTCAGTTGACTACATGCAGTTTTGTATGTTCTTTGTTGTCACATGGTGTTATACTCGGTATAACCTTTTAACTAAATACTTTTAACAACATTAATTGTTGTTGATCGATTATTAATTATTTAATGAAGTAGGGGATAAGGTTTTTATTTTTCTTTAAGAGTAAAGTGAAAAATATATAATTGAATCCAAGATTAGATGCTTCTATAAGTAGTATAATGAAGGTATGTTATTTTTTAATTATATATGCTTATACATTTTTCACAATATTATACTTAATTTGTTAAAAGGATGTCTTAATTATTATTATTTATGAATTGATAGAAGTCTGCTAGGAAGACTAGGCGACAGCTACAGGCTGAGAAAATAGCTTTTTCGCAACAACTTGTTGATAAAGCAAATGCTATAGCAGACCCACTAGCCAATTTTAAAGCTTTTCATACATTTACAACAAAAGATGATAACTCTGTACATCTTAAAGTTATTAAAGCCAAGGATGCTGATTCTGAATGTTTAAATTGGATATTTGATATAATGGAGCGAAATATGAAAGCCATGTATGAAAAATCAATGTGGGGCTGGAATTTTGAAGATAAAAAAGAAGAACTGACAGAAGAACCTGCTCAGTATTTACTTGCAATTTGTAATGGGAAATATGTTGGGTTTTCTCATTTTCGATTTGATTTAGAAAATGGAATTGAAGTTTTATATTGGTATGCAAAAACAAGATATTTGATAATAATAATTATATAATACTAGTTATAAAATAACAAATGTTTTATATAGCTATGAATTACAATTGGAGCCAGATTTCAGACGAAAAGGTTTAGGTCGATTTATGATGAAAGCATTGGAGTCCATGGCAACTTCTAATGATATGAAAAAAGTTGTATTAACTGTCTTTACTCATAATCCATATGCCATATTGTTTTTTAGGAGTCTGGGGTAAGTAAATATATAAGAATTACATTTTATTAATTTTTATTAATTGAAGATTCTACTTGCAATTTGAATCTTGAGATCAGTGTTTGCTAAATGATTGTTATTATTGTAAATATTTATTTAAGAACAAACTAATCTTAGAAATTTAATGTCTTATTAATATACATCCTATTTAACTTAATGAATTCTTATTATAATTAAAAATCTTTGGTTGCATACTCAAATAATTTATACAACTTAAATAACTACTTATCTAGTATACTCTACTTTTAGATGATTTGCTTATTTTTTTATTACTTCTTATCTTTTACTTAAGAAATATGTCTTTTAAAGATAAAAATGTTAAAATCTTATAAAACACATGTTTTTTATAAACTTGTAATTGCATTAAATCTATATTAATATTGTTTTTTTTTTTTAATATCAGTGTTAGTTACAGTTTTGATTATATGTAGTTTAATTATTTTCTATTTATCACTTTTTACATTAAAAATTTGAAAGCAAATTTACAATTAATAAATTATTATAATATAAAATTAAATAAGATAAAGAATTAATGTCTGTAATTAAAATTATTTCAGATACAGATTGGATAGTTCAAGTTTACCATTTCCAAATAATAGTCAAACAGACTATGTCATTTTAAGTAATAAATGTTCAAAGAAGACTTAAACTGAATTAGATACGTTATAAAATTTTAGACTGAATATTACATTATAAAAATTAATTAATATTCATCATATAATTTGTCAATATGTACACATGAATATATAAGCATTATTATGTTAAAATAAGTAAATACAAAATTTGTAAATAATTATGCAAAAATTTATATTATTTTAATAACTTATAATTAATTTTAAAAATTTGAGAATTCAGTTTAGGTACAAATTTTGTATTTTTACTTATAAAAATCGAAGCACATTTATTGGACAGTATAAAGTGAAATAGACTAATTTTATACAATGAATAATTTTTTGTATCTATTTCATCCCCATTTAGTTTTATCATCATAGTAATAAGTAGTTTCTAAGGAACTTTATCAAATTAAGAATATTAAAATATTACAATTCACTCACTTTCTATTGATAGTTTTTATTTTTAATTTTGTATAAAAAGTTTATCCTTGTAATGATATTTATAATTGATTCTTAAATTCGTTTTTATGATTGCGTCTTGTGGAATAAAATTGATAATAAATCATGTTGGCACAAATTAATAATAGGTGATTTGAGAGATGGCCCTACATTATGAAAAGTAAGAGGTGCTTTACTTATTGTCCAATCCTCCAAGTAAGTGAGAAATTTTGTTAAATTCACTTCTCCGGAATCGGAAATTTTAAATCGTTTTAAAAGAGAAATGTTACCCCAACACAAATCTAATGCTTGTCTGTGTATAACCATACCAATTCCTTTGCCTGCTCCTTCGGGAATTGGAAATACTCGTAAACTAACAATACTTAAATCTACTGGAAGATCGTGATGAAGTGGTGAGAAATAAGGATTTAGTTCAAAGGGTAAAACATTATTAGGATGCAAGACTGTTATTGGATGAAGCAATTCCTCTGAAGCTAAATGGGCACGTACAGACAACATTCCTCCAGGATGGTTTGGTGATGGCGATGAAGCACAATCGATTACTTTTTTCTCTATCAATAAAGTAAACAAATGATTTGTCAGCAGATTATCTGTTACTCCTTGCCCTAAGCCTCTATTGTCATCTTGCATTAATCTTCTATCTTGCATTATCTACATAAGAATATAAAACATGAAAATAAGTAATAAAAGATAAAAATGATTATCTTTCGTAAGCTCATATACTTACTTCTAATTGTCCTGGTGCTAAAGAAGCTACACCTAAAGGTTGTGCACTCATTACTGATAACCTCACCTTCTTGTCTTCAATATATGCACCAGACGCCATTGGATAATAATTCCCTTGCGTTGGTAATTTTGGAAATCTTTGTCGTTTAATTATCTATAGTTAAAAATATAAACACACGTATGTTACATCAGGACTAAAAGCATCACTTAGAGAAGTTATTACCAAAAAACACATACATTTAAACCATTTAAATCTGTAAAGAACTGGTCCCCAGACTTTATATCAGTGTTAAGTCTCATTGCAAGTTCGAAGTTATTTGTTTCTGTAATATCAACTTCATTGAGTATTTGTAATCCAAGTCCATCGCTACCAGGCGAATTAAAAAGGGTACACGTGTGGCGCACGTAGGGTAATTCAATAATTACTCTAGATAAAATAGGTCCCGTTACCAAGTGGATTACACGTTTGTTATCAATAAATAACAAATCTGGTTCAGGTTTATCAGGGAGAAATAAGTAGGCGCCACTTTTTTCGGGGCCGCTCCTGGTTCCATATTTTACAAACTCCAAATGCACCGGAAACGTAGTATCGCCTACTTTTATAGCTTTCAAGAGTCCTGATTTTCCAAAAGATGTAGATAATTCCTGATATTGAGCAAACGAAAATTCTTGACTTTGCGACTGGACTTGTATAGGAGGAAAACCTGGTATCGATGGGAACTGTATATCAGTATTATAAACGGTAATATTTGCCATATAAACATCTCTGAAAAAGATACAAGTTGAGTGTTAAAATCATTCAAGATATAAACTAAATCTTTGGAAACGTTTAGATAGATTTATTGTTTATAATGATTTACCTTGGTAATGTTTGCGTGTGTAATGGATGTATTAAATATGTGGTCATGCCAAATCCTGGTACTGTAACTAAGAAAGATATTTCAAATCTCGCTTTGGATAAACTTGCACCAATCCACACAGGTGAAATTTGACATTTTATTGGTTGGCCCATGTAATCCGTAACTCTGACAAATTGAGTCGATATCATTAGGCTTTGCACCTTTGTGCGCTGCCGTGGGAGAGAATTGTATAAAATGATTTTCCTGGACGGAGAATCTTCTTTAAGAGTAAGCAAATACTTTTCACCAATTCTAGTATGATGCGATCTAATAATATAAAAATTAAGTCACATTTAATGTTTTGTATGCAGATAGATATGATTTTATAAAATAATTTACAACGATGAACTTTATTTAGAAAGGTGCTTGTGCAGCTTTCATATGTAGCAAAATATACTAACTAGGACAAAGTATCTGTTTTCGAACCTAATTTCATCTAATGAAAAGTAGACAGCCTCCGTATCCACTGAAGGAGTTTGCCGAGTTTTTAATAAATGAGTTACAGATTGTTGTAGCACATGAGAAGAATGGTTCAATGCTAATATCATTTTCTGCGCATAATCTATAACTACGTTATCCTTAGCTGTTCCAGTAACACCGTCATGATGTTGAAAGAGAGAATGCAATTCTCGTGCTTTATTTATGCGATTCATAATCACCTTTTCCGGAAACTGATCACTTGCCCATGCTATTGCTGCCAATGCCTCGGATCCTCGTAAAGAACCGAGCAAGACACGATCTAGACGTTTATGAAACGGTCTGTGAAAAACCAACTATTAATTAGGAACGCATATAATATCATTGAAGCTAAAATAATTTAAGTTTATTTACCTTGATGTGTAGTATCCACTCCAGTAATGATCGTCCCTATCAGAATAAGTAAAGAAGTCTCCCGATAAGCTTGGAAATTCATTTAAAGTATGTTTTTCTCTAATAGCTTCAAAATAGTCACTTAATGTACCAAACTGAATTTCTACATTTAATTTTTGATTTTGATTCATATAATCAAAAAGCTTTTGATAATTAATATATTGCGCATCCCATTCTAGAGTATGAGTATATCTAAAATCATCTCCTAGTGGAGCCAATACTACATTTGTTTTAAACAATTGAGCTTTTTTACGATATTGATCTAAAAGCAGCTCAGCTCTTTCTGCCACATTTGCTTTTGTGATTGCTTTAGGATCTACTTTCCATGGACAGTTTACTCCATAATTTGGGAGACGAAAGAAATCAAATTGACAACACACTTTTGGATCTGGTCCACATGTATGTGGCACATCGTAACTATAAAATGGCATTACATGAGTAAACATTTCTGTTGTGCCATCAATATCCCATAATTGCCTCCAACGGAATTCTAGTTTTTTCTCTTTTGCTAATCTTTTCTTAACTGAATAATGAACTCTTTGTATCAATAGATTTTCTAAGCCAGCTCCTTTTAAAAGATATGGCATAGTTGGAGATAATCCAAAAGGATCAATGGCCCAGCCAGAATTAGGTACATAATCTAAATTGTGTTTTAACCACTGATGTCCTTCAGTCAATTGAGTAAGTTGAGCTGTCCAATGGGATACAGATTCATCAGGCATAACCCAGCCACCTGCCACAAATTCTAACTGACCGTCATGAATCAATCTACGAACTAAATCTTGTGTGGATGGTTCCTGTTCATTCCACCAAAGTTTAAAAAATGATATCTCAGCCCATATAAACTTGCGCTTCTTATTTTCTATTAATTTTAACACCATATTATTTAATATACTTTTAGTTTGAAGAGTGTAATACTTTTCAAATGTAAAAAGCCATCCAGGATCATTATGTGAATGTGGTACAACAAAAACTTTTAGCTTTCTAGTTGGATGCCATTGTTTTTCATCATATTCAATATTCCATCCTTGCTTCCAAACTCCACCATCTATATTATCAAATTCTAATTGTTGGTATAATTCTAACATTTGAATATCTACTTCTGGTACTTTTGTCATGTTAAAATTACAAGACAAGGGTTTGCCCAAATGAGATTGCATTTCAGATCTTGTTCGATTATATTTATTTAATGCATATGCTATGGACATAGATTTACTATTGGATTGTGCAACTTCATGAAGAGCATTTATAACTTCATGATGTCTACTAATATCTTTCTCCAAACGAGCAAGTCGATCTTCAAAATGTAGCCATTGATTCTATAAATATTATAAGTTTTATACTTTGCAAATTAGTACTAGTAATTATAATTAATACATTTACTTACTTCATTAACAGAAAGTTTTGTTCCATGCCCTGGAGGGAAAAGGGTTAAATCCATCATTAAATAAATCATCACACAGCACGCAAAGATTAACCCTGCTCCAAGCATAGCAAATGTTTTTCTAGTTCTCATTTGGACAATTTTAATAAACATAAGGGAGTTAAATATATTAATTAATAAATATATTTATTAAATAAATTTTTTAATGTGAAATAATAACACTATTGCAAGTTAACCTATATTTATAAAATTTATACATATGCATATAATTATTATTGATGTAAACATTATATGCATTTAGTTCTTTTCTGTTTTTGATAACTTAAATAAAATTTTAATTAAATAGCCAATCATATAACAAATATTCAACAGCTTGCAAAAGGTAGACAATTCAGCTTTTAAGTATAATGTATATATACATATATATATATATTGACAGTATATTTTGTTGCTACAGCTGTTAGAAATGGGCAAATTACATTGCTCTTTTTAATCTTCCTTGAACTTCAGCTGTGTTTATATACTGTGACATATACTGTTGATAAATATAAATATGCACTTTATAGAAGATAATAGAGAAAGTTCTGAATCAAAACATTTGTGTATAAAAGATGATCAGAAGATTTCAGAGATAATTAAAGAGCAATCCACCAGTGCTAAATACAATCATGAAGAATTAGTAAATTTGACTAAAGAAGCCATTGAACAAATAATTAAAAATGATTCTTTGTTTAGTGGTCTACCTACTGATGCTACTATTGAAGAAATTAAAGCTCAGTGTGCTGTTGCACATGGACAAGCAATAACATTGTATTTGGATCGTGGTGATTTATCTACAATTCCAATTGTGGTATATAATTATAAATACTTTATTTAAATTTTATTGAATTTTTACTATGTATTATTATTAACTAAGATATTTTAAAATGAATATATATATATATATATATTAAAATATTTACAATTAAATGTATTTCCCATTCATGAAGGTACCATCGTACAATACAACTGTAGGGGCATTGAAAAAAGCAATAACACGAGACACGAATTTACATCTAAAGAGGGAAAATACACAACAAAAGATTAGCTGGAAACATGTTTGGAAAAAGTATGACTTGTGCTTTGAAAATACTAAACTTTCTAATAATGGTGAGAACATAAAAGCTTATGGAATTAGTAATAAGTCTACCTTAAAGTATGCAAAGAAAAAACGTGAAAAGAATAAACTCATAAATAAGTCAATGATTTACTAGTAATTTGTAAAGGAGATATGATGGATACTACTATTATAATTTTTATATTAATAAATAAAATTTAATCTTTATAATAATAATTACAATCTTAGAACATAAATTTACTAATTATGTTTCATTGTTTGTTGGTTCAAGAATAATACATTTTAAGTTTGGAATAGCATCTTCCAACATTGCACAGGTTACTTCAAAGGCTGCACTTTTGTCATAATTTGTTACAATTAATGTTTCTAAATTTGTTAAATAATAAAATGCTTCCAATCCTCTTACAGTGATTTTTGGACAATCTGAAATATCTAAATATTTCAAGCTTTTAAGTTCTGATAATGCGTCCAATGCCCAATCATCAAGCACTTTATTATTTTTTAAGCTTAACCAGTTTAAAGAAGAAAGCGCTAAGAAGTGTTCAAATGCTTCATAATACAGATCTACATTACTTGCATCAACGGCAATTAGAATATATGAAAAATCATATTTAGTTGGTAATATTGTATTTGCATTTTCATTTACCAATAATTTACGCCACTCTTTATCACCAGCAAATTTTACTTTGCATTCATTAATAAGTAACATGTATGCAGTTGATATATCAGGGCCTAGATCATTTTTTCTTTTTACATCAAATGCCTGAAATGTTACGCCTGTAATTTTTTTCTTATATTCCATTAAACTATTATAACTTCTATATCTAGATGGAGGCCTCCAAAAACTTAATACAAAATCTAAGTAATGGTCTCTTTTTTCTGAGTCATCTATTGCTCCAGGATCTATAATTTTTCTTTCATTATTTACATTACTAGTAGAAAAATTAAATCTACTTTCTCCAATGCACACTCTACTGAATTCAAAATTTAAATTTTTTGTAAAATAGGTAAATAATTTAGATCTCATAGTTTGGTATAACATATTGAGATAGATGGTAACTCTGCAAATTAAATAACATATAAGTCTACAAATATTTAAGAAATACATATAATATATATTCATAATTTTTTCATTTTAGCAGATTTATACATATATCTTTTATCTTACTTCTACTTATTAACTTTGAAAACAAGCAATGTCTCTTTGTAAATATCACCAAAATTAATTTAGAAATTTTGTTTCTTTATACCATAGAAAAAACAAAATGCAAACGAATTGGACAAATACATAAATAGAGAAAATCTGTTCAGAAATTGACTGATATACACACCCAACAACATCTGGGTAACATGAAAAGAACCCTTGTTTATTTCAACTACTTTCAATGAAGTAATTTGGACAATAATAATGTGTTTAAGAATACTAATATTAAGTAGTTCACACAGCTGTATTCACTATCTTATCAAAAGAGAAAGAGATGGAGAGATAGAAGCCAGCATCAATTTTTGTTTTGTAGCCTAAATTTAAAGAGATATAAATAATGAGATATTTTGTTAGGAGTTATACAAAGTTTTTTCCATGTACAACTTTATTGCTTATCTTTTTATAATAATATGATTAAACCATGACAATTACCATAACATTTAATAATTATACTTTTATAATAATTAAATAAAGAATAAAGAGAAAAAATTCTAAAGAAATTTGTATTATTTTACTTGTATATTAAACTTTATACAATGTTTCAAAAAGTAATAAATAATTTGGCCTTGGAGTTTAATAATTTATTCGATATAATAAATTTTCCTTTGTTCAAGCAAAGATTTTGGTATAAAACAGTAGATATACCTTATGTAAAAAATACAGAAACAAAAACTACCGATGTGCTTCTAAGCTACCTTATTCTATTTTGGAGTATCTTATACTTAATTTTTGAGCAGTGCCTTAATGTAAGTATTTGCTGTTAATTAGGGTGACTATTAAGTATTTGTGTTTAATAATTTCTGTATTTTTTATTATAAATCTAATAACACATAGTTTTCTTTTATACTATAAGTATTTATAATGAAACATATTTATTAGTCACTACTTCGTCGAATGAAACTACCATTGATACAACGAACAAGAATCATAGAAGCTCTTTGGAGTTATGGCTTTTGTTTTGGTAGTATTTGTTATCTGATGTCTTCAGCATCTCAGAGTTTAAGAATTTCTGGCCATGGAATGGAAATATCACATCAAGAAATGGGCATTCTTTTGCACAGAAGCTTTTATTTTCATTACACTGGAATAGAAATATTCTATCACAAAGCTTGGATTAAGGGGTGTATTAATCTGCTATTTGCAACTTTTGCTTTGACTTCATATCATCAAAAGTAATTTCAATTAAATAGTATTTGTATGTGGTACATTATATATATATATATCATTTACCATGCATATATATGATCTTATAGGTGGTGTGTAAAAATGAATAATTTTTTACTGTACAAAGTGTTAGATACTGTTGTGATAAATAGCTCTCGAATATTATTGTGTTTGTCCAATAGTACTGGGAAAAAGATAGCAAGGCTACTGTTTATTCTTCATTGCCTAAATTGGTTAGCATATTTTTTAGTATTTATCCATATACAGTTTTGTCACAAATCTTTTTTATTGTAGGGTATACTTGTATTTATTTTTTGTGCCGAAATATGTATTATTTCAAGATAAAGAACACTATTTGCAAGTTGAATTAGGAATATGGTTATGGTTTTTTGCTGAATATATGGACTGTGTATGTCTATAAGTATACTTTACTAATTGCTATTATTACTTTGTATAATAAAATATATTAATTTTATAATTTCATAGATTTGGTTAAAATTATTTCGAAATTTCAATTCAATTAATTGGTTTGAAATGTGTCTATTTTCACCCCCTACCAAAGAATCAATTGAATTAAAAAATATCTGGAAAAAACATATAGAATCTCTTCAAAAGCCTAATGCCAATAAATCGGACAAAAAATCCGATCTTTGGATGCCTCTTTTATGTAAATAAATTTAATACCTCTATAATGCATGTTTAACACATTATTCGTATTAATTTTATAATGACTAATCTATTCATTTAGGTACTATGGTAATGAAGAAAAAGATTAGAAGAATGCTTCAACAAAAGCAACGGGAAGTGAAAGTTACAGATGATTCTACAGAAAGCGATGAAAGCGATGATTCAAAAGAAGTAGATGTTACTGATATAAACACCATAGAACCTGATTTAGTGGAACAAGCTCAAATAGAATAAAATATATATTTATAGTGTCATAATCGTAGTACTTACACTGTGTTAAATTTTGTTTTTCATTTATTTATTTGTTAAAAGTATGTACAATATGTATTTGGAATGAAAAAGATGTTACTTTAAAATATCCGTCTATGGGAATTTATTTATATCTTTTATATTTTCAGAATTCTATTTTGAGAAATAATAAAATGAATGTACATAAACCTTTTAAAAACAACATTTTGTTTTTGGTATTTTAGAAAAATTAAGTTTATTGGACAATTTTATAGATATACACCTGTTATGTAGAAAGTTTCATTATTGTTTAAACATTCATAATTTAATGAGGCATCTTGCCAATTCTTTATTACATTCTATTTGTTCATTCAAAAGATTTGCAGTCGGCTAGATGCCCCAATAACGTTATATTTTGTATGAGGCATTCTGTATTAGGGCGGGTGTTTAGAAACACTAGTTTTATTTTATAACATTATTTCGTTAATTATTCGTTATTTAATTGAAACATTTAATGGTTATTACCAGTATGGTATTGTAAATGTAACGTGAATCTGTTTGTCGGGTGTTTCTTAAAATGATGTGTGTCTCATCGCATCAGAAGCAAAATTGTACTTACTTAGGACTATGGTCCCTTACAAGAAAGCATAAAGACAATTATGAAGATTTCTCTAGTCATAATTCTTTTCAATAGATAATTTAAGGGATAAGACTACAATAAGAAAAAAATCTTATATTCATATTGAATTACAAATCAACGTTATCCAACCGTACATCATTTACTTCAAGTAATACAAGAACTAAAGATACTTTAAGAGCTAAATGTAAGGGTGTTGAGTATGCCTGATCGAATTATCTCTTTAATTTCAACACATAAATAATTTTATAATGTATATATATATATATATATATATTGCCAGTAAAATTTTATGTTTCCTGCTACTATTCATGGTTAATTTATATAAAACAATAAGCTCGACAAATTGATCTTTTTCTATTACGTACAAAAGACACGTTGCTGCGCTTAAGCTTCTGCGTCAATGAGCACAAGGAACAAATGTGGACTGACTGTGACCATTTATAAAAGTTAACTCTTTTTTAATGTGTATATAGGGTGAAGTTAACTTGAGTGAATGAATGATACTCGGTTATGGCAGTAAATAGAGAACATGCAACATGAGCAGGTCACGTTACTGCGTAACTTTGAGCAACGGAGCTATATTTTTATCCAAGCAACTTATATGGCGATACTAATGATGTGTTTACTTATTAGCTTACATATAATTCTTCCATAAGGACGTTTCGATATTTTTAAATTATATGGTATCCAATTAAAAGATAAAACTTGTCCGGTGAATCCTTACAAAAAGACTATAAGTTTTCGCTATCTCTTTTCATATTTGTACTTCCAGATAATCTAATGAAGGGAACGTGGTAATATTCATGTGTGTAATGATCCTTTGGAACGTTAAAAACAGATAGAATCTGAATTCAATAACTTTCAGCATATGCGAATAACTTATCATTAACAGAAGTAACCAATTTTTTATCACCCGATAAAGCAATTAACAAGTTAACAAATATCTATGCTTCAAATTTGCGGTATACGCAATTAGTGGGATATGTAAGGCTATGGTATAACAGAATATTATAAAACAACCGAAATTCTTTTAAGGGGGTCGTTACTCCTGAGGATAAACTGGGTCGAAAAGTCCTTTATCACTTTACGATTCGGAGCTTAGTTTTAAGATATTTAATAATGGAGATAGCATTAGTTATACAGAGACTGTCAGATAATTGAAATGAGATAGAGTGGTACTATCATTCTTCAATTATCTGTCGGTCTTTGTCTTTAACTAACACTAACTTTATTTTTGAATATGACAAAGGGATTTTCTATTCTATTTAGCCTCAGCAGTAACCCCATTAAAGAAAGTGCAGTTGTCTCGCAATATCCTGTATTTCAGAGAATGAATGCTTCCATTCATTTGACAATTTTCATTGTTAAAAAATTCATCGTGCGTTTAATAATATTTTTACTTATTTACTAATAACGTGGATATATAAAGCTATAGCATAAAGCTGCACGAGCTTCCTAATATTTTCATAACTATCATAAAGATCATTCTACTGGACATTCAAGGCTTTAATTAGTTGCATTTGATAACAAAATGCCTTTTTATTGTATATTCCATAATTTCCTGTAACAAATATAATATTTGTATATCTCTTTAAATATCTGTAGAAGATACAATCAAGTTCATATTCATTTATGTTTATATTTGTTAAATAAAAGTCTAATTTAATACTAGGTTTTTTTCTCATATATCTCAAAAATAGAACTATAAACAATGAACGCGTTGATTAATATATCTTATCATAGAATTTACAAAATTGAATTTCTACAATATCTTAATTAATTTTATCATCTTTAATTGGCAGATTCTTTTCATTTTGTTAACAATTATTATAGAACAATTGTAGAATGTTAAATGCATAATAATAAGTTTAGAGTATTTTCATTTATATGGAAACAAATTAAATTATTATCCATGAGAAAACACGTAATTACAGAATGAAAACGTAACTTTATCAACGATCATGAAAAATGTATTACAATTTTACTTAATTATACTATTTTTAAACATTACTTACACCTGATTGGTTCATTTTTAATTAATTGATCATGAAACGAAACGAAACGAAACGAATGATTATAATGGTTTTGCAAATTGCCTTTTTAATATGAAAAGAAAAAAGATGGTGATAATTTAATTAAACGAGAAAACTTCAATTATAGATAAAGTTACAAAATATCTTGCTATATTACTTTATCGTGTGAATATAATGAATTTTATATATATATATATATATATATATATACACGTATATATATATATATATGATATATATAATATAAATATATATATATATACATATATAATATACTATGTATGTATATATATATACATATGAATTTATTTATATATATTTTATATTTACTTATTTATTTATATATTTCTGCATATTATTACGCATAATTTATAACAATAAAACTATTACTGCCTTTATTTTTGTAACATAATCATTTTTTAATAATTTATACACACATATACATACATACGTTTCCACAGTCTCACAGTAGTTAAAGGAAGTGTCGATTTTCCGGAGAAAACTGAACGTTTCCAGCACGCCAATTTTATGTATTTATTATTATTCTTATTATTATTATATATTTTATTATTATTTATTCTTATAAAGGAGTTGAAATAAGAAGTCTTCATTTTACATTGGCTACCAAACAATAGAATTTGTGCTTTCCCATAAATCAATGTTTTACTAGGATTTTCAGTACTTTCATATTAAGTATTACATATAAAAAACTAGGTAGAACTCTTATATCTCTAAAAAACGATATTTTTGAAATCGCAGAGTTGGTCACATTTTCTTTCTTCTTTCACCTTTCCCAGCTCTTTTTCATCCATTTCAGCCTATCCTCTTCTTATATTTTCTTTCCAATTATGATCGCACTTTAAGGTAGTCGAAAAATACGATTTAATGAAACGATATACATGATTTTCCATAATGTTACTTCGAGTGTTTAGCGAAGATATATAAGTGTGGAAAGAATTTTACAATTATCATGAAACGTGAAGAAAATAACGTTGAAAGCAATTTGAGATAAAGAAGGAGAGTACAATTACCATAATAATTATTGAAATATCAGTCCTTGAAAAAATTCTGCTAGACTTTTAACCGAGTGTCGAAGAAACAAGGATGATTGAGTATAATTACAAAAATGGATTTACTACAAACGCATATGTGTATGTATATATATGAGCAATAAAAGTTGAGTCTGCTATATTTAGGCCCAACTCGCTTCTGCGCCGTATACCGATGCAGACATTTAGAATTTCTTTGAAAAGAGAGATACGTCATTTCGCTCTCTGTGAAAATATGGCCCCTTTGTTACAGGCTCGATATACAGTTGAGAAACACAGTTTTCTTCCTGAGTCTGCAACAGCCATTGCCAGCTTTGCTTTATTTTTCAGCTTACAGTCTCTTATCCCGATTTTTCCTTAAGTTTTCATGAAAAATTCTCAAGATAAACCTACCAACTTCTTTAAACTAAACTCAGAGCTCTGCCAGAAGAACGATTTGACAAGGATAATGGCAGAGAACTTATTTTTCCGAGTCCTAAGATTAAAAGTTTTTGATTTCACGATCTATTCAAAATTAAATTATACGCACTCTTTCGTTTCCCTCAAATTGTCCTCTATCCTTAACCCTTAAATATCGTCGTTTCGGTAAGTCGGAAAGTGACGTATATAAATTAGTACGCGAGCGTGCATAGATTAGTACGTAAATTGCGGTAATAGCAAAAGAATCTCGTCAATCCCGAGTGATTCCACCGTAAAAGTCAGTTTCTCGTATCAACGATATTTAAGAGTTAATAACAATAGAAACAATGAATTCTCGGGACGAGATACAATAGCACGTTTGCGTGATATCTTCCTCTGTAAGGTTCTTGAAGCAATAACAAGGATATAGTCCACATAATCGTTAACTTACCTTCAGCGCAAAATATAAGAGTGAAACATTGGACGATTTTAAGAGAAGTGACTGAAACGGAAGTAACTCGAAACCTTCTCGTATGTAGACCGTACGATCGGACTGTAACACCGTTATCTTAAAATCGAGCCTCTAACAACTGTCTCGTTATACTACAATATACGCACGTGTTTCTCAAATAGTTTCTCTCTATTAACGTATCGTTATCGTCACCTAAACGTAACGCATCATTGCAGCGATGATTCGACACAACGTAACTTGCGAATTAAGATGATCCCCTAATTTGTCGATCGTTGATCGTTGATAAGTGTTAGCTTGCAAATTTCTCTCTTCGTTGTCGTGCGTTTAGCGAGTCAAATTCCCAGGGTGGGCGAAGGCGAGAGAAACGAGAGCTTCCTGCCGAGTGGTCGCGAGTGTTAAAATTTGGAAAAGAAACGAAGGCGAGAGGAGATTCGCTGAAATTCTTCCGCGAGAATTGGAGAATCGAAGGCATTTGCAGGAACAAAATTACAGGATCACCTTAAAAAGCTTAAAAGCCCTCGGCCCGGGTCCTTAAAAAACGACCTGTACGCGTTAACGACGCTCGTCCAACTTCAATTAAGTCCTCGTGATATCGCGTGCTCTATGGGCAGTGGTGCATGAATAAATAGTTTTCTTTCTAGACATCCTTGTTGCAAAAGTCGAGCGGGTGCGAGGGCGAGTACGAGGAGAATTGCGGGGGAATCGACAGAATCGACAAAATCGACGGCACTCCAATAAGAATCGCACCGCTCGTTCGTTGCTAGTCGCCCTAGTGATAACGCAGAGACATTTTCTAGCGGTTTCGCACATTTCGCGGGTATTCGACCAAAGTGGCTCCAAAAATATCCGATTTCTCAACGGTAATCTCAACGGTCGTTGTTCTTCGCGTCTCTCTCTCTCTCTCTCTCTCTCTCTCTCTCTCTTTCTCTCTAATAAACGCGTGTGGCGTATGACGAAGAAGGTTCGATAGCAGGGGTTGAGACTCGACGAAACGACGCGACGCGACGCGACGCAACGCAACCGAACGCAAATTTCGATCGAGTCGAAGAGCGAGTACCGCATACCGATCCCCTCAACCTTGAAGTCGCTTCTTCAGGCGCAAACGTCAGCCGCCAGCTCCCGTATCGCGCCTCCGTACCTGAAATCGTTCTCTTCTCGTGACCTTGTATACGCGCGTGGCTGTGTGGGTTTGTTAGGAAAGAGCTATTGGGCCCCTCAGAGGCTCGTGACGATGTGTGGTTTGGCAGTGGTCGAGGCAATTTCGGAGAGTCGGACGTCGATCGGCACGCGGTCGTCGTAGAGCGTCGGTGCCTGGAGGATGATACCCGCCGTGCCGACGATCACGGCCAACGTGAAGATCCACAGGAACAGCCTGTCGAGCACCATCGCGACGTACTTCCACTCCTCCTTCACCTGCGAACAGCGAGACGCCGATTGCTTCCCCCCATTTCCACAGTTCCCCGAGAGTCTCGCCGCGAGACGCACTCACCCTCGTGGATTTCTCCTCTCGTCTGGTGTAATCGGCTATGAAGTGGATGCCCGCGATGGCCTTGTGAAGTTCCGGGCAGTTGTGCCACTCCCTCGACTTCTTCGTCTTGGTCTCCTCCGGGGGTATTTCCGGCGCGGGGGCGCCCGTTGCCACGGTTGGACCATGAATGCGACAGGCGCTTCCCAGATTGATCGGCTCCAGTTCCCTGAGGGGAGTGCGGGGGGAACGAGCGTTTTTATTAATTTCGTCGACGCGAACCCCACAGGAGGAACCTGTGGCTCTTCGCAACAGGTACGCGTTCCATCCCCCCTCTTCGCGCCCGGGAGGTATCGGTACCCCAACAAGGACCCTCGTGAAACGTACCCTCCCGGAGGGTTTGTACCTTGACCTTGAGCGCGATCGTCGAAGCCTTCCTTACCTTGGATGCAGTTCGTCCGTGGAGTCGAGACTCGGGAACATGACGGAGGACTCGACCAGCTCGGAAGCCGACGACTCGACGTAACGGGAGGATCGCATCTCCAGTCCGTTGCAGGTTCTCACGGTCACGTGATGCCTATGACGGTCTATGCTGTGCTCGTCGATCTGGTATTGCGGCCTGCGACAGCGAATATTTCCTATCTTAATGCCGGATCGCTAGTCCACCGGTGGCAGCGCCGATTCCACGCCAGGCATGCTCTACTTGGCCAGGAAAAAATGCGACTCATCCATCGAACGCTTTCCAGATTAGATTCTATTGTGCAACGCGGCAAAGAAATCGAAATCTTTCCCCATGAAATGTATGAAGCCGCCATTTCCGTGGATGACGCTGCAACCGCGTCGACGTATCTAATACTAATGCCAGTTTAATGCCTTCCGATGGGATTGACATGGTTGTTGGCCGTAATGCAAATTGGCAAAACTCATGGCGCTAATGGAATAGTACCCGGGGCAGGGCCCGGATCACTTTTTATGGGCTCCGCGTTGCGATGCGATGACGTCACGCTTCTCCGTCAGCCCTCGCGAAGGGCGGGATCGCACCGAGGGCAAAAATTCTGGGCCACGCAACGCGACGTGTCGCCACGTCGCGTTGCGCTTGGCAGGACTCGCGACGACGAAGGAGACGGGTACCTGCGCATCACCAGCAATCTGGGGAGGACGTGGATGAAGACACGACGGACCCACGGCGCCATCAGGTGCGTCTGTGGTGACCGGAAGTGAACGTTGAGTACCACCACGGTGACGCATATGCTGCAATCAGAGAGACGCGGCTGAGTAGCTGCGGAAGTTGCGGTCCTGGAGAGGTTCGGCGTACCTGAAGGTGTCGAGGATCATGGTGAAGAGGACGAACTTTCCCAGGAGCGGCACTACGAGCGACGTGGGTGGGATGATTTCCGCCAATAGGAGAAAGAACACAGTCAGCGACAGCAGAATCGAAATGGACAGACTGACCTGAAACACGCAAATCCGCGCCCCCCATCTCGCGTCAGTCCTACTCTCTTCTCTCCTCTCCTCTCTCTCTCTCTCTCTCTCTCTCCTGGCGAACATCGTCAATCTCACGGCGAAACTCGGGGGAAAGCTCCGCTGACTGAGAAAAGCTCGGGGCTGCGGATAAAACCCGAAAGGTACGTACGACCCGCGTGGGATGCGCCGGAGATAAAAAGGAAGAAAGGGCTGGAAGGGAAGGGGAGGGTGAGGAAAAGGGAAAAATCACAAGGTTATTAGTGTTTTCGAGGAGGTTTTCGCGTCCTTAGTCTACTTTCCCGATGTATTCTTGTTCTCGGTGGCTGAGTTTCAGCTGAAAGACGCTCGCCGGCGAGTGGAAATCAAAGGAGAGAGGAATTCGCGAAGGAGAAGGGCCCTCGAGAGTAAAAGGCTGATGAAAACAGCATCCGATACTCTCTCCACTTTACTCCGTGCTACGTCTAGCTCTATTCAGCTATAGCGTCTCACGTTTTCCGAGTGCCGGAGGAGTCTCGTGACGTCAGAGATGAACCCACGAAAGTACAGTCGAAGAGAATCCGATGGAACACGTGGTGAGTTTGGCGTGGCGTGGCGTGACATGGCGTGCCGTAGCTTCACGCCACTGGGATCGGATGGAAGAGGATAGAGAATTATTGGAGAGGGCATTGTTTCGCGTTTGGCTCGCATTGATCTATGAGCTGCTGGTGGCCGTCGCTAAGACAGCCAACTCCCTTCCACCCCTTTCATCCCTCCCGCCCCTGAGCCTCCTCTATCTTCGTCTCTGCACTCTCGCCCTTTCTCACGCGCACGTACACTCTCTCCGTTCGTCCAAGCTCGTTAAGCGAATAGTAAGCACCGATACGCGATCCCCCCCCCACCCCTTTTCCCTCAACCTCTTCCTCGGTTACTATCGTGTGAACAATATGGACCGAAATACACAACGGGGTGGGTGTTTCGAGAGGTCCGATAATGCTTCGAGGTCAAGGGCTCGAGGTTCTGAAAGAAAGCTGAGATTTTCAGTCCCTTCTCCCTCGTCCTCAGGGTCTACCGCTCGTACTCGACCTCGACTCGAATATTACGAGCCCGGTGGCGGTCAAAGCCATTCTCAAGGATACTCGAGTTGTCTCTTACCTTTTCACCACTGTCGCTAGGCAGGTAAAAGACTAGTACCGTTAGGAAGGATATCCCCATACAGGGTATTATGAGGTTGACGGTGTAAAACAGAGTCTTCCGTCTCATGGTGATATTAAAGGTGATGTCGAGGTAGGGCTCATCGCAACACGTATAAAATTTTTCGTTTCTGCAAAGACAAAGACCCCGTGGATTTAGCTGCCGGCGTCGGACATGGTCGTCTCGTGTACGCAAATCGATGACGATTCGAAGGATCGGGAAGAAAAGATCACCTGATAGCTGGAACCTCCAAGATGTCCCATTCTACGGAAGCATAAAATTCCGACAGATCGACGCCTATGTCGACGACGTTGCTGCCGTGGATTTCGTCGATGTGTCTCAGGTCGACCTGGACGTGCAAGAGAAAGAAAATTCGTCAGGATCGTCGATGGTCGCGACTCGCGCGGTTTAAGGCGAAAGGGGGTTTAGACCGCGGGTGATGATCCTAGGATCATCACCCGCGGTCAGGATCGTCCGTCGCGGATGACGTCGGTAAAACTTTGAACGTATGGTGTATCGTCGCGACCTTTCCTCGGACGCAGGGCACGTAATCGCCTCTCTTCAGGAATGCCCCCCCCCCCCCGGAATGTTCAGGAACGTCCAATTGGAATATCTTCCTTATTAGACCCGACCCACCTACGCGTCTGTCTTCGTCGAACGTGCCAGATCTTAGTCGAGTCCACGCGATACGTACACGCACACACGCGCGCGAATCGATCGATTTTGATTCGCGTAACTTTTGGATCGAACGGTACTCGCGCGCGTGGCCGTCGCGAGTCAAGATCCTCGCGAATGAGGATTCTGCGTTGGTTCCGCGAGAAAATGAGAAAAAATGACCGGATCTCGCCCTGCCACTTCCGCGCATCGACGAATCATCGGAGAATCATTCTTCTCGGGTACTTGGAGTAAAATCGTTGACTCGCACCCTCTGGCATTTCAGGGAGAGTCCACGACGACGAGTGCATCGCGCGTGTAAAGTTCGGCGAAGGACAAGCAGCAGCGGAATAGGGAAGCGTGACTCTTGCGAGTTTTCCTCTTACCTGGAAGCCATCGTAAGTCCACGAGCCGAACTTCATGACGCAAGTTTGCTCGTCGAATGGGAAGTACTCGACGTCGATTTCGCAGGAAGACTTGTATATCGCTGGTGGCTTCCACTCGACCCTCCCCGTATAATTTAGCGTGGCCTTCGTGGCTAACGTCACCTCGAAATTGCCGTCAGCACTGCAACAATGTTCAATTCCTCATGAATATCGCGATGGACTTTCCGGCCCTTGAGAGGGCGCACATGGCCGCGATGAGTTTTTGCATCGGACTTTCCGGATTTCAGCTTCCGGATTTCAGCCTTCGGATTTCAGCTGCAAATCGCGCGTGGGAGGTCGAAGGGCGCTGTATAGCGCTATTATTCCCGGAGGGGAGGACAGGGGTGGAGGGTGAATAGGACCGGATCGGTGTGGGCCGCGTATTTTTTTTTTTCTGTTTTTTCCTCTTTTTTTTGCTTCCGCCGGATGAACAACGTGGAGATTTTCTTACTTGTTGTATAAAACTATATCTGGCCTCCATATGTGATCGGATGGCACGTGAAGCATTTCCACTCCACCGTATTCTTTTGGATCCCACTTTAACTTGTAATCGTACCATGACTGAAAAGACAGGAAAACGGATTATTAATCAAAAGCATAGAATCTTTCCATTGTTGCTCGACTTTTAAGCTGCTCTACGTTTGACTTTATATTTCACGAGAGTATGCGTGTGTGTGTGTGTGTGTGTGTGAGCGCGCGTGTGCGCGAGTATGGTAGAAGGAAGTAAGGAAGCGAGGGGGTGGGCGCAACTCTGGTTACTCTCATTTACATGAAGTAACCCATTTCGCATGCAACTTTAGTTCCCGATTTCTTTTACAAAGAATCCCACGGAGAGTCCGCGGAAACTTGGCCTTTTTTGCGATTCTACATCCACAGAGACATCTCCACACCACCCACGCGCACGTACGTTAAACCCGTGCGCGATAAATTCGAAATAGCAGATTTTCCGGGGAATATCCTCCCGCCCTCGTTCCCCTCCCCCGGCTTTTACGGGATACTGCACGTCGAATGACCTATTTCAGCGAAGGTCGCCGTTCGGACTTCGATTTTCGGCAATTAGAGAAATCCGCCGGATTTTCGCTAGGGTTATCGCGCGCGAGCCCCGGGGAGAATCGCCACGTGTCGTCGTCATCGACGTCACCGCCGTCGCCGGGATGCGTTTTCCTCGTCGGCTAAATCGACGGTTTAACGCGTGCGAAATTTCCGCGGAAGAAACTGGACGGATTCGGGGGTGGGAGGTGGGAGAGACCTCCGCAGTCTGGCAAACTTTTGCGGAGACTGGAGAGCGACGGTTCGTATTCGGTGCACATATACGGAAACGTGATCGCACACACGCGAATGGCCTTACGTAATCTGACGTTCGAAAGTGGGTTGCATGGTTGGTCGGAGATATTTTGTGGCTTTCGCCCGAAAGCGCCTGTCCGATCTTCGTTTCGCGTGCATCATTCTATTTGGTCCGTGGACCGATATCCATCCTTTCTCGACCGCCTATCCTGCAGCAGGTTTCTAACTCCCCTCCACCCCCGTTCGATCTGTTTTTTTTAAGACACGCGCAACCCCCGCACCCCCGCCCGACTTTTTTTCTCCACGGGCGAACGAGCTACGTTCGCCACCGGGAAAATGTCAGGTAACGACGGATAAATCTCGGTGGCTATACGATTATGGGAAATCGAACAGCCACTTTTCAACCCTGCTCCCCCCCCCCCCCTCCTCCCCCGCGGAACAACGTTCGAAACGCTTACAGCGTGCCATACCAAGCTTCCACCCCCGCGCCACTCTGTTTATCAGTTTCTTTCGCGAACTTTTTTCAGCCTCGGAAAAATACCGCTGTACTCCCACCACCCCCTGCATCCCGGGGAGTGAAATCACCTGGATCGAAAAGTCTGAATGGGGGTGGATGGACTGCGAGGATCGTGGCAGTTTGCACGAAAGTAATCCGGACGACAAATAAATGATAAATAAAAGCGCGGGATGTGCGTCGTGTGTGTGCCGAGCAACACGGACGTTTCGACGCGCCTTTGGCAATGATAGAGAAATAATGGAAATAACGGATCAAAGTATTAATGTCTCATCGTGATTTGTGATTTTATGCACCGGTACTACGCTCTTAGTCGTTGCAGCCATGTCACTGACATCGCGCACTGGAGAGCGAAAGAAACTTTACGCGATTATAACTTTATCGGCTACTGTACATGTAAACCAAAGGCGAACTATAATCGTAAATACGCGAATACGAGTATGAATGTGAGTATAAATTAAATATTTTTAATGGCGCGTCGAAAAGACTGCGTGATAAAGACAGCTGATACGGCGTGCTATATTTTTATCGAGGAAATTACCTGTTCGACCCAGAGGTTCGTCGTCATAATCTGGTTCTTGAGGTTCTGTGTGCAGAAAAACAGAGGGGGAAAAAAGGGGTGAGTTTTGGCGTGGTCCGACAAAGATTATTACGGTGATTCGCAGGATTTTTTTTGTTGGTAAAACTCACCACGTCGATGAGTTGCGAGAGCTTGAGCTTGATTTTAACCGTGAGGGCGTCGGAAACGTTCACTACAGGGCGCACCAGTTTGTTGTAATTCGACAGGAGATCGTCGTACAGCCGCTTCGCATCTGGATTTCCTGAGCATCCTGCAAATCACATCATCATTTTCATGGACGCGTGGATAAAAGGCCTCTCCTCCGTCCGTTCAAGGAAGATACGCGTGGGAGGAACACGGAGGATCGCAGTTTGGGGGAGGCAAAGGAAGCTGGCGAATTGTTAATTAATTAACCTGGAATGGAAAAAGCGAAGTAACGAATGATTCGACGAGCGTAAATTTATATAGGAAGCCTGTAAACGCGATGACTCGTTATCTAGACTTTTTGCTAGAAAGAGTTCGTCTCTTGAAGGAAAACACGGTACACACACTCATTTCCTAAGCAAACCAGTCGCGATGACCAATTTGTGACGAGGAATTCATTACATACGAATGGAAGAAAAATAAGGTGGAAGCAGTTTCAGGTGGAAATAAAACAGAGGAGGGGAAAAAGATAACACGCACGAGGAATCAAAAAACAGAAACGGAAAAATGAGAAAAATAGTACAATAGAAAGTTCTTTTTATCCATGCATCCATTATGCGAACGCTCTACTATTTTCTATGGGAGATTCCACAGTTTTAACTGTATATTTTTCTGTGAAATATGCAAATAACTATTGTTTTTTTTTTTCTTTTCATTTCCCGCCGAGGCAAATTTATTGAAAATAGTTTTCAATCAATTTTATTCCCACGAAATTGTCATAAATTTTTATTAGAAACTGAAATCCTCGTATTTTTTCCGAAGAAAATTTCGCATTATCGCACGACAGAGAGGGGGGAAGGGATGGAGAAGGGATAAAGACTAAAATTCAAGTGGACAGGTAGGACGGATATAACGAAAATAATCGAACAACAGAAATCGACTCTCGTTCGCCATTCCCAACTAAAAATTGGGCGGAGCGATCCGAGGAAAAATTAGAGAGAGAGAGAGAGAGAGAGAGAGAGAGAGAGAGAAGAAATCCCTTCCGAGTATTTCAAGAGACTTTAAATACTCGGGATAACTTTTCTTTGAGCAATTCTGTCCTTAAAGTTCTGCGCTAAGGTTTTCAAAGTTTGAAGAAATTTAGCGGTTCCTCGCGTTAGTTATTTTCAATTGGAACGAGGAGAGATTCTTCGTGCATCGAAGAAACTTTAAATACTCCCGATAGAGTTTTGTCTCTCGAGCTATAGCTCCAATTATCAATTAGTTCTTTCCCGAGAATAGACGATTCTTTCGCGCGATAACCGTGAAACGTGTTTACGCGAATTTCACGGAGTGACGATAACCGGGTAGCATCATCGAATCTTCCGCTTCGGAAAGCTCGGTAAACGCATTAAAATCGCGCAGCTCGAAATTGAATCCTGATAATTTCATCGGGCAAGGAAGAATCGATACTAACTTACCGTCGTTCGGCTCTTCGTCGGTATTTGCGGTTTGCCGATACACCCGACGTGAACGAACGACAATGCGTCTCTGAAAGCACACGACCGATTATCCGGACGGATCGTTAACGAGAAATCGGAGCTTGGCATCAAGTTTTTTTTTCCGCGTAACAAGTTTATTGTCCCGTCGAATTATCCATGAGATCGACGATCAATCTCGAACACACGGAAGAAGCTTTCGAACTTTCGGATATCCACCCCCCTCCCGCCGCCCCCGAGAACTTTCGAAAATCCGATACCCACTCTTAAACTTTTGAAAATCCGGTCTCCACCCTTGAACTATCGAAAGCGAGATCACCAGCCTTGATAAATTACGGTTACCATTCGCTACTTGCTTTGCGAAAGTATTTCCAAATTTCCTTTGATCAAACCACCCCCGCCTGCCTGCTGCCTCTCCTGCCTCCGGGAAAACACTGGCAAAATCTATCGCTCCCTGGTGAAAATGATCCGGTAAATCGAAGCACCCCGTGACTCTATTGGAAACAACGGAATGGTTTCTATCCGAACGATCCTTCTATGAAAATATTTTCATAGAAGCGCAATAACAACGCGTAAACACACAATTCCCTCCCCTAAATCTGTCAGTGGAAATTTTCTTTTTTACTCGCTTTGATTTTGCTCTAATGTATTTTCGGAAAATTACATAGCATTTTTCTGGCTGTTCTTTGGCTGCTCCTCTTTTTCTCGGCGGTTCCTTTCAACCCTTCCCCCGGCGAGTATTTGGAAGGCGATTTATTTCGAACGATCCTGGCTCCGCTTCAAAATGAAACTCGCTGCCAAGCCGCGCTACCGGACCATGGCCCGCGTTCTCGATGGAAAGTAGCAAAACACTCCTGCGAACCAACTCGCCGGAGCTGTAAATAATAACAGAAATTTTTTACACACCCCTATAATTGCTAACTATTCGCACAACGCTAAAAGAACAGGGAGAGAGAGAGAGAGAGAGATAGAGAGAGAGAGAGGGAGAGAGAGAGAGAGAGAGAGAGAAGAAGGAGAATCCTTTTGAAAGCAAAACTTTGAAATAAACTTCAAAGTATATTTTAAAGGTTTTTCATTTAATTTTTAAAATCTACAGTTTCACGAATTTCTTCCGCTAGAAATTACGGTTTAGTGGAATTAATTTATCAAGGATTAATCGCATTAATAATTCACTGCTAGTGACTAATGAATTATTGAGCGAGTGTTAGAAGCTTATTGTTAGTTCTATATTGATTGCTATTGAATCTTTCACAGCAATAGGAGTACTAGCAGCAGCAGCATTATCAGCATCAGTAGCAATAGCAGCAAGGACGTTTACTCTTTCAGCGTGACAAACCATCATTGTGTATTTGGCTATCCTAAATGACATTGCGGTAGATTCACTGCCATAGTATCTACATATCACGTTTGCCAAGCTAACAATAATACATGTAAACAGAATAAAGCTAAAATCAACATTTGTTCATCTAATAAACTCCTTAATCCATAAAACACAATATTTATTTAAGCGATATTTCTTCAGTAAAACGTAAGAGAAATGAAGAGAGGAACATTTTCTTTATACCCAAGTTCCTCATTCCTTTATCTTATATTTTCTTAGAATTTCTTCAGATATATCTGTCATAAAAAATGTTGCGGAAAGAGATACTTCCGGTTCATCTATGTATCATGCCCCTAAGCGAAGTCACCAACTACCTTCAGCTATACTAGAGCATATGTGGCTATCATCGAATTCCTTTATGTCACGTTGCATCATAAATTTAAGAAAACCGTCCGGCATCTGTGTATATTTCATTCAGAAGCTATGCGTCAAATTCAATATCTGGAAATCCAGATAATATGCCTTTACGTTAAACAGTTAGTACGCTACTTTATTAAAAATATAGAATTTATTAAAAAATCACCTAAAATTTAATTCTCTAAATTATAAGATTGTACTACAAATTCTTTCTGATTACAATTTCTTATAATTATATTGATTAGTTGCTAACAAAAAGTAGTTCCATTCAGTTTAATTTTTCTTTGATTTAATACTAAGTAAAGGGTTCACTTTTACCAAGTCTTGATTACATTTAGTGCATTATAAATAACTTATACAAAAAGACTTGGAGGTTTGTGTACATAGATCAACTCATTTTGAGCTCAAATATAAGACTGTTAAGTATAAAAAAGTTCCCTTGAGTTTTAATCTTTTTTGGCTTGCTACTAAATAAAGGTTTCGTCTTAAGCAAGACTTCATTACGTTTAGTCCATTATAAATAAACTATCCAATAAAACCTATAGGTTTATGCATATGAATCAACTCATCTTGAGTTCAACTACAAGATAGATAAATATCAAAAAGTTCCTTTGAGTTTTAATCCTTTTTAGCTTGACACAAAATAAAAGGTTCACCTTAACCAAGTTTTGAAACATTTAGCTTATTATAAATAACCTAACCCACAAGACTTGAAGGTTTATGTATATAAATCAACTCATCTTGAGTTCAACTATAAGATAGATAAGTGTCAAAAAGTTCTCTTGAGTATTAATCCTTTCTGGCTTGATACTAAATAACGGCCTTAACAAGTCCTGATTACGTTTAGTCCATTAAAAATAACCTATCCAACAAAATCTATAGGTTTATGCATATGAATCAACTCATCTTGAGTTTAATTACAAGATAAATAAGTGTCAAAAAGTTCTCTTGAGTATTAATCCTTTCTGGCTTGATACTAAGTAAACGTCTTAAGCAAGTCTTGATTACGTTTAGTCCATTATAGATAAGCTATCCAATAAAACTTATAGGTTTATGCATATGAATCAACTCATCTTGAGTTCAACTACAAGACAGATAAGTATCAAAAAATTCCTTTGAGTTTTAATCATTTTTAGCTTGACACAAAATAAAAGGTTCACCTTAACCAAGTTTTGAAACATTTAGCTTATTATAAATAACCTAACCCACAAGACTTGAAGGTTTATGTATATAAATCAACTCATCTTGAGTTCAACTACAAGATAGATAAGTGTCAAAAAGTTCTGTTGAGTATTAATCCTTTCTGGCTTGATACTAAGTAAACGTCTTAAGCAAGTCTTGATTACGTTTAGTCCATTATAGATAAGCTATCCAATAAAACTTATAGGTTTATGCATATGAATCAACTCATCTTGAGTTCAACTACAAGACAGATAAGTATCAAAAAGTTCTTTTGAGTTTTAATCATTTTTAGCTTGACACAAAATAAAAGGTTCGTCTTAACCAAGTTTTGAGAGCATTTAGGTTATTATAAATAACCTAGCCCACAAGACTCGAAGGTTTATATTTATGAATCAACTTATTTTGAGTTCTACTACAAGATAGATAAGTGCCAAAAAGTTCTCTTGAGTATTAATCCTTTCTGGCTTGATGTAAATAACGGCCTTAACAAATCCTGATTACGTTTAGTCTATTAAAAATAACCTATCCAATAAAATCTATAGGTTTATGCATATGAATCAACTCATCTTGAGTTTAACTACAAGATAAATAAGTGTCAAAAAGTTCTCTTGAGTATTAATCCTTTCTGGCTTGATACTAAGTAAGGATTTTAAGTAAGTCTTGATTACATTTAGTCCATTATAAATAAACTATCCAATAAAACCTATAGGTTTATGCATATGAATCAACTCATCTTGAGTTCAGCTACAAGATATATAAGTATGAAAAAGTTCTTTTGAATATTAATCCTTTTTAGCTTGATACTAAGTAAAATGCTCGCTTTAACCAAGTCTTGGATATGTTTAGTACATTATAAATAACCTAACTAACAAAGCCTGAAGGTTTATGCATATGAATCAACTCATTTTGAGTTGAGCTACAAGATAGTTAAGTATGAAAAAGTTCCCTTGAGTATTAATCCTTTTTGACTTGATACTAAGTAAAGGGTTTGCCATAACCAACTCTTGAATACATTTAGTACTTTATAAATAACTTATCCAACAGGACTTGAAGGTTTATGTATATGAATTAGCTCATCTTGAGTGAAATTACTGTATAGTTAAGTGTGAAAAAGTTCCCTTGAGTGTTAAATTTTTGGTTTGATTCTAAGTAAAGGGTTCGCCTTAACCAAGTCTTGATTACATTTAGCCCATTATAAATAACCTATCCAACAAAACTTGTAGGTTTATGCATATGAATCAACTCATCTTGAGTACAATTACTATATAGTGTGGTGTGAAAAAGTTCCTTTGAGTATTAATCCTTTTTAGCTTGACACTAAGAAAAGGATTCGCCTTAACCAAGTCTTGATTATATTTATTACCTTATAAATAATCTATCCAAGAAGATTTGAAGTTTTATGTGTATGAGAATGAAATCATTTTGAGATGCACTACAAGAAAAAGTGTACACCTTTATTAAATTTATATTACATTAAACTTGTGCTAAATGAACCTTCTAGTTGAATTTCAGTAAGATTGTATAGTTTTATCAACTGATCTTATTTATATGTTGAAATATAAGATATTTTACTGTAAAATAACATTCACAAATTTAATTCCTTTAAATCATAAACTGGAGGCAAATTGTATATATATCTTATATAATTCTTGATTCTAATGGAGCTCATCATTTGGTTTGAATATATATAAATTCATTTAGGAGATACCGCTCTGTACCCTCTATATCAATGGTAAAAGATGAAAATTGTGAGGGAATAGGAGAAATTACGTTTCCGGAACAGTCAGCGACGGAAATGCTTTCATTCGATGTCATCCGGCGGACTTGAGTTAAGTGCATAACGTTAGTAATGTTGAGGGTAAACGTCGAGTGTTTCGCTTCCTGAAACATTCATGGACTGCGCAACGTTTCTGTTCTGCTGTACACGCGCGTGTCATCAGGTTCTCTCTTCTTTTTCTTCTTTTTCTTTTACTCATTCTTTTACGCATCAGTAGGGAAGAAAATAAGCAGAAAAATATTCAGAAATAAAAAGCAAGAGTATTGGTTTTTAGAGACAATTGTACACAAATTGTATACTAGAAGAGAAAGAAGTGGAAATAAAAATAATTGGGGATATATGTCAGAGGGAAGAAGCGGTATGATAAAAGGAATGTAAAAACGATTGTATGTTAAAGTCAACGCATATCACAAGGTAAACTACGAGTAAAAATTTTAATGAGTTAATGGTACGAGTAAAAACCACGAGTAACAAGTTACAGAGAGAAATAGAAAGGGAGATAGCAAGAGGTATAGGTAAAAGGAAAAGGAAGAATATGTAGAGAAGAGGTATAAAGATGCAGTTTTATTTTCCTCACAACTGGTTTTACTAGCCTTTAGAAAGAGAAAATAAAAAAGATCAATGAATAAAGGAGTAGGACTGAATAATAACAATAGAATAAATAGAAGGAAGGGAAGGGAAAAAGGAAAACTTATGCAATAAGATACATGCTTTTAGATTGTTTACTATTAAAATTGAACAACATAGTTTTTATTTCTGGACACTTACTACTGTTAACTTCTCTATGAATGGATCATTTTATTAGGATCTAATTTACCATGGCTTCAATCAAATATTCTCTCTGCATTGCTTTCATGACTTATTGAAGTCTTTATTATACCCAATTGAGTTTTTCCTTTATGAAACAATATATTCACGTTTAATCAAATACATCTATTATCTAGATGTATAGAGGTGACACAGTGGATGTTTAATTGATATAGCACAAGCTTGCACGAGTAGATCAAATATATGTATATGTAAAACACGTATGGGAAGGTGATATTCGCGTCGAAATTGCAATGGTCGATCCTACCATTGTTCGTAACTAGAAATGCTGAGAATTCAATGCCAGTAATTCGACGATTGTCTATCAATTGTTCCGAGAGCTTCCTGTTTGGCTTTCGTTCTAATGTCTTCTGCTTTTTTTATAACCAAAAATGAAAAAAAAAAATACCAAGTCTAACCAAGTCAACACTTTGTTATTCGTGAAACAAATATTGATCCTTAACAGAGAAATGCACATAAATGAATAAAAATTGAAAATATTTGTTCCTCTAATCCGTATATCGGTTTCTTTTATTTACAACGTATCAATAGGGAAATTTAAAGATTTTCTTTATTTCTCTACCTGATATGAGCACCAGCACAATCCACATGATCCCCACCAGGCTCTTCATCATGTCATTGTGTCACGTCCACCTCATTTCTTCTCGCCTCTCTGCTCTTCTGATCCTTCACTGCTTACGCTGCAAAAAACAAATATTTTTTTCATTAATTATGCGTATAATCATAAACTTCATCTATATCAGTTTGCTTTAAATTCAATTGCTACATTCATTTGACAGATTGGAATTTTCCCGCATAGCCTGTTTCCACCGTGAAACATTAATTACAGCAAATAGCATATTATTAAAAGCTATTTAAAAGTTTCCAAGCACCGACTTGGAGTGTTTTACGAAAGGGGAACGAAGTATTTTCATATGCTCGGACTGAATTAATAAATTCTTAAATGCATCTATTAGTCATTTACTAGTTTTCCCTGCACCTCCCCCATTCGTCTCTCCCAATGTAAAGATTTGCATAAAATATCTTGAGCGTTTTTTCTTTTCAGTGAGCAATATAATCTATTTATAAGCAAGTACTCTCTATTAACCTGGAAAGCAGGGAAAACGTCAGCAGTGAATTATGAACAGGTAATTACGGGTTATTGTGAGAAAACTTACGATCGTTTCTTATACACGCTGTATTACGTATGATGTATTCATGTTGCGGATCCTGATTAATATCGCGCTATCTATACAATTTGTTTATAACTTGGATAATAAAGCACACTATCAAACCCATTCTAATGGCCAGCTTTACTCATTTTTACACAGGAAAAATTGTGCGCTCCCTCTTCTTTCTCGAAGAGGAAAAAGAGGAAGAGAACGAGGAAAACGAAAAAGAAGAGCCGCTCGTCCGACGTTCGCGAGAACGTATTTATTTGCTTATCTCGGTTATTTCATTCGATTAGTTGCAGGGTAAGAGCAAAAGTTTGAAGCTAAGAGCACACACTGCTATGGATTCCGAAGTCTTCCAAATACGCGAAAGATTAACTAATCTGAGACTTTTCTCCTCTTCTCGGCTCAATGATCCGATTTAAAAGCGGCGCGCACCCTTTACCAAGTCAACTCTAAAAATCCCTTTCATACGGTCAGTTGCAGAGCGCCGCAATTGGTTTTACAGACAAGCACCACGTGCCTGAATGGAAGATCACGTGTAAAACGATTCACAAAGCCCGGGAAACAAAGACGATGGGAAGAAAAATTGTCGCCAGGCGCACCAATAATTTATCACCCTTTAATCCCATTCTTCGCACCTAATTCATATACACATATGTAAAAACTGATCGCGTTTCCAACAGCCCCGGCTGTTTTCTCTTTATTTTTCGCTGGCGAGAGCAAAGTCGTCCATCTCCCGCCGCAGCTCGGGTACAATAGAAACAATCGCGAAATTCCTATTAGAAAAATCTTGTTACTTCGGGAGGAGCGCTCGTAACCTTTTAATAGGTCAAAAGTTTCCACTTTGATACTTTTATTATATAAGAGAAAGGAGAAAAGGGAAATTTGATCTTCCTGAAAATTCTTTCAGACGTTCGATGGACTTTTAACGAAAAAGAAGAAAGCGGGAGGAAGGAGGGAAAAAAGCAAATAATCCTCAAAGGAAGGCGCGTCTTCCTTTTTTCACGAAAATTTATTTAAGCTTCAAAAGAGCAACGCAAAGCAAATCCTTCCGTGATTAATATTCGAGAGACAAAGGGAGCGGACAATAGTATCCATCGGGATGAAATAAGATCATCTTTTCGTCACCGTACCACTCGTCAAAGTGATAAAAAGTACTTTTCGTCAGCCCGACAAAAAGTGCACCGTGCACCGCGCTATTCGTCACCCTGATAAAGAAAACTGTTTATCCTTCGGGAGGGAGGGGAGGGGAAGTCCCTTTCGAGTTAAATTGATTCCGGATCCCATCAAGGTCAGCGGAGCAAAGGCAAGGAGGTGTGGTGTATTCATCCTAGAGGGTTGTATTCAACAGGATGTAAAATGTAAAATTCTCTGGTAAATTGGGAGGAATTGCGATTGCACCTATTGCCGAGGAGAGAAGGGTAGAGAGGAGAGGAGAGGAGAGGAGAGGAGAGAAGGAGAGAAGAAGAGGAGAAGAGAAGAGAAGAGAAGAGAGAGTCGGGGAGCTTGTTTCACCGATCCTTTTATGTAACGCGAGGTAAATAGCAGTTGAGGGTTGGGTGGGGGTGGGGGTGGCGCATTCTTGTCGCGAGTGGGCAAGAAAGGGAGAGGGGCCCGTCGACGTTGCTCTGCTTTAAATTGCAAAAAGCGACAGTGGAAACAAGCAGGATACTCGTTTATCCGCGAGAAAAAGCTTCGCTCGTCGTTCTCTCCCCGATATTTCTCTCCCTGGCCCACCCCTTCTCTTTCTATCAGCAACTCCGTCCTGCCCCCTCTTCCCCGACGCAGTTCTCAAACTCTTCTTATTTCTTCCTGGGACCCGCCCCCTCATCCAGCGGCAACTGGCTGCTGCACTCCCAATTTTCCTACAAAGGAGAATCCTCTCCCACGAGCGCGTTTCCCTGCATTTCCAATGTAAACACGTGACGACCTTCCCTAAATTGTCTTCTCCTCCTTTTTTCTCGCAGCCTCCCTCGGACAGTTCCGCTCCTCCCCGCCCCCTGCCATCTTTTATTATTGCATTCTATATGCATCTGGCCCACCAACCTGTGGCTACGCTTCTCTCCGGGATTTTCACCAGGTTCTCGCCGGGAATTCCCCTGGCTCGTTCGTTCGTTAATTTGGAAAAATCATTTGGAAAAATTTCGCGAGTCTCGTTCGTCGCTGTTACTCCAGCGCTAAATTTTCGCGCGGCTCGTGGGGCAGCACTGGAACGATACTCTGGATTACATGAGATGCCTCGGCAAGGAATTATCGATACGATTTCCAGTGACAAATCGTTTCCCTATTGACGTTCCACGTTATCAATTCGAGTCGTTCGGAAAACACGGGAAAATCTTTTCTTATTTACGTTCCGCGCGTCGTATGCTCGCACGAGTAAACGATCAACTTCGCTCTGTGCGTGCGCGTGTGCGTTCCACCTCCGTATCCGGGAAAATCCTTTTCCCCTCTGCCCCTCCTTCTCCGGCAAGGGATCTAATCGCATCTGCGATCGTTTCCCTCCCCCCTTTCGATCGATTTGTTTCACGGTGATGCGACCAGCGATCGTGCTCTCAATTTGTCATTAACTTTCGTTAAGAGCGTCCCCCTCCCCCCCGCGGGGCGAGTTAAAAAATAATCAGAGTTGGCTGAAATTTGTCAAAGAAAATAATGGAGGCGTTGCATTGGCCATGGACACCGCGCGAGTGGATGGAAATGCCTGGGAAGCGTGGGTGCGCGGATAATACGCGTGTGTGCGAGGGGGTGGACAGCGAAAGGCACGGCGGGGGTGGCTGGCGTGACAAAGCCATGGAAAGTGGATAAAAAGCGTGCGCAAAAAGAGAATAAACACGACCAGAGCTTAGGCGGAAGCTCGCAGCGACGGGAGGAGGGAAATTCTTTGGGTGGTAGTCGGTGCAAAAGTTTCGTCGCCACGCGAGGAACTCGATGGCGAGCGGAACTGCTGCGTTGATCGCTGAATTTCTCCCTCTACTTCCGGACGACGAATGCGCGTCGATACAAACTCGCGCCCGTAAAATGTCCGATTAGTCACTGGCTCGAAAAAAAAGCTAGCGAACCACGAGCGTGTATCTCAACCGGGGGGTTCTAAGCGTATACTTCGTTAACCCCCTCCGCTCGCACCCCCCGGTGCGCGAAAAGCGACCGAGGAGAGATCTCGGGGTAATTTTTTTCGCGTTTCCGTATGTTCTCTCGCCCCGTCGCGCGCCGTCCTCTTCCCTAAGCCCACCCCCGCTTTCTGACTTCTCCGCCCGGAACAGGATTACGAGAGTAAATGATTTGGAGGGTGAAAATATGAGTTTAAAAGTGACGCGTGAGCGAGCGAGTGAGAGAGGGAGGTGAAGAGGCGGGGTGATCGAGAAGGGAGGAACGGAGATTGATGCGGGCTGGTTGGAAATCGGAAGGGGTGAGGAAAAGAGTCTGAGAAGAATGGGGGATGAAAAGCGCAAGTACGTATACCGTGTGTCAGCAATACGTCACTCGGCAAAGGAAAAGCAAGCGAGTTTGAATGGTAGATGAAGGCTAATCCGCTCTTACCGAGTGCGAGAGAAGAAGAGAGCCGACAAGCTGGGGCGAGGGGTCGAAGGGGTTGAGAATGCAAGAAGGGGTTGCACGATATGACTGGCAGCCACTTATTATTATCGGATATTTGGTCTCGGGGTGAAGCGAGATCGAGCTAGTGCCAATATCCCGTTATTTCGCAATACGCTGTCCCCACCCCCTTCCTCCCTCTACTCCTTTCATCCCCTATACCTTTCTCCCTCTCCTTTCAATTTCATTGCTAGCCGGCCCTTTCGACGCTTCTCAGTTCTATCCTTCCACCAGGCAGTGCGAAAAAAACGAATCCACGAAAGCATATCCGATTCCCTAAGAGAAAATATCCCTATCAAAATGTCTTCAATTTTCCACCCCCATTTCCAAGGTCTCGAACGAACGCTGTCGCTCTAATAGTTTCCACGAGAGACAACGGCAGTATCGCATTTTCATTCGTTAATGAAACTCCGCGTATCGGATAGCCTCGTGAGTGGTATTTGTTTTTATCGCCCGCGGGGTGTATCGTCGTCTCGCCGAGTGGGGTGGATCATCCCTCGATTTCTTCCGGCGGCTGGTGGATCGCGATAGCGTTCATTAGACAGCACGAATTGTAAGTCGTGACGAGAACGAGGGTGGGATTCGAGGTTTCTCACGAGCAACCCCTTATTATCCCCGGAGCACCCTCGTATCGGTAACCCGCCGTTGAATCTTCCGAAGCGATAATTTGCCCCCGAAAAGAAGAAGTTCCGCGGAAATATTTCCCACGGCTCCCCAGCGAAGATTGATAAATAATTCAATGCAGCCGCCGTTCCCCTCGGAGATTCATATCCGTTGAATCATTTAGAATTCACGCTCAATAAAATGCTAAATTTAATAAATTTCGCAAAGTTCACGCGGATCGAGCGTAAGGGGAGCGATAGAATTTGGGAAAATGTAGAACGGAGAAGGGGGTTGATGGCGGAACGAGGAAGAGGATGAAGAAGAAGAAGAAAGAGCAGAAGCAGAAGCAGAAGCAAAAGCAGAGGAGTAGGAGGAGAAGTTTATTCTAGCAGGATGTTGTTTCTACGCCATGGTGCTCGATCGATAACTTCGAACTTGTCGCCGTCAGTCCTGGGTACTCGGCTTAAGAGTGGATAATTATCTGTCACGCTCTCCCAGCTCCTGTCCGATACGTGTGACGAGAGCCTTAAAACCTTTCCCGCAACTTTTTCCTCTCCTCCCCCTTCATTTTTTCCAGTTTTTCTCCAAGTTTTTCTGCAAAAGTTGCCGCGCCTCGCAAACTCCTCCCCTTCCCCTCGTCGGAACTCGTCTCGCTCTACTAAATTCTGATAATTTTGGTTTTGTAGCGCAACCCCCGACTACCCCCGTATCACCACCTATCCGGTACCACACGGTCAGTTTCACCACCGTCGCCACCGCCGCCGCCGCCATGAACGTACGACGCTGTCGCGTTGAAGATTTTTCAATTATTAACGTCACAGCCAGGTCTCTGTTTTATAATTCGACCCGACAGCGGACCGTGAAATCGTAATGTGTCACTCGATTAAGAATAAAGTTACGAAAGTAAACCAGGCTGCGGTGGTTTTTAATCGACGCTCCCTATGGGGGCCCACCCCCGTGGCTTTCGCGAAAACTTGCGCGAGTACCGCGAGCACTGTTTAAACTCCACTCGAAAAACCGGGCGACATATCATAATTTATATCCCTGGGAAATTATTCAGCGCTTTTACCGCGCTATGAAAGTTCCGCGCGTGCGCGCGCGCGCGCGCGTCCTTTTTTCCGTTCTCTCGTTCTTACCGAGGAAGCTCGGAGCCCGTCGGGGGAGGAAGAAGAAATTTAATTGGCCATCGAGGAAAGTTCGAGCTGCCGTTGAGAAAAGTTTAAGAAAGCTTCATGATGATCCTGCTTATTTCCTCTATGAGCAGAATTCCCTATTATCCCTCGTAATTCCTTTCTTCATTCTGGGATTTCTGATTTGCCACCCCCCACCCCTTCTCTCTTTCTCTTTTTTCTATCCCGCTCGTCGTCCTCCTCTCGAGTTATCGAGCAATTTCACTCTTCTCCCGCACACGTTGGGACAATTCCCTCCGCCGGATCGACGACAGGAGTCGAAGGTATAAAATTATGAAACGATCCCCTCCTCGAGTGGGGTTGAAACGCGTCGCGCCGACTTCGACTCCGCAGAATCTGTTTTAAGAGGGAGGAAATCCATGCTGGGAGGGTGAGAGGGAAATCCCTCCAATTAATGTAGCAATTAATGAAATCTCTCCCTCGTTTTCCGATCGAGATATTTCCTTTGACCGTCTTTAAACAAACAGAGATTTTCCCCGGTAGCGAGACCACCGCGTTATAATACGCGCGGTAAAGTATAAAATTATACAATAAAGCGCAACGGCGGCGGCGGCAGCAGCAGCAGCAGCGAAATATCCAGGAGAATAAAATGAGGGGAAGCGATTTATCCGAGTCAATTGAATTTCTTTTTCAACGCAACTGCACGTCAAAGCAGTTATTGCAACGTAATTCCATTTCTCGTCCCCATGTTTATTTCCGATTGGAACAAGATTCCTTCTTACCTGTTCAATGATTGAGAGGAGCATTTCGATGGAACGTTATTTGTCATCTCTGTCTTATCAGCCGCATACATCCATGGCTACCTGCTCCTCTCAATTATTCAAGCGATTAATCCATGTAGCAAAGTGCTGGCGTTTGAAATAAACCGAATCGATACTTTGTCAGTTACCTCCTGGCGAATTAAGTAACAAAGTCACTGAACTCTGGCTCTTAACAAGCGACACACGTCCACCCGTTTAAACCCCATAAAAGCCCCCTTCCTCGTCCACGGGGCTACCTGCCATTGTTATCTCATTATAGCCGCCGTTATCATTGACCTCCGCTACTGCTCTTACTATTTTATCATCCTTCTGTCGCTCAACACTTTGATTGTTCGATTGTCTCGTTGTTGCTGTTGTTGTTCTAATTGTTGTTGTTGTTTCTGTAGTTGTTGTTCTTGCTGTTGCTGTTATTCATGGCATCTCGAAACTTAAGGAACGTGGGGCTCTTTATTACGTAATAAGCAAGGGAAACTTTGCTGCGTAACACAGTTGGATAGTTTTACAATCGCGAGAGGAATTAAATCCGTATCTAGCTCTCCCTGTGTTACTTCTTAATGGCTTTTCCACTTATAACGGTATTTATCGGACAGCGCAACGAAGCTGCGTAGTAAAGGGTGAAAAGGTAAAAGTTGCGGAATTTCCAGCGTTTCCTCGGTAGTTTCGCAAGAAGGGTGCGACGGCGATGGTGGACGAAGGGGGTGGTTTTTGCAGTAAAAATTTGGGATTTCTCGGTACGACGGTGAGCGGGGGACGAGAGAAGGAGGGAGGGAGGGAGCTCGCGGAGGGTGCTTTATCGCGCGAGACGCGCAAGAAAAATAATGAAAAGTTTCCTCGTGGGGTGGTAGGTCGATGGCCTTGTAATCGTCGGAAGAATCAGGTCTGACGTTTAATGGGCAATTTTGCCGGTGTGGATCGCTGCCTCGCTTGCCGCGGCGACGTTCCTCTCCAGTGTTTTCTGACCATCTTCCCCCTCCCCGCGGCCCCACCTTCGATTTAATAGAAGCGCACGAGCGCGATTCAATTGCGCCGGGCGTAATGCGCTGCCGGCGTTAATTAAATTCCGAGTTTGCAGTTGGTTTTAAGTCAACGATCGCGCGACACCCGGTAGCGGACCATCGCTCCAGGTATGCTTAATTTATTAAGCGGACGACGCCATCTTTAAACGTCGATGCCCCGCGCGCGTTAATGAAACCCCACGGATTTCCTTCGACTTCGCGACCACCCCCGGTGGCCCACCCCACGCCCCAGACAAATATTTAATCAATTCTATTTGACGAGGAACGTGCTTCACTACCGACCTGGAGGATTATCGGCTATCTCTCTTTGGAGAGGGACCACTCACCCCTTTGACCCCCCTCGGTTTTAATCGACCGCCCCTTTCGCGCGCGAACCCCTTGTTTATCTTCTTTCATCGGGCTCTCCATATTTACAGGTGTACGAGAGACGTTGAAATGTCTTCTCTTCGTTGAGAGAATGGTGGGAGATGCAAGAAAATCGAAATTTCCTTCGGCCACGCCAGCCACCGGATGGGAATATCCAGTGGAGTGTACTCGAAGAAGCGGCACTAGCCGGGAGTTATCAAAGCTGCGTGAGCTATTTCCTCCTCCCTTTCACGTAAAGTTCGCGTCTGCTGCTGACTCGCGCTCCCCGGAGGTTGAAAAACACGTGAAGGATGTTGGGAATTATGAAATCGCCTCCTCGCGTCAGGTCCCGCTAAATAAATATCCGTATAAATATCCAGCGAAGTCTCTTTGCAGAAGGAAAACGCTCGGTAGGGTGAGAATAGCGTCGTCGAGACACTCACCCCCCGCCCCCTAATTAGCTTTTCCCTCTTTTCTAGACTAGCCTGGAGTTTCTTTTTAGGTGCGCAATGGCTGCGATAATTAACCCCACGCGGAAGATACTTACAAGTGTGTACACGGGGGTAGTTTTTCCTTTTTGTTTCGGTAGCACCATCACCACCCCCCGCCGCGGAGACTATTCGCGATATTTAGCCGCGGCCCCGCTACGTGATTACATCGCTTTAATTGTTTCCAGCGGAGACGGTCAACCCTTATTAAATTCATAAATCTGCTCTACCGGCAAAAACAACTCCGCGGAGCTTACAAAGTAACTGGTCTCGTGATTTAAGGACGCGCGCTAACCCCCGCAACCCCTAACGACAATTCTACAACCACGCGTTCTTCCCTTCCGTGTGACACGGATGTTTCTTAAAACGAATTTAACGCGACTTCAGCGAGCTCTGTGGGATGTACAGCCGAGGACGGATATGGACGCTCTCTTCTGACGTCACCACGATGTACATTCGGCGATTTTTCTTCTTTTGGCCGTAGATTGTCTTACGCGCGTTTGTCCTCTCCGTCTTTCGCGCGAAGGTGGAAAAACAGTGTTGCGATCTCAGCGACGACGGAGACCTCGTATCTGTCCCCGGCTGTACACGGATTCCATGAAAGAAACTGCTACGGATTTCATCGTTCACCCCTGCCATTTCTTTCTCCGACGGTCTCGCTGTCCCTCGGAGAGACAATTGTTTCCTCGAGCTTCGATATCTTAAACTTATTTAAGAATCTACTGGAGCGAGGAAGAAAAACGGTGGAACTGTAAATCATTAAGCTGGAGATTTATCTGCCAGGGGTGTATCTCGACGTGGTAATTTCAATATTTTTACCGAATCCTCTCGCGGAAAGGAGAGACCGGGAGGGGAGAGGGATATTTGCGAATGATGTAAGAAAAACAGTAGGATCGCGCATTTTGATTTACAAGCTCTCATTTGAATATAAAGAAGCTAATGGCTGTTCGGGGAAGATTTCTCTGATTTAATAAAAAGATAAGTTTATAATAAGACAAGATGAGATAAGGAGCCATCAAATTTTCCCTTCATTTTCCTCGCTGTCAGTTAAAGTAATCTATCGATTTACACTTTTTTTTTCCAAGAGATTCCGCTGGAAATCTTATTTCAACTTCCGTAATTTTCCTCACATAATTTTTCATGCAATTTTCACAGGTATAATACACTTAAAATCTCCTTACCGTTCACCCTTTCCCATTGGCCGGGCTGTCGATTATTCAGAAATTACGAAGATCTGCCAGTTCCCTTTTATATTCCTGTTTTCACCCTAATTTCACAGCCGGAGCGGAGTAGTCTCGATTTTTATGCGTCTCTCCCCGCTCGTGTTGCCGGGGAAAATTTAAATTCCCGCAGGAAGCACGTTAAGGGGGTGGTTATCGGCTGTGACAAAAATTGCCGGGGTCGCGTACCTGCCGGAATTTTGTCGGCCAGTTCAGGTGAAAATATTACTGGACGCCGGTCGAACGATTACCATAAAAATACCCCTCCTCCCCCTTCTGCTGCCGCCGAAACAATCCAGAGACACGAACGCGATCGTTGACAAAAAAAAAAAAAAAAAAACCGAAAAAACAATTACCGTGTTCGCTTCTGTAAAGGGATAAAGGGTTAAAGGGCATAGATCGCTGCTGCGAACCCCGTAACTCTTTAAAAGAATAAACTTGTCAAAGTTGGCCTAACGACACACCACTACCAATACCGCCGATGATAAAACGCGTTCGAATTTTCCCCTCGGAAAGAAAAAACAGTCCCTCGCGCAGATTGGTCCGCGAACGTGATTTCGAGGAAGAGAAAAAAGATGGCAAATTTTGGCCAGGAAGGCGAAATCGTTTCGTCCCGTGCAATTAACGCGAGGAAGAAACGCGACACGACGACGAGGAGGAGCCGGCAGCGCTCGTTTTGACGGGGGGGAAAATCGAAAAAATTTTTCCGATGTCGCGTAGATATTTATTTTCTATTGGAAATTACGCGGGTCCGATGGAGGGCGGTGCTGGGGGTTAATTCGAGCGACTTACACACACACACACTCTACCGTGCAGCGTTTAATTTTTTCCCTAGGTATAAATCGCCGGAGATTAATTTTCATCAAAAAATCAAATCCCGTTACACGTGTCCGTAGGTGAGTAATTGGATTTCTGAATGCTTCAAATAATTCCCGGTCGGTAAAAACCGAGTCGGTTTGACGTTTCGCTTGGCATAATTAAAAATCGTTAATTTCCAACGAGACGGATAATTGGCATTTCCCCCATTGAGAGACACCCCCCCACCCCTCCGTAGGATATTTTGCCAAGATAAACACGTGCCGTTTGATATTCCAGCGACGAATCTTATTAGGCGAGAGGCGTCCCAGTGATTTATCAATTGGAATTCGATGATTTATTGGCAGCGATCTAAGAACGCTCCATCTATCAGTGTCCCGGGGGGAAAAAGGCTAACAGACTGCGGCTTGTCGATATCCAAAGAGTTTAGTTAAACCAGATTATCCTAGCCGGCACCTCCGCCGCCTGCAAATCCCAATTATCCCGACTAACAGCACTTTAACGGCGGTTTCGACAAACGGCGTCCATTAAGTTAAGAAACAGCCCGATCGAATGAAAATCAAAGAGAAAATCACCCCCCATCCCCCCATCCACCGCGTTGCCACTTTCTCCCTCTTGCCTGTCTTCGCACCCCCCCCCCTCGTCGGCGCGTCCACTCTTTGTTTACCGCCACTTTTACGAAGCTCGTCGACGCGATCCACCCTCGCGACTGCGAACCCCACGGCGTTGCGACGAAACAGCGGGGTAAATAATAATCGACTGCCTCCGAGTGATTTTTCCATCGAGGTTTTCGCGGAGCAACAGTTTGCGGGGAAAAATGCGAGGGCGGCGAAACTCGAGAGCGAGGGAGAGAAATTTTTGAGAGGATAAAGCGAGAGGGTGGAATCTCGCCTTGTGGACTGGCGCACGTTTGCTCGTGGGTCACAGGGTGCGGCGGCGGTGGTTAAGGGTGGGACGTGGAAACGTCCCTCGGGTACTTTATTTTTCCATGAGTCCAAGTACGAGGTGGCATTTTATAAGAGTTCTCGAGGATCTTACTGGCTCTTTCTTTTCCTCCGCAGATCTATGCGCTATATGCATGACTACCAGGAAGCTCTTAGGAAGGCTGGGAAGGGGTGGGAGGGGGTAATCGCGGAAGAGCTTCCGCGAGACCGTCAAGGGACTCCGAATCCGGGAGTAGCCGGCTTGCCAAGCAAGCAGCCTGGCATTTCATGGCATTCCACTAGCTGAAAGCGTCAGCCGGAGACGTACCGATCGAATCCTCCCCCGTTCACCCTCCACCCCTGCCCTGTCCGACCGCCTGGCAGCCTACAGCCGCTACAGCCACGCAACCACACAGCCACCCCCTTCCCTTCTTGCTTAGCCGCTATGCTACTTCCTGGCGAATGCTTAATTTTCCATGAACTCCCAGGAGCCCTCTGAAATCCTCCCCATTGATTTCCATCCAACACCCTTTTTTCCATCTGGAATCAGGAGCGACGGAAGAGCCCTCGGATACGGGCCGGCCGCCATCTTGCTTTTCTCAGAGATTCCCACGGTGAAACTTCCCCTCGCGATAGAGGGTTGTTTTCCAAAACAAACGCGAGTCTCTCGCTCTCCGACGGTTCGATTGATAGGCGCGCGTCCGGCGCAGGGGTAGTTTTTTTTTTTTTTTGATTCCAAATTCGTCAGCAATGGCCGCCAGGGTGCATTTTCGCTGCGTCCCGATGACTCGTATCGCGAGACGAGTCACTTTCCTCCCTCTTCGAATCGTCCAGAGACTTTTCCGGGGTGTATTTTGTTTCTTAGGTTATGTCTTGAGTTCTGATCGAGGTCACCCCCCACCCCCAACGTTGAAGGGGGTATATGAATATTGCGAGAGGCTCCGATATCGGAGAGAGAGACATAAAATCTGCCAGAGGCTGGCCCGTACATTGTTTTATCGTTACCGTTATAAAAGACAAAGTGCACGCATAAAACTTGCATTTTCCAATCTCCGGAATCTTATCGCGCGGCCACAACTCCGTGAAAGAAAAGCGTCTCGCGGAAAACCCTGGCAGCCCAACCCCAACCCCTCGGTTCAATCGATTAGCCGACCTGCTGAAAATTTATGAAAAAAACCACCCCCTCGTAGTTTTCTCCAGACACGCTGGCAATCCAGGCATAATTAGCTCCCCGAGCCTGAACCGAGGGTGGGGAGGGGGTGCGGTTGCACGCGCGCATTCGCACCCCCGCGTGATTGGGCACCCCTGTCCACCCTTGGCGGCGGCGGCGGCGGCGGCGGCGGCAGTATCATTGATAAAAAGTACCGGTGACATTTAGAGCCGGTGCAGTCTAACGACGGTTCATCGGCTTTCCCGTAGGGTTCGCGTCACCGAAGTAGGTGTAATAGCAGAGAGTTTTATGGGTTAACATAAAAGATATATTATGCTTCGCGGAAGAATGGCCTGGGGGGTGGGTGAGGTGGCCCCGTCAGCAGCGCGAACGCATAGGAGACGCGTCCTACGAGGAGAGACGCAAGGACACGCACGCAGGAAACACCCCGAGGACCCTTCGCTATTCGCCCCTTCCACCCGCGGCCCACTCCGGATTCTCAAGGCGTATTCCAAGTTACCGGCGGAAAACTCTATCTAAAAGGGGAGCCGATAGGGCGCACGGCCATACTATAAGGGCTTAAATGTTATTTCCTCGTAAAAACGCAGTAAAGCTCGCGCGTAAGAGACAAGCGCCAATAAACCTAGTGAAATCTCGCTAAGTTCTCACGCGGTGACTTTGGAATAGCGTTTTAATGCTGCGGGCATCGCTAAATCCCCTCGACAGAATGATCTCCAATCGCAAATAAGAACGCTAATAAAGTTCCTGGCAAGTCTCGCCACCGGGGGGAGGGGAGGCAGGGTGAGTGAGTTTCGAATTTCAATGGGGAAATTTAGGGGCGCGAACGAGCGAACGGGGTTGTATTTGTTATTTGGCTGTTATCTCGATAAAAAAGGGAGAGAGAAAAAAAACGGAGAGAGAGAGAGAGAGAGCTGGTAACACCTCCCACGGATCTGTTTCCTATTGTGTTCCCTATTATGTTTCTCCCCTATTCTCTTCTATTATCGCGTTGACATTGCCGGCGATGACTTTTCTGGGTTATTCCGGTAACGCGTTATCGGCCATTTTGTTCGGTCCCGCGTGCCACGATCGATACTTTTATCAGGAGGGTGTTGTAATTCGCGAGTAATTTTCCGAGGATGATGTACCAGTTAGCCGTGGCGATTGGAAATCAACCAAGTCCGAATTGGGGCGCGGCGCTTTTTGCCGGTGATCGCTGAGGATCCGGCAAAGTTTTCGATCGACTTCCGGTTCGGGCACGCGGCATCACGGGGGGTGAGGCAGGGGCGAGGAGGGCGATCTTCTGGGTGCAGAATTGCCCGAAAGGGTTGCTCGTGAGTCGCGACGGAAGAGGAGGAGAAGAAAGAGGGTGGATGACGAGGGGGAGGGGGAGGGGGTGAAGGAGAGACCGGTGAAAAGTTTCAGCCGATTTTTAACCGCGAGAGGCCGGATCAGGGGGATATAGCGGATGTTACAAACGTTTTTCATGCACGGTTATTGACAGTCCCCGCTTGCACCCCCTCTCCCATGCAGCGGCACCCCTCGAGGCTGGGGATACTCGTTAAATCGGATAGAATGTCCTCGGCCGACGTAAACTTCGTAATGGACTTCCGAAGGCACGTGATAGCGAGTGAACTACGCCCCCGCATCGGCATTGGCATCAACGGACATGGACCAGCAGCCCCTGTCTCTCCCGATCTACTCCGAAGCTACTCCGAGCCACTCTCTCTCTCTCTCTCTCTCTCTCACCCCCTCTCGATCGACTCCCATTCTACTTTCGCTGGATTTACGATTTTCCGTAAATTGAGTTTCCCTGCCAGTCGACATCGCCGCACAGACTGCCACCGCGCTGGAAATGGGAATGTCGATGAAAAATACACAAGACTGGTATCGATACACTTGTTCGCCACAGGTGAGGGTGTCCACCCCCGATCGGTCATCGGTCGCTTTTAACAAGCACGTCGAAATGCGACAGCCCTATTAACCCTTTTCCAGCTGACCTTTCGATAAGGGTCATCGAGATTCTTGCCTAATTTTTCTTCTCCTCTCCCTTTCACCCTCCACCCCTCTCTTTCTCGCTCGTTTGAGAAATTTTTTAGGCCGTTGATTAGGTTTCTCCTATTTTTCTCCAAGTGCCCTGTTTATGCTCGATGATCGTTGAAAAAGGTAATTTAAGAGACACTCGAGCGAAGTACTGTGAATTAAGCTTCGTAGGGGAGAATCATCCGCGGGGGACTCGCCGGGAATATAAAAGAATATTTCCTCTGTCATACGGAAAAGACATTTATCTTATTCTCAAGATATGAAATCGGATCACAGCGAGGAAAATGTCTTTTTTAAATGAGAAACGTCATGTTTTTAATAAAAATTTTTAAGTACGGAAACGTACAGCTCTCTTCGGAAAAATCAGAGGGAAAGAGCACACAGTGGAGTTATATAAAATTCCATTTAAACGGTAAATAGACTTTAAGACACACACACGCGCATAGAAAAAGACGCGCGTATAAGCACGCACGAGAGAAAATTGCCAAGAGAAAATAAATTGGCTTTGAAAAAGTTAAGGAAATACGTTTCTGGAAATTTGACACGGGAATTTGAATAATATAGCGAATGGCGGTGGAGTATTTATCACATCTTCGGGGAGTCGGGAACAAAAAAGCAAAACAAAAAAAACCGTCAGCGACATAAATACTGTTGCCAAGTACAGCTTATCTGTATTATTTCAGTAGAATTTCAGCGTTGCGCGCGTTTCTGAAAAACAAAATGGGTGAAAAAGGAAAAATGAGAAAGAAAAAAAAAAACAAAAAAAAGAAAGAATGAAAGAAAAAACCAAAAAAAAAACAGGAGCAACAACAGAAACGAGGGAGAAAAAATCTCCGAAAGTCCGCGCGACCGTGTAAATGAAAACTGGCATTATTTATGAGAGGTCGCAGAATTTTCCAAAAAAATTACTTATCGCACGGGGCCCCATGGCTCCTAGCAAGCTTTCGCATTTTGCGTTCACCGCGGAAAATTCGCATCGATGCGTAGCGAGGAACGCGAGAGCGCGAGAGCGCCAGTGGAATACTTCCACTTTGGTCAGACGCCCATTTCCTCGGGGTTATCACGAATCGCGGAGTGGCGTGGCGTCGCGTATTAATTTAGGGGTCGACTCGTGCGTTGGTCCTGGGTCATGCCAGGTGGAGCATGTTAATGGGTTGACACGTTTCGCGTCGTGTCGCTACGCGATACAATCCAGAATCAAGGGTTATCGCAGTCTCGGGAATTCGAGCGAAAGAGAGGAGGAGCCGGTTGGTTCCCGGTGGAATTGGGGGATGACGCTGGGGTAGGGCAGGGCAGTGCAGTGGAGTACAGTGCGATGCGGTGCAGGACAGGGCGAAAGAAGCGGGTGGTGAAAAGTCCTCGTGAAAACTTTCGGAAGAGCCAAATGAATTTGATCGCCGGAGAAGCCAGACGTATTTCAATGAATCCCCGTGCAATTATAATCCCTGTCACGATCTCCTGGAATATATCGCGAGACAGCTCATCAGCATATTCCATTTCGAGGAAAAATCCAGAGAGCGTTCGTGGATTCGGTCCACACGCCGCGGTTGAACAATTTTTCGCGTCTGGCACGTCTTCCAGTGCTTCCGCTTTTCCATAACCGTTGACACGTCCGGGAACGGAGCATATGGGGAGAGAAAAGGTGAAGGAACATGTTGGGCTTTGGAAATCAAGGGGGGGGGGTTAGGGTGAGTGCGAAGGTGAGTGTGAGAAGGAAGAGGAGGACGAAAGCGAGGGCGAGGGCGAGGGCCAGTGCCAGTCGAAGTAGGGGTGCTAGCTTGAATAAGGAAGGGTAGGGACTTGCGGGGGTGGGTTGACGCCGGGGGAGGACCGACAAGTTAAGGCCGTGGTTCGCCCCCGTCGCAAGTAGGTCGCATCCCACGGCTCAATATCGCCGAACACTCTTTTGTGTCCTCCTCTAAATTGGGTTATGCGTCGCTACCCTCTCTCCCTTTCCCACCCCTCCCACCCTTCTCTCCATTCCTCTCTCTCTCTTTCCGTGTCTATCGCTTTATCTCTATGTCTGTTTTCTCGGTGTTTATGTGTTACTTTCATCCCCTCACCCTCCCACTCTCTCACTCCTCTTTCGTTTTTTCTCACCCCCGTATGAGAGGGGAATCATGGAATTTCAATATCATCATCTTTCGAGGAACTAGACGTCGCACGGGAATAATCTGAAGAGGATGAGGAGAAAGACCTTCGCAAAGCTTCCCCGGGTGCGTCTCGAAAAAATCGATCGCTTTTATGCATAACCACACGTGCACGTGTGCACATTCGTAAACTTTCAATCTGCATTGATAGGCTATCCATCGTCGCCAATGCAAATCCTGAATCAGTAATAAATTTTTCTCACTCTTCTCGCGTGTATTTAGATTCCACTTAATTGCGTGTAAATCAATCCTTTATCACTGTTCTTTTGATATTCTAATTTGATTCGATTATCCTACCACACACACACACACACACAGGCATGCACAGGGGTATGACGTTATTTATTAATTTGTTTCAAGTATTTGTGATTTTCCCCCAAAGTTTTCATTGTGTGCTCAGGAAAATAAATATTATCTTTCATAAAAGTCTATTGTATTAAATTCTCGTTAATGCAAACACCGAAGATTTAATAGGTATAATTTAACGTATCGTTAAATTATTTCAGTAAAAACAAATCGGTAATTCAATATTTGCACATTTGTTATTAGGATATCTTTGATTAATGCACTCTGAATCATTTTCACCGGTGCGTGTGAGTTTTCCCATAAAAAAAAAAAAGAAAAACAAAATAACTCGAATCTTCTTTATATTTTGATATTTCACTCTAATTATAACTTGTTGATAGGTTCTTAAAAAGTATCCAAGAATATCATTTATACAGATTACTTTGTGCTCTCGCTTTCTCGAGTACCAAAACTTTCTAATAAATTGATAAACTTTTTAAGAAAAAAAAAGCAGGGTGGGGGGCGGAAAAGTTGCTATCCTCTATTTTCAATTAATGGTGTCTTCTTTCTCCGATTGTTTCTCTTTTTTTGCGGAGACGCGCAATAACAACGGACTGAAACAAAAAGTGAAAAAAGGGGGTAGTAAGGGGCGAAGGGGCGAGAGGACATTGATGTAACGAAGCAAAACGAACAATGGAAATCAAGTTAGAAACAAATGAATACAAATTAATTAAAAGTGGAGGGGAGAGAGAGAGAGAGAGAGAGAGAGGCTAATTATATTTTTATACCATAACCGAGCTGATTTAACGAACTTAATGAATTTCATGAAATCACATGACGAAACGTCGCGACGTAAAACTCCGTCGCCGAATAAAAATTAATTAGACACTCGCTACCACTGGAAACTTATGGAAAAATGATAATGATCGAACGAGTGATTGCAAATTTCGCCGTGGACCGAATTCCAGAGTTCATCCCCTGTCACTTTCTGCATAAATGATAATCCGTTAAAACAACCATTCTGAAATATGTTGGAAGCTCGTTGGCTAACCGATCGAATTCGAGGCATTAATCAAATCAACGGTATACTACAACACAAAACGTCAATTTGGTTGACAGCATCGAGAATGGCCAGCGCGACAAAGAATAATGAACAATAACAATTTCCGATGTTCGCCATTTTTCAAAAATTCCCTAATTTACCGAATTCTCAACAGAGTCTCATCGCGTTTTCAGAGCATAGGGGATGAGGGATGAGAAAGTACGTATCGTCACCTCCCCCTCCCTCCACCCCTCGAAAGAGCCAGCTAGTAACGATCGTTCTTACGCGCGAATAATAAAAATAGCGCGTAGTTACACACGCGAGAGAATAAAAATGATATTTAATAATGTCGACTGTGTGTGTATAATCGGAGGATGAGCTAGGGGTTGTACGGTGCACGTGGGGTGGAGAAAATTTGTTTTGCATCGAATGGCGGAATATTCGATAGATCGTTAATTCTACATTTCGATAAGCCACAACCTATTGTACTTAGATTCTTGTGGCGTTATTAAACGGATCGAGAGTTTGTCGGTGATGGTGATGGTGACGGTGACGGTGACGGTGACGGCGATGGTGTTGGTGTCGGTGTAGGGTGGCGGTCTCGCTCTCTTCTCTCCCCAAATTGAATTCTACGGCGTGTCTGTCACACAGCCGCGCGAGTTACGTGAGCGAGAATTAATTGGACGGTGGAACCAGTCGGAGACCTGCAGCCTCGTCTTATCCCACCCCCTGCAACCCCTTGCCGAAGAACTAATCATAAATTCAACGTTGAAATGAAGTTTCGATCGGTTAAGAATCGATATTTCATTACCAGCGGATACTCTCTCTCTGTTGCCCATTTCCGGAATCAAACGGATCTGCTAATTACGCGAAAACCAATCCCTCATCCGCAATTTTACGCAATTTTTCCAGCCGATTCGTCCCGACGTTTTCTTTAACTCGGTACGACGATATCTCGCGAGCCTCGACGCAAGATCTCGCGAGTCGGTTCCATCGGATTCGATTATCGGGGGTTAAATGAATTTAATGCGCCCCCCCCACCCCCGCTACCCCTACGGGGGAGAGAAAGAGAAGCGCGAGATAAATCAATAGCGAAATGAAGTTTTGATTGGCGCGATTGATACGTGATCAATAGTGGCTGCTGTTCGCTTTTATCCACTCCCCTGATTAAGCGAATCTGTTAATTATGCTGAAACCAAATATTGTACGCGATCCTCGTTAATGATTAACGCTATCCGATAGCCGATAATCATTCCCGCGTCTTAATTACTTAAAATTGGAGTTTAGCGGTTTGCCGCGATAACGCGATCGCGTTATTCCCAACGACTGTGGAGGATTCGGAAGAGGGATCGAGAGGATCGCAGATTTCGCGTTTTGGAGTTTGGAGAATCGACGTTTCTCCACCGTTCGCGGAGGGATCGAGAAGATCGAGAAGATTGCAGATTTCGCGTTTTGGAGTTTGGAGAATCGACGTTTCTCCACCGTTCGCGGAGGGATCGAGAAGATCGAGAAGATCGCAGATTTCGCCTTTTTGGAATTTGCAGAGTCGACGTTCCACGACGACGCGAAATTTTGTCGTCGGTCGACGAGGCGGCTCGCTAAGGAGCGGAGCGACGGAGAAGTCGGGGGGGAGGGGGGTACGACGGCACTTCCGTTGGAAAAAGCGCAAAGACCGGAAGCTGCGCGGAGTCCCTGCGCGACTGGAACGTAAAATAATCCGGCGTGACGCTAGCTGGAGCGGCATTTGATTTTTCCTGCGAGCATAGTTTATGAGTCGCGACAGAAACTAAAGAGAAATGTAAAATGCGGCACACGTTCCTGCGGCCGCATTTAAATGGGATTAAAAAAGGCCAAACAAATCGCGGCGGACGCCATAAAACGGCGAATGTTCGTCGCGAGAAGCGCAACGGCAGTCGTCTACCAAGGGAAGAGAGAAAATCGACCACGGCTTTCAACCCCTTCCGGGCTTCGAACTTCGAGCAGCCTCGAAGGGCTGAAAGGGTTGCTGAATGGGACTGTACGCGTTGTTTTGGGTTGCGCAACGCATCGATGGCAACGTTGCATAATTGATGCACTTGACGCACGTTGCTCATCGGCAAATGAACCGGCGTCGATTTTAACGTGAAAATGGCCTAAATCGTTTACGTGCCAAATTTTCGTTGGTAGTGGTGGTGATGGTGGTGGTGGTTGTTACTCTCGTCTCGTTTTTATTTGGTGGTTCTCCCTCTTCTTTTTCTTCCTGCGGCGCTTCTTCTTCTTCTTCTTCTTCCTTCTCTTTTTCCTCTGTTTCTTCTTTGACGTGCTCCGCACGCAACTCCCAAGCGCTATTTATATTGTGGTTTTCATCTTTTTACTCGTTTTCTCGCCCCCTTCCCCGACGCCGCTCCCGTCGCTTTTTGTTCCCGGAGAAAAACGCGTTGGTGGTTTTCCGAACGGTATTCATAATAGCCCCGGGAGTACCCAGATTTTAATTAGTACCGCTTAATCACGAAAAACCTGATGTATCGTTTCTCAGTTTGTCTCCCGGTTCTTGCTTCCACTTTTTGCCGCTCCATTAAACGTCGCCATTAATTTTCATAAAAAATTCTCGCCAAGGAGAAAAACTCCTCCTCCTCCTCCTCATCCTCCTTCCCTGGAAAGGGAAAGGAATCCCCCCGTGCACTCGCGTGTATATTTTTCAATTGTACACTCTCATCGGGAAGGGAGAGACTCCGCGATTCGTCAGACCTCTCTGAACTTCCGTCCCTTCCCCCGCGCTCTGCCTGCCGTTGTCATTCTTTTGCAAGAAAAATAGATATTCGTGTTACTTTTTATGAGCTTCGACATAGCGAAGTTTAAAAAGCAGGACATTTGGCTAACTTTTCCTGTCAGGTGTTCGCAAAGTGATCCAACTATGCTCAGGACTCTTCTTTCGGAGGACGCTCTGAAAGATTTATCCTCTCTTTATTTAGAAAATGTCTGCGAACCACGTGTTAAATTCATGAGTTTTAACTGCAAATATCATTTCTCAATTTCTACCCGCGCGTGTGAACGGCAATTTCTATGCGTGCGTTTCTGCTTGATAATGCGCGCGCGTGCGCGCACACACACACATACACATGCACTCTCACACACACACACACACACACACACAAACGCGGGAATCTTAGGTAATTACACGTAAAAATGATGATGCAGCACTTTTCCATTGTTAATTATCATGGGGATGGGAGAGAATCTTCGTATTTTGAAGTAGTAAGAGTTTTAGATGAGGGAGACGTGGCGAAACATTTGTCAAGATTCAGAGAGCGTAACGGCGCGCGATGCAGGAGTTACTTTTACGTCGGCGGACGCGTCCAGGCTTCCCGTTCGGACTAAGCACATTTTTCCCAGCACGGTACACCCTGGGATCCCCCCAGTGAGCTTGAGTTTTGTCATTTTTCACGAGGACGTATCTCCGCTTAAACGCAACCACCGACTCTTTCCGAGAAAGCACACATTTTTATGTCCAACCCCTCCCTCCCTCCTTCTTCTCCTTACCAACCCCTTTTCATTCGCCCTACGCTTTAAGACCACCACCACCACCACCACCATCACCAGTAGCAGCACCCAAGGAAAACATCGCTTATTAACTCTTCTTATCGTGGAACGGCTTCCATCAAATCTTTCCACGACTAAATTTCCTTTTCTAATTAGTTTCGCCTTTAATCAGTTCCTTCTCGTTTCGTTGCGAGCGATGCTTCTTCCTTCTTAGGAATTTTCTAGGTCGGTTCCATGTTACTCTCTGCGAGAGAGGTATATGAGCGAGAATTAAGATACCGCTGCTGCTACCGCAGTCGATAATCACGCCGCCATTTTTCACAAGGACGTATCTCTGCTCAGCCCATTTTTTACCATAAGCAGTCGGAGGTCTCGCAAGATTCATCAGCAGATTATTATACATGCGTCTCCTCTCTCGTCTTTGCGATTTTTCGTCGTGGCGTAACTCGAGTGGGAATGGGGGAAAAAAATGGGGAGATCCGAGAGCTCGCCGTTACTCGACGACGAACGAGACAGGAGCGAGACGTCTCTCCTCGAGAGAGAAACCATATTTGTGTTTCCAGTCCCATTGATTCCCCCCCCCCCCCCCTCTTCGGTCGCACGAAGGTTCTGTTAGAATCTATACCAGTAAGCGGGGGAGAGCGTTACTTTAATAAAGTATCGAATTTCCCGAAACGTCTCTCTCCGGATAGTTTTCGATCGACTGTTCAAGGGTGAGTTCCTCCTCTTTGTCTAAGAAGCCACCCCCGCACGCAAAGATCCCCCCGTCCGCGCGAGGGAAAGAATCGTGCACTTAGGAATCCCCGGCAGTTCCGGCAGATAAAGTGGATACAGTTTCTAGATTGTAACGATTTTTCCCGCACTCTCTGTCTCGAGGAAACGTGATTCGAAAGAATCTTTCCCGAAGTCGGCCTATTTCTCGCTTAGCGGAGAAAATGGCGGATGCCAGACTGGCTGGATGGACACTCGATCGAAACAACATATCGGAGCTGCCAGATCTCCAGCGGCAAAACTTTTCTCGATTCTAATATTCCTTCCGAATCTCAGTAAGAGAGAAAGAGAGAGAGAGAGAGAGAGGCGTTTCGCCAATAAAAACACTGGAATCTCTCTACTTCGGCCACCCCGAGATATTCTCCACGAGAGGACATTTCTGCATTCAGGGAGTAATTCCAAACGATCCGCCATTTCTCATTTCAATACTTTATTCATGAAAATCCCCGTGTAAGAAAGAGAGAGGAGAGACTCCAGAGAAGCCCTCGTGCTCGCAAACCGATCGATCCCGCAAATTTCTATCGAGCGATCGGTCCCCCCGCTCTTTTTTTAATTCCCGACAAAATTACGAGGCTTCCTTTTGTCAAGGATTCGCGCGATTGTTAGGTCGGAATTCCTCTCGATACATTTTTCAGCCGAGTTTACCATTGCCGGAGTCCTAAGCGAAATCTTACAACGGGATCTTATCGAAATTTCATCAAGGAGCGCACGGAGGAGAGCCCCGATCCTTTCCGTCATTCCGTCGGATGTGTAGGTACTCTCCGATCGTATTTCCTTCAATTCCTCGCAGCGAGGAATTTTGTATCGAGCCGGGCTAGAGTCACCTGCCTAGCGTCAGACCCGGGACCATAAACCCCTCCTCGTATTGCTGTACTACCTAAACTTTCTATGAGGGAATAAAAATTTGAACAGGTTTACTCCCCCGGTTATGCGTCCTCTTAAACCGACGCGACTTTACGCGCGCTCTGACCGCAACAATGATGCCTTTTTAGTTACGCCCTCCACGTTATCATAATAATAATACCGGGATAACGCAGAGATTTCTCAAGCGTCATATTTCTTCGAGCTCATCGACGGTGAATCCCGGGGAACTGCATCCCCTTCCTCTCCTTATCGAGACGACGACGACGACTCGAGCAAACGCGTCCCTTTATTCTGGTCATCGCGACGATGATTTTCCAATTTTTACCTCCTTCCGATGGATATTTTTGCGGTTCTCGCGCGCGCGCGAACAGATTTATCTCGGGCGTGGGAATTACTCCGGGGGTAACTAATGGTGGCGCCCGATAAATAATTGTCATTCCGGCCTAGGGGGATTTTTCACGCGGGCAAAAGGGAAATCATAGCGAGCAAATCTTTTGTCGCTAAACGCGAGTGGGCCAACAATGGAGTTCTAGAAAGGTGGCGAGAGACTTTCTTTGTCGGCCCACGACGACGGCTCGCAGGTGAAATCGAGAGATAAAAAGGAGACCGGGGGAGCTCGGGGGTAAGAAAGACCGGTTGAGGAATGGACGAGGACCCTGCCAGAAGGAGAAGCAGGGAGGGGGGAGAGAGGTTACAGCCGAGAAGAAACGATTGGATAATGGCTTGAGAAATATCGAAAATTTCTAAAGTTTCTCTCTCTCTGCTGCGGAAAATCAAAATGCTACAAAGGCGAATCGTTTTACGCGAGAGCCATTCGTCGTGATGTTGCCTCTCACCCTTTTATTTAAAAAAAAAAAAAATAAAAAAAAAACACAATGACCGATAAAACGTGACTTTATCCAGATGTAATTTATTTGTGTTGGCAAAGTATAAAACCGTTTTTCAAATTAATGGATCATTCGCGAGATACTCTCCTTGCTCTCTTTTTTATTGTATTAGTCAAATTCACCGAGATTATCGATAAGATTCGAATAACGATCTATCGATATGATCGAGAGTGGCCGTGGACTTTTTGTCATCCTTTTATTTCATTTCATTTCTGGAGTGGTCGGTTCTTTGAAAATTACGGAAGTTGCATTTCAAGCATCAATCGAGCTGTCATTTATTTTTTGATCTCCGCTCATCGGAAAAGGGAATATCGCAATTGACTGAACGTAATGTCGATCGGTGAATTTAAATTGGCGTCGAGTCTCTCGCTTGTCGGAGATCATTTTAAACAGGGAGAATCGCCGAATTGGATTGGTCATCGGGAAGAACAATGGAAGCTAAAAAGGGAAACTGTAAGAATATCAAAATTTCCCCTGAAAATTTCTTCCCTGGAACAGAGTTGCGACGAGTTCTTCTCTCCTGACCTCTTTATTCCTTCCCGGTGTCGGCGTAAAAATAATTCATCGGTTTTTTACTGGCGAATTCGCGCTTTATGGATTTTTCTGAAAATTCACGAGAGCTCTCTATAAGAAATTAAAAGTACGATGTCTCCTGTAACGTACAATCTGTCACGTGGTAGAAATCGTCCGGCTTCCGGAATAAGACTTTCCGGGCGACCTGGTTTTTCGGTTGGTGGGCGAAGACGAATGGATGGGTGAATGAATAAAAAGGAGGAGAAAGGAGAGTAAGGAGAAGGATAAATAATAGATAGAACGAGCGAGAAAGGATGTCGCGCGCGAGTGATAGTCAGAAGTCGCTCGTAATTTTTATTTCGTCGCGGCGAACTTCCGTTTATGAGTTCTCGCGCAGTTCACTCTCGGTGTCATATACACGCACACATGCACGCGCGTACGCACGCACACACATTCACGTAAACACGTAGGGTTGCTTCACTGCAAGTAGCACTGCCAGAACTGCAACATTCTCCTTCTAACTACATCTCGCGTAATTCGAGCAACAGCAGTGCGTACTATCCACCACTACCACCACCACCACCACCACCACCACTATCACAACTGGATACCTTGTCAACCTTCCTCGAGTTGTACCACTTATGGTGAAACCAGCGAAGATCTCCTACACGAGTCCCCCGTCATAGTTACAAACTTACTTTTACGAATGTAATTATCCCTGTTGAAGAAAAATCGTGATAACTTTTTTCTCCCTCCCTCTCTCTCTCTCTCTCTCTCTCTCTCTCTCTCCACGTTTTTCTTCTCCGAGGAATTTCTACCGATCGCGCAGGTCTCGCGAGATAAGTTTATTAGCGACGGAAACTCTCTTGTTAATAATAATCATCTTATGCAAGGCGAACTACAACTACACGGTGGCTGCAACTGAATGGCTTGTCAACGCTTGACTCGTACTACTTACAACTGTGAAACTCTCGAAGATCCTGAATATCGAGACGTTTCCGCCACTGGAAAGTTATCTGGGTATTAAATTCGATTAACGCGGCCTCTTATAAATTGAGACTTGGTGACGTTATCGTTGCCAGAATGTTTCAGGAATACTTAAAAGAAATCTGCAAAATCTGCGGCTAATCACGTACAGCCATATGCACGTTTAACGGGTATCGTTGATTAATGTTTTTTTTGGAAAGTGAGAGGAAAATTTTTACAACGTCAGCAAAATGCCGGCACCGACGAATTCCTGGGCAATTACTACTTAGCGGGAGCAAAGTTTCCTCCCATAAGTTTAATTACACGAGTGCACTCTTGAGCAATGCGCTTTAGTGTATAAAGTAAAGTCACGTCCCTTTATAAACAATCCACGTGGAAATGATGAAATAAGAGTTAAACCGAATACGCGGAAACTGCCTGGAACTAACAGTGTCTTGTCAAAGCTCGACTTGTTCCACTTAAAGTAGGAATTCGTGGAAATTTCAGCAATCAAGTTCCAAACAAACGCAATTAAGCAAATGTGCTGTGATGCTGCATCAGAATATACATATTATACGGGGTTACGGGGTAGAGATTCCGGGATTAATTTATATCGGAATTATCATAATGAGAGTCCCTCGATAAAGGGGGCAAAAAATATTTTCTTCTCTCCGCGCGATCCCCATCTAAGAATTATGCTGAAACCACTTAGGGGAATGCTTCCATAACTTGAGAAATGAATCATGATCCCGCTTTAGTAGGGTAGCTACAAAAGGTCTAGGAGATGCTACGAGAATTTACAAATAATTTATGTACTCTCGTGCACTCGCATACACAAACACACACACACACACACACACCAGGGAATATGAGATGGGGTGGATATGTAATATTAGCAGATGGCTCGTCACGCTTGACTTGCACTACTTACGGCATAGACCCACGAAGATTTGAAACACCGAGTCGCCTACCGGAGTATCGCGAGTTTCCCTCCAGGAACGTACCTGGTTAAATTTCACAGAGTCCTCTTAAATTTCTCCACGCTCTTCCTAATGTGCAACACGACCACTCCGGGATATCGTTCGCTTGCGTTCATAGCGATGCTTCGTACACGCCGGTCTCGCATTTGAATAAGCGGAGAGGAGGCGTGGGAGGGGGTTGGTTGAAAAGGTCGAGAGGGATGTTTCAGGGATTTGCGAGGCGAGGCGAGGCGAGGCGAGGCGAGGCGATGCGATTCGTTTGAAGTTGATGTAATTACGCGTGCACGAGGCGCTAATCGTCGGGTAAAGCGAGCGATGAACCGTTCGGTATCGGTGTCGGGCCGTAATTCAAAACGAATCGCCGGTCCGGGGGTAGTTTCCAGGCTGTGCGATTATTCCTGCGTGCGCGGCCGTAATAACCTGCCGTTTAACTCGCCACGCGCTCGCCAATCCATCTTCCCGTAATAATTGAATAGCTCGTGGGCCTCTCCACGCGCGCACCCTCGCCCACCCCTCCCCTTCCTCCCTTCTGCTCTTCCACCCTTGGCGAGTGACGCTCGACACCACCCTCGTCTCGTCGCCGTCGAGAAAAATTGTCCTTCCTCGAACTCATTTTCGGTGTCGGCGCTGTACTGGCTGTGTGATCGTACCCTCCCCCCCCCCGCCTCCTCTGTCTTTACCCTCGCTCTCACCCCCATCCCCGAAGTCTACTTACCGAAAGTGCAATCGCTCTCCTAATGGTCCTGCCGCCCAAAACCGCTGGGCGGACCATCGGCAAATTCGATCGATCTAACCTAAACAGGGCGATAAATCTCGCGATGATTTCCCCCAGACCTTCTCAAGATTTTCCCGAGATTTTCCCAGTCTGCGAGCTGGTCCACGTCCCGTTTGGAAGCTGAGGAATTTCGCTCGCTTGACTTTTTGCAATTGACTAATGCAAGTGTCCAGGGGTGGTGGTGGTAGTGGTAGTGGTATTTTCGGTAGTCGAGCAAGGTCGGTGGAGAGAAAATGCCAAAGTTTTCGCAAACGCTGAAACGGAGATCCAAAACATTTCCCGAGACCGCGAATGTGGTTTCACCTGTGCTGCTGTGCCGTTGTGCTGCTGTGCTGCCGCTGCTGGTCCCTGTCATGGGCCAACAGTGATTCCGTATATTTACTCCCAAACAACGTAATTACATCCTTCGTGTTTACTCGACATGTCGTATCTCCATTTTGCTTGGTGTATAATTCGCGCACGCTACCGACGAATTCGCCCCGCCCCCCGGCAAACCCTCGGTTTTCCCTAGAATTTTCTTCCATTTCTACCTTCGCTCTCCGGTAACCATTTAGCGACTAAACTTTAACTGCAAATATTTACTTTTCGATCGATATGTATTTTTACGCGTGTGTACTCGCGGGGGTGCGTGCTTTCAAGGGTGGATCTACCATAGAGTCGAAAATACAGAGAGACAGAGAGAGAGAGTTTGAGATGGCCACTAATCAAATAAAAGTCTCAGGGATTTTACTCGGAGAATCGCTTATATCAAGCTTCGTGCTTCTAGCATGGAAAAACTGGATCACCGTAAGAGAGGAGAGAGCTCGCGCGAGAGATGTGCGAGAAAACTATGAGATAAACGTTTCCAGCAATCTTTTAAGGAGATTAAGAAATTAGTGAAAAGGTCTGCCTGGAATTACATCGTTGGCAATGAATGTATGTTAAGGGGAGGGTGGGATAAAAGGGGAGAGAAGTAAAGAGAAAAAGTGTGTGTATGTGTGTGTGTACGAGAAAGAGAGAGAGAGAGAGAGAGAGAAATATTAATCGTAAAGCTCTACAACCATTTTCACTTAGGAATATCAGAAGACCTCTGGCTGGTCTTCTTAACCGCGTAAACCTTCCAGTGCACTCTCTCTCTCTCTCTCTCTCTCTCTCTCTCTCACTCCGAGAGAGAGTCGGGAGAGTGCATAATACGCATAAATATATCTCACTCGGGTTGCCAGTTGCCGTTGCATCGCGCGTGACCTTTCCCACCGCGTTTCCAGATCCCATTTCTTTCTGTCCATTCGTCTTTGCCTGGTTTTCTCGCAAAAGCCTCTCCACCCTGCCGTCTCTATCCCCTTCTTCCGAGAGAAGGATATAGAGAGAGGGAGGAACGAGGAGAGACGAGGAAGGGATAGAAGAGAGAGGAACGAGGAGAAAGAGCTTGCTCTTCTCTTAGGAGAGGCGTCGAGGAACGAAGCTCCAAACTTTCGAGTTTTCGAGAGCCGTAACTCAATGTGACGTTCGAGCTAAGCGTCGTTACCAGCTTGGAAGTTTAAGTCGTTGCCTTCTCACCCTGGAGCTGGCATGTACGTGTGTCCACCGATCGTCGCCTTATCGCACCAGGTAAACATTTAATCGATTGCCTCCTAAATCACACGTCCGTCTACCACGTTCTATAGCTTTTCCCTGACGTTCTCTCCCTCTCTCTTTCTCTCTCTCCAACGTTCTCTTTGTTTCTCTATTGCGTTTATCAAAGCTTCCCCCAGCAGTAGATGAAATTTCACGCACGTTCGAAAGGAGGAATTCCAAATATTCGGAGTATTATCAAAACACGGAGAAACGCCATTTAAATCTCGTAAAACAGTGGCTGCCGCGTGTAATTGAAAGTCGACTAATTGGGGTAGTTGCAGTTTCCGGTGGAATTGGCGAAATTGAGCGGAACCGCAAGAATAACGAGCGAGATGCTATCGTCGGGCTTTTCCGCGGTCGAACTTCAAGGCCGGAACCCGCCCCGGCTCTTCCTACAGTCGTTTTCTCCGTCCGTACGCGAAATTTCTGGCTGTACCACTAGTTCCACCGCGAGAAGCGTCCCCCCTCCCCTCCCAACCTCCATTCCCCGATTTCTTTCACCGGGTTCCTCGTGGTTTCGCGTCTATTTTTTACACCCGCGTTCCCGGGGAGCCTAACGTGCTTCGCAAGAAAAACAAGTGGTGTAGCTCGAGCTTTGGGTCGACTGGAAGTCGGCGGGTCGGATCTCCCCGGCGGGGAAGTGCCTGGGAGGATCGGGCCCGTTGGGGAAATCGTTGTTTGGACGAGTGGAAAATTTCACGAGACTCGTCGAGTCGAATTTTCCGAGTGATTTGGCGGCTAACTTCGTTACACGAATATACCGAGCTACCGATCCCTCGTCTTCCGGCGGTGCTTCTCTCCTATCTCTCCGGTTTTCCCTCATTAGCCCCTTATTATCGTCTTTCATTTGATTCTGCTTTACCGACTGAGTGAGTGACGTGCACCGGAGGATTCCGCCAAGTTGGAACAGCCCGAGTTACGGCACTCGGCTGTCCGGATAGTAAGCTTCGTTTCCTTAATTGCAGCCGTAATTAAGATAATTATCGTGATTTCATTAGACAGCCGAACTGTGCAGCAGCCACGAGGAGTCGTGTGCCATCTTGTTCCGCGTCGTTCAGCTACTGCCTAAACGGAATCGCTTCCGACTTTCACGCGTACTTTGATCGAACTTCCGCTTCCGGGGGGGGGGGTGCTCCACCCACGCCCTCCGACGCCAGTCAAAATCACGGAGAAACACTCTGGCAACACGATTCTCTGGGAATCTGCGAGGCTCGCGGGCTAATTAGCCCACGACGTCCGTCCACCCCCGCCCACCCCCTTCCAACCGACACCCCATTTGGCTGTTGTAATCAGTGTAAAGAGAATTTCAAGGCTCTCCGATATCCAGGAAGCGTTCGCGACGTTCCGTCGTGTCGAGAAGTGGTTGGCGGGGTAGTTTCTCAGAGGGGTAGTTCCACGCCTATTAATCCAGATAAATCGCTTCCCCCTTGTTATTGGATCAACGTAACGAAGGAGCGGGAGGAGAAGGCAGGGGAAGGAAGGCCACGTGACTGCCTCCGAAGTAATGGGTTGAAAGAGGGAGCAGCATTCGAGCAGCCGAGTGTTTCGTGTAACGTATGGAGAGCTAATGGAATTTCCGATGCAATTATTTCCGATGATTTTCAAGCAAAACTCTCAGCCGAACGAAGAGAAACGTTTCCTTTCCGGCAAAATTCCCCGGATTCCAAGGCCCGCCCGCAAAATGGACCATGGGGAAGCTCCGGGTGTATACGCGCGATTGTCCCGCGTGTACGAACAAGGGGTGCGAGGGGGTTGGGGTGGACACGGAGGCCACTGCGAGCGTAGCTCGAGCTCGCTTTTCGACCGAAACCCGCGGGAAAGAGAGAAGGAGCACGGACAAAGCTCCGAATGGGAGACAAAGGGAAGGGGCGAGCGAAAGCAAGTAGAAAAACATGAAATTTGTCAGACCGTGCGACGTCCGGGTTGTTCCACTGCAAGTTTTGAATTATTCCGACGATTCCGCCGGTTCTTTTTTCTCTCTCTCTCTCTCTCTCTCTTTCCTTATCTTTGTAAGAAACAATGTTCGGTCTCGATACCCCCCTCCCCCCCACACACTCCTTTATAGAAAAGACACAGGAGGGTGAGATATTCGCCACGAATTATTGTTCTCGATATAAACAATACTACTCGCCGAGAAAGCACTATTGTTTCGAGTGGGAGGTTACGGGCCGGGTTACCGTCGCGATTAAAATTTATCTCAGGCCGGATTAGTCATGATTATTATAACACTTAAGTTAGACAGCGCATTAGCAAAGTAAGAGATAGCTGTGGAGAATGTGTAGTCACCTGTTGCTCGCCAGATACAGGTTAATGGCATAAAGGCGAAATAAATTCTCGACAGATTCTCGCGACCAAAGCCTGATACACGGACACGCGCGTGTACGCGTGCAGCACACACACACACACACGAATGCACTTCGCACGTACGAGAGTGGGTTCGGTTTCGACAGCGAACGAGCGCCAGAGCGAAATTCTCTCGATTTCCCCGGAACTGGCCAGCGTCCCGAAGACGAGGCGAGAAAAATTTTTCTCACCACACACGCGCGCGCACGATCTCAGCCCTCGCTGACTTTTTATGGCCGTGAATTCACGTTGCTCCGTCCCCGGCGAGAGGCGGCTAATTAGATCCGCCATATTAGAAATGTTGGATGAACAAAGTTCTGGTGATTTGCCACGACCGTCGCGGATAATCGCGGGGCGACGGGAAAAACCGGCCGACGCTCCACGGGGGATTCCAGGATTTCCAGGAATTTTCGGATTTTCGCGTTACTCGAATCTCCCCCCTTCCTCCCCACTCCGAAATTCGAGGGACGGATTAATTTTCGAATTCGCTCGTACTCGCTTCGCCCGTCCACTCGCGCGCGTTCGCCACGTCGCTGAAAATCCCAGAAAATCTCGAGGAAGATCGAGAAACCCTCCCCCACCCCCACCAACTCGGTAGCCAGTCGACGCCGTAGCGGAAAATGCGACGAGACAAAACAACCCCCTTATCCCGAGAACCCGCGTGGAAGCTATCGGACGAGTTTTTCCAAGTCTTCCACCGAGAGAAAGAAATTACTCGCGGTCTCTCCGGACATTCTTCTCGTGATTCCTGCCGCGTCTTTCGGGATTCTCCGTCAGGAAATCAGAAACAGCGGAATCAGGGTCGAGAGGCGCGGGGGGTGACAAGTGCGAAGGGCTTGGGATCGAATTTTCGGATTCAGCAGACGTTCCGCCAGGATTAATATGGGGAGGCAGCGAGCTTCCGGGAAATTGCTGTGCTTATAGGCTGTTCGACGGCTAGACGAGGTGGAGCATAAGAAGTAGGCGGGGGTGAGGGGGTGGGACGGGTCGGGTCGTGGGTGGCGAGAGAAGAGAAATTGAGAAAAAGCTAGGTTTAAAGGCAGGTGGGGGTGGGTGGCAGGTGGGTAGGCGTCTCTAGTAGTTAAGGTAGACATCAAGGGAAGTATTTCTTAATTAGTGCCGGGTCTCGAACGAGGCTGCCATGGTCGGCGCTCCCTCGGGACTAGCCCTGCACGCTCGTAGATCACGATTTATCTTAAGTGCCTTAAATTTCTCGTCGATGTTTCGTCGACTACCAACCAATACACCGGGCGGCGGCACATCCACGTCGACCTGCCGCTTCGCGAAATTACCGCCGACTTATCGCGAACCACCCCCTCCCCCTCCGAGTCTCCGAAAACCCAAAACGATTCTTCCCGCCCGCCCCCGCGACCCTTCGCGCTTCCGGTTCTCGAAATCGACGCTGCGCGCGCGTTGATTCGCTTCGTCGCGAGCGTCCAATTTTGCGGTCGTCCGACAAACAAGGGGTTTTGCCCGAAATTTCGAGGACGGCGCTATTCAATCGAAGCTGCCACCGCTCTCTTTACATTCGACAATTTTCTCACGTCCTTCCGCCACTTTTACCGCCAAGTCGCTTTAGCTATTCACGTCTTTCGCTGGCAGTTTTGGCCGAGTTTTCCACTCGGGGGTGGTGGTGGTGGCATCGCCAACTTTGGGGATGCGTCTTCCCAGTTTCGGGAACAAAGCTCGTACGTACGTTTAATATACCGTGTGCGGCTGTAGATTAAAGTGCGAGCGAGAGAGGACGAGAGGCGCGCGTATAAAACGCGGCAACGAGCTTCCGAAATATCCGCGAAAATGTCAAACCGCTTGAATTAGTTTATGGAGTATCGACTGCGGGGCTATATGTGGTCCGCGAAATGAGCACACCGCTGCAAATGGAATAACGCCTAGTTCCAACTAAACTCATCCTAATTTTATCGCAGCCGAGCGCTTTGTTGCTCGAACGCCGTGCGCGCGCTTTACACGCGCAAAAATCCAAAATTCGCCGTGCGAGAAATTTTCGTTAAATTTCCACGTAAAATTCCCCATTAATATTTCTGTCGCATAGTCACGCGCTTTAAACCATGATACGTGGAATGAGAAATGTCCCTTTTGACACGGAGAATTGCTGCGGCGAGTCTCTCCGAATCGATCGGAAGACTTTGAATTTTTCAAAAAGACACTTTCGAGTGCGCTCCGTGAATACCACGCCACCACCACCACCACCACCACCGTAAATGACGTGGCAAAAAATAAGATATAAAATTCTCATCCACGGTGAGAGATAACGAAAAATTGTACCCTCGGTCAGAGGAGTCGCTCTTGATCCATAAAAATCAAAATCAAAATTAATTTCACTCACCCTCGATCCTCGTTCCCGTCGTCTGTGGCTTTCCTCTTAACGAGTCAACGAAATCGGTACTCACCTGAAACATGCGAAATAAAGGATTGCGTTGTTAAATCTTACTTTCGAGAAATGTCTACGACTTAAATAAGACTGTTCGCGCGCGCGCGAGAGGAGAAGAGAACGAATGAATGAAATTCTTAATTTTATCAGCTCGGCGTATTTACGCCGTTATTCTTTATCGTGCGATATCCATTAAGAGTTAATGGACGTCTTATTAATAACGGAATATTTTACGATCCTAGACATTACGGTAAAGAGCTCCTTCGGCCGTGGAAAAAGGTACATAAATATTGGCATTACGCTTTAGACCGGTATAAATAATTAACGAGGAAGGAGGAGAGTCCGATCGCGTGAGGAATTTCTATTTCATGAAATTCGATCGATTCTCCCTCGAAATGGAAAAATATCTCCCCCTCGAAACTCTTGTTTGCATCTCACACCGTTCCTTATCGTTTTTTCGGATAATTTTCCACCGGATCGAGAGATCGCTCCCGCTAAAGGCGATCGCACTGAAAATTGCAAGACTCGCGCGCGCTTCCCATCGAATGATCCAGATGAGAATTCCACGTAAAAACAGTCTTTAAAAAGCTGAGAAACGTTAATACGATAAATGGAGAGTCGAGGGAGCACGACTGCTTCTCTGAATATTTTATAAGCGATGCGTGTGTGGAAGCGAGGGAGATAGGGGGAGGGGAAAGTTGGAAAAGAAAAGAAATCTTTGATCGAGGAGAGGGAGTATGCAGAGAGAGTTTATGGAATCCAGAGAAGAAGCGTATCGGTTTTTATTTCTTTCGCTCGTTGCTTTATCACAGCGAAAGCTGAAGCATTGGAGCGATCAAATGGAGGAGGAGGAGGGCCGTGGATATCGTTGGCGCGCAGAACGGAAGTCGTCGTGGAATAAGGGGATGCAGCAGGAACCTGCAGCTACAGGGTGTCCGACGCGCCATCCTCCTCAAGAATTTAACGCGAGAATTAAATTGCCTCCGGAGAAAGAGATATTTTATGTAAACCATTGTCAAAAGAGCCCACGGTCGCACAATTCATTTTTGAATGTCCAGCACCCCCCTCCCTGCTTTACGACCACGCGAGCCCTTATTGTTCTTGGGAGAGACCATAGAATCCCGGATGATTTACTCGTCGAGTGAAGAGAGGGAGAGGGAGAGGGAGAGCGTTAAAAAATTTGATTTCTGCCGATACTCGTGAGACGACGCTGACGAGCTTCGTCGTCGCGTTGATTTCCATCGCAACGAGGAGGAGGAGGGGGTGGATGAGAGCTCCACCGTGCCAACGAGCATGGGGAAGTTTTTAGCGGTGCAACAATCCTAGGCGCGTTATGCGAGCAAGTGATTCTTATGGTGGCGAATGAACGTCACGTTTTCCCGTATAAATATCAGCTAGCTCTCTCTGTCTCTCTCTTTGCATTTCCGAGGAGAACTTGTCATAAAGATGATTTAGGAGGCTGTTAGTGATAAAATGCGTGGGTGACGGTGAAATTTCTCTGATAAATAGGAGGAACCAGCGCAGACGGCACACCCTGTATGTGGAGGAGCTTCTTTTTCAACGGGGGATTGAGTGAACAGCTCGTTTTCGCTGACACGCCCGACGGCGGCCAAGAATTTCGACTTGAATTTTTCCGGCTTGACCCGTCGCGAGCTTCGGACTCGTCGAGCCGGACGAGTGCTCTGCACCTTTCCTTTCCTTTCCTTTCCTCTCTCTCTCTCTCTCTCTCTTCTTTTTCCCTTCTTCCGTTCCCCCTTTCCCTCAGCACACACCTATCGTATCTGCGCGACGACATTTTCTTCGTCGACGAGTGTGTCGTGTCGTGTCGCGTCGAGTCGCATCGTATCGTATCGTCTCCCACCGTAGCATCGATCCACCACGAGAGCAAGCATCGTTTTACCCGATACTGCTTTCTGATGTTCCTCCGAATACATTCTTCCACCCCCGCACTCGCACGTGGCGACGTATCGCGACAACAGTTCCATCAGCGCGCGAAATGTTGCATCTTAACGCGTTACCGGTCGTTGCCGATTTTCCAGCGATTTTTCAGCGGTTTTCCGCCGATCTCAGCCCGCGTCTCGCAGGGGGTAGCTCTGGCAATTCCGCTGGAATCGTTTACGATTCTTTTAGGTTTACCGATCGCGAGCTACCCTCCGGTCTAGGGGTGGGTTCCACGTAATTTTTCCACAGTCCGGTCGGGACGTATCGTTGACAGCGTAACGACGCGCGCGATAGGAGAACTCGTTTTTTATAGGGTGGACGACGAGAGATGGACGATCGATCAACCGGGCGCGACTAAATGTGGGTTTCGATGTGACGAAGCGTAAAAACTCCTTTACCACCGTGACACCTACTGAAAACAGAATACCCCGCGCCCCGCCCCTCCTCCTCCTCACCGCCACTTATCCATCCACCGCTGTCACGGCAGATTAAATTTCCACGCTTGTATCAACTTTTCGCCGTTTTCCAGCCCCCGTGATCGTCGCGTCGCGAGCAAGGAAATAAACGTTGACGATACTCCGACTCGCTTCCCCGCCCCTCTCTCCACTTCCAACCCCCTATTTCCCTGTCGAATTTTACGCGGTCCCGGAACCTCCGGGACTTCCTCTAGGGATACCTCGGAGGAGATAAGAATTTTTTCAAAGTTTCTCGAGAAATTCACTCATCGATCGAGAAACGGTCTAATTCGCTTATCAAAAGTCTTTGTAGTCGTATCACGGGCATCGTCGAGGAAAATAATAGAGAGGATAAATGCTTGTTAAAATAATCTCTAACGGAGTAGGAGAGGCTCTCCGTTTATTAGGGAGATTACGTTAATTTGAAACATCAGCGAGAATGGGGGAAGAATAATTAGTTCAGTATTTTATAATCAGCGGTTTATAATCTCTTCCTCTCTCTCTCTTCCTCCCTGCCTTTCTTCTTATCCCTCTCCCACTTTCTCTCTCTCTTTGGCATTTGAGAGATTAACCGTTTTTCGCGTTGCGTACATTTATCTTTTATAGTCGCTGAGAGGTACAGGGGAAAAATTAAACAAGTTCCACCGGTGCGTAAAATAAACGCTCGAGAAAATAGCCAGGAGAGATAAAAGAAATTGCGCAAAAGTAATATCTTGATGGATTCTTTGATTAAACGTCCCGCACAGAGAGCGCTGCGCTTACAAGGATGTACATTTTCTCCGGCAATATTAAATAAGTTCCCGAGACAATTTTCAGGAGGCATCGAGTCACGTGACTCTCCACCCCCGTAGACAGATTCTCGAGTTTCGTACGTAGCAACGTCGTAAAAACTGGACAAGAACGCGAGATTAACTTTCCATGGGGATGGGGGGATGGTGGGGTGCGTGGGTGGACGAAGGCTAACCAATTAAAATTTTATATTCGTCGGAATATAGAGACAAAACGCAAACAATAATATTTCCTTTTTTCTAATCCTGTTATCCAATCCCCCGCATCGATTAAAATATCGCCCAAAACCAAAAGGGGAAATTGAGTTTTTTTTTCGTTAGTTTCCTTCTTTCCCCCCCCCCCCCCAATTCTTACGCAACGCCGTTGTTTCCATTAACTCCGTGCATTCTCTCCATTGGAGAACGCCGAATGCTGCGTAAATAATGCATCGAACGAACGGACGGACGAACGAACGACTGGTGCATTTGTAGGAACTCGGGGGAAGAGACAAGAAAACCCTCATAATTCCCGAGATCATGGAACGGCATTGAAGAACGAAAGCTCCCGCTACAAAGGCTGGAATTTTTTTCATCGTGAAAGCTCCGCGTTTTCTTATGCGTTATCGTTTATAACGGCAATCCAAAGATTTAATGGTAAAATGAGTTTCCATAGAACGATTCGAAGTTTATTGCCGCGCAGTAAAAAGCTCGACAAGATCGCCAGATTAAGCGTAAAGCACGAAGCGCGTGGGGGGTTGCGCAAGCTTTATGAGAACTTTACGATAAATTCCTTGAGAGAGGAAGATGGTTGTGAGAGGCGGGGAGGGGGTGAGGAACGATAATAATTTGGTATCGCGACTAGCCAATAAAGGATCATCGATAGGTAAAAATTGTCATGTTCCTGCAAAACGATACTTTTTCTACGAAGAGGAAGAGGAAGAGGAAGGGGAAAGGGAAGGGGAAGAGGAAGAGAAGGAGGAAAAAGCTTTTCGCAAAAAGACATAAAAATTCTGCAGATCTATATTAGCACTGCCTTAACGACGGGAAATTTTTTGCGCAAATTTCCGCTAACCGCCCGCCAAATTGAAAGCCAGCTGATTTTCGCTCATCTTCCCGGCCCACTTTCCCTCCTCCCTCCCCCCAGAACTGTCTGACAAAAATCCAGTTAAAGTCGAACTTGGATAATTCGAATCTCCCGAGGGGGGAGGGTGGACTTATATTTCTCGAGTTCTTTTTTGCTTTCTCACCCTCTCGGTTTTTCCTACCTCCTCCTCTCCCTGCTCTCCGCGTTTCTCTCGCCTTATCGAATTATTCAGGGGCGACCGTTTCTTCGGAGTTGTCGGATCGGACAGGCAACGAAAATGGGAGAAATAAGAAGGAAATGGGCGATAGGCCAGGGGGAAACCTTGAGTATCCTGCTGGAGTTCGGCGATTCCGTCACTTATCAAATTCAGTCCGGAAAACGCGGGGGTTTCCTGCCACCCGGAGTTCCACGCAACCAAACGTATTTACGTGTTTCCCAAGTTCCCGGATCCCGAAGCAACTCAACCTAACTAGATCGCTTCCCAAGGTTCCCCTCGAAAGACGGGGGTAACCGGAGGTAATTACGGGTACCCGTGCGCGCGCGCGTCCGCTTGATTGCTATAATCAATTAAAATCCCTTGAACGACTACTTGCGGTGGCGAGGGTGGGGGAGGGAGGGTCCAGGGTTGATCTTCTCTCGCGTCCACGGGAAACGCGTCGAGGAAATTCGTCGGGTCGTCAATAACGTCCACAGGGAAATCCCCCATTAACGCGCTGCCACGAGTCGGGCACGAGTGGGTCGAGTCGAGGGGGATGATTGACGCAACCCCTGCTTTTCCCACGACCGAAATAAAGTTGAAAATTAAAGTGCGGGAGTCGCGCGCCTCTCCGTCGCGAAAATCCAGCGAAAATCCTCGTAGGTGGCAAACGTTGCGCGCGGCCGACGGTGTCGTCGCGAATTTCCACGCGCGCTCCGAGTCGCGGAAAATTCCGAGAATCCACCCCCGCGGTGGTAGGAATCCACGGAAAGCCGGAAGCTTCGCCACGGTTTTATTCAGCATCCCCTAATTCATCACTGGGATCCGTCAGGTTGCGAGTTTCTGGCAGCCTCGAAAGTTGAGGGAACATTTTAATGGGAGGAAGAACCACGCGGCCACCCCCACCCCCGCCACCGACCCTATCGCGGCCGCCACCACCAGCAACGGGCAAAGTCTGCGAATCGAATTCTTTTCTCTTCAATCACAGCGGGGAAGGGGAAGGGGTGGATGGGGAATCGTACATTATAGGTGGAAGTGTAGCAAATTTGATTTGTTCTCAAAAGCTTAAAGTTTCATCTACAGCAGAGGGTGGCGAGAGGGGGGAGACCGTGGAAGTGGATCGAATGGATAAATTGATGCTGTTCCATCGAAACTCTCCACCCCCGAGATACGTGTGGTCCCACACAGTCTTCGTTCATCCCCTCTCTTGGCCCTTTTGCAAACACCTTGTTCCTCGCCTGCTTTTGCCCACACTCGTTTCTCATCTCTCCCTCGCTTTTACATTCGCCGGCTACTCGTTGCATCGTTGTTTTTTTTATACCGTCTCTCCTCTCCTCTCCCCGCCTCTCGCGCACCCTCCGCTCCCCACGATCGCAATAAATTATGCCTTCTCGAATCGTTGAATCCTTCGCGTGAATTTTTACGGAAAACCGTAGGAACTGAAACAGACGCGACAGTCGCGCAACATCCGGTTGCGAATGTACTTCCGTCGAACATCTCGGAAGAGCGAGAGAACGCGCGACATTTTCGCGAAAATTCGCGCGTTTGTGCTATCGCGCTACTAGCGCCAATTCTATCGCGCGCGTCTCATCTTATCGGAACACCCGTTGTCACTCGATCGTTGAGACGGTTGATATTTTACGAGTGACCTGTCGCGTCTCTCCCCTCCCCCCTCTCTGTCTCTCACTCTCATTTTTAATAAAAGCTTAAGCGTTAAAAGGCGATTGCTATCGGCGAGTAATTTCCAGAGAGCACGGGCAGAGAAGTTCCAAACTTAGTTTTCCCATGACGGAAAATCCCAGGGATATTAGGGTAATTGATCTCGCGATTAATCGTCGCTGATTCGCTGGAGGCTGCCAGTGGCCCGTTCTTGCCTCGCTGCTCCTGGCCACTTCCGGTGCATTAATTTGGCGTCGCGTTAATTAAATCGGTAACGCGAGGGGGGAGGGGAGAGGGGGGTCTAACGAGGAATCAAGACGGTCGCCGACGTAACCGCGCGTTGGCGATGCGTCGACGAGACAATTAATTCTCGATTGGAAGAACTCTCGAGTTCGATTGGTGGGAGGTTCGCGATCCGACGCTTAAATCGCGCGACGATCGGCACGTATTTTGACCAGCCACTCCGCGTGTAAATCGCTTTTGAGTGGCGGGACAAACGACGCTCGAGTACTCCGCGATTAATCGAGGGCATTTCGCTCGTTAAATCTCCACTCGCTTCCCCGCCTCTGTCCCCCTCGCCCCGCACGCGTCATCTTTCCCTACTCGCTATTCGTTTCCATAAGCGCGAATTCAACGCTCGAAACGTCACCCCCGAGTTTTCGCGGACTAGCGCCAAAAGACCGATCGCGCGCTGCCTCGGATTCTCAGCCTCGGCTATTTTTCATCGAGCCAAATGGAAAACGCGGCGACTCGTGACGAATTCGGAGGAAGCGACTGATCATTGATCGTCATCGATTACTCCGGGCAATCGCGCGACTGAGATTGACGCGATTTGGATACTTCAACGACGCGGAGAGACGCGACGGAAGTTAAAGAGGACAGTTTTTCTTTCGCCTTTTTACTTCATGTACTTTGCGATTATTCAGGTGCGAGCGTGGTAATTTCAAGTTCTTTTTATCGAGGAGAACGCGTGGAATGCGGATTCTTATCTGTGAGCGAGGTCTGTTACGCAACGCCTGTGCTCGCGTCGAGCGAGACTCCGCTGTTGAGTTGTATAAGGCTACGACATCACTCGCTTCCATCAGCCTCCGTGGCGCAATCGGCTAGCGCGTTCGGCTGTTAACCGAAAGGTTGGTGGTTCGAGCCCACCCGGGGGCGTAACTTTTTTATTGAAGCAATTAACGCGTTGTTACATAATCATTCATCAATCTATAATCATGATGATTGAATAATTTATGGTGCACATTTGTCATTATTTTTCAGAGGCAGTTGTATAAAAAATAAAATGAAAAAACCAAAAAAAAGCACGTTCAAGTAATTAAACATGTTATAAATTGACGAAATTTCAAGTTAATTTGCAAAATTAATCATTAGCTGATTTCAAAATTCGTTTCTTACATTTTCAATATTTTTGGCCGGTTTAAAAGTGGATTTTACAATTTTTTTTCTCTCTCTATCTATACCCGAGGTTCTTACTATATCTCTAAGTTTCGATAGTCAACCGGTAGATGGCATTTAGCAATTCCTTTCTCGAAAGTAAAAGTTTGTGTATGCTATTATAAGAAGAGACGAAAAGAGAGGAAAGTCGTCTTCAGTGGGGTCATTACTGATCCACTTAGCAAGTGATGATTTCTGGAGATGATCATTCGTGATTAAACTCCACTCGAATCAGACCACAATACTATCGCATGGTTTGATGTCGACTACCTGATGCTACACTGAAGATAATTTAATGTTTTTTCTTCTATTCTCTCTTATAGTTGAAAAAATATATCTCTCGACAACTTTGCTAACACCATAATTGCAAAATGGTGAAAATGATTGCAGGAGAGAAGTATTTTTTTCAGGTACGCTGCTCAGCAACAGGTCCTTTCAACTTAACTAGAAAACAATAATAAAATCATCATCATTTTTTGAGAACATCAATATTGTAAAAAAAGTCATGTGACCAAGCAATAAAAGCAGAATTGACACTCAACTTAATTTTTCATGATTAAAAAAAACCCTCCTCCTTGAATTTTGATAATTGATGATCTCAAGACGTTCGTTCTCTCTCCTTCCATATTCTTCCTTTCTAATTCATTTTGATTTTCAACGCGAGATTCCGTGCACTCTCCTTATCTGAATGTTTGATAAGGAAAATCTATTCTCGTAGCCGTAGGAAAATCAAAATGATTCATTTAACGCGAATGAAAAAAATAGAAGCGTGTGCTGCACTACTCCGGTGTGTTCCGTGAGTGTAAGATTTTCTTTCTACTCGGGGATAGTAGGCGCGCGATGGTCGATCGCGAGTGATAAGTATTGAAATACAGAGAGTTGAAAACACGTAGGTGTTATCTATTTAAAGAGGTCGGTGTGGTGGTTGGTGTACGTACAAAGAGTTGCTTAATGAGTTTTGCTTAATCCATTACCCGGGGAATGGTTGCTGGAATCGCGTGGAAATGGTAACCATCGCTGCTGGGCTGTCGTGCTCGTGCTACTGATGGCCAAGTCACGTTTGCTCAATGCACACGTCGAGTTCGTTGTTTCAGTTATATTCTATCGCGGTGGCCACTGTTATACGAATATGAAAGGAAAGTAAAATATATTCACCGAGAACGGGGCAAATTTCACGTCACTCCACGACATGTTCCCGACAATAAAACGAGGTAAATCCCGTGGAAGCCCGCAAGAACGGCAATTCGCGTGCCATTAAGCACGCATTAATTTTCAATTTGTCCTGGCCCTTCTTTATTTGCCATTTACTTTTGCCAGGTTTCTCCGTTCGCTTTTTATCCTGGAAATAATTACGGCGACGAATTGCAATATTAACATCGTCTCCGATTTTCCCGTAGATTTATGGTGAGTAGCGGAGAGGGTGGGTTGGGGGTGAGGAGTCGAGGGGATAATGCGATGGTACAATTTGAGATATCGCTTTCCGTTTGATCGCGTTGAATGGGGCTGACGGGAGAGTTAAACGTCGAAGGACCGCATCCAGTGTAGTTGAGCGGAAAACTCTATTTACCAGCGTCGTATACTCGTCGAATGACCCTGAACACCTCCGCGTCCCCGTCATCCCCTACGACCGGTGGTAGTCATTAGCGTAAGCGGTGAATTTAATTCCGCCGAAACAATCTCCTCGTGATTCTTCCTCGGAATTCGCATCCGGGATCCGCGCGAAGGATCCGCGACGGCGGCCGAATCGAATGAAAAATCGAGCAAACGTCGAAACGAGAGAATGGCGGAGAGGTGGACCGCGAATTGGATTATCGGAAAAAATGTCTTTTGGCAACCGCGGAGTATCGATATCGCGGCAATAACGTATTCGCTCGACGTAGGGCCGATAAAAAAAATATTATTTAAAGTCCGTGGGTAACCAGCCTATTAAAATTCGGGGAGCGAAATCAATTTCGAGGTCGTACTCAGCGTCGAGTTTCATGAATAACGACAAGATTGTTCCGCATCCGGATTTAACCGAGACGTAAATCTACATCCGAATTTCCCATTTCGGAGTGTCCAAGATGGCTGGCGCAGCCAAAGAGCAATTTCGGCTTTCTGTCAAAATGATGGATAAAATATCTCCAGGTGGAATGCGTATGGACTGCGTGAGACGCGTCGCCAGACAGGACTCTGCCATCCCCTTCTCGCCGCCCGTCTTTCCATTCCAAATCCCTTTTTTACCACCACCGACCCTTTACCGTGCGCCCCGATAAAAAATTCAGGATTACGCGAAGAAATGGAGAAACGACTTTGCCACGACCCAGCCACCCCCTCGACCCAGCCACTTCGCGGGGTGGAGGGGGGTGGGTTTTAGCATTAAGAAAAATCCCGCAGAGCCCTTTCTTGTAAATCGCCGAACAATTCTAGCGGAAAATCTATTAGATCAGTGTTGGCAGAGGTGATTTGTCAGTAGTTGACATGAATTGCCGGCGCCGCCGCGTTCCTTGGCTTGCCGATCCGAGAGATATATGCGCTGGTCAAGTTAGGGAAAAGCACTTTGCAATGGGAGGTGTGCGTTAAGGCGAAGAAGAGAATGGAGAATAGATAGGAAGTATAGTGCCGTGCCTCTATAGAGAGCGGAAGGGGTCGAGGGTGAGGGTGAGGGTGATGGTGGAAGAAGAAGGGAGGGTATCGCCGGTGTAGGTTGAAGGTGCCGAGGAAAGTCATTACCGTGACAAAGGGATCGAGCCAATCGCGACCCGCTCGAAGAAAAGAGAGTAGCGAAAAGAGGCAGAGAAGGGAGGAGGGAAGAGAGGAAGAAGAGGGAGAGGGGAGAGGCCATCAGGAGGCTTTAGTTGTGGCCCAGCTGGCACACACGGCCACAGGGTGAGAGCCCAGACCATTTGGCGATGTGGCAAAGAAGCGGCGGGGATGGAGAGAATGGAGAGAGGATGGAGAGGACGAAGAGAATGAAGAGAATGCAGAGATTGCTTTGGAAAAAGAAAGAGCAAGGAACCATCGGGGAACCAGGGATGTCGTTCCTATCACTTTCATTCTTTTCCTCCTCCTCTTCCTTCTTCTTCTTCTTCTTCTTCTTCTTCTTCTTCTTTTCTTCCTTCTCCTTACCTCTACCTCTTTTCCTTCTCATGCCCATCGTTCGCAATCTCTTATTTTTAAAAGCGAATAAAGTGGCAAGGCAGCTCTCATTTTCGATAGACGGATGGACGGAAATAGCGCGAAACGAGCGAAAAGACGAATCGAAGGAGAGAAGGAAGATAAGCTATCGGCTGAAGCGGTGAGAGCGAGACGGTAAGAATAGATGGTCGTAGGTCGAATGGAGAGAGACGGCGGATGAACGGGGGACGAGAGAGAGAGGGAAAGGAAGTGTTTGGAGAGTGAATAAGATCAATAGAGGGTTGATAGATGCCGAAGGAAAAGGTTCAACGCCGAGAAAGATAAGTAGACTAAGGAGAAGAGTGAAAATGAGAGAAATGTATACAAGTTCCAGATCGTCCTTCCTTCTCTTCCACTCGTATCCTTTCCTTCGTTTTCCCTTTTGCCTTCTTTTTGTCCGACTTTCTTGCTCTCTCTCTCTCTCTTTCCTCTTTCTTTCACCTTTTTCCCTTTCCTCCAGGGAATCTTGCCTGCTCAGAAACTATAATTCTTCCGCAAGGCTCCCATAGAAACGTTGACTATTACGCCATACTCGAGCCACCGAAAGCTCGATTAACTGCCGTTGCATGCTACACTCGACTCTTATCCCAATGTTTTTCTCGGGCTGCCTCTCCCTTTTTCTTAGGGCCTAACCCCAACCCCGACCATCGCCCCTCCTCTCCTCTCCTCTCCACGAAATGTGCTTTATCGACCCTCGTCATGTGATCTTAGAGTAAGACTCGATGTAAAACCGATCCAATCCATCTAATACACTCTCTCTCTCTCTCTCTCCCGAGCTATTTTCTCGGAGAATCCCTTCGGCGGACATTTTCCTCGAGGAAAACTCGCAAGTTCGGCTGGAATCGTGACTCTCAAAGAGAAACTATTCCATCAAATATTTAGCCGCGCCAAAAAGGAAGTTTCGGATAAACGCAATTAGTGGCCGCCATCACCTCCACTGGGAATTGAAAAAGAAAATCGTTCGGGGATCTTGCTTGCGGTGGAGGAAGAGGCGAAGGGGAGGTGGGGGAAGATCGTCGAGGGGAATTTTTTTCAGTCGGACCAGCCTCCCGGAGGGAAACTAGCGAAATGTAAATATGAGAGTTGAACGAAGATGTCATTTGGTAGCCATGAGGGGGTGGATGGGTGTCGGGGGGAGGGGGTGGTCTGATGAAAGCTCGATTAACCACCTCCAGCGAGAAACGAGCGACTTTTTTCCCGCTGGAGCTGCCGTCTCTCTTTCTCTTGTTTCTTCGCGCCCCTTCTCTTTTGGCTTTCTCGCGTTTTCCACTACATCTCGCCGATTCAGCCCGTATAATCGCCAAGTGCTTCCCGGCCCTTCTCCGGCGACTTGATCTGCACTTCCAAGGGCTTCGCGACGATCGAAGAGATTCCCGGAGTTAAACGTAGCCCGGTGCCACCACCTCAGATTGCTCGATAAAGCCACAGATTTTCATTCCCAACATCGTCTCTGCCTCTCTGCCTCTACCTGCGCACAGTCCTCTCGTAATAATAGATCGCTCGAATGCCGGTAGGGCGAAATCTTATCCTATTTGATCAACCCTTTCAATTCTGAATAAATATTTCCTTCCACCCCCTGACCTGCCCTTTTCTCTCTCTCTCTCTCTCTCTCTCTCTCTCTTTCTCGCTTTTTCTCCTCCATCGATACTTTATTTCCCGAATCTGTCGATGCTTTATTTTCAATATTGATCGTTTATTGTACTTCTCGCAACTTGCACCCTCTTGCAGAAAAATGCTTCTTATCTAGGGGTGGTTCGCTTCGTTCTAAAATATTATACACCTGTACGGGGACGCAATAATGGATTCGCCTCTTTCTATTCCACGAGTCCAGTACAGTGATTTATTCCTTCTATTTGTTAATCAAATATTAAAAAAATGAAAAAAAAAAAAAATGTTAACATGAATATTCATTTTCCACCCTCTTTTTTTTTGCAGAGTCCGCGTAAAATGACGCTGGGGAGGAGAGAAAGGAGTTTTTATCCACTCTGTGAAATATTCTAGGAAATTTTCTATTTTCGTCAACAGGCGCCGCGCAAAACCCCATAAAGTATCTCGTCGTCTCTGAAACTGCCGCCGTCCTTGATTAATTAGAGGAGAGAGGGTGGATATCAATTGTTCGACTAAATTCACGAGCTACGCGCGCTCGTGGACATCGTGGACTAGCTCGGGGAGTAATAAAAATCTGGAGAATTAAAGTAACCGGGGTGTGATAAAAGCCAATGGTGGTAATAGTTGGTGCGCGCTGTAATTCTTAAAGGGTTGAGGGCTTAAAAATCCTAACGGACTCGTAGAGTTTAGCCTGACGCTACAAAGTTATACTAATTCATGATAATGGTATCCGGAGGGCAGTAACGCTTCGTGCACGGGTCAAGACACAAATAAAGTTCCACCATTTAAGGGTGGGGGTGGTTACACCCCTCCGTAGAGTCAGCGTTGCTCCAAGGGTAATACGCAGGTGGACGCTCTTGAGATTGGCTCCCAAGTGTCCTAAAAGAACATTTTTTCACCCCCACCCACCCCCTCCGACCCTTCTACGAGCTCAGTCGCTTTATATTCCGGCCGGACAAAAATCGTCGAGTAAAAAGTCCGACCGAACGGGATTAAAATCTCTCCCCGAGTGAAAATAAACTTTGAATCACGAATTATGTATGAAGTTCCTCCTTATGGAAGACAAGGGGTTGTGCTTGGTAATCGATGCTTGTCAATATTTTCCAGGATAACTTCCACGGCGTTACTCGCGAGAAATAAACGCTCGCTTTTCAGGAAAAGCGCAATGATCTTTTATTACGTTTCGTGAGGGTAATCGTCCGGAATCTTTACAAGATCCCTTATCTTCCGACAAACAAGTCCCTCGTGCGGCAAAATTAAGGAAAAGACTTTTGCCAAGTGGCTTGTAATGTAATTTCGTGTGAAAATGGACGACGCGTGGGCGAGAAGGGACGCGAGAAACTCAACCGCGATACGACCAGCCAGTCATCCCGGGGGTTAATGTGGAACGATAAATCGACCAATTTATCGCCAATCCCGTAGAATCGACCCCTCGAAATTTTTTACGCGAAATTAAAGCGTCGCCTTCACCGAGCGTACCCCCTGCAGGTTGCGCGCGCGTGGTGTCTTTCAGCGTCTCTCCACAAAATCAAATCAACTCGCGTTTTAGTCCGGAAGGGTGCAGCTACCCCGCGGGAGAGAAAAGGTTAGCGTTGATAACGGTTTTGCAGTTAATGTTTGTCCAGGTTTGGAACGGGAGTGATAAAAAGAGGAGGGAAAAAAGCTGTAGGGGTTTGGACGGGAGGAGCAAAAGAGGGTTGTTTAGGGTACGCGCGGAGGGTGTAGGCGCGCAGCCACGTGGAAGAAAGCAGCCGTGCGCGAGAAAGAGACAAATAGTACGGAACGATCCAGGAGGAGGATGCCTTGGGAGAGACACAACGTGCCCGGCAAATTGAGTTGGACCCTTTGACCAAGCCTTTCCATTTCCGTGGATTTTTCCCATGGGTCAGGGGGAGACGGCCAAACTCGATCCCGGTAAACCTCGTAACTGTGCCTGGAGTGGCCAGTCGATATACGTTGAGGGGGAGGGGAGGGGAGAGGAGAGGATCGCTAGAAACTCATGGGCAGTTTCAGCTAAATCAACTATCGCTGTTCGCTCTATAATGGATGCCGCGTAAAAAGCTACGGTGCATGCGTATAAAAGTATTCGCTGGTGTGGAAAACATCTCCCGAGCAGTTAAATAAAGCAAAGCTAATCGTCCCCAACATTCTCGGTATTATCTTCTTACGCGACTTTATACTTAACATTACCGGCGTAATCCACACACCCCTCTCGCGAGATGAAAATTTAATTAGATTTCTCGTTAGTGAAACTACGTGGACTCGGCTCTCGGCCATTTCTTTCTCGCGGGCAAATTTTCTTATTTTTTATGTTACAGCTTATACGATATTATTTGCATTCCCCGTGCTATATAGAATTAGAGTAATTTAGCAAACAGCAAAATGGAGAAGAGAGAGAGAGAGAGAGAGAGAGAGAGAGGGAGAGAGGGAAGGTTTATGCAAATATTGACTTTCCAGTATTTTGTTAAGTAATATTTAGATAAGGTTGGTCGACGAGCAAAATTTAATTAATGCAAATCCAAAATCAAATAACCAATATCGTTCTATTATTTATCGCGAGATCCGCCTGTCGGACCACTCGAAATATCTATAAGAATCTAAATGAATTTTCAATTGGAATCAAGGTGTTTCAAAAATTCACTCGTCGCTCGCGGAGTATTTCTGGCGTCAATCGTTGAAGGAGCTTTACGAAGAGCGAGAACGAGAGTCAAAAGAGACAAAGAGAGAGAGAGAGAGAGAGAGAGAGAGAGAGAGAGAGAGACTCGGAGTTTGATAGGAGGAAAATCAGAGGATCGAAGAGGCGAATGGAAAATCCAATGCGCAGGATGGCAAGTTTTGCTGGCATTGGAAGGCGTATGCTAATCGTCGATGGGGATCATGAGAAAGTGCTTCGTGCCACGATCCTCCAGTCGTTTTCCTTGTGCAACTAACGATCGACCGTGTTACAACCATCAGCGGGTCGGTCGGACCAGCAGCGGTACTACAGGGTGTCCCACAAGCGATAAACCCAACTAATACGGAGGTTTCCTCCTGGAATTCCAACTCGACAAGACCCCGGCAGCGTTCCCAGAGCCCTGCAGCAGCCCAATTCCAGCAAACGACTTCGCTAATGCAGCCAAGGTCAAATATAAATGAACAGCATCGAAGTTGGCAGAGTTCGGGGTGGGGCCGTCCGAATCATAGTGAGAGGAGACGAGCGAAGAGTATCGAGTAGCAATCGGCTTCCGCGGATCTGCCAAGTAGAAAAAGACAGCGTCGAGTGACCTTCCTCCATCGGGAGAATGGATCCCGGGGGTGGAGAGCGGGGGGGATGGACGGTGTAGAATTGGCAGTGTGTACGGGTGCACTCACACGTGTCGTGACGTCACGGGTAATTGGGGGACGTTATCGAGTGGCATCTAATCTGCTCATCGGACGACACGAAACGAAACAAAACGAAACAAAACGAAACAAAACGAAACGAAACGACGTTGAAGAATTTTGCTTTGCGGCTTTTAGGAGAGAGCAGGACAGAGGAGAGGAGAGGAGAGGAGAGCAGACCGGTGCTATACGTGTACAAGATAGCTCGGATAGATCCAGGACAAGTTGTACGGTGGGTAGCGCGAGGCAAGGTGGAAGGAGCGAGAAGGGTTGGGGGTAAGGTAACTATAACGGAGGGTGGGTGGGGGTGGGGGTGAGTGTAGCGGCTCGTTAGGAGCGGCTCGCTGTTCTCAACTGCATTACGAGCCGGTACCTGGAACGCCAGGACTGTGAGGCCAACTACGTGCGGTAGGTATCCTGTTAGTTCGGCTTCTGTAAACGCCCCATCCATCCACCAACCACCACCCACCTCCATCCACCCAGTCACTTCCACCTTCATCGTCCCGCAACAAGCATGTACAACGCCGCGAAATAACGACAGGACAGAAACAAAGGGACCGCACCACCACCACCACCACCACCACCACCTGGTGATTCAATAGCCACAGCAATTCCGGAATCAAGTATCAGGAACATTGGGGTGGGATGGGGTGGATTGGGGCGGTCACCGCGCTAACCCCAACTATGAGCATCGCCGCCACTGATTTGATCCCCGGTGACTTAAAAGTTTTTCTCCCTTCGGCGAAAACCACCCCTGGCGTCTCTCTCCCTTCATCCATCCACCCCCGGAGTTCCGGTACTAGGAATCGTTTGTCACTTATAACCCGCGCGCGCGCGCGGAGCAACCGGAAGTGCTGTAATCCCGCAGAATTGCGGCGGATTCCGTGGAAGCCGCGTCACGGCGACAATAGAATACGACCCAGCTGGCGCGACGGATCCAACAACCAATTTGCTCTCAGCTGTTCGGCCCTCGTCTCTCCCTGTGGCGACGACATCAACCCCCCCCCCATCTCTCGAGATACTTTTGGAGGGATTCTATTTTATCGGAAAGTGGTCGCCGATCGGGTCAACCCCCGGGGGGTAAAATGGTCCGTGGGAACCTCGTCGTTTTGCCGAACTATCCGTTTGCGTCTTCAGGCGGAGAGGGGGAGGGGGTGAAAGTTTGAAGGAGCGCCGCCGCCTCTTATTCCTCTATCAACAGCTTTATCTATGCTCGGTCACGTAGATGGCACAGTCATCAGGATCTACTGTGGGGATTGCGCTCGCTTAGATAAGAAGATGAACTTCCGGCCACTCCGCAGATAAGTCCACTAGATACATTAACGAGGCAAAGTTTGCCGCGCTATCATCGGCTCGACCTCCGATAATCCTTCCTCGAGGCCAACCACCCCCTTTTGGATTCCCTCGAGACTCCTCGCCGACCTTGAAAATCCATCGAGTCTCGCGCGAGGAGGTTGCGTCCGGATCGTTCTTGGGGGCCGGCGAGACGTTTCAGGGAAAAGGCGGAAAATCGACGAGACGCGTGATACGCGTCGACGATTTCGCCGACGAAACACGAGATCCCTCTCGAGAATTTCAACGTGGGGATGATACTACGAGCGATATCAGGCTCGCGATCGCCGAAGAGAAAAGTCCGGCGTTGAAATTAGCGCGGGGTATCAAGGAATTAGCGGCAGATGGTTGTGGGATTAAAGAATAATGAAATTGAGATAGGGGTTGGTGGGGGTTGGTGGTGGATGGTGGTAGGTGTTAAGTAAGTGTTAATTTTACGAAGCTAGTTTTGCAAAGTAGAGCAGCAGCAGCAGCAGCAGCGGCGGCGCTAGAGAACTTGAGAATTAGTCGCGTAATTATGGAGAGAGGGAGGGAGAGACGCGGAGGGGGTGAGCGAGTGGGAAGGGTGAATATTTTCCACGATACTCGACGATCGGATTCGATTCGGCCGAAACAGTTGGTGGCAGCTCGTTACCAGCCTCTCGTAAATAGCGCGATATCTATTCTCCTCTTGAGGGGGTGTGCGTCGGGGGTTGCGGGGGTGCGGACGGGGTTGGACCGAGCGGTTTAACGACCGCCCGGCAAAGTGGTCGTACACTCAATAATAAACTGCGCGCGACAAACGCCGTGTGCCAGTCTCCCGTTCGAGTCTCCAAAACTTTCTAATCATTCGCGCGGAGGGGGTGTTCCACCCCCTTTATACGCCGGGACACTCTAGAGCGAGGAACTCGACTGTTCTCGCGATGTTCCTCGAGGAAAGTACGAAAGTCCTGCGCGACGCTATTAAGGCTAAAAATATGCGACGAGAGGGTCGTCCCAAGGCCGTTAAAACTGCGCGAAGACGCGGCTCGAGCCCCGGGAACGAGAGAGTTCAGGATAATCAACTATTTCTGGCTCGGATAGCAACGTTTCCAGGACCCCCGAGTTAATCGACATTCCACGCGGACTTTTAAATGCTCTCGCCCGCTGAAAAACTTCGGGAAAACTCGTACTCGCTGCTTTCTAAATTAATCGATGCGAAGGCGGCACCGGAACTCCCCGTCCCGCCCCCCTCCAAGCGTTCCCATTACACGGGGGTGGAGTCCCTCCTACAACGCGGAGATCAATCACTCGTCGGACTCGCGAGAATCTTTGCGATCTAAACTCGCGCGCGCGCGAATCGCCGTTCGTCGCCGCTCTGTCACCACGAAAATGCTGCGAAACCGGAAGTGCGAGAGTCGCCGCTCCGTCACCTCAAAAATTCTGCAAAACCGGAAGTGGAACGGCCCCCGATATCGGCGGCAGGCGCGTTTCGACGTCGTCCGACGAATTTCGCTCGTCTCTACCGAGCGTCCGCTCAAAACCGATCTTTTCTACTTCAGCCTCTACACGCTACCCCTCGATAACGCGGATTATTTCCACTTGCGGAGTGCGCGACTAATCCGCCGAATGGCGGAACGGCGTCCAATGTCGAGGACCATCGGGACGATCGTTCGGAAATGTATTGGTAAATTTGCTTTTACGGGCTATTTGATTGAAGTTTGCTTCCAATTCTTCCCGATAACTAGGGGGCCCTGTAGCATCCGCATCCGCACGTTCTGCGGTTAACCGAGCCCGCTGCTCGGCTCTCTGCAGTTTTCCATATGGTTCTGCGTACCCCGACGGTCGACCGACCCAACTACTAACCGACCGACCGACCCCACGACCAATCCACTGGGCAAAGTCTACGTGCCGGCCAATTTCACTCTCCGCTGTGGATTTTATATTTAATAACTTCCGGCGGCGGGGGGACCAGGAGGGGAATCGATTCACTCGGAAATTAAGAATATCCATCGAACGAACGAACGAGCGAGCGAGCAAAACTCCTGGGCGAATTCTCATCTCAATTTTTGATTACGTGTTTTTTGCCTCCGCCGCCGCTGCGAGACAGATTTAATGGATTCCACTCCCTTGGTCCGACGGATGGACCTCCTCGGGGTTCGTTCGCGTCTCCGCTAATAGCGAGTCCCCGTGTTTTAACGGGGCTCGCTTCGTCCATCACAATTACTATTTTCGGATCTATCTCGATACCTCGGCGACGAGGGACACGGATAGACACAGCTGTTACAAGAAAATGGGAAATGCCGAGAGTGTGCTCGCAAAACTCATCCGTCATGATTATCATTTTTTAAGTTATTTCGGCACCCTTTGACGTCATCCACCACCACCACTACCATCCAGGGCTATTAGTAACCTTCAACGCGTTACATGCGCTAACTAACGACTGTCCTCGTTGATTCTCCTATTTTTTATCGCCATATACGTATACTGTTTTTGTCGTTGCTACGTACAGTCGAAATAGCTACGGGGAAAGAGCGAAAGAAACAAAATAAAAAAAAAATCAGTAAAAACAGGGTGGGACGAGATCAGGGGATTTGGGTCGAGAGAGATTCGAGTCCACGATCAGTTTTCCGCTTGATTTTCCGCGGGCGCTGGAAAAACTCTCGCGAGTGAAAAGACCCTCTGCTAAGGATAGGATAATATTGAACTCGACTTGATAAATGGGCTTGAGGTAACGACGATACTACGGCGCCCTGAACGAGTTCCAGCCACATCCGTGAGGGGTAGTTCTCTCCCCCGTCCATTTTGACATTCCGACCAGAGAGAGAGAGAGAGAGAGAGAGAGAGAGAGAGGGAGAGGGAGAGTGAGAGCCGGCACGAAACTGGTGGGTCGAGAAGGTAAGGAGATTGCGTAACAGCCGTTGCAGCTCGCATTAAGGAACTTTTGTAGCCGCGCGTCGGTTCGCTCGACTAAACTTCAACGGGATTTTCATAAAGCTCGCCGGAGAGGACGGGGGTGCGCGAAAATCAGAGGGGACAGGGGGGAGGGAGGCTTGATTATAACAGGTGGAGAAACTTTCCTCCTACCTGGATGGAGCATCGAGGCCTCAATTATTTCCACCCACCCTTCGCACTTTCGTTTCGAGCGTGCGAAACTATCGAGAAACCTGTAAATTATAGCCACCCCTCCCTCCCCTCCGACACTTTCCACCTCTCCGGATCGAAGGTCCTGGAATTCCGCCGCGACTCTCTCGATGGCCGAGTCCTCGCGCTCCTTCCGGAGAATTCGAAATCTTCGCCGATAATTCCCGGGCGCAACAAGTGCAGGAAAAAAGAAACGAGTTTTCGCGAAACAGGGGTGGGGGTGGGTTCGTCGCTCGATTATGAGCTCGTTTTGATTTTCCGGCGAGCTCGGAATATTCGAGCCGGGCATTGATCACATTCGTTCAAACGGAATTAGCGAGATGTTATCTCTGTAAGTGGACGTGTGCGATTGGGGTCACTCGAGTGTCACGACTAACCGCAGGGGTTGAATTAATGTTGAACAAGTTCGTGGAGAGGAAGAAAAGGGTGGCGGAGTATAGAGGGGTTGATGAAAAAACGTGCCTAGAGCCACAGAGAGGATCTGCCTAGCGCTGCTGAATAACCAGGCGGAAAGTTCGAGCTTTGCTGCCAAGCGAGCGACCGCTGGGGGTGGTTAATTTTGTGGTTGGACATAAGTAGCTGAATTACAACGAGAACGATGTGCACTAAAATCGAGCAAAGTTGCCTTTGTCCAAGCAAAGAGGTCAAAGTGCCCGAGGACCTCCGGCAGGAACATTACCCCTGCCACCCCCACCCCTACCCCCACCCCAACCCCCGTCGCAGCGTTTCAATAATTGCAAGAAACTCGAGCAGGGGGAGGGAGATGCGAGTTGGATACGAGTCGGCAGAACTCCGAAGAAAAAGGTCAGGGTGAAGCTGGAGGGGTAGGGGTGAAAGGGGCGATAAATAAGGAAGAGTCGAAGGGGGTTGCTTATTCCGTTTGTAGGAAAACGCGATAGAAATGAAAATCTATGCTTCTGTTTACCGAGATGGGCGTTAAAGTACGTTTAATGCTTCCATCCTCTCGTTAGGAACCATAAGCAGTGGTTCTCCACTCGGAAGTTTTCTCCTTCGGCGCTCTCTGTTTTCTTCAACTTTCAACCCCCGTTGTCCGTTTCTCCTGTCTCTCTCTCTCTCTCTCTCGCCGTCTATCGTTGCACAATCGATATTGTATTCCACGATAAGTAGTTTCTCTTTAAATAATACGCGTATATCACCGAAGGGTTACACGATTGATCATCCACTTGTTACAGTTTTTAATTAACTCGCCCGGTATCGCAGACTTCTCGTCGGAGAAGAAACGTGTACTTTGCGAAGAATAATATCGTTACTTAGGGGGTAGGGAGAGAGAGCCCGGCGATATTGAAAACACTCATTTTTCATTGCTGCGGAATTGATTCGTTTCCGAAGTTGCTTGCGCGTAGTTTAAATGTGATTAGTGCTCGGGTTCTAATCGCATTACGGAGTTCCTAAGTTTACGGAAGCAAAGGTACAAAGGGAAGGATTGCGCTTGATCGACTCGATCGTTCGAAAACGATCGCTTAGGTGCTTTGCGGAAGAAAGATCAATGGGCAGGAGGAGGTGGAGGCTAACAACAAAGGGGTGGATTAATTTATTAATTTGCCAAATCGCTCCCAGGTAGGCTTTAATTCCACTTGTTCCAACACGGGTAACTGTATCCGCCATCACTCGAGGTCTCTCGGGGCCCCTTAACGAAGTGTCTACCAAACCAACTCGATTTCCCACCCCCTCTCGATCCAACCCTCTAAAATTCCGAACGATCCACCAGTCTCATCGTTTCTCGCGTGCCAATTTCTCCCCGCCGATCGCTCTTTAACAAAATACGCGGAAACGAGTCTCTCCCCCCGCCCCGCGCCCTTCCACCCCCTCTTCAAAGTTCGAAGTCACGGAAATAGTCGGATGCGAGGGTGAAGAAGTTGAAGTTTCGGCGGAGTAATTAAAAGCGATAATGTCCAACGAGACAATAAGGGTAGCGGAGAACAAGAGGAATAAAAAGAAGATCGGAAGTTCCTTACTCGGTCTTGGCTCGCTAATAAACCGGAAGGAAGAAGGATCTTTACTGCCACTGCTCTTCGGACCTGTGGAGAGGGATGGGAGGTGGTGGTGGTGGTGGAGATACTGGCAGGCAGTTTCTACTCGCCGCCCCCGCAGCCGCCGTTTGCCGTTACTCGCTGCGCTACTTTGCTACTTGTCGGCCAACCCCGACGCTGCTCCGAGTGACTTCCAGTCATAAAAATACTGAAATATAAGAGCCAGAAAGATAAAGACTGGAAACCCAGTGTCCGAGCAAGCAATAAAAGCATGCGAGATTTATGCGCTTAATAACGGAAAAGCTGTTGCACCCCGCGTGTTGCAACGTTCCAAGAAAAATGACGAACCCCTCGAAGCCAAGTGAAAACCCATCGAGGAAATTCATGTTCCTCGCGTGCACGCGCGCGCGCGGGCGCGCGCGTTAAGGTGTGGTCGAGGATCGACGACCGAGGATCGAAAACCTTAAGGGGATGATCCCTGGGGTGGAACATGAAAATTTTCACGGGGATTTCCCGAGAAAACTTGGAGCGACTCTCCGGGAGGGGAATTACACGATTGCGATAGGATTCCCCGCGATTGAACAAGAACGAAGGGTGGTGGAGGAGGAATTCTCCCACTCCGGCCCCCTCGTGATACCGGTGCGAATTGTAAATTTTCCTAGAAGCATTTTCCTTTCTTTCGCAGACGACACCACTTGTCGTGGGACGCGTCGAGTCCTTGTCCCTGTTTCTCAGGACTTTAATAAATAACGGCGGCGAGGGAGAGGGGGTGAAGGAGGCACGACAGGTTTTTTCTCATGAAAAATTATTGGGGGTAGGGGGTGGCACGAGAACCCCGCAAAAAACAGCCGGCGTTTCTTGCTTATAACTTGGCCGGCTCGACTGACGAATGGAAACTCTAAACATGCGAGACGTCTCACCCCCTCATCGATTCTTCAACGGCGATGAGGAATAGTACGGACTAATATATTTCTTTTTATTCGAGAAAACTGCGATTTCTCCAGATACGACGGAGCATCCGCTATTGGAGCGCCTATCGTTCCAATGATTTATCATCGAAATCATCCATTTTCCGAGTAGCGCGCTCGGGAGATTCCACTGGCGTAAAACTCGTAAAATTTTCTATGATATTCTCGAGGGGTCTCGCACTGATGTTTAATATTCAAAGAAAAAGTCCGAGAAATCGTCGCTTTTTCATTTCGAAAACAAACTAATCGGATTCGCATTTACTACCCCAATGTTTGCTTGTCTTTTTCTTTTCCTCTTTCTCTCCACTCATTCTCACTCTCTCTCTCTCTCTCTCTCTCTTCTTCTATTCTTCGGTCTCTCTTCCACCTCAGTTTTACTTTCACGGGAGAGACACGGCGAGAAAATTCCTCGAGTGAAACTTTCGCGTTAATGAAATCACAGTCGAAGGGGGAGGAAGTTACTTTGCGAATAGTCGGGGGTTGCGCGGCGATTGGAGTTCGAGCGTTATCAATATACAAAACACGTCCTCACCTGGACGTGGGCAATTATGAAATAGGTGCCGGCGGACGGAGCGTCGCCGGGTGGAGGGTTGCGAAGGGTGAAAGAGGAGAGGAGAGGAGAGGAGAGGAGAGCAGCGTGTCTTCGGGGATTGCGACGAGATTCGGGTGGAACGAATTTGCCGCAGTGAGAGTGTAGGAGTCCCTCCGCGGAGGTTCTTGACGATTCTGCGGGCAGGGGGGAGGGGGGGGGGAAGAAGTTCCTTGGCAGCTGAGAGCGCCCACCCTCCGGTGGCAACCGCTACCACTTCCTCCTCGCCTTCCTCTATCGCGTCCCTCCCCCGCCAACCATCCCCCTTTCCGGCAATCGAACTTATATCTAATACACGTAGAAACCGCGGAATCTCTTTCATTACGTTTCATTAAATTCCTCTTCCCCCGGAAGCTCCCGAGGGAATATTCCAGCCACGTTTCCACCCTGCCGTACGTGGATATGTGATTCTTTTCCGTGCATAAGGAAATCGGATTGCCTACAACGGAACTACCCCCGCGACCTCCCCCGTTGGCTTTCCTTTTCAATTTCAGGATCGCCGTCGCGTACACCTACCAGCACGCGATACTGTAATACCTCGCGGAATAATAATATGGCGGGTTCTTTCTCATCGAGCGACGGAGGTGGGCGGGTATGGCGGGGGTGGAAATCGCTCATTTTTCCCGGCTCAAGGAAAGGATAAATCGTCCGGGGAAAATTTATTAACGAAACGCGCAAACTTGATGCAAGGACTTTACAACTTTTCGCGTTCGCTCCCTTTGTGATACAAACGAGCAAGATATTACGAGATCGCTGAAAGGGTAACCTCTTCCCGGGGTTCCTGCCAAATGGGTTAAATTCCTCCCTCCGCGGACAGTGACGTACGCGTATCACGTTTCGCTAACAACGCACGGTCTCGCTTGCATACCGGAAAAATCCACCCTCTCTCGCGTTTCAGTCGCACCCCCTCCTCTCGCTCTCTTTATTTCATTTTTTTTTTTTTTTTTGCTTTTACAAATCTCAAACTGAAACACGGATTCGTCGTGGGAATTTTCCAAACCAAACCACCGTGAGCTAAGTGTGTCCGGAGGGTGGAGGAAATCTCTCAATTGCGGTGCAAAGGGTGGCGCGCAGCTTTTCCAGTTGATTTTCGAGAAAATTTGCTCAAGGCTTTTGGGTAACGGGAACTCGATAATATTTGTGTTATCTTTCTTATCCCCATAAAAGATAAGTAGAGGGTAAGAGCGAAGTTGGTAATATCTTGAATTATTTGACTGACGTTGGAGGAGAGACGTGGTTTAAGCAGGGGGTGTTACATGCATAAGGAAATCACTCGTTACGTGATATTCGTGCGGAATTCATTAATTTTCAGCAAGGATCAGGTTCCCTATATTATAACCTCGAATAATGAAACTTTGTGCTTCGGTAATATATCCCGAGGGATACTTGCCTCGCAAGAGGATTATGGCGAATTAATAAATCTTTCTCCATAAAATGCAATACGCATAATGAGGGATGATCTATTTATTATGAAAATGCCCTTTCTCTGTCTCTCTCTCTCTCTCTCTCTCTCTCCCTCTAGAAAAATTAGCCTTCCGGAAAAATGCGGGAGAGTTGAACGGTCGTGTATTCAATGAAAAACTTCTCATTTTCCCAGTGAACCCCATAGCCCCATCGCGTTGGGATACCCGCAGCTAATTCCATACACCGACACACGCATGTACCCCGTATATAACATTATCGCGGTTCGATCTACTCGTTATTATTAATACGTTGTTCACATGGAAATTAATTGTACGAATATTGAAATTTTAATCCGATATGTAACGACGATGTACCGTTCCAATTCTTCTCCTATTTTAAAATAACGATCGGACCCCGTTGGATTATGCAATGCTCCTCTTTTACGATGATGATAATAATAATAATAATAATACTGTTAATAATGATAACAATAATAATGGCGATAATAATTACCGTTTTTTGAAAATTTCTTCTCTTACACGCACTCGCGCATGTGTGCGAGTAACATTTTATCAGAGAAACTCGCTGTCCTTTACAAACATCGATGTAAAAAGAGAACCGCTAAGTTTAAATAATCGCACGACATTTTTGCTGGCCGCTCTCACTGTGACTTTCCTAGCCAAGAGAGAGAGAGAAGTGCTGCAATCGGTAATAAGAGGTCATGAAAGTAAAAAAACTCGTCGCCGATTTGAATTCATCAAAAGAATTGGGTGATGTCACGCGAATCAAGGTCACTCGAATTTTGGAACAAGTGAAGTAAAAATGAAAAGAAAAGAAAAAAAAGAGAAGAATTTATCGATCGACAGCGTTAGAAATTAACAGCGCGAACTGCCGTCGTGTACCTTCGCGAGAATTTGGCCAATACTTACTTCATCCAAGGGTGAATTTCCTCTGCAAACTTCACGGTGCAAATCACAATTGCACACACACACACACACACACACACAAAAAAGTCACTGCACTCGCAATCGCGATTGTAAAATATAAATAGTTTTACGAGACTATCGCGATCGCGAAAACGCGGGAACAGCTCGTTCGGAAAATTTTCGTAAAATCCACACTCGTCGGCGCTCCCGTTATCGAGAAAGAAAATCATGAAAAGGGAAGCTGATTTTCCTGGTGCGAGCACACAGGAATTACTCGAAGTCGACGAGCAAAGAAAAGGAAATTGATGAAATATCGCGCGAGACTGGCACTCCCGGTTTACTCCCGGTTACGCGAAACTCCCGGTGAAACGAGCAAAACAATGAAAACTGATTGAATAATATTGGACGACCGGTGATTTTCCACGCGGAGTTATTAGGCCTCTCCCAGACGTGTGCGTGTGTTGGTGCGCCGACGTGCGCGCAATCGCGAATAATCCGGGGAGAGACAGCTTCGTTCGAAGAATTCCGGAAAAGTCATTTCCCTCATCGATTATCGCGCGGAAAAACCAGAGAAACTCTTTACGCACTCGCGAGAGAGTCCCGTGGGAGAGGTCGTGAAAAATTATCGGGAGAGTGGCGCGCCGAACGAAAATTCCGTGTTTGGTACGGCCGGTGTCACGGGCAACTGACCTTCCTCGTAAACTAACGTGACTTGTGCCCTCTACGCGCGCGCCGTCTCTCCCTGCAGGTAACCCAGGTAGAACATTTTTTTTCTCTCTTTTTACATTATCCCTGCTTTCTCACACGGGTAAGCTAACCGAAACGCCAAATCTCATCGAGTTCGTCGATTCTGCGTGAGTTTCCCGCCGTTGAAACTCGCTATCGCGCTAACTCGCTATTCCGACGCGCGCCATTTGCAATCGTCGCTTCGGCCGCTGCACTTCTCGACCATCATCGAATTCACGAGCTAGAGGATGACTTCTTCTTCGACGTTGACTAATTTTTGCGCGTGAAAATAGGATGCTCGCGAGGCGGATCGATGAGATGGACAATAATTTCTCTGTAATAATAATAGCGCGTGTCATTGATAGAAAAGTAATAACGTAGTAACGATGGTTCGTTAAACCGCTGTAACTCGAAAAGGGGATGAAGTGGTGGGGGTTGAGGGGGGTAGATGGAGAGAGCGCATTTGTGCAGTGGGTCCAGGCGATTAATTAGGCAGACTGGAGGAAAAGAATGGGGCCAGAGCGGTAGTTTCGTTAGTAACGACACGTACACGGGGAGAGAGTGCGTGGGTGGAGTGGAAGGAAACCGGATGTGACCTCGCGTATGCGAGGATGTTAATGGCACTCGAGTATCCGGAATTCCTGATCGATCGATCGACCCTTCAAACGCAAAGTGCTAAGGGTCGCGATATGCAGTTTACTAGTTCCGGGTAGCGTAGCGCGCCGATAAGGGTGGGTCGGGGTCAGGGGGAGGGGGTAGCGTATCCGGATAGCTGCCAGTGTTACGAATAGCTCCGAACGAACCTTCAACCCTCTCTCTCTCTCTCTCTCTCTCCGGGGTGGCAGCTGAAAATCAAACGATCGAAGCTTTCGCCTGACACATCGGCCATCGTGAGGGGTGCGACGAAGGGGGTGGGACGGTCTCCGCGGCCAGAGTTCCAACTGCGAGTAGGAAGTGACGAACAGAGAGGGTGAGGAGGACGAGGAGGAGGGTGTTGGAAATACGAGCAATTCCGTTTACACAACGAATCTCACGGCCTGGCACACGCTCGGTAGCTCCCCGCGTCCGTTTCCGCTTGGAAACGAGTGGAAATTGTTATTCGCAGGTGCGTGGGCGTGCGGGGTGGGTGGGGGTAAGTCGGGGGAGGGAAGTGCCGCGGCACACGGCAGGTCGTCGTTTATCGGGAGCACGTGGCCGGCAATTATCGTAGCTCAGCTCACCGGAAGCGCATGAAACTTTTCAACGCTGTCCCCTTTAGCGCCCCGTCCAACCCCTCACCCTCATCCTCACCCCTTTCTCGACCTACGAGTATCGTCGATAAAACGCGTTCGCGCTCAATTATCGAGGGGCGCTCCTCCTCGATGATTCCCACGAAAAAACCGATTGGACCGACGACGACGACGTCAAACGTGAAAATATGTCGCCCCGGCACCAGAGGGTGGGTAGGGGTGGTTCGCCGCGACGGAAAAACTCAAGGCGGCGGAACTCGCGGGAAGAGGAAAATTTTCGGTTATAAACCGGCGCGAAAATGGAGCCTGGGAAAATTCACTTTAAGAAGTTTGGCGGGCGAGCTAGTCGCGAGAGTGCATTTTATTCCTCCGGTACCACCCCCCTCTTCTGGTGCTCCGCCCCTCCACGCTCTAATGTAATTCGCTCAATTTATAATGGGGCTCGATGAATTATTTAAGCGAATCATCTTTTAATCAGACTACTCGCTTGCCCGGGGAACGCGGGAGATTTATGAAAGTAGCTGCGGGCTGTAGCGAGGAATCGTTGAAAACCAAAGGTTTTTCGCGTTTCTCGGGGGTGGCGGGGGACGATCGGAGGATGCCGATGCTGCCGCGGGAGGGTGCACACGGCATCAAAGTCGAAGGCGCGCGCGAGGAATAGAGGAGGAAAATAAGTCGCTGGAAGTTCCCTCTTAAACGTTTAACTTTCGCCGACGATATCGACTCCCTGTCACGAGCAGGCGTTTGAAAAGCCTGGAAAGACTACTACTCCCCGGTGAGGTATCTTTTTAGGAGCAAAGTGCTTCGGGGAATCGAAATAAGTCCTTAACGACATTCATCCATAACGTTTCCCATATTTCTTGCCGTACCTCCTCGAAATTACCTCCCCCCTTTTCTCGCCCACCCCTTTCGCGGTACTTTATGGCAAATATTTCGCGCGGACCAATTGTCCAATGGAGAAAGTGGCGAGGCATCCACCCCCTCCCCCGCTCGCTTCCCGTACCGAGAGTATCCTTCGTAAGTTCTTAATGACGCTAATTCACGGCGTTCGCCATATTTCTTGCCGCGTCCCCCCCCCCGCCCCGTAACCTGCTTTCGCACCCTCCGCTTTCTTCTTGCCAAATGCTTAATTACACGAGATCGGACTTTATTGTGCTCCGGTTCCCGCGGGAGCGAGTCTCTGTGCGACGGCGCCTCCGATGGGGGTGGCTGGAGGGATGGGGGTTGGAAACGCTGCATTTTTCCGACGTTCGGTTTGTCGAATCGCGCGGGCATTTCCCGCCCGTGAGAAGAGCCAACAAAAAAGCAAGGGGAAAATTGCAAACTGCGCGCGGTCCCGACGCGGGGGTGGTGGGGGTGGGTTTTCCGCTAATTAGGCGCATCTTTATTTAACCGGCTCGGTGGCACTCCGTCGATCGCGCGCACGTGTGCGTGCGTTAATGCTCGTTATTTCGTTATTTAATCGAGTGGGAGAACGGCGCGATCGGCCGGAAGTGGGCGGCGCTGGCGTTCCGGCGAGTCTAATGAAAATTTCAGGCTACGACCGCCCCGGGACCGGCGGCTCCGCTTTAATCTCGAGGATTCGCGGCGAGGGGGAGGAAGCTCTTCCTCGTCGGTAGCCCAGGGTTTCCGAGTCTCGAGGTTCCTCCCCCGCCGAGGATTTACGCCGACTTGCCAGTCAGCCGCACACGCGACTGGGATCCCGCGCGATTTGCATGACTTTGATCTTCACGGGCACGCACCTGCACTTCCGGTAGAATCAAAGCGAACGTGACTAACGGATCCACCCCCGTGGTCCGACGAGCGTGGTGATGGCGGGTAGTGGAGAGACGTAGGGAGTGGCGCCGACGACGATCATTGCCGAGACCCCGGGCGGTGGCGATTCTTCGGGCTAACGAACGACGCTGATTCACCCCTTGACCGGAAGTTCCATATTCTCGGCGAGCTCTTCCGTCCTTGAGATTTCATGCGCCGGCGGATGGAATCGGATCGGCATCATTCGCCAGAGACGTCGACGATCGGCTCCCCGGCGAAAACCACCGAAACTCCGCCGCTTCGATTCGTTGCGCTGGCTGATACGCTTAATTAAGGCGGGGGTGGGGGTGGGGGTGGATAATCGAGCTCTCCTTCTCCCGAAGATTGATCGAGCGCTGATAAATTACTCCGAAAGTATTTCCTTTAAATTGTCTATCAATAAGTGGCATTATCTTAATGAAAGGCAGGAGGAAGCGCTGCACCCCCACCCCCACCCCATCCCCATCCACCTCGCTCCTCCTAATGGTATTTGACTTGAGAAATGGTACGATATGGAGAGACTGGATCCACTCGATGCTCCTTCTGGGATACACGCAACGATTCTCCTGCCCGTTCCTCGGATGGATTATTTATTATTATTTAATTTTACAGTATTTTTTCATCGGGGGATGGGCGACCGTGGGGCAGCGGTGGAGGGGGGCGAGGTCTCGAGGAAATAAAGCCATGCTTGAGGGAATCGGAATTTATTGACTCTCGAACAGTTCCAGGCGCATTTAAAGTTCGAGTGTAAGCCCGGTGTTCGGCTTTCGTGCATGCCGAAGCTCTCTGAAAGTATAATTTCGCCCGTAAAATCGCGCAAGCTCATTCGTCCTAATGGCGAACGAGCTTTTCAATTAGTTTGGACAGTTTCATTCCTTTAACGATTTCTCTCTCGTTGGCCGTCCACGTCCGGAAAAGAAGCGGGGAAAAAAGCTCCCGTTGGAAGCTCCGGTCTCTCCCCCTTCCCCTCTCCCTGCCCCCCGCGAGAAGCTTTTCAGAAGTTGTTGGTTTTTTTGGGCGCGGTGAACAAAATGTTCCACGTGGCAAGAATGACACTCCCCCGGGAACGGCGGAATTCTTCATAATTTGAGAGAATATCGACGACGGTAGGAGAGCCCGACCCCACGAGTAAGAGCCGAAGGAGGGGGGGGGGGTGCTTTTACGATGGAATTCTGTCCTTTGAAGATTACGGGACTTTCTTACGGGGGGGACGCCTGATATTTTCCGACGTGAGATATCGTTCGGTGAAACGCGCTACGTTTCCCATTACGGTATCGGCGAACTCGCGAATTCTCGGCTGGGGGTGGGACGGGGGTGGGGGTGCGCGGTTGCATTTGGAAATACATGTCGCGGTACCCCGTTACACTCTCGCGCTCGTAAAAGCCGAGCTTTTTTCTTGGCCAATCGTCGCCTCGGAGCAGCCAGCCACTTTTAGTACCAGCGAAGCATAGGGGCTTTACGAGTATGGATTCCCTAAACAACCCCTGGTGAAAATTGAGTCTCTCACCGTAGCTCTGCTGTCGGAGACCCAGGGAAAGCCTTGGACGATTGGACGGTTACCTGAAAGAACAACCATATGCTTAAAGCTCGTCGTTCGATTCCATTGTTATTCGGGGGTGCGTGAAATTCCTCAGGGTCGTGTCCTGGGATTTCCAACACCCCCCTCCCCCCCGCGTTTTTAGGGCTGTTTCTCCTGGGATAACGAGAGAAGTTCATCGGCCCGTTTACCAGGGTAATATCGAGCGAATCTCCAAGTTTTTACGACATCGACTTTTTCATCATCCCCGCGAGCGGATCCTCCCCCGGGTCAACGTCCTTGACGATCCCCTACCACGCGGAGACCAACCGAATCCGAGCGAACCTTTTCGACGCACCCACCACCCCCTCTGCCGAGAACTCGAGCGATCTCTTTGGACTGGCACGGACTTCCGGAAATAATTCGGTTAACCCCCGCTATACGCGAAATTTCTCTCCGGAACATGATCCACCACCACCACCGGCACCCTGCTAGAAAGTTCGGCCGCGTATCAATTGAATAGATACGCGTTTGTTTTGCGCTTTTGCTCCGGAACTAATTAGCCGCTGGTGAATTCGCTAATCGCATAATAGCGTGCGCCAAAGGATCTAGGAAAATTCCCACACAATAAATCATTTTTGTTAATTAGATATTATTTGGGATTCCGGGCGAGTGGAAATTTTAAATGCGAGGGAAGCATGAAAACGAACGTATTTGCTTAGCGGGAAGATAAAACAAAACTATAACTGCGAGGGTGGGGGCGGTATCGTTCGTTGGTTTTAACGTTTGGTGAAATTGCGATGAGAATACAGCACGAACACCGCGTCAGCTCCTTTGCTTAGCTCCTTTGCCCACGAACATAAATCAAGTCGACGTGTACCGGCCAATAACGATATTTGCATTCAGCTGCTGCTGCTGCTGCTGCTGCTGCTGCGTTTCACTTTTTAATCCGGAAAAAATATTTTATGGGGGAATATCCAAGGGGATCCATCAGGAAATTTCGATACCTCGAGTGAACTTTGACCTCTCGTCGAATCCGTGCCCTTAGCGCGGATCCCTTATCAGTCTACCCCCAACCACCTTAAGCTTGTTAGGTTTTTTCACAGCTGAGGATCTTTAACGTTGATCGTTATCAAGAGTATTTCTTTATCATCGAGGAACTACCTCGTCGAAGACCTCGTATATTCCTCGAATTAACAGGAAGATAATTAATAGGCTTAGACGCACGCCCCTCCTTTGCGTAGCCATAAAAATAAAAATGCCATAAAAGTTTTATCGCGTCGCCAGGTTCACGGGGGGTGGCAACAAGTTCTAACGTCCCGAGGATATTATCCTTGCGACGACGGTGATATCGGACCTATGTAGAGATTTTCACGCATTATCATTGAAATTCTTTGAGGAAATTTACGCGTCCCTTCTATTCTCGCACACTCTATTCCGCGCATAGGCGGAGGATGAGAAAAATTTCTGAAAAAAAAGATCAAGTAAGAAAGGGGAGAAATAAAATAGAGAGAGAGTGAAGGAGCTAAGAAAGATAAAGCTTCCGATAAAAGTTTCATTTGCAGAGACAACGTAGTTACGATTCAATATGAAGATTAGCCACAAAACACAAATACTGAGAAAGAATCCGATCCTCCAAGTAGAAAGTTAACCATTAAGCAGTTTTATCTGACGGGGCTCCGATAGAGGTTGTGGGGTTGGGGTTGGGGCTGGGGTTGGGTGAAAGAGCAACTTGGAGAACGTTGAAAATGTAATTTTCCCCGGCACTCGGCATTGTTACTCATTGAAACGTAGGGTAGATCTCTATTACGTGGCTCAGCGTCGATAAATCGAAAATCCGGTTCCGGTGTACGTGGGGAGGACTGCGGGGGAGGTACGTCGACGGGGATGATCCTGTAAATAGATTCAAAGGAGCGGAGCTGCATAAAATGGGAGAATGTACGGGGCAACGTGGCAGCTGCGCGGTAAAAAGAAGAATAATTGAGAATAAATTGCATCGGCTAAATTATTTATTCAGGACACACTCAAAAAGGTACCTTCTGCCGCATTTGCCGAATAGGGTGGTAGCCGAGGGTGGTCGGCGGGGGAGGTTCCCGCCGGAAAGCAAACATGCTCCGGAGCGTCGTTCGCAGACTTGGGACCAAGGTCTCAAGGTCGCGGAAGATTCGCATTTTTCCAGGAGAGAGCAATCTCGCGTGGACGATCGTGGAGGGGTTGGGGGGGGGTGGCTCGGGACAAATTCCAGCGGAATTTGATCTCCGCGAGCGACGCGAGCGAACGGAAGCGAGGGAGAGCCAGCGTGGAAAACAGCTCGGTACCAGCGGGGAACCACCAAGCATTTCCAGCGGGTATCTCGATCTAGATAGACGTCAGGCCGGTATAGATTTTCAAATATTCGCGTGCGGAATATGGAAGGAGGACGCACGGACAATGCTTGTGTTGAAGCATTCGCGAGAAATGGACCTTCGTGTATTAATTTCCTCCCCAGCCTCTACCCCCACTCGTGTTCCAGTAGTAGTGGTAGCGGTGGTGGTGCTAGTGGTTGTAGGCAGTTCCATGCGAGCAAGATGCACGGAAGCGAAATCACTGGGCAGCGCCGTTAAAGCGATGCTTCATTTTTCTCGAAATTCTTAAAGGGGACGGGAAATTGCGTCGAGGAGCCTCCGTGTCTATCTATCAGTCGTTTCCGCTTACCAAATCACCCTCGCTTCGTTCCATTCGTCGCGATTGTCGGACTTGACGCGTGTATTAGCTTTTCCGCTTTATCGCCGAACTCCATCCTTCGAATTATCATGGCCGGAGCCATTTTTACGCGCGAAGCCAGCGGATTTCGAGGGAAATATTCAAACTTCCTTCGACTCTTCCGCTTTAGCGAAGATCACCGGTGATCAGTTATGCGAGTCATCGACGAAATTCGCACACCCCGCCGTCGGTATCGCTCTCCATCGGTTTAGTATCAAGTTTCGTTAACGAACCGCCAGTAAAAGGGGGTGGAGAGCGGGGGTGGGGTGGGGTTGGAATAAACGAGGGGAACGGAACATTATCATCGAGAGCCCACCGTCCCTTTAAAATCTTATGAAAAATTGTGCTCGTTCCACTATATCAAGCGCAAATCTCTCCTTGTCCCTGTTCCACGCGAGTCTCTCCCCTCCCCCTTCAGTTTTTCAGGTTACATAAATAAAGTAAAGAAAGACTTAATTAAATCGTAAGGCAGTTACCCGGTGCGCTAAATTATTTAACAAGATCCAGAGGCCGGAATATCTGGTAAACTAACGGTGCATTTTTCGGTAAGCGGAAACCCAGTTCTTTTCTTCTGAATAGCGGGGGGATGACTGGCTGAACTGAAGGTATTATCTGATGTAAAAAGGAGGGAAAAAAAATTGGAGCTTATTTGCCGAGCCGCGTGCAAGCGAAATGAGCGCAAGCTCGGCGCTTTCGAGACAAAGTCACGAGGAAACTGCTACAACTATCCAGCGTGTTACAACTACACGTTGAAATTATTTTTTCAGCTTTTTCTCTCCTCCTCCTCCTCCTTCTTTCGCACAAGTGTCATCGGCGTCTTTAACGAACGCCAAATCCTCTCTCTTCCCCCCCCCCCTCCCCCCAAAGACTCTTCTGGCGAGTGGATAAAAACTGGAATTTTTCAATGCGCAGTTTTCGTAACGATCGCTGACGCTTAAGCGGGGAAGTTTCGCAATAGCGACCCTCCGCGGTACGACGGAGAAATTAAGGGTAGGTAGAACGCGTAACATTGTTTTATCATTTTTCGACTAATGTAACTCGTCGTTATGCAATTTGGCATTAAAAGCTTCGAGCGAACTGCGCTAGTCATTATAAGGCAAAGGATTAACGATACGTGTCGTGTACGCTCACCCCTCGAACACACGCGCGCGCACACACACACACAGAAACGCTTCGGTTGGTCGAATTCTATTTAGCTCTTTCGCGATTGAAAGACGCCGAGGTAAAGTCACGGAACGTACGCCACTCCGCTTCCAGACGCGATTCAAACTATCGTTCATTGTTTAATCTTCGTTAGCGCGAGGGGATATTAGAAGCGAGTGAAAATTAAGTGCAAAAAGCGTCGCTTTAAAGTCAGGCGAGTAAATATTAATGGGAAACACAGTTAGATTTAACGAGGCCAAGTTTATGGCTGAGAAAGTGCTTCATTATGCATTTTAGCGTGGAGGCGAGATTAGATTCATCGTCCTAAGGCGAGCGGGATCGATATCATTTGGCCGATGCCGTTCTGTGTCGGACGTGTACTGCGCGTCCACCCTCTTCCCCACCCCTCCAGTGTGCGCGAGGGAAACAACCACCGAGGGTCAATCGAGAAAGGGCAAAGATCGAACCGTCGAAAGGCGACGGTTCCATGGGGGTCCAACCATCCCCATGATGTTCCGGAATCAAACTCGGGGGAAGGGGAGAGCGGAACGGGGGATAATTGCGCGAAGCGGAAGTGACGGAATAAAGTGGATTAGCGAGAGCCAGTCGTGATTCCTGAGAGAAAAAGAGAGAGAGAGAGAGAGGAGAGCGCTCCTCCGGAATACACGTTAATCGTGATGGAATAAGGATTAATGGTTTTAAGGGGAAAACGAGATTTATCATCTTTTCGTTGTCGCCGATGGCTCCGAGAGTTTTCCGGGGAATTTCGGAGAATTTCAGCGGGGAGGAAAAGTCGGGAAAGAGCAACGACTAATGGTTCTCGTTAGTGTTAAGAGGTAAGCATCCAGGAGAGGTGGGTATTAGAATAAATTTACACTACGCGTCGTACCCTTCTGACCCGAGCTCCGACTCCTCTTCTCCAGCAGCTCCTTCTCTCACTCTCGGAGACCCTCTCCTTTTATTCTCGAAGGAGCCTCGAGCCTCCCTCTCTCCCTCTCTCTCTAAAATCCATCGCGTCTATGCGATGAATAACCAAATTTGCTAAACGACGACCAGAAAGAAGTTTAATCCATCATTGCGCATAATCCGGGCTCTGGAATATTAAGAGGCGTGCACACCTAACGAGTACGTCTGATTTATCGAAACTACAACAACGACGTCGACGACGACGACGACGATGACGACGACACGGACAACAAGCCCTCGTTATCCGTGGAAGCCGAAACGGCTGGAACAACGGAATCGCGAGAGGGTCTCTCGCGATCGTTAAGCAGATTGGCGACGATTTTTCAAAAATGTTGTTGTTAATAATCAGAAGACGCTGCGACGGGGGCGCGCGGCCGGCCTGTTTGCTCCCTCGGGGGTGAGGCGCTCGGGGGTAATCGCGGCTTAATTATTTATTTCATTGCTATTCTCGGGGAGTTCAATTAAAACTTTGGAGCAATCGATAGTAGTACCGCGCGCGCCGAGATAAGGAGGAGGGACACTTGAAATTAACGTCTAGACGATGAACGACGTTATTCGGGGAAACTTGGTGATTTTCGCTCGCTCGCTCGCTCGCTCCCTCCTGGACAACTTGCGGATGGACTCGGCGGAAACTGATTTTCCGCCAGCCGCAGATTTATACTCGAAAGCTTGCACGACAATCTACGATGATTCTATTATCCGCAGTCGAGGCAGTTACCAATTTTCCGGATTTTCTCACCAGCCCGTTAATATCTCGCCCTCGTAGTAAGACTGCCAGTCTCCACCCCCGCCCGGGGGGAGGGGGCGTTCTTTCGAGGTTAATTGAATAATCGCGATAGCCGAATCGCTGTCCCTTCGAGAAAAAAAAAATCTTTCGCTCCCCGTTTGCTCGAGGAGGCGAAGAACTCCGAGAAGGGGTTGCTCGCGACCTCGTCGTTCCTGGCGAACGACGCGGTTCGCGGAAACTCCTCCTCGGGAGCAGAGAGACTCGTCGACGGGAAATTTACGGAGAACGCATGAATCAAAGCCAATTTATTTAAGGAGTTTGAGATTCCGGCAAAAAGCTGCGTAATATTTTTCTGCTTCATCATTGTGGTAGTGGCAGCTTATACGATGCTGCTCCAGGAAGTACATATATCCCACGGAGTAAGTTTTTCATGGACCATCATGCAGAAACTTTTCAACAAGAGCGAGTAAAAGCTTTAGAAATATTTTCCTTGTTAGGATAGTTCCAGTCCTGCGCGCGCGAGCAAACATCCGAGAATCCAGTTTCACGTGAATCTTTCACGGGGAAGCTCAAGATCATTTCATTTGTCTGCGTAGTCGCGCTAAATAATTCTACGGTGCACTCTTGGAATCTTTTCCATGATTCAGATGACAGCCATGTTGGTTGTTCCGGCCTCTTGTTCAACGACGTTGACGATCGCTGAAAGTCAAAATTATTAAAAGAACGCGACGACCCGGCTTCTCTCGGCTCCGTTCTTTCGCATTAACAAGGGGGGGGGGGAGAGACCTTCTCGAAACGCTTTTTCAAGGACAATTTCAAACCCCCCGTGCGAAAGATCGTCCTCGGATGAGATAAAAAGTCGATTTTGATAGCGGTGATTCCCACGGAGAAACAGCCTGTATCTCCGGCACGAGAACGGGCGAATCCCGGCCGAGGAGATATTTTCTGGAATTTCAAGTCTGGAAACTTTGATTAAAAGTCGCGTCCCGCGCGATTCTTTCCCATATGTGTTTGCTCGTCGCGTCTGCCGGGCAAGCGGGGAGAGCGCGTGAGATATCAGTTTTCCCTCCGAAGAATTGCCAAGTTCGGTCCGCCGGCTTTTGTTTTCCAGCGTCACCCCCGCGAGGAAACGCAAAGCCATTGAAAAGTGATCCGCCTTGCGAATACCCATAACTTTACTTTAAACAGCTACACTTGTCGCGATGTGTCGATGAGCGAGAGGGAGAGACGCGCGAAAACCGCGAAAAAACTGTCGACCGTGGAATATCCAACGTCAGCGACGAGTGGAGGACTTTTATCCGGGGAAATCCTGTCCGTGTGATTCTTTGGTGTCTCTCCCTCTCTCCCTCTCTCTCTTAGCCTTTGTGCATTCTCCTCCCACGCACAAACAGTGAAAGACAAGTAGCAGCGAGCGGATGGAAGCGATGTTGGGGTGTGAGGGCTGGAAGAACATCCCCCTCCCCCCGCCGGAACTCCGAGCCTCTTCGGGGGAAGCTCGTCCTCGAGATCGCTTTGAGAGATCCATTGCGACTGGTGAGTCTCACTGACGAGTTTCTACTTTGGTCAGAATCAGATTATGCGGCTTCGAATCGCTAACTCAACAGAGAGCCACTCCGGGAACAGCGTTAAGCTTGCGTTTCTACCGCCATTTATTATTTTCATCCAGAAAATCTCGAACAACAGGCGACGGCGGGGCTATTCGTCCCAACACCTGGACTTCCCCCGGACTTAACGAATGGGAAGCTGCAGCGCGAGGAAACTTATGAATCTTATCAGCCCCCGTCCCCCCTGCCCCTCTGCCACGGCGAGAGTTTCCACGAGGGAAAAACAAGCGAGTCTGTCATTCAGCGTGAAAAACCATTAGTTTTAAAGGTAATTACGTTTGTCGGGGAATCGGAATCTGATATCGCGTGGAATATTTCAAGAGAAATTGTATGTTTTGTTTAAACATTTCCCCTTTGGAAATTCATTGATTAATCGTGGCTCGAGAGGAGGGGGTGGGTCCCAGTTCTGCTTTATGCTCGGAATATTATTATCGGCGCGCGAGGGTCATTAGGAATAATAATCAAAGCTGCCAAAAGGGATAGGGGAATAAAGTGGGAGGGAAGAGGGAGCGAGGAAGAGAGACAAAGAGAGAGAGAGAGAGAGAGAGAGAGAGAGAGACACAAATGAGAGAGTGGAGTATTAAGCACTGTGGTTGACTGCGAAAACAAGCCAACAAAAGAGCCTTATTTACAATTTGAACAACGTGCAAATACCTCTATCGACCTTTCTTGCCGTTTCCCTCCAACTTTTCTTTGTAATTCAATTCTCCCCCGCTAATACACTGACAACCGAGGTACAAGCTTTTGAAAGTGAAATTTCGCGCTTGATTCTCTCCACTCGATATAATAAATAACTCCCCGAGTAAATGCGCGAAGCTCATGCAAATTACCTCCGACCTTCCACGCTGCTTCTCCTACCTGTCGAATCGGCTTAGAAATACACGTAAACAATTATGTAATTTTATAGGTTCCAATTGAAAGGATCCACGCGAAAAATAAAAGCACGCGCTTGTAGATTTATCGGATATTTCATTCGTTATTATTGGACAGAGCGAACAGAGAGAGAGAGAGAGAGAGAGAGAGAGAGAGAGAGAGAGAGAGGAATCAAATAAGGGGGTGGCAGTAGTGCATTTGATAAGAGTAATCTACCGTAAAAAAAAAGAAAAAGAAAAAAAAGATCGATAAAAACTTTACGTTTTGCGAATGCCCAAGAAATATCAGAAAAGTGAGAAGATAAAGCAATTTTATTATCCGCTTACGTCGTTTTATGCAATTAACCAATCTCGTTGGCCTCTGGAGAAAAAAAAGAAGAGGGGAGAAAAAGAAAACACCATAACCCACATTAACACGTTTCTGGCTGCGCTCCTTGCACCACAAAGGACTCAAAGAAAAATCCTTTTTGCATCTTGCACAAAAGAGACCGTCCTTTCATACGTGATCAAAGTGTTTTTCTTTTCTCTTTTTGCTCTCTCTTTTTTTATGTTTCTCTCTCTCTCTCTCTCTCTCTTTTCATTCTGCGAAATTACCGGATAAAAAATTACATGGTTTCTCGGTTTAATTTTATAAAATTACGCAAAAGTATTTTCAAGCGCTGGCTTTTAACCACCTCGGCTGACTTCCCGTTGGCTTCTTCGATTTTTCAAGCCAAACATCGTTGAATTTTTATTGCATGTGTACGTTTCAGTTTAGCTTAGCTGCACTTGAAAATTCAGGGAACAGAACTGGAAGTTCAGGACAACGACTGGCAGCTCTCGTAAAAACGACTCTCACTTCCGGTTCCGTGTACATTCGTTTGTATCGCGTATACTTGTACACGGGGAAGTGTGGTGGGTGGGGGGTTGGGGGGTGGAAGGCCTCTGCAGACTTTTCAATATGTATTTCTCCCTGCTCCCTTTTTATCTCTCGGAAAAAAGAACTATCCGCAATGCTCCGTTCAATATTTGACAAGGTATCGTTTTGCAACTGTCACGAATACTTCGCAAAGAAGATATTCCGCTGTTTCCTTATATCTCGCGTACTCGGCTAAACAAAACTTATCCGATAAACTCGAATGGTTTCCTCATTCTCTTCCTCCGAACCGGCGGATTTATCTCTAACCAAATTCACGCTCTTTCCTCCGTCTCGCTTGTTTCCCGAATTGGCGAAGCTCGCGAATCTCGTAATCCCACAAAAATTAATGCCGACGAAGAGCTGATTTTCGGTCGAATGCTCGCGAGCGGAGAGACGCGAATTTCATAGAGATCGCGGGGGTGAAATAATCTTGGGAAAATAAGAAGGAGGCGTCGACGCGTTGGAAATAGTTCGCTTTTCGAGCGATTCTTGCCAATCGTCGTTATTCTTCCCGTTATTATTATTATCATTGCTAAAACGAACATTAATGACAACCAATGGGACATGAACGGGACAGCCCTTAATGTTTATCGGGCAAAACTGGAGTTTCCAAATTAAAACTGGGCGTTGTTTAACGCGAAACGTAATTAAGGGTTAGTGCAAATAGCTAATCAAACTTTGCACACCCATATGAGTTTCAATTATGTCGTTTTATGCAAATAGGATTAGACATGAAAGGAAGCCGTTCAGCGATATCGTCATTTGTCTAATGGCAAACCAATCGGCGAGTCGATCGATTGTTTAACAACAAATTTCGGCCTCTCGCGTTAATCCAGGAAGGGCCTGCTCGAATTAAGCGGATCTCGGGGCAGCTTAGGCAACGACTTAACCGGAAGTCAAGTTTTCTTAAACGCCAGCACGATTGGCGCGGTCTTGGCGTCTGCTCGAGTTCCCTAACGAGTTTCGCGGGAGAATTTCATTGAATAAACAAAGTAAGATAAGCGAGTGCGGGAATGTCGGTGGACGTACTGGGAGTTTTCTTAGGGAAGAAAAGGGAAGGTAGGTGGGGGAGGGGAGGCTGCGAAGACAGAAAAGCTAGTGACAGAATTTATCGCGAGTTTTTCGAAACTTTCCTAATGCACATGGAAATTCCCCCGAGAATATCATCGGATACGACCTTCTTCCTGGATTCTCGAGACGGGCGTCCGGATCGTTTTCACCCCCCACCCCCGCGATCTTCTCACCGTAAAGAGTGGGGTGTCACCGGCGAATATCAGTTTTTCGCGAAAAATCGCCAAATACCGCGGAAGGGCCCGTATAATCGACGACTCCCTCCTGCCTCTCCACCCCCGCCAACCCCTTTCCACCCTCAGGGTACTCGCGTGGCAATACGGCGATGGCGGCGCTTTGTCGATACGCCGAAATTATTGGAAAGATACGATTGAATCGAGAGAGCGGACACACGGGAGAAATCCAGAGGTACTTCCGGAATTTCGGTCGGGGCGTGTCCTTCGAATAGCGCGGGGGTAGCATTTCTGTCCGGGGGTTAGTCCTGTCGGTGGTGGTGGTGGAGGGGGGGGGGAGATCGGCCGGAGGAAAATGTAACTCTCACCCGTTGAACGTGGCCCATTTTGCGTGGATTCCCCCGCACCTCCGGGGAAGAGAATCGGCGAGGGGGAGGGGCGGGAGGAATAACGGAAGTTCAGCGAGTATTCCACCCCCGGCGAGCGGGAGGAGCTTTCGCGGCATTATTATCGGGCAAGGCGAAGCCAGGCGGTAACGCCGGCAGTTTAGCAGCCGATAAACGAACATCCTCCCCTGGAAAGAAGCGAGATAAGCGCCGCGTGAAATATCCGGTGACACGCGGCGGCACGCGTGCGTTCACTCCGCCACCCCTCTCTTTATTTCACTTCCGCCACTGGCTCCCGGCATTTTCCAGAGAAGCCAGCGAGCCATCCAACCCCCGTTAAATCCGCTAGCTCGTGGCGGCGATAACGAGTGAAAGCCAGAGCGGCACCGGCCAGGGGAGAGTGCGAAATTTCGAGGGTATCGATTTTAGCGGAAGTCGAGGAAACCGGACCGGGACTTGCATTTCGGGCCAAATTGGAGCGAACCGGAAGAATTCTCGGGGCGATTCAGGAACGAGACGGCCAACCACCGGGGGGTGGTGGGGCGGAGGACGGAGCGGCGATCGGTATCCATCGCCGGTGCTACCGAGTCGTCGTGCCCTCCACCCCCACCGCCACCCCCACTTCACCACGGCAAACGGAGAGCTAGGAAATCACGGGGTTCCCGGGAACGCCGCTTGCAAATGAAGCTAATAAATTTGTCGTTTAGACGAAATAGCTTCGTTGCTCTTGGAAATGTTTGAAGCGTTTTGCATAATCGCGCCGCCTGCAATGACAAATTATGCCGGCCGGCCTCGTGACCCATTAAAATGCAAAACTCCGCCAGCCGGGGGATCGATAGGGGAAGAAGACATCGAGTGTGAAGAACAAAGATTGCTTTTAATACCTTTGACATTTTAATGCCATCCCCGCTTTGACGGAATCTATATGCGCGTGTCCTCCGCTTCCTCCTCCGCCCCCCTGCCACCCCCTGGCCGCCACTGTAAAAAGTCATCCAAGTGATATTGCAAAAATGCCGATAGTGGCGAGCCCTTCGATTTACAGCGAGCTCGAATTCCCTGGGAAAGGCGACGGCGGAATTTCCAGGAGACCCTCGGGGACCGGAAGTACTCGAGAGGGTGGATCGCGGAGATAGACAGAGCACAGGTATGTAGGTAGCTGGATAAATTAATGGATACAGGAGTGGATCTCCCCCCGTATTATTCCGAGTAGCAGAGACGACGCAGACATCGGGATTTTTTCGCGACTCCTTTGTGCCAGGAGATTGGCCGGCATTCCTCGGTGGATTCCCTCGGCGAGGGGAGGGGAGGGGGTGGAACGCCGGAGTCATATTTACAGGATATACGTACCGATAAAACTGAACGAGAGAACGTACCACCGCGACCACCCGCTGCTGGGTCCAGGGCATTTCGTCTTTCGGCACACTCCATTTATCCGCGAGTATTCTCTCCGCGGGAAATTCGAGAAAGGAAATTCCGCGCGTTACTTCCGCCATTAAAAATGGGGGGCGGAGGGTAGATTCCTTTTGCATCGGCCTATGCAAATGTTGCGCGTTAAAATGCCGTTTATTCATGGAACGCCGGCCAATGTGTTTTCCTTCCCCCCTTTCCTTCAAATCTGCTCAAACGCGTATCGCGAAGGTACGCTCTCCGTGTCGTATTTATTTATTAATGCAAATCAAATGCCGCGCTATGTCGAGAGTTTTAACAATTTTGGTTAAGCGCTCCCTATTCTCCCGGGCTGTATTTCCACCCGGAGGAAATCGTTGCAATATTAAGCTTTTAGCCGAGAGAGCTAAATTAACTCATTTAAAATGCTTTTACATCGAGGAAGACGTGTTAACTATTCGCGAAATATTTCTACGCATACCCCCCCCCCCTCTCCACCCCGCCCTTCTTCCGTTTATTACAATTTTAATACCCTCTTACGCCCGGTGCTAGAGGAGGTATTAATCACCGCTGTGTTTGCTAAACAATTTCATTATAATGTCCGTCAGCTTGAGGGATGATGATGATAATGGTAATGATAATAATAATAATAATAACAAGAAGCAGAAGAAGAAGAAGAAGAAGAAGAAGAAGAAGGAGGAGGAGAGGAAAGAGAAAAATGGGAATCCCCCAGACTACGAGGACTAATTAAAAAGTGGCAAAGAAGGAGGGTTAATTTAACGCATTTTGAATTTCATTTTGGCGGACATGCGAATACACGATTCTCGCACACTGGCGCACACGTATCTATATTCCTAGGAAAACTTTGAATTACGTCACAGCCGCGTTTGCTGCGGGTAAAGCGAGCTAAAAGCCTTCCCTCCTATTTAACTACACGCGTAAAAGTGTTTGCGCTCGGAAAATGACCCAGTTAGCAGATTACAGTGGCAGTTCCCGAATCGTTTGGCCCTCGAGCCTACACCGGTATTTCCGGCGGAGCATCGAAGACGGTTCCACCCCTCGGAAGATTCTCAGCCGCGGGGATCTTCCGGAAAAACACCGTGGGGGTAAATTTTCAGAGTAAGCTTCCCCCGATGGTCGGAGGTTCCGGGAGGGGAGGAAATCGCGACTTCCGTGAGAGTCTTCTTTTTATTCGGCGAGAATTCCGGGGGAAAACCACCCCCACCCCCCGCCCCCCGTGAATACAAACTCCTCGTTCGACTGGAGACGCTCCCGGAATAGTTAAGCAGCCTGTTAGGGAAGTACGATGGGGCATAACGCGCCACTTACGACCCTTCCGCTGCAGATAATCCAAGGCTGACCAGAAACAAACAGTTTCCACCCCTAGAAAACTTTCATTGAACGAACGGACTCTCCGGACTGCAACGTGGCCGACTAGAGTCGCCCTACACTGGCCAGTTTCTACTTGGTCGTCGTTCGATACTTTTTACTCCTGTTGCAACTTTTGCAATTTTTTCTTCCTTTTTCCACCCCCCGGTCTCTCCCCTCTCTTTTTTCCCCTGCTCTCCCCCGCGCTATCAATGGAACGCGAAATTTCCAGACGAATTAGACCGCAAACGCGCCACGGGGGAGTGCAATCCGACACTTTCAGCCTGTTCGCGGCAGACGCGATCCACGTCTGACCGAAAACCAGGCTTCTCCACTGGGGAAACTTTCATTGACCGCGATCCAACTAGCTTTACTGTTTACATTCTCATTTTTCGTCTGTCCCAGTGAACTGCGGAGCGGCGACAGTGAAAGAATAGAGTAATTACGACTCCGGTGATTTTCCAGTGGCGGTAGCCTGGTTCCTTCAGGATGAAGAAGTGGTTATCATTTGAATGGAGCGACGGGTGTCTCGGGTCCACTCGGGTATTTGCGGTCCCACGCTGATGGATCCTAATATGTTATTTATGGAAAAGGGGGTTGGGGGTGGTTGCAGACGCGGGAACAATGGACGTCCGACCAAAGTCAGAGTTCCTCTACTGCGATGGTACGGACCTTCATTGAAAATTGAATGCAAGGTTCAATTTGCATGGCAATTACCGGAGCTTCCAGAGAATCGTCATCGTTCCAGAACCCTTCGATCATACTCTTGTCACATATTGCGCGCCCTGGAATCTCCCAAAAACTCGAGTTTCAAGCGTCCGAGCTGCCTCTTCGGGATAACGGGCGTCATCCATGGGATCCTCCGAGATCCCCATGAAAAAACTTGGGTTCTCCTCCGCGCTTTCGTACAGTTCCACCCCCCACCCCCTTCCCGGATTCCACCTCAGGAGAATCGAGTACACGAGCGATGGTTTCAATGCTACAAATAAGCTCGCGCGTCTGCCTCAATGAGAATTATTCGAGGAGAACCCAGTCGGGGTCGCATGAATAAATGAAATAATCCCCTCGATACAGCTTCCCCGATCCTTCCGCCGTAATCGGAAATCATAGACGGGAGCCGCATGCGCGTGGGAATTCGCTCAGGCCGTGAAGCAAAGACTTTATTAGCGTAATACGTTCCACGCTAGTATCCAGCCAGTAGTTTCGCCAAATAATTATCGCGACACGGAGCGCCGGACTAATGCCGGGGCGTAACCACTGCGGCCGAGACGTTTCTCGGAAGTTTTCCCGGGGAAAGAAATGAAAGGAATTTCATTGCGCAACATTTCAGGTAATGGGGAGGAAAAGTACTTGGGAAATTCCCCCGTAAGGGACCCTTGCGAGAAATGAAGGCGAGTTGGGAAATAAGAAAGAGGAAGCAGCGGGATCTTATGAAATTTCCCAATTAAGCATTGCGCAACGCACTCGGTCCATATTTCACGGGTTATCTGGCCAAGATTTATGTCCGCCGGCTATCATCAATAAGCAGGTTAATTTCGAGCGACGGCGAGTATTAATTAAAATAGCGGAGAACCTACGGGAAGTCCCTAATAAATTGCTATCTTTCGGTAATTTGTATGGTTAACTGCTTGAACCGGCGGCGGATTGTTATTCAACGAAGCTTTAATCCGCGCTTTATTTGGCGAAAGATTTATGGTTGTTAAATATCGGTGTAACACTCGTGTTAATTTCGAGTGATATCGTTGACAAGCCGGGCAAAGCCGATCATTGCCGAGGGAATTAGAATTACGGGCCGGGCTACGTGAGTGGTAAGCCAATCGGATACAGCGATCATTTATTGACAATAAAGTAGCGGCTGGCTAAGTAGTTTATGCATCCTTAGGGCGGATTTCATTGTTTCTGCTTGAAATCCCGTTAAGCCTATAAAATTATTACCTCCATCCTCACCTGAGCTGCGCTTAAGGCCGTCATCGAAAGGTTTTCAAATTCTCCCACAAGTTCCCGCCGCTTCGCTCCTATTAATATTGCCGAGCTCTCCCTCGGCCCACCCCCCGCCCCAACCTCCGCTGGTTCCCCGCAATGGAAATGTCCTCGGGAGGAACAATGGAGAACAAGGAGCGACAGGGGGTGGAAGTAGCGCGACAACCCCAATGTCTACTTAAGAGCGAAACTTCATTTTTGGCGAATAGCGCGAAGCCGCTCGCGACACCCTCGTAATTTCCGCAAAGTCTTCCTCCCTCTGGACGGCCGGGGGGGGGGGGGAGGCGGAACATCCGGTTGATTCGAAGGATTCAGCCGCTCCTGTTGCGAGCCTTCAAAGGTGTTAGGGTCACGCGGTGACTGTCGTAAATCATTTTCCGAAGGGAGCGTCGAATATCGGTACCTCGCCACCTCCACCTCCACCTCCACCACCAGTACCACCATCACCGCTACCACTACCAACACCGTTAGCAGCGAGCCAGCCAGCCGGCACTGCTCTCACCCCGTTGATAGCTGGTATCGTTGGAGAAACGCTCGTTTCGTTTTGCGAGTCGCGGGGTCCAAGCGCGACGGACGGCGCGCTCTTTGCATAGGAATAGAATAATCCCGCGCGGAACAAACAAAAAACGAGTGGCACTAGACTCGATAGGGAATCCGGTAATAGGGAAAAAAAAGCCCGGCAGTCAACCGGGCCTCCGGTCGCGTGTTTTTTGCGCGCGGGCGTATGTAAACGAGGCTCTCCATGTGAGAGGCAGGATAATTGGATGGCCCGCGAACAAAAAGAACGATTAGCGCGGGGAAGTCCCACGCGCGCCAGAGCTGGAGGGATCCAGCGAAGAACCGGAAGTGGAGGCGCGACGCGGAAAATTGGATCGGGGGTGGGGGTGGCGATTAATCACCAAGCAAAATTATTTGGGGGAGAGAGAGAGAGAGAGAGAGAGAGAGACGAGGGTGGCTGCCGGTTGCAAGGAGAGACGCGTGCCGCAAGTAGGGGGGAGGAAGGGGGTCGGCCATCGGGGAAGACGTAGGGGGTTGGAAAGTTCACCGAGGGGTCAGCACGACAAACGTCGCGGGACACCGTCGCCGGGTATCCTCGCGACTCGCACTGTCCTCCTTCGAAAGTTGTTGCGGCAAGTTCGGTCGGCGACCAATCACAGTCGATTTGGCGCTCGGCCGAGATTCGAGGACCGCTCGAGGACATCCGGTACCCCTCGCTTCTTCGGCGCCCGCCCTTTCCCTCCGCGGATTCGACGAGGCCCCTCCGGTTCTTCTCACTTCCGCCGTAAACACTCGGAGCAACCCTCCCTGGCCTCGTCGCTCTCCCTCCTCGCCGCCGCATCGGCACGGGCCAATTCTTCGGGAACGCGTCAGGGATGATTTCTGCACACGACACTTACCCCTCTGAAGAGCGTGGGAGCGGTGACAGTGGTGAAGCGGAGAGAAGCACCCCCACTGGCTTGATTATAACCTTAAAAATTGCAGCGCGCCCGGGTTTGTTCGCGACAGCTGGCCACCGGAAGAGGCAATCTCTGTCGGGGTGAAAGGGGAGGGGGAGGAGGGGGAGGACGAGCAGGGGAGAGTACACGCGCGTGAATAGGGTAGGAGGGTGGCAGAGGGAATTGGATAGAAGAATAAGAGAGTAAAAGAATTGAAGAGAGAGAGAGAGAGAGAGAGAGAGAGAGAGAGAGAGAAGGAATAAGAGACGAAATGAGAAAGAGAAAAATGAGGGAGAGAGGGAGAGAAAATCGACTATGGCCCGAATCAGTCAGTAAGCGCGACGTGCTTACTACGAAAGGTCAGCGGAAACGCGTGAGAGAAACGCGTGGGAAATTTTTCAATAAGCGGAAGTTGCCTCGACCAGTGGAATTGGATCACTGAGCCACGCGATGCGTCGTTCTGCTCGGTCGTGACAACGTCGGGCACGTCAGCGACCACCGCGACGACAAGTCGGCAGCGACGACGACGACGACGACGACGACGATCACGACGACGACGACGACGACGACGACGACGGCGACGACAACGAAGAAGATGAGGAGGAGCAGAGGGTGCAACCAGCTTGTGCTTCCACCACCGACACCGCCCTCGCGCACATCGGGCGCGGCAACAACGCGCCGCCGCGACGCCGCCTCACAACTACGCAGACTCCACTCGTCTCATTCCCACCCCCGTTTTCTCCTTACCCCCTTCAACCCCAACAACCCTCTCGCACTCCTCGTCAACCCACGAGCTTCTCCTCATCCCTCGTGTTTCTTCATTCGCGTTCCTGTGCACCAACACACCAACGTGGGAAATTCCCGCAACATCCCCTTCATCCCCTTCCACCCCCTAGGTCGACTATCTCGCCCGCTTCCCACTGTGTGGCGCTACTGACCTCTCTGCTCTAATTTTTACTTTTTCCTCGGGTTCTCGGCCCTCTCGTGGCTCTCTCTCTCTCTCTTTTGCTCCTTGTTTTTCCTCAATCCTCTTATTCTTTCATGGTATCTTTCTTGGGTTTTCTGCTTTCTTATGGTTTGTCTTTCTTGCGTGCTCGCTCGCTGGCTTTCTTGCTCTCTTGGTCCCACCTGCGTTTCCAAAGGGTAGTTTTTTCAGGGGTAATTGCGAACTGCGAGTAGTGGCCTTCCTCCTCTTTTTCTGTTTCTTTAGCTCCTCTCGTTTCAGCCTGACCCTCTTCCGATATTGCCGGTGGAGGGAACGCGTGATTTTTTATGCAATTAATGATCCGAAGGCACCGGAGTCCTTTACATGGAGAATGAAGTCCCCGAGGAGGAAAATAGACTTCTGCCGAGGTCTTCCGTGCCGGCGCAATGCATAAAATATCGAGTTTTGTTTTATCATCCGCGCTTCGGAAGTTATAAGAGTTTATAAATTCTCCACGTATCGAGTTAAATCCTCGCGTAAAAGAGAACCGAGACGGAAAACTATGAATTTCTCTAAGATTACGTCATTCGCTTGAAAACCAATCGTTTTTTCCCCCCAACAGCTCTCTCACCCCCAACCATAGAGACCGGGGAAAGATATTTTTGTTTCCAAACGCGAGGCTCTCTCCCTCTCCCTCTCTCTCTCTCTCTCTCTCTCTCTATTTCTCTATTCCTCGCGCTCAATACATTCATGCAAAATCCACCCCCTCCCCCCGAAGGCCCTTTGTACGTATAAACGACGTGATTGATTAAAGATTTCCGAAATAAACAAATCGCTATTCTCCGCACATCGGTGTGTGCGCTTAGACAAGCCGTAGAATACACACAGTCCATTATCTTTCCGCACTGGAACGCATTGCAGGACGTTGATGCAAGCATGCTTTGTACGATGTCTGAATTGCATTTACGTGGAATTGCGGAATTATGTGCTGTAAGGACCTCTCCATGGGAAACGTCCTTTTTGCGAATAATGCATTATGCGCTACCATGTTTCATTCTGTTGATGACACGTTCTCTGATACACCGGTTAAACCGCGGCCGTCCAGATTTCAAACGTAACGCTACAATTCCTCGTTAGCCCACGAGGAACAATCTGTTTAGCGGTAGTCGTGGCACTCGTTTAATACAAATTTATCGGCTGGCCCCGCGAGCTTCGAAGTAGGGGGGTTCGGGGGGGTTAAAGCCGATAAATAATAATAATAAAATTCCTCCATTCTTCCAGCGTGTGAATTATCGCGAATCGACCCGGTCAGAAATCCCACCCACCCCCTCATCCACCCACTCGCCCCCTCCCCGCCACCGTGCCAGCGGAAGAGACTTCCGAGTTTTGCGATTCAGCGAGTCGGAGTTACCGTGAAAGTAACGCGATTCCCGGCACGAATTTCTTGGGCGTTTCTACGGAAACACACGGCGATAGATCAAACGTCGAACGTCTCTCGGCAACCTCGGGTACCTGGAGGGACTGCCGCTTCCACTTCCGGCGTATCTCGATCCTCTGACCGAAACCGGAAGGAGCCGCGAGAAATTGCGTCGTTTCTGTAATTTACGTCGATTGCGTGAAGTACGAGGCGATGCCAAACGCCTTCCAGAAGCCTCCGGGTGGAACGAAAAAAGGGGTGGGGGGTTCCCCGCAAATAGAAAATCCTTTTGAAGGAAGGGGCGAGGAGGAAGCGGCGGAAGGTTCCGGGTGAATTTTCGCGGTGAACCGTAGCATTGTCGCGTGGAATTGGCCGGAATTAGCCGATGCTCTTTCCCCCGGGATAATTAGTAGACCGTGAGCAATGGAGTATTTCGCGTAATGATCAAACAATCAACGCGGCAACCGCAGGAAGTGGAAGCGTGTAGACCCGGGCTCGGAGTTTGCGATTAAACACGGTCGCGTATAACCAGTCCACCAGTTTCCTAGACTACCAGACTACCAGTTTACCAGTTTACTAGTCTAACAATTTACCAGTCTACCAGTCTACCAGTTTACCAGTCCACCAGTTTACCAGTCTACCAGTCTACCAATTTACCAGTCTACCAGTCTATCAGTTTGCCAGTCTACCAGATTACCAGTTTACCAATCTACCAGTCTACCAGTTTCCCAGTCTACCAGACTACCAGTTTACCAGACTACCAGTCCACCAGTCTACCAGTTTATCGGTAATAGCTCAAGGAGTCCAATTGCGCCTGTCGGGATAAAAACTGCTGGGAATCACGGGCCTAAACGTTACACGACCGCAATTGCCTTCCCCCCTCCGCCGTTTTTCCCACCTCGCCCCCGATTCCTCCTCCACCTCCTGCTGCCGCTCTCCCAAAGCTTTTCCCGCAAAGTCGCTCGCGCCGCGAGAATTTGGGTCATCGGGGAACGGCAGATAAGGGAAAGTATCGCGACTAGATCGAACCAAGTTCGCGCGGGCACGTGATAAATTTCCTCGGGAGTTAAATCTAGAGCGACGTGATATATTTGCTCGTCAGATATTTGCAGCGTTCCCACCGGCAAATCTAATTACGCCTTCATGGACGCGAGTCTACTCGCGGGGAACGCTTTCTCAAATAGACGCGAAACGCTCCCGGGGGTGGACAGTGCCACCCCCGCCACTACAACAAACTCGCTGCTATCGCCACACTGCTGTCGCGCGCGATAAGCGAGGTCAGATTCTTAATCGCGCGAGTACGATACCACCAGGGTGACCCTGAACGTATTACTTCTGGACGAGAACTTCCGTCGGCGAGTGTACCACCATCCGCGAGGGAGCGCGATGACGTCGCGGGAAGCGAGCGAGCGGTTGGAACTTCCGGTTGCGGATCGAGTGGTCGTCGCGGCGCTGCTGGAGGAAACTTGCGAGGCCTGGGGGGACGTCTACAGGAGTGCGTTTCGCGCGACGTCGATGGCCACCGGTTCCACGGAGCTTCCGGTGAACTTCACCGTACCGGAAGTCATGTAGGTTACCGCGAAAGTCCCGAGGGGGTGCGGGGAAGAGACTAAAGGTCGAACGTTCCTGACCCAGGGTACGCCGCTCGTCCAGGCCAATCCTCGATCCTGACTCGATGGCGGAATTGCAGAAGCTGGAGGAGCGGGGGAACGCGGAGAAGTTCCGGAGGGACAGGTTAGGCTCGCGGGCAATTTCTCGAGCGCTACGTTCTCACGGGAAATGGGCTGGGGGTGAAAGCTTACAGGTGCTGGGACTGCTGGAAAAGTTGAGGGCGGAAGTTCGGGAGGAGGGTTCCTTCGAGTCTCTGAGCAGGCAAGTGGAGAATCTGGAGAACAGGGAGCACGAGGAGAAAACCCTGACGACCAGGTACGAGGAAGCCATCGAGGAGGCAGTTGCCCTCAAGGACCTTCTCGCCGAAAGCAAAAGGTTCCACGAGCGAGAGGAGAGACGACTGACGGAAAAACTAGCGTCCACCATGGTGGGTTCTCAAACTGCAGTGTGCCCCCCCCCCCCTCTCCATTTTTCTCATCCCCCGCGAGAATCATCCCCCAGATACGATCCTCGCGCTCCATACGGGGTGCAACGCAATGCTGACACCCCCGACAAATTTAAAATTCCCCCCGTCGAATCCTCGTTCAAGGTCACCGGCCTGAACCGAAGGAAACTACCAGAAGAGAAATCGCCTGGGATTCGCGCGGTTGGCAACCCTCGGAAATTTGTCCGTGCGTCACCCTAACACCCTGCGAGGTGCGCGCGAGTGTAGCGTCTGCCAATTTGTCAGGACGAGGTTGAGGAAACGCGACTAATCGCAGCGGCGGAGGGGAAGTACCTGAGGGCCTGGGAAAAGACGCGGTGCGAGCAGAACTCGCTGCAGCAACGAGAGGACGTGGAGCGACTGCGGGAGGATCTGAGGGATCTCTCCGTCCGTGAACACCTGCGGAAACGCCTCCACCGTGAGAAGACGCTCTTCCTGGATCAGTACATTACCGTGAGTACCACGAGGGATGGTTTTCCCACCCCCGCGGGGAACCGGTAGTTTCTCCGGGCGATAATCGCCTTTGAGCTTCCTCGGGGTTCGCCCCCGGCAGCAAACATCGGCGGAGCATGAGGGATCGCGAGAAAATCCTTTATCTTTCCTTCGAGGACAGTCGATGGGGGTGGAGGTCGAGGGGTGGCAGCGGAGGTACCATAGCGAGAGGGAAATGTACGAGAAAGAGATCCGTAAAATACGCAATGAGATAGAAACTCGTCGAGTGGAGTTGGACGAACTTGCGAAGGAGGTAGGTACTCGGCCCTTCCACCCCACCCCCACCCCAACCCCCAGCTTCCATCGCAAACAAAGGAATTACGTTTCCGGCGATTCTCAATGGATTCCTCGCGATTGATCGTTCGAGACATCCAGCACCATTCGGGGAAGGTGTTCATTCCCAGCTTCCTCCCTTCCACCCCCAACGTTTACATTTACAATTCTCATTGGTTCCCATTCGAGTTCCTTTTCGCGCTTGTGTGTTCGCCGTCGTGCCTGTACCGGAACAGTTAATTGGGAAGAGTTTTCGACTAATGAGGGCCCATTCGGTCGGCGGCTCTTCAGTGGCTTAGTGCGGAACTCTACGGGAACCCCTTGAGCGCGTGTCTGGCTCGCATCCACCCCCGGCTGAAATCGGCCGGAAACCAGCCAGGGAATCGATAGCTCTCATCGGGACTCCTGTTATTCGCGTCCAGTCGTGATTGCAAGATTAATTAGGGTCCTTGGAAGCCTGCAAGAAGGGTCTTCCATTTCACGAGAAACCACCACCACCACCACCACCACCACCACCACTACCGTCATCACCACCACCGCCTCTCGTTGGGGAAGATTGAAACTTTTTCGAATCCACCATCCAGCGGGACCTTGGAGATACCACTCACCCTCTCCACCCCTCGTCCATTTGCTTCTCCATTTATCGCGGAGGCCGCCTCCACGAACCATTCCTCCCCGGCAGGCTCGTTTTTCTCGAGAAAACCCCAGAGTCGATGGGGTGGGGGTGGTGGACGATAACGCGTCCCTGAATATTTTCCGCTCGAGCCCCCGCGCGAGCGACGCTGATCGGATATTAATTGCAGCATCGCGAGAAACAGGACTTCATAGACATGTACGAGGCGGAGAAGGAGGCCGCCCGGAGGCAGGAGGAGCACGAGGAGTTCCTCCGACAAACTGCGATCAGGATCCAGGCGTGGTGGCGGGGTGTGATGGTGCGCAAGAAGCTGGGGCCGTACCGGGTCGAGGAGAAGAGGAAGAAAAAGTCCAGCAAGCAAAAAAAGTAGACCCAGCTGCGCCCTGGGGTTGCTTCCGGAATTTCGGCGAAGATGCTCGTCGACTTTGCGCGATCGACGCGAGCGCTCCGATTCCATCCCCATTCTCACCCTCTTCTCCACGGGGGTGGCGCCTTAAGCCCGCGCATTGTTCACGCAAGAATCTCATTTCCTTTGCAACACTTCCGGGATCCTGCAGCACTCCGAACCGCATGAACCCGATGCAACACCATGCGACTGGTGCAACGACCACACGCTGCACGAAACCCATATATCCGTACGTGTGTTTGCGCGTGTGCGTGTGTCTGTTCCGTGCGGAGTGTGCAAATGCACACACGGTAGCCACCACCGCATAATAGAGCTTAATTCCAACGTAAAAGTCGTAATGCCCGTGGACTGGCTCTCCCTCACCTACTGACCGTCTCGTAAATGACACTTTTTTCCACCCCACCCCACCCCCTGGAAAAATCGCTGCTATCAGGCTGAAATATTGTATGAAAATCACGAAGGCTAACGCTTAAAAACGCAGCAGCCGCTTTAATAACAATGTTGGTTTGCATCGCCATCGACTCCCTCCTCGCCCCGTCCCACCCCCTCTTTATCGTAATAGTTTCGCGTGCACGCGTGTGTTACAATAAACACGAGTCTGCCTTGCGTAATCATTGCCCCGCCACACCCCCGTCCGCCCTCCGACACTGCTCGAAGCGGAGTATTAAATTAAAACTAAATATAATAATTTGGGGCGGAAGAGGGAGGGGAAGTTGCAGGGGGTTGCGAATCGAGGGATCTGTGTCAGAATGCTGTGTCGATAGGTAGTTTGGTCATAGCTTTTATAAGGTTGATAACGGCGAGGGTGACTCGTTACTTTCCTTGCGAGATGGCCTGCACTGTGGGCTGTGCTTCGACAACGAGGCGCGTGCATTTTCCTTCATGAGAAATTCACGAACTCTCTAACCTACTCCGTTTGAAAGCATGCAAGCTCACCTCGTGACCGAGCGGCCAGCTACCTCCTTAGATTACGATATAAGGAATGGTTAACGCGATGTGGCAGGCCACGCACCTGATAGCACCCTGCTTTTGCGCGCGCGTGCGTTGTATGTGTGTGTGTGTGCACATGCATCCCTTCCCCGTCGATGAACATGCGAACTAATCGCATTCTGATACTCGAAATCCTCGAGCTTTCTTTCGTCGAGGAAATATTTACCCTCCGCTGCGAGATTACGCAAGACGTTTCTAAAGAAACGCTGCCCCCGCTGCCCCCAATGGCCACTCGCATCCCGGAGGTCTGCCGCGTCTAAAAATATCGGCCAATATTTTCCAAAGTTTATCCGACGCGCGGCAGAAAATTCCTGCTGCTCTCTCGATGTTTAAGTAAAAGCGGCGTGTACGCGCGTCGTAATCTGGAACATCCCCTTTTTCGGCAGGGTTGCAAGGGAGTAATTTTGAGTCCAACGTCAGTCGCGTCTCTGGAGATTTTGTCTCTCTCTCTCTCTGTTTGCTTTCTTTTTTCTTTTTGCTTCTCTTTTGGTTTTACTTTTTTTAATCAGTTTATAGTTATCATTCGTTCAAGAATTCATTGTTGTTGCACCTTACCGCTACGTTATCTGCGTTTCTGGGTCAACTGCACGGAGTGGAAAGAGAAACATGAGCGGAGAATTGAGAATTTAAGTGTATCGATAAATGTTCATTTGAAATTGATGATAATGGATATATTAATCTACCGAGTCTCTTGATATGAAGCTATAGATACGGAACTCGAGTTTAATATTGTTTGGATAATAAGTGGTTAATATTGCAGCTACGATCCTAGTGAAAAATGTTTAATGCAACGTGGTTTATAAAATACTGTAACCATTCAGGACAAATAGACTAGGAAAATATCTCACGATTATTTATGTAAGTTGTATTAATATCTTGTGAATAAATAATGCAGTATACAATAAAATTGTACAAATACTTTTATGATATCCAAATGTCCAAACTAATTTTATTAATTTTAATACCTTGTGGTAATTTCAATAATATTATAACATGGTTCGTTAACTTTTTTAATCGTTCAGGTAATAAACCTAATATTTGTAGAATCACGGGTCATGTTTTAATGGCGCATCCTAGTCTCTTTAGAGATCAGGAAGTAGAGCATAGAGGCAGAACCATCGAAAGAAGCATGCCATGAGGTGATTTCTTTCGGTGGTTCAGAAAATGCCTGGGTGAGGAGTTTAGTGGGTCGAACCCCACACTACCCTCAACAACCTGACCAAGGAAGTTCAATCTTCAGGGTTCAGCGGTCGAGGGTGTCTGCTTTCAGATTCTCCTCACCTGTCAAAAAAAAAAAAAAAAAAAAATAGTACTGCGTTCTATCTATCGAAAACTAAGTTCCTACGGAATTACAAGCGATTCGGAGAGATGACGATTTTTACTAAAATTGCCATTTTGTCAAAAATTGCTTGATATCCTGTCCCCTTGTGATTCTGCAGGCTTATAGTACTCTTCAAGACGAGTGCAACACATAATAACTTATGGTAAAACCTTCGTTTCGATTCGAAGTTTAATTTTTAAGGTATTGAAGGATACCAACTATTAGAAAGAGATAGTCTGTTAGTAGAAGTCAGGCTATCTTATTTCAACTATCTCTATCTGACTAACTATACATTATCACTGAATATCTTGTTAAGTAAGCTAGGAAACTTAAATTAATAAATGAATAATTGTTTAAAAACTTTTTAAATTTGTAAAGTGTATCATCTTTACATCTTTTATATATAATTTCGATTTGAAATTTAGTTAAATGTTGTGTTAATCAGTTTTGAAATTCATAATAAGGCGAATAATGCACCTAACCTTATCCAATTTCATTTGGCTCCTAACCTTACCATGAGCTTTGGATAGAATTTATTTCTTTTGGTAGCTACTAGATAGCGCTTGTGTCAATTATAATTTTTTAAATAAATTAACGTTGTAGGTGGTTTCTGAATAATTGAAACTTTAATACATTTAAGAAAATCAATTTGGTTACTTTAAGGGTCATAATTGAATAAAAATTTCGAAGAAATTATGTTCAAATTCTTTTATAATTTATAATTATAAGGTAAGAATGGCGCCAAGGTGTCGCCATTTTTATGAAACCGACAAGATCGTAAATCGTGAAGGCTGTAGCAAGCACGAACCTTTGCTAATCGTCGCGTGGTTATACGAAAATTTCATAGAAAACTATTAAGAACCAAAAATTATGTGTTGGCTGTAAGTATGATTTTCCTCTGTATTATTGTCCATTGATTTGGGTAGTTATTTGGCACAAAACACAGAGCCTATGGCATGGGACTTCCGTTTAATCAACAGGAACAGGAAGTTCCTCGCTATGCGAGATGGCTAAATAAAAACATCCTGTGATGAAGAATATTTTGAAAAATAAGCATGTTATTTCTTTAAAAAATGAGACAATTGAAGTAGAGCGAGATTTCTGGTTTTCTTTAGATTTACATTGAACTTTAGTGTTTACGACCTACTTTCCATTTTGATTGTCTCAAGGTCGAACAAAAATAATAATTACCTAAAAATGAATTCTTTTTTATGGATTTCATTTATGTGGAAAAATTCCTTCATGGCTCTTACTGTGATAGATACTTTTATTTTAGTGTACGTCAGAAAGGAGGTTAAATTTAAGAGATAAGTATGCAAGCTGAAAGCATCTGTAACAATGATATTGAGGGTCTGGATGCAGACACTCTTATACCAGTAAGTTCTATAATCCATAAAGTTTTCTGAAGTAAAGCAATTTAAGTAATTCTGGTTTCTACAAAGTGTTCTTTTAACATGTCGATTTGTTAAATCATGTTTAATAGGTTGAATTTTTGTCTTGTGATGTTTCACATCGGTCAAGATCTCAAGATGCATTGTCGATAGTAGAATTAGGAAAACAGCTGTTGCTTAGTGCCAAGAATGGAGATACGGAAACTGTTCGTGATTTAATGTGCAGAGGTGCTCCATTCACAACTGATTGGGTAATTATTTTAAACAAGATAAAATGTTTCATTAAATTATTTTGGAATTCGTATACTGTACAACATGAGTCCTTCATAATAAGCATGTATATTTTGATCTTAAGCTTGGAACGAGTGCACTACACTTAGCTGCACAGAATAATCATACAGAAACTGCTGAAGTTTTACTTAGAGCTGGAATTTCTAGAGATGCCAGGACAAAGGTTGACCGTACTCCACTGCATATGGCAGCGTATGAAGGTCATCATCAAATGACACAACTTTTACTTAATTATGGTGCTGATGTTGATAGCAGGGATATGGTTATTGTCATAAATTAAATGTTTTATAAAAACTTATCATGAACAAATTTATACAATAAATGTATTTTAGCTGAAAATGACACCGCTACACTGGGCGGTAGAAAGGGAACATGCAGAGGTGATTAATATATTATTAGAAAATGGAGCAGATGCAAATGCTACTAGCAAATTTGATAAAACTCCTATTAGTCTTGCTTTGGAACACGATAGACTCGACTTAGTAGACATTTTACAACAAGAACGTGATGTTATTAATCTTCAAAATCACGATCAGAATCAAGCAAGTTCGGCTGAGCTTGAGGTTGCTACTCATAATTTAATAAAATTAGAAACTGAAAGAGAAGAAGACCAACAAAATTTCGAAATACCGCATGAACGTAAAAGAAAACTTAATCAAGGTATTTATTTTGCCATACAACAACACTATTCTTTCTATTTTAAATGTTAATTAAGGTTTTTCTGGCTCTTATTATAGTACAACTGGGTAAAAAACCGAGAATGGTTTTTCAACAAATACATGTACCTACTGATGAATCTGAAGAAGATAAGGGAATAGCGGATGTTGATGAAATTATTAATGCCACAAATATTGGGATGAATAAAAAACATAAAGATATTACTGTTTCAGGAATTAATAAACAATTTCGATTATTAGAAGCTCATGGTATTACTATGATACCTGTGGATAATGACTCTTCTATTGTTGAAAATGCAATGGAGAGTGGAAGAACTGTTGTTTTAACAGGTAATCTCATAATATATTATCATAAGAAATATAATTAATAAAATAGATGTATTACAATATGTGTTTCTTAAAAACACTTTTTAGAAGCTGGTAAACTTGCTTTAAATTTAACGAGGGGCTCACCTATTAATGTGAAACGATTACAAGTAGCTCCTAGGAAGGGTGCACAAAGAAAAGTAATAGCAATTAGAGCAGATCAAATATTAAATCAATCATCACCAACTTTATCATCTCGAGCTCCAAATATATTAAAAAGAACGTCAGTAGAAAATAAAGCTGGCAAATTGTATATATCTTCCATATCGAATACAGCGACAATACCTACTTTAACACAATCTAGAAACTTCATTTCTTCTCCAGAGGTACGTGTTTTCTGACGTTACTATGTATTATTTTGAAAGATGAGAAAAGGGATGAAAGTAAATTAATTTTTTCAGAACAAAATTAATACATCTGAAAAAGTGCAAGAATCAATAATTTTACAATTAGATGATGATATTGAAGAAGTTACTGAAGATGATAGTATTGATAATAACGAACATGTGATGGATATAGCTGTATTAAATAGACAATTAGCAGAAGCACGAAGGCAAGCTGCTGAATATCGTAAGCAATTGCAAAAAAAAGAGGAGGAAGCAGAAAAATACAAACAGCAACTTAAAAGTATAGCAGCGCAAAGAATTTCCAAGTGATTTCATAGGTAGATATTAATTTATGATATCAATTTACATGCATATTCATAATACCCATATTTTTTTATTTATAAACGAATTTTTTTGCACAAAACTTTAACGTATTTTTAAAAATGTGTATACGCAATGCACATTTTAATCTTTATAATTATAAAAATAGATTATATAATTCCATTTTTTCATTTTGAATTCGAATTAAATACGTACATATATCGAAATAAATTTATGGTTATATGTTTTAATTTTTTTGAAATCGGACAAAAAATCGATCTATAAACTTTTTCTTTCAAATATAACTTTATCAATATTATTCTCATATCTTAACAATTTTATTTTATAACTTGTGCCTGATATTTTTTTTAATATCTATCTTTCCAAGTACCTTGAGCCATTTTTCATTAAATTCTTTATTTAATCGTAATAGTGTTTCTTTTAGACAAATAGATGATCTTTTCAATTGAGTGAAATATAATTATTACTGATTATGACAATTGCAATATATTCAAATTTACTTCTTAATTTCTCTATCTATCATTATTAAAATTAATTTGATTTAATCATTGAAAAGTATAAAGATTGAGCAGATATAGAATGGAATGCTTTGTGTGCATAATAAAATTATAATTTGAATCTTTCGATCTATTAAGAGTAGTTAAATATACTTGAGAAACATAAAAAATCAATTATTTTAATTAATTATAGAAATATACTGAAAAATGGGGTAATAATATAGTATGGAATAAAATGTTAAATGTAGGAATAAATTTTAATGAATTCCGTGATAAATCTCTCTACATATCACGAGCATTAAAAGTGTAACATTACTATAGAAGTATAAATTTATAATAATAATTAAGAAGCAATTGTTGGTTATGTACAAATGCTTGTAAAAATCGTGGTTTGCTTATATGTCCATCATTTAGAATTAAGACTTTTTACTTCATTTAAGAAATATTAATTCATTCCTTTATGTTCGTATATTCATAACACATGTTACACACTTTTCTAACTCTCTCACTTATAAGGAAATAATAGAAATATAAATTATGTATAAAATATAAAAGATTAAACTATGCAGAATATTTTAACAGCCATGTATATCTTGTAAATATTAATTTTATAAATAAGAAGACGTGTATACATGTTATTTAACGTTACACAAAATTACAAGATTACAAAGGAATAATAATGAAAAATTTTGATACTTGAAATGCGAAGTAGCTGACTCGTTTACAAGATATATCTATTAAAAATTCAAGAGAGAACAGTGATTAAGGAATATATTATGTAAATATATCTACATATACAAGAAAAAGTCTTGTTTTTGTCAAAATAAGAAATTGTTGGGTGTGCGAAAAGGGTATATATCCTTCTTTTATATATATTATTCAAAATATCTCTACGAATACCCATTGTATACATCTTTCATAAATCTATAAATAAAAGTTGTTAATAAAAATTCCTAAGAAGCTTTCTGATGAATTTTAAAAAGTTAAGTCCACCAGCAGTAGCATCCTCCGCAAGGAGAAGAAGAGGAAGAAAAAGTAATAGGAAAGTAGAGGACCTGGAACAAAATAAAAAGTACTCGACGGCCTACAAAGATAATTCAATGATTCATTGGATACAACCAGCGAGAATTACGAGATAAAGCAAGGAATGTTTTGGAATTAAAGTGAAATATCAATTTGACTAATCAACGGTAAATACAAAAGACTACCCGCCCCGTAAATTTCAAATACGATGGCAGCACCGTCCGCTTATTCAATACTTGAAACTTTGTTCATGAAAAGCATCAGCGGGCTCCAGTATTGTTTTTCACCCAAGATTCTTTTCGTTTCTCTCATTCTTTGTCTTTTCCTCTCTAGGGTTTTCCGAGTAATTCTCCAAAGGAAATATCGTTCAACGAGGACTAGCATGTACCTAAAAGTTGCATAATGTCAAACAAAGGTCCTCGCATGTCATAGATTCAAGTTTAGCGAAGCCAAGTTGATTGTTCCGCAGCTACAGGGCATAGATACACGTATGTTCGCTCATGTTTCTCGCTCGCAATCGATCCTGCAGTCGCACAATCTCCGTGTGCTCCGAAACGTCGGCGTGTTGTTGCCGACGGATAGTTTTCAAGTGCATGGAAGGAGGAAGAGGAGTAGGAGGAGGAAGAGTAGAATGAGCGAGCGAGCATCATGAAACGCCTGGGACCAGCAACGTAACATCAACGTCAACATCATCGGCGAGAGTACTAGCGTTGGCTCCTCGCGAAAATCGCGGTTCCTCTCGATTGATCGAGGAGTTCCATTAAAAAGGACGGAAACCTCGAGAGGTTCTCATCTAAATCGAGTGTCGTCCAACCCGTCGTAAACTCCTGAGAATCCTCCGGCGTTTACTTCCTGATCGATTGTCCCGTAGACTCGGGGCTAGAACTTGCGTCGAACTACGCAGAACTACGTCATTGAGCGGGAGCGTTCTCGACAGGGGGTTGGTGGGGAGGTGTACGAGGGGCCTTGAGAAACGTGCGCTTGGCACGAGTATCCTGACGTTTCCGATCGGCGAGTGTGTCCGCCGTGGGTGCGCGCCGTTCGTAGCTAGCAAGCGCAAACTTTTCTAAGAAAGCAGATTTAAAATATCCGCGGATCGTTCGGAAATCATTGTAGAGAGAGGAGAGAGAGAGAAGTAGCTTGTAGCAAGCAGACTTAGAAACCAGGGGCGGAGTAGAGAGAAGTAGGGAGGTTGCGGGGGCGGAGGCGCGAGCAGAGGGTTTGTGGGAGGGGGTGGGGGAGAATGAGGATGGAATGACGGATAGAGAGAGAAAGAGAGAGAGTAGTAGCAGCAACGGATAGTCACGAACCCGCCTGGCAATCGCGAACGCGGCTTAAAGGCCGCAGGTATTCAACCAACGAGAGAGAGAGAGAGAGAGAGAGGAGAGTCAGGTTGAGAACCCTCTGATGTTTCGTAGCCCAGACCCAAAGGCGATGTCCAGTGCGCGCTGCAAGGGGGGCCCCGTTCGTCGTCGTTGTGGCTTTTATCGCGCTCCTGCAGCCAGTGGTTTTGCGGTAACGATTGCCGCCACCGCCACCACCACCACCACCACCACCGCCGCTGCCGCCGCCACCGCCACCGCCACCGTCGCGATTTCAACGGGAAAGTACAAATAACGGATGATCGTGTTTTCCGTGATACGTGCGGGGTAGCAACGTACACACATAGATAGATTGGGCGCGCGATCCCTGTATGTGTGTGTGTGTGAGCGCAAAGTACGAGAAAGAGCGAGAGCGAGAGCGAGATAGAAAGAAAAAGCGCGCGCGTGCTTAGTAGCGAGACTGGGCGGTCGCGTGTGCGTGCGTCATGCGTGCGTGTGTGCGTCGTCTCTGTAAAGTGTGTCCACGACGAGATGTGCGTGCGTACACCAATGCGCGTAGCTGTACGTGTGTGCGATAGGTGAAAAGTGCGAACTGTACGAGCGGCGACGGAGAAGAGAAGGCGCGCGCGCGCGCGCGCACGGCCAGTGTCCTTTCGCGCGTCGTGTGCGTGTGTCTGTCTCTTAACCGTGGTTGGACACACCGACGAGACACCGACAACTCCGTTGAGAGTGTCGACGACGAGGTGGAGGAGATTCCCCGCCTGTTTTCCGTCCCTCTCTCTCTCTCGCTCGCTCGGTGTGCGTGCACCTCGCGCGCACACACGCACGCACACACACACACACACACATGCATGTGCGTGTTACGTTCAGTGTTGTGCTCTTCGCCTAAGCTGTACGGATGCGGATTTCACTGAGAAACGGCGGCAGGTAGAAGAGAGCGAATAAGAGAGGGAGGGAAGGAGAGATAGAGAGAGAGAGAGAGCGAAAAGGGCAAGGAGGAGAAGAGAAGCGAATAGACGAAGCAAAAGTGGACATCAAAGCGGGAAGTGGCGTTCCAAGTGTGTGTTGTGTCTCTCTTTTACGGGTGAGGAGAGACCGGCTAAGTTCGTCGCTCGAACGTAAAAAATCTTCTGTTTTCCTCGCGAACTTTTTCCCGAAGTTCCGCCGAGCGACGAGGAGGAGGCGCGTTTGTTTTTCCGGACGGTCGTCGTCGTCTTCTTCGTCGTCGTCGTCGTCGTCGTGTCGTCGTCTTCGTTGTCTTCGTTGTCATCGTCGTTGTCGTTGTCGAGTGGGAAAGGGAAAGGGAGAAGGAGAAAGAGAGGGAGAAGAGAGTTGAGAGAAGGAGAAGTTGTTGGTGTTGAAAGAGCGCCGAGGAGAGGAGAGGAGAGAGTAAAATAGAAGAGAAGAAAGGAGAAGAAAAGAGGCGAGAAGAGAAAAGAAGAGGAGAGGAGAGAAAAACGCAACGACGAAATGCTATGAGTCGCCAGGCTGCCTAGCGTAGTATCGCCTAGCGGCGACGGGCCCAGAGAAGCGGCGGAAAAATGGCGTCCGATAACGAAGCCTCTTGCGCGAGTGACCCAAATTTCGCGGTGATCTGCTCGTTTCTCGAGTGTTTCGGCAAATCCTGCGGTATTGTTTACCCGGACATCGCGCGTCTTCAAGAGATGCTTGAAAACTCGCAAGAAGGTGAGTTGGAACCATCGGGAGAACCATCGACCCGCCCCCGCGAAGCCAATACTCGCGCGTGCTATTAGTTTCCCTCCTTTCTTCGCTGTTCGCTCGCACCTTCCCCGAGGCTGCCCAGGGTCGTCCCTTTTCCACCCGCCGTGGACCCGGTCGCCCCAAGGGTCGATCCCTTTCTTCTCGAAACTCCTCTCCGGACCGATGTTGCCTATTTTTTCCCTCCGACCCTTTTTTCCCCGAGAGATAAGATTTCCCCCTTTTTCCTCCGATAGTCGAGAACTCCGAACGAGCGATGCCTCGACTGTCCGCTTAATTTGTTATTGAACTATCCGTATTTTTAGTTGCTCATTGACAGGTAAATCTGATTTGTTTTTTGTTGTTATCACTTTGGCTCGTGCTGCCACCTCCCATGTTGTCATTGTTGGTTACACGTGATTACGTCTCTTGTATATTCATTGAATTTTATTGAACACTGCGTTCTGATGTTTGGCAGGAGTGTTTTTCCATGCCTGGGGGAGTTTCAGTGTGAAATAGCATACTTTTTGTATTATGGAAATCGAGTGCTTCAGTCCCCTGGGCTCTTCCATTGAGTTTATGTACGTGTATTCCTTGCTTGTAGAGAATAGTTAGCATAAGGCTATAAATAAACAGTGTCAATTGATAGGGATTTGTTTATCCGATGTAGAAACAGTAGCCACTGTTTAATCTTTGAGCGGACGTTAACCTACCCTCTAGGATCTTGCGGTAAATATCACAGTAAACTTTGTATTGCAGTGCCACAACAATTGGTAGATTTGCATATTAAATTATTACGTAAGACACGAAAAACAGTGTCGTCAGAAAAGTGGGAACGGGCATTGGTTAAGTTCTGTCACACTTATTCGAATCAGGATGGTTGGGAGCTTGAACGATTTGGATATAAAAAAGCCAGAGTCGCTGTTAAACTACGATTGCTTAAAGTATGACATTTTATTCATCCTTTGTATTTTTGCAAAATATTGCGCTTGTGAAAAGAGCAGTGGTATATTAGTAATATCGTTTATTTGACTTTCAGGTATTGTTGGAAGCTCAGTTTGATTTGAATCAGAAATTCAAAAATGAAGTTAATAAATTAGCAGCGAATGAGCTACGTGTAGAACCAATAGGACGTGATAAATCTGGATTAGCTTACTGGTGTCAGCTTGACGAAGAATGTAATATAAGAGTGTATAGAGAAGATTTGGATGAAGAAAATTGGGAACTCGTAGCCAAGTAAGTAATCGTTGTATAATTTGAAGAAATAATTTTTTCTCTGGCATGATACACGTATGTGTGTGTGTGTGTGTATACATATCTACATAATTATCACATTTTATTGATATTAGGGATCGAGATGAGGTTGTTGATCTTATAAGTACATTGACTAATGGTGAAATTGAATCTATACCAATTAACGAAGATAGTAATAGCCTGGAAATATCTGAGAAGCCTATTATTGATACTGGCCAAGTTACCTCACCAAGTTTAGAAGAAGAGGAAGGTGCACAGGAGAATGGAACGATCACTGAAAACTCAAGCGATAAAGAATCATTGAAGGTGAGAAATGAAAATTTTGAAGATGAAAATCAGAACGATGAACAAAATGAAGATGAAAATATAAAGAGTGATATTACAACTGTTGAAAGTTCAGAGCAGAATTTAGAAAATGCATCTCAGGGGATTGAACAAAATCAAGTAACAGAATCAAAGTGTAGTAATGAATTAGAATTGTCAAAGTCTGTTTTAAAAAGTCACAATGGTTCTATCGAGGCTATTCAACAACCTATTAAAGAGGAGTCAATAGTTTCCCAAGATGTAGGTTCCTGCAAGAAAATAGAACCTAAACCTGTGTTGGAAAGAAAAGTAGAGGAACTTGTAAAAGTAAGCAGCATAAAAACTGATGTTGATGAAGCTTCACCTGTGAAATCCATTGAAACACCAGTTATAACATCACCTTTAAAGCTAGTAAACATTAATGAACTAAAGCAGTCACAAGAGGGGAAGATTGCTGAGGCTAAATCTTCAATCATTTCACCATTAACGACGACCAAAAAGCAAAATCACACTGAAGACATCTCAGAATCTGCTATGAAGTCTCTCGAAAAACTGTCGAGCAAGAGCAATTTTTCGTTTACACCAGCTGAAGCTGTATCAGGACATAGCAAGTTATCTGTTAAGCCGATAGATCAACTAGCAGCGAATCTCGTGAGAATACAATCCGAGAAGCTGGAGAAGCCCAGTGGAACGAAGTCTCTGGAAAAGATTGCGGAGAATTTAGCCAGGTCTGGTGGGATGTTAGGAAATGTGAATAATGCAGAAGACGAGAGGATATCGCAAGATTTCAGTTCCCGAAATCCCGTGGATAAATCAGGCAATCTTAGAGGCCACAGGGGCATAGATCTATCTACATCGCCGAGAGGCTGGGAAAGTGCTAATGAACAAAATAGACCAGTGGATTTTTCCGGAATGGATCTTTCTAGTCGTAAATTCAACAAAAACATGAATTTACCTTCACCAGGATATAGATCTCAAGATTTTCAGCATAGAGAGATGGATTTAAGTACAAAAAAACCGAGTAAACAGGATGTCCCGAATTTACCATACGACGCGCGTACTGTGATGCTACGGAATCATGCAATGGTCGCGGATTTAAGCAAACGACAAATGCCTTTCACTCCCTACGAATTGTCATCGACTCCTTATCATAATACATCTCGAATGCCTGCTAAAGAGGAGCACAGATTACCGAGTTACGCGATATTGCCCGATCCAAGTAAGCTAGCAGCCTTGAGAATGGGTGGTGGTTCCGTGAAGAGACCGAAAGAATCGGACGAAGCGCAAACGGATGTTTTGAAGAGACTGCGAACTGATATGATTCCGATTAGGGCCTCTATGGACAAGAGACCAATGATGTCCGCTAATTGGAGGGAAGAGGTCGGAGAGGCTGTTGAAGAACCAGTCATGATGGTTCAAGGGGAGGGTTCTGGTAGTGATTGTGATGCCGTTAATCCTGGTATTGGGGAAGCTATAGAAGAACCAGTGATTTTTTTTCACGGAGAAGGTTCCGGCGCCGAATGCGGAACAGGTAATCCTGGTGATGAGACATCTACTGACAATAAAGAAAGCAACGAATCAAAAAGTGAAGCCGATTCCGCTACTACGACCTTGTCGCCGAATAGAATTATCACGGAAGATAGCCTTATGAATGAAGTGGCAACTCAGTCGATAGTTGCGAACAAAAGCACCATAAAATTAAATCGAAACTTTCCTCAAACTAGCGTAAGTTTAAAGGATAATTGTGAGGGCATTGGTTCTGCGCAAGAAAAAGCGAAATTCAAACCCACTCTTGGTGTTCAAATTATTCCTAAAAGCGCGAGTGGTACGGTAAAAAGGTTATCTAGATGGGATGTTGGAAAGCCAGCGGAGGGGAAGACAGAATGCGACAGTAGTATCATATCAAACGAAAGAGACATATCACCAATGCAAAGTACGGATGAGTTCCAACATCAGAACAAGGAATCGAACGTGTCAATCGTCGATGAGGAATTGTGCAATTCTAAATCCGAGCATAAGATTAGTAGTTGCTCGGAGGATAAGAAAAATGAGGAAAAGTCTGAGTCGACGATAGTCGAAACTGATGTGAGAAATAGTTCGTCCGTGGGATGTGATTCTTCTGTACTACTTTGTCAACCAGATACCTCAAATCAACTAGAGTCTTATACAGCTTCTTCGGAGCAATCTGTAAATTTAGCCAGCATAAAAAGTAATGACGAGAATTCTTCAAGTGATAACACAAATCTGCCTGAATCAGAAAATATTGTAAATATAGATAATGAGCATAAATCGTCTATCGCATCGCCTCCAAGATTTTTTTTTGGTCCCAATTGTATATCGTATACCTCAAAGTCCGAGGAAGAAGCTAAGACGCAAACTAACGAAGCAGTCAGCACAACTGACGAATGCGAGTCAGATACGTTGCAATACGAGTGCGTATCGTCGTCCAAAACAATAGAGGATGCATTGGCGACTAGTGCATCGGAATCAACTGACGAATCCTGCAAAGCGACTTCCCTCAGCGAAGTGTGTGAAAATAAAGGACCAAGTGATGATAACGCGAAAGAAAATTTGGAGCTCAACGTAGAAGCTCCAAATCCGACAATCAATGAGATGGACGACACTTCGACTGATCAAGAAGAAAAGGCAATGGAAACGGGTGAGGACTCGCAAAGGGAAGAATTGCCGGAAGAAGGTTCGTTAAAGTCACCCGAAAAATTAGAAAGCTCCATCGAAGTTCCGGAATTAGTTTCAGAATCCATGGACGTAGATTCGTCGGCTTCGGAGGATCAAGCAAGTGCAACTAAAGAGGAAGAAGAGGCTTTAACGACTAAGCTATCTGAAACTCATCTGGAAGCTGAAATTAAAAGTGAAACTACAGCTGAAATTGAACCTGAAATTGAACCTGAAATTGAACCTGAAGTTGAACCTGAAGTTGAACCCGAAATTGAGCCAGAAATTGAAACTGAAGATTTGCAAATCACTTCGGAAAGCATTGATCCTCAAGTAGCTGAAACCTCTGAAAATCTTGAAACCATGGACATAGCGGAAACGTCCAACAACGACGTCGAATCGTCTACCGTGAAAGAATCGACGGAAAACACAACATCCTCCGTTCCTTCGGAGAAATTTCCGAATGATAGCGAAGATGCGTCTGACAATAATGCCAGCACAGATGCCAACGAACCCTTCGTTTCCACGAACTCAATCATGGTCGACAGTTCGGAGCCACGTGGTAACGACGATGCCAACAATGACAATGATGAATCTTCGCAATCTCAAAAAGCGGATAATGTTGACTCGACCATTGAAAATAACAGAGACCAGGAGATGAAAAGCGATAACTTCTCGGAAGTGAATTCTCAGTCAACTGCTGACGAGGAGCAATCGACTGACATCGACATGGAGAAGAAGGGTTTGGCCGGAGGATCGGACGCAGATTCTATGTCTGCGAATTTCGACAAGACCAGCGAAAGAATAGATTCCCTGTCGGACGTAGGTACGCAGGACGAGGGCTCGGAAGACTCTGAAGAAGCGAAAGAGAAAAACGCCGTTGATCAGTACACCGTTGCTACTGTTTCCGACGATAGTCAATGCGCGGAGTCCAATCACAATTTCACCGTCTCGAGTTCTTTGCTCGATCGAAAGCACGACGCATCGGTACCTGTTACGAGTAGTTCTGGTGTAGAGTGCGTTCCGGACACTTTACCTCAGAGCGAAGCAACTGCCGAGGCAGCTGCGATCGAGAAATGCGAAGATTCTGCGGTTTCCGAGACATATCCCACTTGTGACATTCCCTCTACGAGTCCATCACCCACCAGCGACGTCAATAAGAACATTGTAAGCTCCGTAGGCTTTGAAGAAGCTACTACCGAGTTTCCAGAAGACACGTCGGACAATCCGAGTTCCTGCGTCGATCAAGACTCCAACGAGGAGATGGTGATAGACGAGCAAGTATCCGAGTCAAACGAATCGCCGAAAGCAGCCGTGGACGCGGTATCGGTTCCCGAAACATCACAAGCGGAAGCTCTCGATGTCGAAGTTTCTCAGAACGATCAGAACGACGTCGAGGTTGGTCGATCGACGGTCGATCTTCCTTCCGTTGGCAATGAATTAACGGAAAACACTGCGGCGGACGATGCGAAGGAAGACCTTTCGACGATCAACGTGGAACCTGATTCTAAATCCTTCGATGTTACGGCAGAAAGTGACGCGGAGGATGAAAAACTTTTGGGGAATTCTGACGCCGATCAAGAAACATCCGTCGGTGAACCAGAAGCGAGTCAGGTAGAGGAAAGTACGCCCGAAGAATCCGAATGCTCGGAGAATCAAGAACTGGAGAAAACCGTGCCTGCTGCGTGCACTGGCGAATCACTGGTCGAAACGAGGGAAAACGAAGCTGATGCGGTTGAATCCGAGAAAACGGAGCTAGATAAAACCAGCGAGGTTCCCAAAGATTCTCAGCACGAGTCTGGAATTGAAGTATCCAAGTCTTTAGTTGCCAATTATGACAGCGATTCTAACGATGATGTTAGCGACGACGTTTTTGAGGTTGATAACGCGGAAGCGAGTATCGTTAAAAACATTCCAGAGACTTTTGAAGAGCCATCGAAAAACGAGGAAACGAGTGAAGAAGCTTTTAAAGAATCGCCAGAAAGCATGGAGGTTGATGCAGCTTTGCCATCCAATACCGATGTGGAACAACCAGTCGCTAAATCATTGATGAAAGACTCGCAAGAGAGCGTCGACGTTGGAAATGCGTTAACTGCGGAAGCAAATGAAAGCAATGAGATCAATCAAAAGAATGAAGTAGGTTTTTCGGAAGAAAAATCCTTTAATTCGAAATTATCCGAAATGAAGAGTGCTCCTGAGTCAATCGAAGCTGCCGCATCTATTGTTCCAGAAACAGAATCATCGATAAGAGAGGAGTCCGTTTATCATTTTCAACCCGACAACAACCGAGAGAGCAAAGATTACATGAACAGTCCTTTAAACAATCTCAACTCGTTTGTTGAAAATACAATCAGGAAGGTTGAGAATGAGGAAAAGGCTTCATCGCGAAATGTAGATATTTTATACGAATCAAAAGCCGAAGTAGTGTCTATGTGTAAGGAAATTGATAATTTGGATAATGCTAGTGCTCCAGTGGAGAGAAAAGAAAATTTCATAAATCATAACAAAGTCGATGAACGCGTGACGAGTGACCAGTTCCATCAAGAGATGAAAGATCAATTTGTAAAGCCCATTAACGTTGATTCGTTGACTAAAGTTACCGTGGAAAATGAGATCTTTAAAGAAGAAAATAAGGTTGATAACTTTTCGGAAGAAGTTCCAATCGTGCAATCACTGAAAAAGGTAAAAGAGGACTTTTCGGAACTTGATCATGGGATTCCTAATGAAAAGAAGTTGAAGGTAGACGAGGATGTTGATATGACTGATCAGAGTGTTAAGTCATCAGTGGAATTCAATGCGATTTCAGCAATGCCTGTAAAGCTGGACAATGAGTATAAGGTTGATAATCTAAGTGTGCAAAAAACGGAGAAAGTAACAATTTTGCAAAGTTCGTCATCGATAGAAACTCTTAGAAACTCGATAGATGATAAATTGGAGAATTTGAAGGCACTGGACAAATCTAAAATATCTAGTAACGAGCTTATCGCGATGAGTACAGTAGCCGCCCCGGAAAACTATTATAATGACATTTCTTCTAATTTAAACGAAAGTCCAATAATTATGGCTGATATGAAAAAGATAAAAGACGATAAGTACTTGGAAAAAGGCGATCGTAAAAAGGAAGCTAGTAAAAGGTTAGGCGATTCTTCAGTTCTGGAAGATATGCCTCCGGCAAAATTGAAACCACCTCCCTTCATAGATTCTATCGGGGAAAGATTAGATATTACAGCAGTTCCGGATAAACCTATGGAAACTGATGATACAGCCGGTGAAACTGCAAAAGTCAACGAAACGTCGTCGTTGGAACCTAATCAAGTTTCCGAGAAGCTCGTTACCGAAGAGTTGAGAGAAGTAACCGCATCGGAGGCCGATGCACCAAGAACTGAAGCAGATACAGCTGTTGCGAAGGAGCCGACGGAAATACAGAATGTAGACGTGGATCCCGTTCTGTCCGATGACTCGATGGGGGTGGATAATGAAGATATGTTTAGCGCACCCGTGGAGGAAGCGGATCCTTTGGCGTGCGAAGACGATGAAACCCTGAAGAATGTCAACGATGCCTTGTCCGACGTGTCACCGAAGCTAGGCCTTCGCGTTAAATCGGTATCGGAACTAGTTTACGAAGGATGGAAATTGGATGGTACGGAGCCTCAAGCGAAACTCTCTCGCAAAAGGCAAAACAGTTCCCACGAGTCAATTTCGGAGGATGCTGCTGAAAATCAAGAGGGAGACGAAGAGGTTGGAGGAAAGCGAATAAAGCTTCGTACCAAACGCCTTCCGGATAAACAGTTGCGTAAAACAGTGGAGGACAGTCGAGCCTCCGTGAGTTCGGAAGACGAGGCTGGCGTAGAAAAGGTTCCTACTAAAGTGGCGATAGTGCCAGAACTAACTGAGAAACACGAGAACGAGGATAATGTTGTTAGTGCCGCTGCGACCGTATCGGTGGGCGAGAAGAAAGTTAAGGGAAGGCCTAAAGGGGGTAGAAGAAGAAAGAAGAACAGAGGATCGCGACGGCCAAAAGCGGCGGAATCGCAAAATGTTGAGACCGTCGATGGACAAAACAGCGGCAATGCCTCTCAGGAGATATCGGCTGCGACGTCACAGAAGAAACGAAAAAAGAGAAAGATGGTACTGGGTTTGGAAATCGGTAGAGATATCGCGGCTGAGGTGCAGCCCGGTACCGAAGAGCCTCCGGTAAGGCAATCTCGGAGGATAGCTCAATTAAAGATCAAAGAAGAGGCTGATAGAAGAAGGATCGAGGAGGAAGCTCTATGCGAATTGAAGGAGAAGAAGGAGAACGCGGAGAAAAAGAAGAGGAAAAAGCAGAAACACGAGAGCGAGGAGGAAGCTATCATAGTGAAGGAACCCGAGAAAGATAGAAAGTCCAAGAAGAAGAGGAGGAAAAGGAAGAAGAAGAAAATGCTATCAAAATTTAACGAATCGAATCCTTGGCAAAGTTCTTCTGGATCTAGCAGCGACGATGATAATGATAATGACGAGGATGAGGATGATGAGGACGATATCGAGAGCGAGGGATCGCTTCTGTTCAAAAGCGATCATGAATTTTCTCCTGAAAGTGATTTGGAGAAGGACCAGACCATGGAGCCATTAAGAAGAGCACGCACTGCGCAGAAGTGTATGTTCGCATTTGTCTAGTTGACACATTTGTGGGTGTTCGATCGTAAAAATCACTTACTTGTATTTTTAATATTGTTCCACAGCTCAAAGTGACGTTGAGGAGGCAGACGACGAGTACGCTTGCCAGAAATGTGGAAAAGCCGATCATCCTGAATGGATACTTTTATGTGATTCTTGTGACAAGGGTTGGCACTGCTCTTGTCTCAGACCTGCGCTTATGCTGATTCCTGAAGGCGATTGGTTCTGTCCGCCTTGTCAACATGTAAGTTTTAACATACCCACCAAGCACACTGTGATTATTTGCAGAAGAATTGTATTGATCCTGCTGTTTCTCTTCAGAATCTATTGGTCGTGAAATTACGAGAAAGTTTAAAGACCTTCGATCAATTCACCAAACGCCATGAGAATGAAATACTACGTAAGAAAAGGCTTGCGTTTGTCGGTATAAGTCTCGATAATGTTTTACAAAAGAATGAAGCTCCGGAATCGCAAAAAGGTTCGAGTCAAGATGAAGATGACGACGATTCCGATGATGGTAAGTGAATTGTGCGATTGGTGCATTATCGTTATGTGCATATTTACACGTGTATGAGCCTTAATAAAGAATTTGCTTATAAATTTCAATTTTTAGATGAATCTAGTAGTTCGTCTTCAGAATCAAGCTCGGGTACTACAAGCACCGATGAGAGTGAACCGGTGTATCAATTGCGCGAAAGACGTTGCGCAAATACATATAAATTTAACGAATACGATGACATGATTAACGCAGCGATACAGGATGAGGTTGAGGCTGTTCAAGGTGCTGGGAATCAAGGTCGGGGCAAAGACATCGCAACTATTGTCAATGCAGAGAAGGAAGAGGCCAAAGTAAGATATTTTATTTTACATTGATGCAACGTAAGAATCGGTATTATAAGTCTCAATAAAGCGTGTTTTGCAGGCTGAAGCGTTAAAGATGACGGAGGAACTCGAAGAGGACGAAAAGGAGGAAATGGAACAAAAGTCAGAGAAAGACAGCGACGAGGAATACAAGGAAGAGAAGGACGAGGATGTCGAGGACGAAGATTACATGCAGAAAGAGGCAGCTAGAAAGATGTTGGCTCGTAAGAAACACCGGAAACTCAACAGTTTGGATATAAGTAGCGAAGATGATCCTGAAAGCGATGAAGATTTCAAAGGTACCGGCTCGGAGGAAGAGGAGGAAGAGGACGACCACGGTACGTCTACCGATGATAGCTTCACCGATATAAAGAGACGAAATAGGAAAGGTGACTCGCGTCCAGTAAGAAGATCCACCAGAGCTAGAATGACTCGATACGACGAAGACTTTATCAATGATGATAGCGATGAGAGTGATCGACCTAAAAGGAAGAAATCTCGGTCCACGTGGGGTGATTCGGACAGTGAAGATAGCGATAATTCGTGGAGACAGAAGAAGAAGAAAAGCAGGGCGCTTCCAACGTCGAGGCAGAGACCGTCTTCAAAGTCGAAAACCAAAAAAAAGAAGAAAAGAAAACGTATAATAGAATCTGACAATTTGAGTGACGACGATGAGGAGGAGCCAAAAATTGCAGACAGTCCATTTATACCCAACGTCATCGAGCAGGAACCATCGGGAGACTTGGAGCAAGAGGTTGCTAATGAAAGTCTCGATATCTGTCCACCTCTACTGGAAAATAACGAAGCGACCCCCGACAGTCTTCTTACTGGGAATATTCCAGAATTGGCCGATATATCCGCAGTGTCCGCTGTCTCCGCGGTATCAACTGTATCGGCAGTTACGGCCATGCCAGTTGTACCTGTTGTTCCAGATGTGGATATGCAACCTGTTCTACAAGAAGAGCCTGTATTTCAGAAGAAGAAGAAAGTAAGTACAAGGTTCACGCTATCCATTTTTATATCTCGAGTCATCCACAGTGTTTGTTTCTATCGTTTCATCGTTTATTTGTCAAAAGTTTTTTTTTTTATTTTCTTTTTTTCTTTTCTAGGACACCGCTGGAAAGAAGAAGACCATAAGACGGAAGGTACGTATTCGCATAAACTAAGGAATTTTTTATTAATATTTAAATTGAAATATAATATTTGAGTAAATGTGTTTGCGTGAATATATGTTTCTGCTTGCACTTGGATAGATCATTTATGGAGGTTTACCTGACGAAAATCGGCAAGAGGAAGAAGAGATCCTTAGTAGACGTACACGTGGACGGAAAATCAACTATCAAGAGGTTGTGGCATCGGACAGCGAAGAAGTATGTATTGCAAGTTGATACAATCTATGTTGACTGTAATTTATGTTTATGCATATGTACAAATGTGTATTTGTGTATTGCAGGAATTGAAGAAAGCATTGAGGAAGACTGGTGAGAGCGAAGATGAATTTGTTGTTAATGACGGCGATGATTTTAACGATGATGCTGAAAAGGACTCAGATTCAGGTAATTTTTCTACCTCTTCCTCGGCGATACTTGTTTTAATACACTTTAAGTCGGACACGAGAGTAACGTCAAAGCGTATTCCAGGTGATATTTACAATCCAAAGAAGGATGGACCTAAGTTTAAAAATAAGGCACAGAAGAACAGGAAACAAAAAAAGAGTCCAGGAGCTAAGCGGAAATCATTTTGCGATGACGGGACGCCTAAGCAAAGAAAGAAACCTGGCCCAAAACCAGGCAGCAAAAATAAGCCACGTAAGTCGAACTTAATGATATCTCCTGTACTGAATCTGAATGATATACAGGATGGAAGAAAGGATTTTAATATACATGATTTAGAAAATCCATTGGGAGATGTAGGATCTAAGTTTGATGAAAGTCTTCCGGATAATATTGGATTCTCTGGTACGACGATATCTGTAGCAGGTTCTTTCACGGGAGACGTCCCTGAGGGTTCCCTGCCAGGCCTTGGGTCCGGAGAATTAGAAGGACTAGATGAAGAACAATTGGAGCAGATGATGATGGAGGATGAGGAATATGGTAGGAGGCAACTTGAGTTGGCTGCAATTGAAATAGCTAAAAAGAAAAAGAAAGAGGAGCGCGAGGCAAAGAAATTAGAAAAAGCTCGACTAAAAGCGCTTGAAATATTGGCGGCTGAGAGGCAGAGAGATTCCAATGCTTTGGAAGGAACGGACGGAGAGGTTCCAAAGAAAAAGAAGAGAGGTAGAAGAAGCAAAGCTGAGATCCTCGCAGAACAGATGAGAAGAGACGGTGCACCTGCTCTAGGTGCTTCAATGTTATCACCCGTGACAGGAATGGCAATGGCACCAGATATGGGAAGTGGTATGTCTGCTAATATCAATCCTAATATGTCCAGCGTCTTAACGCCAGACATGGATCGAACGCCAGAGGGACAACTGCCTCTTATTACTGGACCGGATGGACAACTATTCAACTCTGACGGAACACCAGTGAAGCCTAAGAGACGCGGACGCGGCAAAGGTAAAAAAACACTCGCATTGGAAGCGGCAAGAGCTGCCGAAGCAGCGGCGAAAGCCGCAGCTGAGGCTGGCCTGCTCGGTATGGGGACAGATTCAAATCCGGAGCTCAAACACAACGACATCCCGAATGTACTTCCTACTCCAGGTAGCAGCACTTCTGGTTCAGCACCTTCAACACCACCAGCGATCGGAGCCACCACGCAGGGTCAATCCGCGACGCAACCAAATTCTCAGTCGGTTTATCCGTCTATGCCACCAGGACAGCAATCGTCGGTCATCACGCGAATGCTACAGTCTCAACCCGTAGCAAGTAGCCCTCAATCGTTCACTGCAGCGGCAGCAGCAATGGGTCACAAATATTTTGGTGCCCCTAACCAGACCGGCGGTCAAATAATGCCTGGTCCTAGGACAGGTTACGAGATGCAACCGCGGGGTAGAATTCCATCACCTTATAGACAAGCCGGTCAGTCACCCATGCCACCTCATTTCGCTGCAGTGAGATCCGGAACACCGCCGATGCGAATGAGAGTCCCGGGTCCTCAAATGTATCACACGCCACATCACCCTATGGATCCATCGCCCTCTGGAGGTGGTCCTATATCCATTAATAGCCGAGACCGAAGTTCGCCCCTCGGTCATGGTCCGGCTATGATTCCTCCGGCAGCCGGAAGTCCACTCGCTAAAGGCGGACCTACGCCACCTCCTCCACCTTACGTAAGGGGAGGGCCACCCATTTCCAGATTCGGTGAAAGTCCTTTGGGTCCAAGGCATCAAATGCCACCTTTTACTAATGCTTCTTCGGTGAATCATGGTTTGCAACAGCCTTCTCCGCCTCCCAATCGACCTCCCGGTAACTTCTCGCCATATCATCCACCCCCACCCCCGAATTACCATTACGGTGCCTATCCGCCTCCACCGCCAATGTCGACGGCTGACGACGCAGCCGCTTACCAAGGCTCGCCGTATCCCTCCGAGCACTTTTCATCTCCAGGGGATAATCAGCCGCCACCGGGGATACCGCAAGCACCCCCTCCGCAACAGCAACCACCGCCAACGACCCAACAACCACAACCGGCTCCTCCTCATCCTCACCCTCATCCTGGCGAGCACCCAGGACCGCACACGGCACCTCATCCAGGATCTCATCCAGGTCCTCACCCGGGAGCTCATCCAGGAGCCCATCCAGGATCTCATCCGGGCGCCGGGAATAAACAGTACGACGAAGAAGGTACTGGCGAATTTGGAGGATTGGTTTCTTACTTCAGTAGTCAGAGAGAGGACGATCTTGATTCGTAGCATGAGTGAGATCTTGGCCAACCTTGAATCTTCAGATAAGACGTTCAGATCGACAGGTAAGAGAACGCACAACTTTTGCTCGAGAGGACTGATTACGTAAGAGGTGAATCAACGTAATACTACTACTACTACTACTACTACCACTCCGCTGAATGTATCTTAAGCGTATAGTCGAGAATCATTCATATACGTTAAATGATGTTGTTACGTGAGAAAATATCGAGAAACAAGGCACGAGTGTGGGGAGAGGAAATTTCTATCAATATACATTACATGCGCCGCTAGCATTATTTTATACGCATAAACATTTTACGATATAGGAATGCTTAAGATAGATGTCTAGGATCGTCTTCCTCTTCACAACCTCTAAAGCAAACAGTTGTCGAGAGAGACTGTGCGACGCGAAGCAAGAGAGAAGGGAGGAAAATGCCAGCAAAACCAAATCCAAGATTGGCCAAGTGTGAAGTAAAAGTGACTAACAATGGAGCCTATTTTTTAAGAACTGTAAGCTTTTTGTAATTAGTTCCGAGTTCGATTAAATTTATATAAAGTAAACGACGACGGTAAGTTGGCGCTATGTGGATAAATAGCGTTGTTAGAGAAAGGATAAAACGTAGATCTGACCAGAACTTTAACGCTACTACCTTCTAGAAATCCGATTACGATTCTTATATACACTTACTTCCCGCTGTATTGTAGAAATGTAGATGTCCTTTCCCGAATGACGTTTTCCTGTTTAAAAAAAAAAAATTGGTCTTAGTAATAATGAGAAAATATTAACAAATTCGGACGTTGCGCCGTTGTTACGTGTATATATGTAAATATAATAAGTCCTTTAGAATATATATTACATGTATTATATAAAAAACAGTCACGAAGAATATTATAAAATGATTTAGTGCAAAGGGGCACAAATGTAATATTTAAATTAAACTGAAAGAAATGGCATCTGATTATAATAAATTAACAAATGGTGTGAAAACTATTACTATAATTATTTATAAAGAAAAGATTAAAAATTTCTAATAGGCAGTATATTGTATTTTACAAATTTTACTTGATAATTATATGAGAAATCATTAAATATAGTTAAAATATGTACGGGGGGGGGGAAGTTAGGGGGAGGGGGGAGAACAGGAGGCTGCTGACTATACGTTAAGAAAGTGAAAAGTTTATGAAAAATCTATTGATATTAATCTAATTGGCAAACGCGAGGAGCTAAACTAAACTTATTTATCATTTTGTGCAATGATTTCTATTACGTATACACCGCATATACGCGAGCATTTGTTAATGCCCGCGCATATTTTTAAGATTGAATATATCAGACATGCGCGAATGTTTTGACGGTTGATTTTTATTAAAAAAAAAATGGAAAATTGAATATACGCGAGAGGAAAACCACGATCGATGAAAGTACGTTTTAAACCGGAAACTCAAGAATGAAAAATGTCACAATCGGGGGTACGATCTCCCCATGAATTGTAAAAATTGCCCATGTCTGTTGTGCGCAGCTTATCGATTGAAAATTTATTAGTAATATGATTTAAATCTAAAATAAATTTAAGAGCGATGTGATTTAATGAAAAAAAAAAAAAAAATGAATTTCATCATGATTCTAAAATGTGTGGTATAGAGGATGTACGAGGAAATATCAAATTCCATTGATTTTCCAGGTGGTCCACTGAACAGATACACAGTTCGTAAACCAAAATTTTGTAAATCGCTTGAAATTTTTAGCTTTTTTACAACAGCCTCCTGATCTACGATCATGTGCGAGCCTCTAGTGGTTTTGTGAAGCAGAAATCATGTATCTGTTTAGTTATCACAAGTACATGCATACCTAATATAAATAGATGCTATATAAATAAAGATATATTATCTTAGGATTAGCTGCTTGGGATAGTTTCCTTTACTTCAAACGTTTATGAAAGATTGAGCGTTTCTACACACGTACACACCATATAATATAATAGAGGGTTTATTATCAATAATTTTGTTATTTTTACACCTAATACGATGTATTTTGGTTGTATACGGTTTAATGTACAATCTCTGTCTTCTTGTTTAGACTCAACATGTCTTCGGGCCATTCATTTTTAGGATACGATTCAAGGAAAGTATATATTAGTTCTAAATATGTATAGTTTAACTTGGTGGTGCATAATGCATTTATAATATACAATCGTTAAAAGATTATGTCTCAAATTTTAATATCGAATTTATATATATGATTCTCATAGAGAATAAAAAAAATTAACTTTAATATTAAAAGTTTTTTCTTAAATATTTATTAAAACATATTTTAACGTAGTTTTAATTTTGATATATAAGATAACGTGACAAATTTTATTATATGCATGATGATCTTGTATTGCAAGTTTTGTTTTTTTTTTCTTTTTTAAAACTACTGTATACACTAAGCACCCTTCTTCAATTATACTTTGATTTACAGTTACTTTAAAGCAATCCTTGAAACGTAAACCAGCGGAAGTATTGTTAAGACAATAGCAAATGAGGCGCAGTTTAGCTTTTGTTTTGGTAAGGGTCTAGACCAAACACGATAATTATATTACATGTTGTAGCCTAAATACAAACATTTTGTAATAAAAATCAATATATTAAAAATAATATATTAACTGGTTTTTAATTACAATATTCTCTTGATTTTCACATTTTTATTATGGTGTAATTTTTAACTTGACCAAAATCAATTCTTTCTACTTAATATTTAAATTACAATATTATGTAAGTACTATACTCTTGAATAATCAATAAAGAAAGTTGGTTATATACAATTGTGTAATATGTGTATTGTTGGCATTCCACGTGTTGCACAGTCAATCCTTCTATAACGCGATTGATTCGCACCGCGTTTCTTATGGAAACCGTCGTGTTATAGGAGGTGAGAATACCGCGTTATAAGAGGACTTGACAAACGACATGTTTCGCAAAGAAATAAAATATACTTTGTATTTTGTATTTTGAAAAAATATTTTTAAGTATTTAAGTAAGTTTTATGTATTGTTTCGTCTTTTTTCCGTTTTGTTTCTACTGGATCTAACATTAAAAATTGTTAAGTTTTAGCGCGTTATACATCCACGAGATAAGGATTAATTTATTTTTAAAGCGCGTCGAATGCCGAAAACTCGAAATCTACAATTAATTTGACGATTTGCCTTCAAATAATAATAATAATATGATATGATAGAAATTGATAAAAATTACCATTATTAATAATGCTCGAAATGTGACAAATAACGAGAGAGAAAATGAGTGACGGCAAATCTTGGCTTAATTTGGTGTCTGCGTACGGTCTACTGCGCAGCGCAAGTCGAGTGAGTGTAGAATGATCGACGCATGCGTAGAATGATCGAGCGCATGCGCAGAGTGGACCGATGCCATAGATCTCATTAAGGCGATTGTAATCTCTAGATCCTCTAAATTAATTTTCTTGATAATCCCGAACCCTCGTAAAATTATAAAATCTATTGTAAGTGGAGCTGGAGAATTTTTCTGGGTGTTGCGTGGAATATATAACACGCAAAGGATGCATTATTCATCATGGGGAATAGCGCATCACAACAATAATATAATAATTATAAAATGTTTATTTACATATATTTAACTGAGTATATAGTTGTATCTTGAAAACAATTGTAATTATAGAATATAATTTTAACTGTACATATCATAAACAATACTTATTTTTAACATTATTAATCAATTGAACCATTTAGAGAGAGAGATTAATTCATTACAAGTGAATGATTCGCTATAAAATCATTAAATTAGATGTACAAATATACAAATTATGTATTTGTTTAACCAATATTTAACCTTGTTTAATTGTTACATAATTAATCCTAAGATTATTATATGTATATATACATATATATATATATATATATATATACACACACATATATATATACATATATATACGTGTATATAAGTACATGCTCGAATATGCAATATATATGTATATATGTTTATTACATTACAGTTTCTCTAATTGGATTATCTATGATATTTACAATTGTAAAATATACTTGCTTATTTACATTAAATAAATTGATAGATTTTGGCGCCACTTCATAGTCAAATAAGTAAACTGTTCGTGATATATACGTACGATTTTCAATATGAAATTCAGAGTATATATATATATATATATATATTCGTACGCGAAAATTGGAAAATTAACATTGCAATCGTTTCTAATAATATTATTGCTTAAAAGCACAATATTTCTACTTCCTGTGTGCAAATATGTTAAATTTACTCATCTCTGTAATTGTATTTTCAACTGCATCGCTTAAATGGTGATTGAGGGGTGTGTGATACACGAAAACAACGATTAACATATATCACTGTACGTATGTGTGACTCTCTCTTAAGGCATGATTTTAACTATCTTTTAAACGGTAATGCAGTTTACAACTTGAATACGATAAATGCGTACAAATGGCCTAATGGTTATCATTGCCTTTTAAACTTAACAAATAGAAAATAGAGAATAAGTTGTGCATTATGCAAAATTTTCGTTTCTGCAGTTACACCAGACATGTAATAATGTTTCTTGCTTATACTTAATTATGTTGGCCACTAAAGTTGTGTTCTCGTATAGCAATAGCAGTATAAAGAAACCACATCTGAACCAATAAGGTTTTCTATAAAAATAACTCTTACACGAGTTGGGTCCAGCAACAAATGTATTATTCTTAATCTAAACATCAACAGGTTAATCAACTCTTTAAAGTTAAATAGGAATATCTTTCCTTTATCGTTATATTGTCCTCGTCATGTAGTAAATACGGTGCCAGAGAGAAATAAGCAAAATATATTTCTATGCATTGTGTGCGTGTGGGTGTGTGTGTGTGTGTGTGTGTTCAATTACAATTATACCTACTCGTATATAATTTACGAATAACTTGAATTTTATTTAATCAAGAGCTAAAACGTTGCGTGTGTGTGCGTGTATATGTGTGACTATAATGATTACTTTTAAATCTAAAAACGTGCGACATGAAAGACCAATATTAGTGAGATGTGGCCAGATGATTTTACTAAACGAAGACGCGATAGCTCGAACAAATTGGCAGTGTCAAAAACTTTCACGTTAAATGTAACTTGTGATTCTCCGAGATAATAATTTCGAATAGCGACTATATATAGAGTAATGCAAAGATACACGAATGCGTATAGGTGTGTGTACACATATATATATAATATGATCTGTGCCATGTGTTATGTATAAAATACAGATCTTTCCTCGACTGACCAACATCCTTTCATAGACATCCAGTTTTTTCTTATAAGAGTAGAAAAATGCCAATTCTCAAACGTGCCATGGAAACTCAGGAGTACCCCATTTATCTTTTCTCGCGCAGCACGTACACCGCGCGAATTCAATCAAATACTCGTTAAATTCCCTATAATTGTCGATCGAAAGATACTTCACGAGTATCCGTGTGGTCCAAAAATAACGTAGACTTTTGTAAGAAAATGAGAAAGATTGGGCCAGACTTTTCGCGCAATCAAAGAACGCTCTCCCTCTCTCTCTCTCTCTGTCTCGTGTGATCATTGAAAAACTGTGATCGAACAAAGAAGAAGGTATGATATGTGTGAGTTGTAGCGCTGATTCTAACGATGCTTGTATCGATAATACTGTCTCTCTTAAATGGCTGACGGTACCTTGGCGCTCCAGCTCAATCTGCGTATCTGCATATTATACAGATTATACGAGTATTGTGGTTAAATGTGTGTATGGAAGATGACACGCGATACGGCATGAGTTAAACAGCAAAGAATAACATTATACAGCAAAGATGATGAAGCTTCTGTACGCACGTGAATGATTATGAATACATTTGTTGCAATTCCTATAACAATTACCGCGAACCTTGTAAGAATGTCTAACAAAAGGGAGTATTTTGTCGTCAGTCTTTATAACGACCATGAAGCCGAATGTTACCCCTCGTTAATCCTAGATAACAGTTTTCATTGGTTATTGCCTGCTAAGCGCGTTCTCAAACGATCTTACGATTAACATTGAGTTTCGCTTATAGTCGTTATCACTACTGGATGTTACGAGTGACTAGTACTTTCCCTTTAGTACTAAGAAGCAGCACGCTATTGACTTTACACACGTTCATTAACTAGTGCTACATACTTTTTTACTCTATTAATTTATGCGCTCTATGTGTTACTGATATAGCCTAAGTTCTTCCATTACCTTTGAGAATCCTGTAAGTCTGGTCTTTCCGTAAAGCTCTCTTTCCTTCTCTCATTTTCAAAGAACGCGAGTGAACTCTGCTAAAAGCATAATCGATATGTGGAAATGCTAATTCACAATTATGCTTCTAAGGCCAATGAGCTAAAAAATCAGGAATATCAACTACACAGGTTGATCCCCTCTCTCTCTCTCTCTCTCTCTCTCTCTCTCTCTCTCTCTACGCATAGTGCAAACGTGTTTCGAGTGACGTAGGAGCCATTACAATCTAACGCCAGAAGAGAACCACTGAAAATTTCAAGCTTCTCGGCCAGTTTTGTTCTCCAGGACTCAATAGTGCTAATAGTGATCCCATTTTTCCCTTATCAGAGAAACAGCTACCAACATTGTGGTGGAGGAGCGTGGCACGACTTTGAGGTAGATGAATCTGTACCGTATGACAATAGTATCGACGACACACACACGATGATTCGATGAAGTGGTATCAAATGCCTCTGATGACTAAATATTTATGAACGTAACGTACTCGTGAACTATACACCGACGCGAACGATGATCCTAAAAACTATATAGACGTTTCTACCGTCGTTGGAACCATTCGAAACCGATGATTCGCCGATGGATTTTTCGTCAGGGGGTTGTGGTATCGGGGGACGCTTGTACGTTCCCCCGCAAAACTACCATCGTAACGCATCTACCGCATCGATTTCTCGCTGGTTAACGATACAACCGAGATTCGCGAGGTGCGCGTACCACCTACATCGACTACAATAGCAACGTCCGTTAAAACAACGAATTACCTTCGTCCGTACCCTTCAAGGACTTTCTCTTCATCTCCGTGCAGCGTCATACGGAAGTTCGCGCGAATAGAGTGAATTTCTTCTGTGCTGAAGCGATCCCTTCACAGTTCTATGTACGGAACGAAGGAGGGCCTGGCTCAGGATGGTTGCAACCGAGCTGTCTTCTTGTTGCTGCCAAACGTGAACCACGTGCCTACTTTGCGTCCCAGGGAATTTGTCGTGGCTTGACTGCTGATTATCGTTGGAATATCGTACATTGGCTCCCTCTTGTACGCCTTGCCTATAGGCGCGAGAGGTAAAAGAGGTCAATTTCGTATCCTACTGTACACTACTGTATCTCGCAGATCCGAGTTGTTCTCGAAGCTCTGCTGCTCACTTACTGCGTGGTTTGATCGGTGGCCTGTTTCGTTTCCTTCTCGCCGCGATTCTGGCGAGTTGCCTCGCCGCCGCCGGGAATTCCAGCCCGTCGTTTCGATCTTGGGCAACCAATCGTCGTTCTTCCGCCATTGCCGCCAGCCACTGGCGCTTTTCCTCGGAGGAACGACAGCAGAAAAGTAACTTGTCCCGGGTGGAGCTCACCTTTATACAATGATTAACTGAAAGAGAGAGATAGAGGGGGGATGAAATGTAGCATTCGTTAAAAGGCAATTAAAAGGGAACGCGGGGGAAGGAGGAGGGGGTGTCTCACCTTTACTGTCCGGTACGTCGAGAATTTCGCTATTGTCAAGGTCGATGCGACCCTTGTACACGTAAGTGTTTCGTTTGAGAAGATCTTTCTTACAATAGACCAGCTGGTGGTCGAAGAGGAACAACGTGATATTGTTCGTCCACATGCCCGTCGTCACTCTAACCGCATCCCCGTGATAAATCAACTGCGACGAAAGTTCGATCAGGTCTTCGCCCTAAAAATCCACGAACGGGGGAATTAGCGGGACGCTCTCACTAGGGTTAGCGACTCTAATCTATCAGACTTGAGACATCATTGTAAAAAAATGAAAAAATTGTATCGATTTACTTTGCATAATAGTATTTGGAAATTAATACTTATAAATAACATCAACCCGGGTCTTTTCGATCCATAATGCTAATTACGGGTTAATTAGAAATTCCTGGAATCAATCCAAGTAGTAAGTCGAGGCTCTAGCAGAGCCCTGCAACTTTTGTATTTTTATATAAAATCACTGAATAAAATGGAATTAGAGAGAGAGAGAGAGAAACAGAGAAACAGAGAAACTGAGAGCAGATGGATATCATCGCGTACCTCCCAGCCTTCGACCCTGAGCTGCCAAGCAGCGAGTTTTTCAAGACTTTCCATTCGTCTTTTCCTCTCGTTGATCAAAACTGCTACCCCGCGCATGGCCTCCAGTGCCTCCTGCACTTTTTGATAATCCGGATGATCCGGCTTGGTGTACTTGAGCAGTTCGGCCAGCTGCAGGGGGTACTTGCATATCCGTTGCACAGGCGTAAGCAAGTAGCCATCCAACGGAATTTCCATTAGGCTGCGCATCAGTCTGCAGGCCTCAAAAAATTTGCTGTATTGATTATGCTGATAGAGCTCCTGCAGAGTGGCGGTAGCCATAGGATGGCTGTTGCAGTACTCCGAGTACATACGGAAACCTCCCCTCTGAAAACATTTTACACGTTATTACGTCACTCTTGACGAGCCTTGCCGCCCCTACCTGACCATTATCGTTATTCGATAATCGTAGGGGTGGGTGGGGTGTTGCGGGGTAGGGGCAGTCACCCTACCGGACCCATCCCCGACTCCACCTCTGCAGTCGGCTGTACTCACGTGATTCAAGAAGCATTCGCCTATGCAGCTCTTGTAGGGTGCGCTCCAGTCTATCCTGGACTCGAGGTCCTTGAGGAACTCCGACTGGAAGTCGAGCAGCTCCTCCAGGTTGATGAAGATCGTCTCGATCTGCTCCTCGCTGAACATGTCGGGTCTTCGTCGGCACTCGGCGATGTAGCCCTCGGCGACGTCCCGCAGGACCTTGACGAAGTCCCGCTCGGTCTGCACTAGCTCGCGGACCACGCTGGTCCGCACTTGCTCGTTCGATAGCCTTGAAACGCTGGTGCGCCTTCTCAGCTGCGAATTGGACGTGGCACCCGCGGCGATCGCAGCCAGCGAGTCCTCGACGGTATCCTCTTGGCTAACCCGCAGCTGCAACGGAACTCGCGTTAATCGATCGCCTCGTTCGCTTCGTCCTTGTGGGAGAGGGTGTTGCCGAGGTAGGGACTCACCCTGACGAATGCAGCGGGGAACCAGCCGTGCTCACCCCCGCAGCGACCCCACCACCAGTCCTTGTCCCAGGTGTCGAGGACGTCGATGACGTCACCGGCCCGGAAGGCGAGTTCCTCGGGTTCCATAGCCACGTGGTCCCAGACGGCCTCCGCCAGGATCACGATGTCCTCGTCCATGGCCTGCTCGAAGGACTTCTTCCTGTCCGTCAAGGACGCCATGGACGACTCCGAATCGGACATCATTTCGTCGTCCGACGTTCCAGCCCTGCCGTCCTGCTCGTCCTCGGACAGGACGTTGTTGCCACCGGGTACGCGGATACCTTCCGAAACGACAGAAACTTCGTGAGACCTCTCGTCCTTGGCGAAGCTTCAAGGACTACGGGAATTCCTCCGGGGCTTTTCTCTCAGCGGGGACCACAGGTTCGCCTTATTTACCCATTCGCCGAGAGAAGGAGCTAGCTATCCGTTTGGGATTCAAGAGTTCGGTTAATGGTCCCGATGTGGTCCAAGGACCTTCTCTATCGCAGCTCACAAAATCGAAAGTGTTCGAGCAACAAGCGACTCGCGAACAAGGTAGATGGACAAATAGAGATGGATCAATGACGATGATTCGATGTGTACCACGAGAAAGCTCTTACCATACACACACACGCACACTCACGCACGCAGGCACACACATAGAGAGTTCACAAACGACATTACAGAAAGATCTCATTCGCTGTACCTTGTTATCCATTACTCGCTGCTCTTACAATACTGCCGAACGATGCAAACTGTGCCAATTAAACTTGGTGCTGCTCAATATAAGATACTTTACAAAGGATTCGCTTACAAAGGCATGCCATTTATCGATACGCCTCCAGGCTCGTTAGAAAATCGCTTTTCTGCCTCGAGGAGATACCGGAACGGAACGGAACAGAGGGGGGGGGGGGTTGGACTAGTGCACTAAACTCAGTAGATGACTAGCTACGATTTCGAAACGGAATCAAGATTTCCCTCGGGATTTGGAAAGTACGACAAGAAACAATTGTGGGGGAGGCACTACTGTACTTGTACCAAGAGAGAGAGAGAGAGAGAGAGAGAGAGAGAGACAAAGTCAGGAACACGCGAGGGTAGAACGGGCCGTTTGCCAGACGGGGTCTTACCTGCTGTCTTGGTACGCATCAGAGGCGAGAGTTGATTGATACCTAGTGGCTGGCTGAGGGAACGCCTCAGATTTGTCCGGGAACTCCTCCCTTTCGCGTTACTAAAGCAAAACAAAGACAACGTTAGTCAATCCGAGTGGTGCACTCCTCGGTGCATCGGCAGGGGTCAGCAAGCGTGTGTGTACGTTAAGCTCGATACAACATTCAGCAACGAATTACGATAGGTAAAGATATTTAGAGAGAGAGAGAGAGATATATATATTATATAGATATAGATATAGGTACATAGGTATATAGGTATGGATAATAGATATATGTATGTACACACGACAAGGTAATTACGCGTGGCAGACCAACTTTACGAGGAAATAAAGTAATGTGGTTTGTTATAATACCCGTCTACCTACCACTATTCTCCCTCGATTTACTGGAAAGGTTCGAAGAAAGAATATAATTTTCGCAGAGGACTCTTTGGATTGATGATTGTGTGTATGAGAGTCGATTAGACGAAGGGGTAGTGGTGGTGGTGGTGGTGGGAGAAGAGAGAGAGAGAGAGAAAGGTCAGTTACACAGAGAGCGTAGAAAAAAAGAAATCCGACGACAAGCGAGATCTCATTTTGAAAGGAGCATCGCTCAAAATCTCAAGTTAGTTTCGCAAGACTTTGCTCAACTTTGTTACGCTTCGCTTCGCTTTGCTCTACTCTACTCTACTCTACTCTACTCCGTTTTCGTATGCCCTGCATCACTCTCCCTTGCTTTCGCTGCTTTGCTTTACTTCGCTTTGCTTTGCTCGTCGCTATGCGGAGCGTCGACAAATGGCACGGGTCGACTTTCATCGTCGGTGATTTTCGCAAGCTGCCAGTCAACGAGTGAAAGTTGACCCGTGTCGCAATTGTTTCTGCCCCGCCACCCCCTGCGAGTCGAGCCGAGCCGATCTGAGTCGAGTCGAGGGTGCGCCTGCTCGCGCGTGTCAAAGTTCAATGAGAGCATCGTCGGGGGACAGCAGCGGGGCACGGGCGATTCCCCCGGGACAAAAGACGGGACCGAAGTCGTCGCACCACGATGGAGCCTCCGGCGGGGATCGCCCGTCCCTCGTTTGTCCTTGAGGATAAGATGTTCGGGAGGAGTGTGGAGAAGCTCGCGGACGAGCGACCGACGGCCACACGCACCTTCGAAGCGTAACGATGTCGTGGGAGGAGTGCCGGGGACTCAGTCGCGGCGGCCTCATCTTGATCGGCGACGGGGTGGACAGCATCCTCTTGTAGTTGTGAGCGTGGCCCGACCTGGTGTCCCACTGGAGTAGCCTCTGCCCGCTCAGGTCGCTGTTGGTCCGACGAACGTGCTGGTGTCTCGTCGCGCGGCTCTGCAAGTCCGCCTGAAAAAGCAAATCGCACGCTTTAGTCCGACGCCTTCGTCAGGGTGAAGTCCCCCGTCGGCGAAGTCGGGGGTGGACGTCGCGAGTCGATGACCTTGGCTGGAGACAGGGGTGGAGTCGCCGATGTCGGTGACTCGGCGAACCGCGAGCGGTCGCGGTGTCCTCGGCGGCGCGACACGCGTGACCTTGAACTGGTACCGGTCATCGCGCAAGTTGCCGTTGTCGCGGTTTGCTCTGGCTTGCGCGAGTGTTTCGCGATAATCGCGAATTCGCGCGTTGCCTTCGATCGGTACGTGCCGGTGAACAAAAGACGGGAGGTCCAAAGACTCGCGAGCATTATTCACCGCTGAAAGAAAGAACTTCCTCCGGGTATCTGCGCGCGTGTGTGTGCGCGCGTGCCGGAAGTAACGAGAAGATCGGGAACCGGTCGGTTCCGACGTTCCCGTTCCTGCACCGGACGCACCTCGTCGGAGAAGCTCCTCGAGATCCTCTCGATCGATCGATCGTCCAAACGATCGGTGCGCGCGCGCGCTCGCGCGATTCTGTCACTCGCCCGAGACAAATCGCCGGCGCTGATATGGCTGACGCGCGAGGACTTATCGACCCTTCGATGACTCCGGGCTTCTTTGGTAAACACGTTCCATTCCCCACGTGATGCCACGCGATGACTCTGTCGCCCGTCCAAGTGCGCGACCGCGTACGTGCGATTGGACGTCGTTTCTCGAGCTTGTCGAACGCGGAGGAATCCCAACGGAAGTCATTTATGGTCATCGAGGTCATCGAGGACATCGAGGACATCGAGGGTTTTCTCCCCTCCGAGGACGTTACTCCGGAGTTTTGGAGAACGTAAGAATCGGCGGAATCGCGGGAGAGCCTCGCGGGTGTTTCTGGTTCCCTCGGGTGTTGGGGATCGCCTTAATGTGGAGGCGCGCGAGTCTGTCGGTGAAACTGTGGCACGGTTTCTCGATCGGATGCGATTAGAAACGATCGAGTCGCGATCGTGCACCAGGATTTTGCGTGTGAACAAAATAGAAGTTGAGCAGGAGGAGGGGGGAATAGGAAAGGAAGACAGAGAAAGAGAAACGGAACAACCGACGACTCGATCGTCGATCTGACGCACAAAACGGCATTTATGCGACGGTGGGTCAAGGCCACCCTGACCCTCTTAGGCACCCTCTTACCTTGAACTTGTCGATGAGTATCTGGTTGATGAGCTCGGACTGGGGTCGGGACTTGTCGGCTACTCGTCGTCGAAGAGCTGGCGGACTGTCGGTGTCGTCCTGGACATCCGTGTCGTGGGACTCTGAACTGTCCCCACCTCCCATCGTCCCACCCCCGCCACCCCCCGTCAACGCTCCGCCACCAGATACCATCTGCAAAAGACACGCGCGTCGCCTCGTGAAATTTGATGTTCTCCGACGGAGAGACCAGCGCGGGTGGGTATCGTCGCGCGTTCGACGGTAGATCGTCGACTGTGGAAATTTTGCGACGGACTGTACCCGCGCGAGGTTGAGAAAAGCTTCGGGGGTCTTTTCGCGCGCGATTGACCTCGTCGCGCTTACCTCGATCTGTATGCCACTGTCCCCGCTGTTGCACTTGGCACTTCTGGCGGCCTTGCTGGCCTTCTTCCTGTCCTTGCTGCTCCTCCAGACGAGGGGGCCGAACCTGCGGAAGGAGAATCGAGACACTCGTCAGTACCTGGGGTCCTGGACCACGCGGACACCCGCGGGACCTTCGCTGGTGAATTTCGCGGCGATTTTTCAAGGCGCTTGGAATTTCACGGGGTGTGACGACGGCGAGGGTGTCGACGGCGGCCATCTTGAGAGGAGTCGAGTTCCCGACAGGTCCTTGCTCTTGCCGGTGTTCGGAGCGGTCCGGGGAATCGCGGCTACCGATCTTACCGAGCGCCGAGGAGTTTTTGCCCGGAGAGTACGGGTGGTCATTAAGAGGTAAAAGCATGTCGGGTACGTAGAGCGTTTGCTCGTGGAGTCCCGAAATCGCGCGGCCTCGGGCAGCTGCGCCTCTCGAGGATGTTGAAAAAAGCGAAGAAAGCGAAAGAGAAAATGTTCCGGCCAAACGGGGGTGGGGGCGGGGGCGGGGGAAGGCAATGGATCAATTTCGCGCGCGGTGGCCATTGAGTAAACAAACAGCGGCGGCGTTGGTGTTCCCGAGGGTCCGCGAGGATGCCGGTCGAATCGGCGCCGAGGCGGACGGCGTTCAACGTCGAGGAATTTCGAGAGAAAAAAGAGAGAAAAAAGAGAGAAAAAGGAGAGAAAAAGCCGGAAAAAAAAACACTTTCTCTCGCAGCAGCGGATCGTTCGCGGTCTAACCGCGGGCGAATCGATTCCAGGAGGAGGGAAACTTCTTCGAGGCAACAGGCCCGGAAGTGTTGGTGGTGGGAAGCGAAGCTAAGGTGCGGCAAGGGGGTGATGAGACTCACCGAAACTTTTGATCGTTGCCAAGGTCCTCCTTGTGCTGCTGGGGGGCGTGGGGGTCACCGGAAGGACCATTGTGCTGCTCGTCCTCCTCGTCCAGCGCACCGGAAGCGTCGTTGTCCTCCTGAGGACACTCCCCTCCCCCCTCTGCGCTCTCTTTGCTGCCCCTCTTGTGGAACCGCAGGGAGAAGCTCTTCCGGAACTTTTGCAGCAGCTTTTGCTGGCTCTGATGTTGCTGTTGCTGCTGCTGTTGACCGTCCCGGTTTTGACTTCCGCCGGAGGCCAGCGGACCCCCCGCCCCCGCCGACTCCTGGAGACGCGAGTGATTAACCAGCGGAATGTTTGCTTCCGCTAATGGATGCTCCGTGGTCGTCCTCCCCCGCCTCCCCTCCTCCTCTTCTGGCCACTGACGGCTGTGGATCGAAAAAAGGCCTTTAATCATCGCTCTAGCTCGCTTTAGCCCTCCGACACTTCCGCCCTGACACCGGGAACCCCCCGCTCTCTTTTTTCCCGCCCACGCTCTCCTCCGGTGATCGTCGGCGGACGATAGTCCGGACCGTTCCCCGTTCCAGGAACGAGGTTATCGATCGATTTTCACTCGGGGAACTCGGGGAAACGGCGACGGTGGAACGCGCGCGGTCGCTCCCGCTGTTATTTCGGCGGGGTCGTCGAGGGAGGGCGGAGGGGGTGGCGCGATGAGAAAAACCGGAAGACCCACCGCCGGAAGATGCGGTCCTCCGCGGATGATCGAGGCGCTCTCGGTAGCGGGGGCTGAGGTTTAACGGGATTTAAACGCCCGGTTTTCACGAGCGGCGCGAATAATTCATGAAACTTCCAGCGCGCGACTCCCCGTTTATATTTGAGTACTTGGAACGGGGGCGGGGGGAGGGGGAGCAAATGGTGCGCGAGATGCCTCCGTAAATGAATTCTCGGGATGGAGCGAGGCCTCAGGTAGAGCGCGGCTGCGAACCGAGCGAACGCCCCCGCAAACTCCAATTTTCCCTGAATTCTTTTTCTGGAAAATTCACGGAAGGGGGGGGGGGGTGAGGGAAGAGTGACGCGAGAGGCGAGAGTTCTGGAAAAATACGACGAGCCCGGGCGATCGCTTTGGTTGTCTTCCGGTTCCTTCGGGATTTGCGGGGGTGTCTTTTCGGTATCTCGGGGGGGAGGCGGGGGTGTGTTTTTCACGCGTCGACGCTACCGACGGCGACCTTCACCTACCACATAATCATAAGTTCGACGTTGCCCGACGACGCGGGACCCGTCCTTCCTCCGATCGCACCTGGACCCTGCTCTATCCTCTGGTGATTTATCCCTCGGGAACTCGCTCCGGTTACACGCGGGCACCACGCGACGCGACGCGCGCGACTTCCATGGTCGAAACACTGACCCCGGTCGACGCTCCGTTGCACCTTCGAGTCATTCCTCCCTCTCCCTCTTCTCCCCCGAGGAATCTCTGCACTTTGCCGCACTTTGCCTCCGCCGGGTGTCGGAGATGCTGGAACGGAGTTCTCACCCGCGACACTCCCGAGTGTTTTCAAGGTCGCTCCAAATTTTCCGAAATTCCTCGGAAAGTCCCGAGAGAAAATTTCCAAGTTTTCGAAGCAAAACGTAGAGGAGGCGGAGGAAACAGTCGAGAGTGGAATAGTCGACGTTTGTTGGATCAGCGACGACGACGACGACGACGACGACGGAAATGAACTTCGTCTGTTAGCGAGCGGTCGTTGGAATCTCCCGACTAGACCGAGCGAGGAGAAGTGACTGAGGCAGCAGGCGGCAGGCAGGCAGGCAGCAGGCAGGCAGGCAAGCAGGCAGTTGGCCAGGCAGGGAGGCAGGAAGTGCATTGGGCGACGACCTGCGGCCGACTGAAGTTCGGGGGAGGGGGTGGGGTGGGGTGGGATGGGATGGTAAGAGAGGCACGAGTGTGTGCCGCTCTCGCGAGTTTCTTCCCAGAAGAGATTTCAAGGGTCGCTTCAGGTACGAACCGACGAGGGTTGTCCCCCCCTGTCCCCTCCCTCGTCTCTAGCTCGCCCTGGTTTCTTTGAGTCCTCCCCCTCCAGCGGGAACTCGGTGGACGAGAGTGGGTGGCCCGTTTCGATCCCGCAACCGGCCGGCACTTTTCTCTACCCGCACCATCACAAAGACGATCGCCCGCCAAAGATTTTCGGATCCTGACGACACCGCTGGGTGCACCCTCCCCCTCCCCCCTCGTTCATATTATCGCCGAAGCTCCGAGGACCACGCACCCCCTCCCCCTTCGCCTATCCTGAAAGTGTCCTTCCTTCCTGGTATCCCGATACTTCGACGGTGACCCGTCGCCACCCTCACCCTCAACCTCCACCCTCTGACAACCCCTTTTCGGTATTTTCCCTTCGGGGAAAATTCCGGAATTTTTCGGCGATGTTCGAGCGTCCGCTTGGCGCACGTGCGATCGGGGGTGGGTGCCACCCACGCGTCTAATACGAGAGTTCTGCTTCGGCGTGGCACACTTTGCTGAATGATGATGTACCGACGTGGAAGTTTTACGAGTAGTCGAGAATGCCGTCCGTACTTATGACGACGAGTTCACATACCGGGTGTCCCGAGGCTGACCCTGATTCGACGACGACGACGATGACGACGACGCCGTCTCTCCCTAATCCGCTAATCCAGCGCGTCGACGTATCGTAGCACGCGCATCCGCGCGCGGACCCCTGTATTTTTGCAAAATTAAGCGGAAAACGCTCGCGCGAGCAAAGAGCGAGTTGTCCAGCGAGTTCGCTCGCTCGCTCGCTCGCTCGTTCGCTGGCGATCGAGAGGAATGTCGTTTTCTTTTCGAGAAATTTTACGAGGCGTTCGTGCCGCACCGCGCGGCGGTTCCTCTCGGGATTGCGGACTGCGGTTAATCGATGGGTGAGTGTGTGTGTGTGTGTGTGTGTGTGGGTGTCAAAACACCTCGCGTCCGGAGCTAACGAGAAAGCCGCGATGGATCATCGATCATCTCCCGATCATTCGCGCCGCTTTCAAACGCAGCCGGCAAGAAAAATATTAATGGCTATATAAATTAGACGGGGAGCCGCCACCATTGCCGCCGCCGCAACCACCATGACCATGACCATGACCATCAGCATCGCCATCGCCATCAACATCAGCATCGCCATCGCCAACAGGTGCCTCCATTCCAAACATTCAAATTTCTCGGAACGCGTCGTTCTGGAAGTGCAACGAGACGCTTCGGAGCCTACGTGACGCCTTTCGGGTCTTCGGCTCTCTCTCTCTCTCTCTCTTTAAGGCCGAAAACAAAAATTAGGGTACCTATTCTCTTCTCTTCTCTCTTCTCCTCCATTAACCTATTTCAAAACTACTCCGTTCGAAGTCGCACGCATTGTCGAAACGTCGCGGAATATCGCGAGAGTCTTGACCTCGGAGCCTACGTAGCCTCTCCCCCGCCACCCCCGCTTCTCAGGAAGCTGGTCACGTCGTGGCATATCCAGCTAACCTGTGCGGAAAAAGCCGCTCGCGTGCAATTAGCATGGGAGATCGAAGATGTTGCGACAGCTCCTCGCCGAGGTCGAGCGAGCAAAGTCGAGAGATTAGGCGACGAGATAGTCGAGGTTGCGCCAGGAGGAATTTTCCCGCGTGGTTTCCATCGCTGGGAACCCCGCGGTACCCGTTGGGGGTTGATGGAGCTAGGGTGTGTTGAAAATTGGAAGACAAACAGAGAGAGAGAGAGAGAGAGAGAGAGACGAAAGATACGAGAAAACCGTGGAGGAGAACGAACGACAGTCGGTTCATCCGATGGAAATGGACCGGAAGTGACGCGCCGGTTGTTCCGCTGCTACGAAGATGCCGGGGGGTTGCGCGACGACGAGGGTGCTCGTCGCACGATTTGCTGGTGAGACCGCAATTGGAGTGAGAGGCGAGACAGCGTCGGCGCTCGTTGGACTAAGAAAATCGATGGGTCCGACCGAGTCAGGTCATCCGAAATAACGTCTTTATTCGCGAGCGGGTAATCAGAGCTTTGTCGCGGCGCACAGGCTGAAAGTCGGAAGTCACCCCCACCCCCAGGTTCGGCCCGATCAAACGACTTCCGCTTCCACCCCTGCGCGACGCTTTTTCTCCTCGAGGTGGTTCCCCTCCTCCAGGGTGCGTGTCCCGTTCGCGTTCAAGCGTCGGTACGTCGCGACCTGGGTGACCGACGGGGGATGAGAACATTCGCTCGTGGAATGGATCCCGAGTAGCCGCGCAAAAGAGGAATGGACGGGGTCGACGACGTTGCACCCGGAGTAACGCGCTCCCGCGGACGACCTTTCGTACATCAGGAGCGACTCGCGTCCCGGGTGTTTCGCGTCGCCCCGGAACTCGGCAAGTGGCTAACGCAAACAGTCTCGTCATCGGCGAACGGGAGAATCCGCGTGTCGCTCGCGTCAAGGTCAGAGACTCCGACTCGAGGCGGGTCGCCGCGGTAGCCCTTCGACGGGATAGAAGAGAAGAGAAGAGAAAAACAGAGGAGAGACACGAGACGGGTGATACTTCCCGAGGAAGATGTCCAGGTATCTGGCGCGTTGCTTCACCGGGGAGCAATGTTCGCGAGATGACGACGATAAGCGATGGATGAAAAGATGCGATGGGTTTGGGTTCAAGTGCCTCGGGGGCACTGGAATCCATTGTATCCGGCAAGAGCGTTTATTGGAGGATCATCAGTCGGTTTCTGGGGTAAGCGTTAATATTCCGTCCAGGTGAGTAATTGGTGTGGGAGAGCGATAAGAGAGTCCTGGGAGAGCCCGGTGAAGGCTGTGCACGTATACGCGTGTATGTGTGTGTGTGGGTGAAAGAGGGCAAACGTGGAAAGAGAAAAAAGAGCGAGACAGAGTGAAAAGGAGAACGGGGAGGGGGGGGGAGAGGCAGGGCAGGATCGATTACCTGTCGTGCTCGTGCTCATGGTCGAGGAGGGCGGGCGTGCTGGACGCCTTGATCCTGCGGTGCGTCTTGCTCAGTCCAGGAATCCGACGGCGCTCCTTGGAGTGTCCTCCGCCCCCGCTGCCGCCCCCACTCGAGTACTTGTCGTGCAGCGGCTGCAACACACGAGCAAACGCGGAAACCCCGTCATCAGATTTGGAGGGACTCTCGATTTAACGATCCGCCAGATCCGCAGGATCGGACGGCGATCGGAGAAAGTCGCGCGGCCGCCGGATTTCGCGCTCTTTCCCACGATTCGCCACGCACGACCGATCTCGATACTCCCGGCCACCCCCTCACCCCCGCGAGAATCCACAGCCGGCGGCGAACACCTTTGCCCCCGGGGGTTGTACGGGGAGGGCTCGCCTCAACCTTCCTCGACAAATTTTTTGGCGCGACCTTGAACACTGTCAGAATCGCACATTGGCGACGAAACTACCCCCTTCTTGCGCGGGGGGGTGGGCGACGTTTCTTTTTGGACTTTGATGCGTTTGTGGACAATTTTGAGGGGGAGGGGAAATAGTCGGGGAGCGAAAGGATTCTCGAGCGGCGCGGATCGATGGGGTTCATCCACCTTTCCTTTCTATCGAGGGATTCGGCGGGCGGCCGAGTTTGCGCCAGTTCAGCGAGGTCGAGAGGTCACTCGACTTTTCGAGTGGCGACATTGTTGGCGGTCGTGACGAAAGCGGGAAACCAGCCGCTGGCGGAGAGCCACCGAAATACGAGTCGAGGCCCCGCGTCACTTCGCTGATTAGCTCGAAGGATTTTCCTCGCCACGGGAACCAAAAGTCCGCGACGATCAGAGGGGGAGGGGGTGAGGGTGGCATTGAAATTATTCGAAAGCGTCTCGACTGCTTCGAAAACACGCGAATTTCCCGAAAAATCCAAATTTCTCTTCCCCCTCCCCCCCCCGTCCCTCGAAATTTGCGTCAATGCGTTCCGTCGGCGATTCGCGCGATCGGATTCTAGCGAATTCTGATCGCGCGTCGACGGTCTCTGGCGAGTGGAGAGTCGGTCGACGGAAACTCGAATTTTTTAACGAGTCGACGATAAGCCGAGGGAAAAGTTTTTATTATCCGTCGCGATATTTTGACGTTTCGACACGTTTCCCGAGTGGTTGCAGCAAGCGCGTATCGCGGTAGATTTATAATGGCGATGTTTCTGACGTTTCGCGAGTATCGTATAGCACGTGCGCGCAAATGCTGCGCGCGCGCGCGTGTGCGCGAATTCGTGTGGGTTCGCACAACGGGCGACCGCCATACATCATCCGCAGGGTGACGACAGTGTAACGCCAGCTCGTTAACGTTACCACTGTCAACGTCTTGCCAATCCGACGCTATCCGCCGGCAAAACTGACCGGGATCGCGAGACATGGGTACACCGCCGTGATAGGATTAACCTCCCTCCCCCTCCCCGTCCACCCTAATAATCCCTGCCAGTCATTAATCACCGGTGAATTCCTGCGGCTAATGGGGGGAGTCCCGTCCCCGTTGTTTTATTCTCGTGGGGAAAGGCGAGGAAACGCGTACCGGAAGTGGCAATTTCCTCCTCCCGGGGGTTGGATTTCCAACCGGAAGTTGACGAGCGCGCGAAGGGATGATCTTCACGGGGAAACGGAGAAAATTCCTGACAAAATTGTCGAATCCGCGAGTGTTTTCGCGCGGGGAATTCCCGGCACACCCACGGGATTTTCCTGCTAACGAGGTCGTCCCGATTCCGGACCGCGACACTCCGGACAAATCGAGTACTTCTCACGGGGTGTTTCCTACCCTGGCGACGATCAAACGCCTGCATCGCAAACCGGAAGTTTCCAGGTGGACGCGCGGAGCCGCTTCGGCGGGAAATTTGCGAAATTTCGGACTGATCGTGAAAATCGTCGCGAAGAGAGGGCGGAGAGACGGAGAGAAACAACGGGCGGCGAGAATTCGATTTTTCGGCTGGATCGTCGATTCGAGAGACGATTGAAAGTCCCCGACAATGCGCGCACTTTCTAATGTATTATTATTCGCGCGCGCGCGCGTGCGCGCGGGTGCACGAATTATATGGCAGTGTCGAGATACGACGATGACGGTGATGACGGTGGTGGCGATGCTGGCGAATGGAAGGAAGGAACAACCGGGGGAGATCGTTATCGGAGAAAATGTAGGTTTCGATGAAAAGGCAGGTGTGGAGTGAATCACGTGCGCGATTATTTACCGCATTCGGACTTCTCTCTTGCCGATGGTCGAGAGTGACCTCGAATCTGCCGCGGCGAATCCCAATTACGCTGACGTCGCCTAACGAAATTGACGGAAAAAAGCTGAGTTCCGAAAGAAAAAGCGAGAGAACCGGGCGGGAGAGACGCGCGGGAACAGTTCGATTTCCACGCGTGAAACGACATGGAAAATCGCCTCCACCCCCTCCCCCCTCCGTTCGTTGCGAAAGGTATCGAATAATCGGAAGAATTTGCGCGATGGTACCCTCTGCCACCCCCTTGTCGGTATTTGAAAGACGTTTCTCTCTCTCTCTCTCTTTCTCTCTCTCTCTCTCTGCGTCTCCGCGCGAGGAAAACCATTAGCGTAACCTCGCGCATGGACCCCGTAGGTGGCTCGTTAAATTTGCATAAAATAATCCTGAGGAGTCATCGACGCGTCCGCCATTTTTCAAGATTCCTCGACCTCGTCCGTATTCCTGGCGACTCGCGCGAATTCCAAGAACGTTAATCTCGCGATATTCGCGAACGCGAACGTAAACGCGAACGCGAACTTTCTCCCATTGGCACGGTCGGTTCTCGAGGTTCCATTGGTGCTACAGTTCCTGAGGGGATAGCGGATTGCCGTTGGACGCGTTGACCTTGGTCGTAGTAGCCCATGGAGTTCGGCGCGGTAACGCATGAGAACACTCACGGAAACGGGCGCCGTGTGAGGTGTGGCCACTTCCTGCGGATGCCGATGTCTGCCGATTCCGAGTCCGAGTCCAACACCGAATCCAAGTCCGGGTCCGGGTGCGGGTGCGGGTCCGGGTCTGGGGCTGGGACTTCGACTGGGGCTGGATCTTTGAGAGTCGTGTCCACCTCGTTGCCAGCTGCCCGCTTTGTTAGCGCTGCAAACAAATCGGTGACAAATTATCGTCGGGTCTCTCCCTCTCGCTTTTCTTCTTTTTCTCTTTTGTCCTCTCTCTCTCTCTCTCTCTCTCCCTCTCTCTCTCTCTCTCTCTCGCCTTTAAAATCCCACGCGGAACCTCGCGAAAACCCGCTGATTTATACGCGACCGACACTCTTGCCGATTATGATGGACAACTCACGAACGATCGATTTTTGCCCTCTTTGCCTTCTTGCGCAAGCCTATCCTGACGAAGGGAGGGGGAAGGAGGGAGGTTTCGGCTATAGGAACGCCATACCGATTTGTACACGGCTCGCCTATGAAATTCCGGATGACGGGGTCGCGTTGATTTACAGGCGTGCGAGCGGCGTTTCGTGTCCGCTCGATATTTCTCTCCTTTCCCCACCACCCCCGTCGATTGCTCCCCGGTAGCAACCCAGGGAGGAGGAGCAGGAGGAGGAAAAAATCACCCGTATACCAGGTAATCCCTGGAGAACTGGATGAAAAGAGTCGGTGGTGAAAAAGCAAGGTCCTCTCTTCTCCTAATTACCGATTCCCTAAGTCCTCGAGGAAGCTGCCGCTGCTGCTTTCTATATCAGGGCCAGGGGAAACAACCCCCGCTCCCCCTCCCCTCCGGGGTTGTCGGAAAATATTTCCAGGAACCCCAGCGGAGAGGACGCTGCAAATTGACCGATCCGGCAGCGATCGTGACCAATCAACGATCACGCGAGGATCTCGCAATTTCCAATTAACATGCCCCCCTCCCCTCCCCTTCCTCCGGAACCTTTCCCGCGTCGAGACTTTTAATCCTTCCGAGGGTATTTTTGCGTGGCCACGAGTCACGGAAGTCCGCGCGTCGTGAGGTCTTATCCGATTTTTTCACGACGCATCCGACGTCGAGAGCGACGACTCGTGTACTGTGTGTGTGTGTGTGTGTGTGTGTGTGCGTGTGTATGGGAAACCGTGTCGGGGGCTGATTTCTCCCGATTTTTGCCACGGCCACGCGGAAAACTCGGGGGGAGAGGGGCGCGAAGATCGCGGCGACTGTGAGAAAGACAATCTTTTCGTCAATGGAGATTAGATCGCGCGATAAATTACGATCGGACGCGACTTGTCATCGTGCGCCGCTCGAGCGACCCCATAAATTCCCGGGTCAAAGGTCCTGCGTGCTAGAGGATTTACGCGGCCGTTTACCGATAATCGGCTTAGGAGAACGTCCGGGTATCCCCGGACGACGATCCATCACCACTTCCTTCACTTGCGTAGGCCGCGACGTTCCGCTTAGCTTCGGTTCGCAACGCGTCTCTCCCATTACTCCTCCATTTTTCGATCCATTTCTCCACTTACTTCCCCCTCCCCCTCCCCCCTGACTCCCGCCGCCATGATCTCACGCAGGACCATCTCGCTCTTCCACGTCGGCTAATTTTTAAGGGAGAGACAACGCCGGAGGGTCGTTGGGGTGGTAATCTCCGGAAGACCACCGCCGTCGCCACCACCCCCGCCGCGCACCCCGCGGTCTCGTCGCGGATTCTGCGACATCCTCTTCTTACGCGCGCGCCCCCGGACACCCCCGCGCGATTTTCCGAAGGAAATTCGCGTAAAGTGGAATCGTGTGGCGATCGTGTCACAAGTTTCCAATTGGATCGAAGAAATCCGTGGTTTCCCGGGAGCTTTACCAGCGGCGTCTCCATAGAGGAGAGAAAAACGGTGAAGAGAGGAGAGGAGAGAGGAGAGAGGAGAGAGGATTGAGGAGAAAAGGCTGCGCTTGGCAATCGCCGCGCGGTTGGTCCGCGGGAAAGGGGTCGCGCTTATGACACGGCGAGTTCCTTGCGCAAGCCGCCGCGCCACGAAGGACAATTGATTTACGGTGGAAAAACATAATCTGCGGATAAACGAAGCATTTCCCGGAACGTTTAGCCGACGATCGATGATAAGCGCAAGTGCATTCGAAATAAATTGGCTTGGACGGCGGAATGCATTTTTCCACCGGCAAATGATTTTCTTACCCGGCCGAGAGTGTAAGCGTGCTCGCGCTATTAATTACCGGGGCATAAAGACCCCGGTGACGGTTATGCGGCGTTTATGCGCTTGTTGCGTGTGCCGACCCCCCCCCCTCCCCCACCCTCTCCGTCGGCTCGTTTTCCGACTCTTACCCTTCGAGCGAATCTTTCAGCGGCCACCCCCGTCCCACCCGCCGCGTTGGGGTTTTGTGCATCGACGCATTCGCGCGATGCATCGAAAGCACCTTTGGTCCCGATCTATTAAGACCCATTGGCACCGTACGGAACTCGAACGAACGACAAAGAGTAATACGACTTTAATTAAGGCGCGCCGACCTTCGGCCGTGGAATTTTAATTGCTCCCCGACACACCGCGTCCGACATTCCCCCGGCCGCGTGCTCCTTCACGCGTGCGTTGCGCTCGCCGTTGCCCTCGACCGATCAAAATTGCCCAGCGACGACCGCTTTTCCCACGGGATGGCGGGGTGAGTTGGTCGGCGCGGGGGGAGGGTCGTAACTTCCGCCGGTCCCGGGGAATTTTCGGCGGGGAGACTTCCGGCGCTTTAATTTGCACCGTTCCACGAGAGAACGATCGTTGGCCCTGACACCTCGTGCACTTTCCAAGAGTTCCCTGAGCGCGCGAGCGCGCGCGCGCACGAGCGGAGGAAAGCCAGAAGAACACGAGGAGGGAGATTCTTATTCCCCGGACCGGAGGAGATGAACGTGCGAGATCCCACGACACCGCGCAAGATCGGAGCCGCCGCACTGTGAAAGTGGAATAAATCGATGAACTTTGATTCTGGTTCGTGACCCGCTTACTCGGAGGAGGGAAGGCTTGTCTTGTCAAAGCGTTCGGCGTCATTCGCTGGTGTTGGAGCCAACACGCAACTCTACGCGACGACTCCGGGATCACGGAGAATCCGTCGTCCGTCGACGACTCTCGTCGGCTTTCTTGTCTCTGGCAACCGGTTCGTTCAATCTTCCTTACCGACCGAGTCGCGGGGATTCCCGCGAGAAAATTTTCCTCGTCTCCTCCGTCGCTCGCCTCCTCGGGAAACTTCGTAGACGGGACGGGAGAGACGTCGGCTGGCGAGCGAACTCGCTCGAGGACGCGCGAAAAAGACTGAGAAATTTCGGGGGTTCCCGGGAACACGTTCTCTCGTGGAATGGTCGTGGTGAGACGAAATCGTATGGTTTTCTCGTTGTCGGGCGCGCGTTCTTTCGGATTGATTTGTCAAAAGCACGGGGTCTTCTCGGAGACAGCCGGCTGTTTATCAAAGTTATCGGCGAGACGCGCGCGTAGCGTGGCGTTGGATGGATGCACGACACGCCATATACTTTTAAGCGGCCCCACGCTATGTATCGCGAGGCTGGCGAGAACGCGGCCCGCGGGAACAGCCTGCATAACTACGCGCGCGAAGACCGGAGAAAGGTGGGAGAGCACCGTGAGAAGTTACTTTCGCACATCTTTGTTAAAAGGAAGAGGCTGCGTTGGAGAGTCGTGGATGGAAGGATGGAGGGAGGGAGGGCACGGCCGTCGTGATCTATGGTAAAATGAAAATGGCCGCGTGAACCTGATCTCATAAATTCGCGGGAAATTGGAAGAGCCTCGGGGGGTTCACCTTCCGCGTGAACCTTTTGTCGTCCTCTCTCACACCCCGTCGCCTCCCCTCACCCTGAGGGGAGACGCTGCACTTCCGGCAGTGTACGTAGGAAAAATTGCGCAACCGGAAGTGGCGGAAGGTACCGCCGCCGCTACCGAGAAAAATTCCGGTAGCCGACTATCGCGCGATGGATGAGTTTTCTTATCTCGTTCGTGAAAAGTCGGCGAATTAGCGGGAAGACTTCCGGTTTCCGCGTAGACGCGTCGCGGAAACGGAAACGCCATTAATTTCCCGGGCCGTTGCAACGCGAGGTCTCTCCCGGAAACGCGTTGGCTCGCGAGAGATAGGAAAGCGAGAGATTCTCTCACCTCGGGTGGAACAGTCGAAACTTCTTCATCCTTCGACCGTCGATCGATTCTAAAATGGCGTATCCTCTACGTATACGCGTACGCGCAATCCCCCCCCCCCTGCTTCTCCGTATCCGCGCAGTCTCGCGAATATTTTTAAACGAGCTCCTTGAGACGTCATTTTTTCCCGCCACCGAGACTACGAGTGGGCGAGAGATTTTCAATAGAAAGCGGAAACAGAACCGTCGTTCTTGCGTCATAATGCGATCCCCAACGGGGGGGGGGGGGAGAGGGTCTCTCCCGCGGAAAAGCGAGAGAAAAAATGGCGGAGGAAAGTCGCCGTGTGCGAATCCGCGGGCTAGTTCGAGATGTCGAAATTATAGCGCACTGATATGGTCGTTGCCTCGGAAAAGAGAGAAATTTTCCGAGAAATTCACCAGGTGATATCGCCAACAGCCTTCGGTCGACTTTCCTTCCTTCCTCCCGGCGGCCACCCCCTTCTCTTTCGTCATGCAGCGAGAATGAAACGAACGAAGGGATGGGGGCTGGGGGTTGAAGGGTGCCACGTAAGAAAGTCGATGAATCTCCTCCCTCCCTCCCTCCCTCCACCTCCCGCTTCCCACCGGGCCTTTTTTAGCCACGGCGAAACGGGAAGGCGCGCGGGGCGAGGGGAACCCGTGACCTTGATTTAAGGGCGAAGAAGCGATCTCGCCGAGAGTTAATATACATGTCATTTCCTTGGGGATTTGATAATTTAACGCTTAGCACGGTGTGGCGAACGAGTTATGCAAATTAGCCTCGTCTGGTAATACCGCGTTTAATTATGTACTTAATTTGGTGTAACCGAGTCAATTTGTACTTGTCTGCTTATTCCCAGCATCGATACGCTTCGTTGTTGTGATATATCATTATAATAATGTGTGTGGGGGGGCCCCGTTAATCTCGAGAGCCTTGCGGACTCTCGCCCCTGGAAAAAGTGTGGAAATCCCCGCGGAGCGATTTTTTCAACCGGTTTATCGGCATGCAAATCGGCGATTGTGAAACCGCGGGACTCGCTCCACTTTTTCCGCGATACTTCCCATTTTCCAGCGAGGATTTCCCAATGGCGCGCGGCTGCTCCGCTCACCGGAATCGGAGTCGTTGCCAAAACCGGAAGTCCGCCGTCTCGAGCGGACTTGTCGGTATTTTCAGTTTTTCGGCAAAAATGCGCTTTTCGCGGAATCGCGTCGGGTTCTCCCGGTTCTCCCGAGGCATTCCAGAGATTCTCATCGCGGGTCCCGTCGTTTTTCCAACGTTTCACCCTTTTCATCTCCTCCGAGAGGGATGGGGGAGAGACGGAAAGATCCCTCGTCAATTTCCTGGCGAATTTCCCGGCGCGCTAATGCGCGGCGATCCCCATAGATGGGGGAGGGGAGGGGGGGGGGGAGACGGACGAGATACGGGTAGGACTTTTATTGGCGAGACTTTCATATTTTAGCCGATCTTATGAGGTATATGCGTTATAAAGGCGGGAGTTTATGCTACCAATGAAAACGTCCGTATCTGTTTAGCTGTTTTTCTCGCTGCGCTGCGCTACGCCACGCTACGCGACGCGCCGCGACGCGGCACGACCCGCCGATGCCGATGCCGATGGCCAAGCCATCGCTGTTGGAGTGCATGTGTGAGTGAGCACATTCCCGAGTTCGCAGCCAATAAACAGCGATATTTATCGATGCGACCGTCGCTGCTGCCGAATGGGACTCGAGCGTAGATCGCAGTCGCCGAACGCGTGGGCGTGTTCCCCGGATGTTCCTGATGCGAACCGCCGCTCTGGCGTGCGTTCCCCGTCGTCCCCTTCGGTTGGAATCCAGGACGACTTCCGGATTGCGCCGCGCGTTGTACGAGGGATCAACCCCCAAACTCGTTTCTCGCTCGTTTCTCGCGACTCTGGCAGAAATCGGCCGATCGACGGCCCGGTGGGAGGGGGGATGATCATCTCCCCCCGGAGAAGAGGGAACATTAGTTTTCTTATTAACGATCGTCCTGATAAGAAATCATTGAAAACTCGCAACTCCGGTATTGCCGGAGGCTTTTACATCCCGTATGTGAAATCATTTCTCGATACTCGCGGTGGTGGTGGTGGTGGCGATTCTATAGGTGGTTCCGTAAGTAGTTCCGCGAAGGTGATTTCCCGCATTCGTGGCGCCAATGCTTGCACGTTCCGCGAGGCAATGTGAGAAATAAATAAGATTAGGAAATCTCTTTGGCGCAAGGCCGCGGTTCTCGAGGCGATTAGCCTATTCAGCAGCAACGTATCCCGCGCGGAAGGATAAAGTCGGCCATCCAGCGAGTCTCCTCGACTATCTGGCCGCCTTGGAAGCTCCGCATTTTTCCTCGCGTTAAGCCGAGTGGTTTCCAAGGTCAACCGATTGCCGATGCTTCGAGTTTATCGATGACCACCCCCCGATGTGGCGAAGGTTGAGCAAAAGTTTTGACGTTCCCGAGAAACAGGGGGGAAAATTTTTGGCGAATATCGGTAAGTATCGGTAGGAGAGGAATCGCTCGCTAGGTCGTCTGTCTCGTCCGGGCGATAATTGCAGGGACGGCCGCGGGGGGTGGGTAAGGTGACTCCACGAGTACGTCGCGTCCTGACGTTTTTCCCCGCCGGTCGCTTTGCCGGTCCGCTCGTTTGCCGCGGAGATTTCTGGAGTTCATAGCCGGCGGTGGGCACGCCGCGGCGGCCGCATAAATCTGCCGAGCGGTCGGTCAATCACGTCGGTCGCCGGAGAAAAGAGAAAAGTCGGTCGACCAACCGCGTAGTCAACGAGACCTGATTTTCCCGGGCGCCAGGGGGTCCTCCGTGTTTGGCACGAGCGCGCAGAGTCGGTGCGCGCGAAAAAGCCTCTCTCAGGAGGGTACGCGTCGTCGACTTCTCCGATGACCTTGAACGGAACCTGTGAAGTCTCCACTCGACGGTCGGCGGTCTACGGTCTACGGTCGGTGGTCGGTGGTCGGTGGTCGGTGGTCGGCGGTCGGCGGTCTCCGGAAGCAGACGACGGTCCTCCTGGCTGGCGAATCCTGCGGGAGGTCGGAGCACGGAGAGGGGGGGAGGGGGAAGACCCCACAGGAATTTTCTCGGCCATTCCCATGGCGTTTGCAGGAATCCAACGATGTTTACTGCTTCCGCTTAGAGCGTTCTTTGAACTTCCTCCACCTGCCGTCGAGGCGGATGATCTCTCCCCGATCTTCCTCGCAGCCCCCCGCCCCTCCCCCGTTTCGGCACCTTCCACCCCCGCAGACTGCCGGAACCAAAGCGATGCCGCTGACTCGATAAACGATCCGGACCTCCCGCGCTCTCCGCCGCTCAACTTCAATCATCGACAACTTCTTTGAGTCTTGGAATCTTCTTGTTACTCGTCCGTCCTCCTCCTCCTCCTCCCCTTCCTCTCGTTCCTTCTGTTTCTCCTCTTCGAGGTGTTGCTTCTTCCTCGCGCCCCTCCGCCCCGACTCTTCCTCGTCCATCACGGTGGAAAGTGGCGAACCGGTTTTCTCCGAAAACCAACAAAAACGCGTGCGGACTGATTCATATTTTACGATGGTAGCAGCAGCCGGTGATAAAGCCGAAGGGCTTCTTCTTCTGCATTTTTTCCCCTGATTTCTTCGTCCGCCGGGCTGCCGTCCCTCCCATTTTTTTCTTTCGTTTCCCTTCGTACTCGTCCGCTCCTCCCTCCTCGGGGAGGCTTTTCCTCTTCCGCGTACGCGTCGGTTTCGCGGCGATTGTCCGGTTTGAAAAATTCTCCGGCGTGGTAGAACTTTTCTTATCGGACCCCACCGGAAGATGTAATTATCGTTATCTGTACAAGGGACCCAATCGTGTCCCGTGCAGTCATCGTATTACAACGTATAAATATAAACAGCACTTTAGCCTGACAAATGAGCGTGTAAATGTTACGTCGCGCGAAACCATATCCTCCTCTTCCACGAGACCCGGGTATTTGCAAGTTAAAAAGCTCCGGGGAGATAAAGCGGCGTGTAAAAGAGAACGATTGCTTTTAAGAGGCCTGTGCTCCTCCTCCTCCTCCACCTCCCGCTGCTGCAACCCCTTCCCACCCCCGCGGCTAGAAAATTGAAATTGCACTCGGTGCGGAAATTCTCGAATCGCAAAGTTGGCGCCGCGCCCGGCGTTACTTAAGCAGAGCAAGCAATAAAAATAAATAATGGCCGCCGGGCGTAAAACTCGGGAGAGAACTCGCGAGCGTCTTGGCCGCGGAATCGCCTGCATCAATTTTTATAGCGCGGTGCCTGCCACCCGGGGGAGGATTACGTATCCCCGCGCGTATTCCCGAACGAGAGATCGATTTCATAAGGGTGATGCCGCCGGCGGGGGGAATCCCGTGGGAAAAAAAAGAGGAGGAACTTTCAGCGGGAGGAGGCTCCTCGAACAAAAAGACCACCATGCTCCGATTCGAACGTGACTCGAACACCGTGACGAATTCGCGCAGGAAGCGAGAGCAATGGCGTTTGTCGCCGGGGACGACTTCTCTTTCCCTCCCTCCCTCCCTCCGCGGGAGATGCATGAATGGTGCACCGGCGTTCAAAATCGAGCGTGTTGCAATTACGAGGAGCGCGAGGTTAATGAGAGAATCCGAACAAAGAAGAGACCAATCGCGGCTGATTGGCCACTCGCGAGAAATATATCGATTGCGCGTGCACGCGCGCGGGTACCAGGAGCGAAGAGGCGGGATGGCGCGCGGGGGTATCCGTGGATCGGATTAATTAGACAGCGATATCGCAAATTGAAATTCAATAGCCATGTAGCGGACTGGGGTCACGCATCACGTGTACAGTCGTATCGGCTTTCACGGGAGGGGAACGCCTTTGCTTCGCATTCGCGTTCATGGGAATTTGCGTGTGTATGTTCGTGTATGCGTGTACCACACGCACCGTACCGCGCGTACTATGCTGTATATGCGTTTCTTTAGAAAAGTGCGTGTACCGATACCGAGGCATTATCGAGTACTCGATATTTACGAAGATCTTGAGGAAATCAAGATGGCGGCTCCATTCCGGTAACGAGTATAAAGAGGAGAGAGAAGAGGTTCTCTCTATCTCTCTCTCTCTTTTCTTCTTCTTCTTTCGATTTTGTCTTTTTTTCTCGTCATCTCGTGGCCTCCTCGAGTGTTTCTTTTATCGCGGTGTCCGTGTGTGCATAGGACCCTTGTAAAATAAATAAACTCCACGTGGAAAATCCGTTATCTGTTTGACGGGGGAGACTGCGCTAAATGTCTTGATAGCGTCTCGACGCATTTACGACAGCGTCGAACAAATCGTCGAGCCGTATTTTATCCGGATGATATTAAATTATTGGCGTAACGCGTAGCGCCGATTATCATCATGGAAAAGTATCCACGATCGGACGACGCCGTGCGTTCGTTTTTCCATTGTTCACCGGGAAATCGTGGAAAATCTCTCTGAGAATTTCGCGAGGATGCCGATCTTTCGACATTTTTTTTCCAAATTTATATTTTGCAGAATGGAAGTACAACGGTGGTGGTGGTGGTGGCACGGGAGGTTGGCGGAGAAGAGAGGCGACACGGCAATTTTCGTTACTTTCGCGCTGAAAATACGGAGGAGGGTTCTTGATAAAATATAATATAAAGAGCAATTTACAATAGAGATAATAAATGGCGAGCGCGCGCGCGGTACCAATAGGAGAGAGAAAATATTTGCTACGTAATAACTGTACGGGAGCTATCAATATTTTCCCAAGAAAGTGCTACGGGATTTTATTGGCGTGTAATATCAAGATAAATGAATAAAAGGATAAACGAGGTAAAAAGCGCCGGGGAAATTAAAATTCTTATATCGACGGTTGACAGGTGCATCATTAAATTACTTTTGAAGCTCGAGTGGAGGATAAAGTTGCCTTTAATTTTCAAGCAGCTCCTGCAGCGGCCGCGCGTATAGGACATTGAAAAATGAACCTTAATTAAATCGCTTTCCCCTTTCCGCCGTGAAACACCGAAGGATAGAGAGAGAGAGAGAGAGAGAGAGAGTTAATAAAAATCACTGCTTCCGGAATCGACGATTTCAATCGAGACACACACACACATACACGCCTGAAAAGTTTTCAAACTCGAGTTTCGCGCCGTTTTATAAAATTTTATCGAGAAACGAGTTATCCTCCGGATTGTTTGCGCGCGGAGTCGAATTACGGCGCCTCCGAGAGGACCGTGAAAAAAATTTCATTGTTACAACCGGCCCGTTTACTTTCACCCGAGCTGAAACACACTCGACGTTCCTCGACGTTCCTCCTACCGTGCGCGATCGTTGAAACTTGACGGGAACCCCCTCCCTCCTCCCCCCCCCCCCCCCGTTCATTTGGAGTCGATTCGAAATTAATTTCTGCAAACGCGCGCTCTCCGTCGAGTCTCGTTCCACCACCCTGCGCGTTTTGTTTTAATTTGCGGCTCGAGAGCTCTTCGGGAGATAATTGGTCATTCGGCGGAGAGAAAGATCCTCGGCGAGGCGCGAGCGACGCTGTCGATTGCTTACGAAACGTCGACGAAACGCGGAGAGAGACGCGAATGGTCGTTGGATCGTCTGAGATTATCGTACGTGTCCCAGAGCGGACGCGCGTGCGAGATAGCGCGTACGTTATAGCGCTGGCGGCGATTCGCGCGTCGCATAAACACAAGAATCTAATCTGTGAGCGATTTGCATCTGGCGACTGTCTAGCGATCGTCCGTCGGAGTGGTTGAGCCGAATAGCCGGTTGACGGATGCGTCGATTGACACGGACCGCGCGATCGCGCGAGGAACTTCGACGGGAATGAAGCGTCGAAGAAACGACGCGCGCGGTCTCTCCCGTGAAATTCCTCTCGTATCGTCGACGGGAGAGATCGTTTTGGTCGCCCTTGCCGCGGAAGCTGCTCGTGCATCCGAGTTCTCCACGCGAAAATCGTTTCTCGGAAAAAAATTCAACGTGAAAATTTGAAACGTCGCTCGGCGCGCCGACGAAAAATGTCGAGGAATTTCCAAATTTGTTCTCTCCTTTTCTCCGAAAAGTCACGAGCGCAGCTAATTCGTCGGAGGCGAAGACGATCGAAGACTCTTCGGGAAATGAAAATGGCGGTGGTGTCTTGAGAACTGGAAAATTCCCCTCCGAGCGATACCCGTTGCAGAATTCGTGGAAAAGTGCGTCGGTTGACTCTCAACCTCGGCCGAGCATGATTTTCGTGATTTTGCCAAGCTTCCTAATGATTTTAGCCGGATCGCGCCGAGAGTAAGCGGATCAACGAGTCGAACCTCCCTCCGTCGGATCCAAATGCCCCGACGAAAGTTCAGGGTCGATGACCCTCCCGAGTCGTTGGCCACTCGATCCGGGAGAAGTTCCGAGGAGGTTTCCAACGCGGTGTCGCGAGATTCGAGAGATAAGTAAAAATGCTGGAAAGAGGCGAATGACGGCAGCAGGTGACGTCTCGACGCAAAACGACGCTCTGTTGGCCAGTGCTCTGGTCGGAGAACCTGGGTCTGATAAATTTGGGCCTGATTTTCGCGATGTTATCTCGAGTGTCGTAGAGCGCGCTGAACCTTCCCCCCATCCTCGAATTGCAACCGAGGAAAAGGGGTGTGCGTTTGCACGCGCCTCGTGCAAGCAAATCTATCGCGACTGACGTAGTCTCGAAGCGCAAAAATCCCAAAAAAGAAAAAAGGGAGAATGTACCATGGGAGAAGGAATCTAGAAAGTTTTAATTAGCCTCTCTGATTTCATAAATTTCTCGCCGTGTATTTTCCACTACTGTGCGCTCGATAAATCATCGACAAGTCCAGTGGTAATTGATATTATCGTCGATCTCCGAGCATCCATCTTGGTTTGTTCCACTGATCCCGAAAGTCTCTGCGCGAACAATGATCCGAGGAACTTGCAGCTGGCAAAATGGGACAATCGACGAGGGTACTTTTGTTGGTTCCGTTTGCTGGTTGCTCTTCAGGCGCGAGGCGATCGTTGTTGTTGTAGTTTCGAGGAGATCTCTCTCTCGCGTCCGTGGAAACTTCCCGAGGTCGACTCGATCTATTCATTAGGGTAAAAACCACGAGGAGAGACCTCGCGCGCTTGGGAAATTGATAAGCGAGTTTTAGCGAAGCCTATCGACGCGAGTGCATCGAATCTCCCGAGATTTGCATCATCATCATCATCATCATCATCATCATCATCATCAACAACAGCGGTACAAGACTGTCCAGATAAATCGTTCGCTGCTGCCAGGGAGCGAAGGCTCGATCTCGGATCTAACAATGGTCCCACCACGAGCAATTGACCTCGGCGATTCTGTCGATTTATAATTTCGCAAAACGATTCGATAAAACCGGTATCTCCAGGCTGCTCCTCTCCTCCCCTCCCCCTCTATCGAGACCTCTCGAACATTCGATCGAGCGGCAGCGCGGCGCGTGTCTCCGTTGACGGATGACGCACCGGAAGCGTAGAATCGGGAAATGTGGGACCGCGAACATCATCCTCTGGTCTCGATGACCGACGATGATCCTCCGCCAGAGCGACGACCATCGCGTGATCTCGGCTGCTGTTCCACGAGAGGGAGAGACCGTTTTTTAGCGGGTTGATGCTCGGTTTGCGGTGACCCGAGGCTGCCGAGTCTCGACTCGGGGTTGCTGACTGGAATGAGGAGAGGAGAGGAGAGGGGGAGGGTTTGGCGCAAGAAGCGTGTATTTACAACAAAACGCCATAGCCCAGAGTGTTTTCCTGCGAGAGATCCCGAAGCTGAGCTGGAGTTAAAGTTCCCCGGCACCGCACCCCACCCCTCCTCTCCTCTCCTCCACCCGCCGTCATTGAACGGCGCAACGATTTAGTTTTCCTGAACGGACGAGAGGAAGGCCGGAGAGTGGCCGAGTACCTGGACACGTACCGGACAGCTGGCCCCCGGGTGGTGCTGCGGTACCAGCACGCGGGATCTGCAGACCCAACGTGCTCACGTCGTCGTCGTCGTCGCCGTCGTTGCCTTGGCACCGCCAAATTGCTCACGTACCTTGTTAAAACGGAAGCGAATTAAACTGTCTTCCCGATCGATCAGGTTCACCGCCGGGGGATCGTTAAAAAGCATTTTTGTTCCCGCGGGGAAACTACTCTCGTACTTGGAGCTTGCGCGCGCGCGCGCGTGTGTGCGTGTGAGTGAAACCGCTAGGATTCCGTCATTGAAATTTCAGGGAGAGAGCACGAGGAGGAGGAGGAGGAGGAACGTCGGCGTGAGGAATTCGGGGACAATATTGATGGGCAAATGTGGCTCGGCAGTGTTTTCTTTGGCAGCGCGGAGGGAATGCCTCGCATTAGTCGAGAATGGCACCTGCTGACGGGTACGTGGCAATCCTGGGACATGGTCATTGTATCCGGAGGAGAGAAAGCAAAGCGAGGTAATCCGGCGTTGTTGAAGAGGGAAAAGAAGGAAAGACGGAACGCGGAAGGAAGGAGCGAAGACGAGGAGAGTCGGGCGAATAATAAAAGCAATAATGAAAGGGAGGAACGTCGGATGCGAACGACCAGGCGAATTCCAGTAGCGTCGCAAAACGGCGAACGATTTTTCTAGACAACGGCCTACGGCCGAGAGGCTCTCGGGAGAGACTCGGAGGGAGAGTCGAGTAGTTTGGAGGAAGCAGCTGGAGAAGAAGCGAAAAGAGCGAGAAAAGCGAGAGAAGGGAGGGAGAGACGTCGAGGACTCGCGTATATCGCGCGATGACGGTATCGCATCGTTCTTAATATATTAGCGACGTCCTTTTTTTATCGCCACTCGCGCGCTACCTGCGCGAGATATCAAAGCGAAGGTCGGTCCTTTTGATTTGGCCGGTGACGGAGGATACGCTCTTTTCGCGTGACTCCCGCGAGGAGAGGAGAGCGGGTCCGTCGACAAATGTGATCTCTTCCTCACCGGGGAAAAGTGAGAAACGAGAGAAACGTGACAAAGAAAGAGAGAGAGAGAGAGAGAGAGAGGGGGAGGGAAAAAGCACGATGAGATTCTCCTTAACCTTGAAGCATCGCAAATTCTCTCGCGAATAGCGCACTCCGAGAAAAATTTTCAAAAACTGTCGGGTGATTTTTCGAAAATGACGGGAAAGAGAGAGAGAGAGAGAGAGACAGGGAGATAGGGAGAGACGCTCGTTGGGATTTTTTCGAGTTTCCCACGAGTAACGTCGTCGCGTGCTTTTTTGCGCATTAAAAAGCACTTAATTAACACTTAATTCCTGTATAATTTATTTCATGGTCTGTCGTAGTGGCGGTGCCAGGCATATACGCGTCCACAGCTCGTACTCGCTGTGTGGATTTATCGTTGCTATAAGTTTCGCTGTCCACTTTACAAGGAACGAGGAGCGTGTATCGCGTTATGAACGTCGTCAAAACTCGTATTTTTCCCCCCAAGACCAAAGCGAAGCTATACCCAGAAGGTTATCCCTTTTAAACAATTGTTAGACGGGAATTTGAGCGTACGTCGATTACCCAGGAATGCAGTTGTGTTTTCTGCAGGGGAAAACCCTTGGCTCCAACGTGAAAACAATTTGGTCATAATGTTTGATCTCTCATGGGGAGTATCGTATATTTATGGTGTTTTACTTTTTCGTCGTGTGAACCCCGTGAGAACCGCTACCAGCTCATCTATGCACGAGGCTTATAAAAATAGTGACGGTGTGGAATATTTTATCGGGGGGGAGGAAGGGAGTGGTCCGGGCATACATTAGGAGAGAGAAGAGAAAGAAATTGAGTAAGAATGAGAAGAAGCGGTCGGAGGATCGAGCCACCACCACCAGTTTCCATTAATCCTCGACATTCCGGGAGGCTCACGTAAAACTGTTGTAGTCGATTTCTTATTTTCTTCCAGATCTCCATTTCCCCCTTTTCCCAGAAATAAAATATCATTCAACAACGCGATTCGCGCGATAAGCCGTTCCCCGTCGTCTCCCTCGAAAAAGAATAATAACCGCGTGAAGAAACTGAAAACCAAAATTCCCGGATGTTGATTGGTTCTCCATCCCACCAAATTACACTTCGGGGCAAGTGATTTGATCGAAAGAGTCGAATAAAGCGAAGGAAATCGTCCCCCTTAAACGCGTAGCGTTTGTACAGCCTACGACGGATATCGAGTCTCTAGCGCGCGCCAACCAAAATTCATTTTTGGTCATTTTTTGATTATTTTCGTATCCCGCGCACAGTTTTCCCTCCGCTTTTCGAAAGCAGGCTTATCGACGCGTCAATCGTGCGTGATTCCCCGAGTGATTGCTCGAGCGCGCGTGGGCGAAGAACGTGAGAGAGGCCGGAAGAAAAAGAAAAAAAAAAAAGGAAAAAGAAAAGAAAAGAAAAGATGGACGGAGAACTTTGGTCATCGGAAGATAATCGAGCTCGTGTTCCGTGCGGTAGATCGCGATAATCTCGGCGACACGTGGAGGGCCACCGCGGAGCGTATAGAAAGCGTAGAAACCGGAAACGTCAGAGTTTGGTCTCCATGCTCGCAAACGGGCGTACGTGCGCCTACAATTTAGTACGCTGACTCCGCCGCTTCTTTCCTGAATATAAAAGAGACGTCGCCCTGGTGACGGTGGTGGTATGGGTGGCACGTGCCACGCCGGAAATCTCCGCTGCTTCCACTTCGACTTCGATTCCGAGTTTAACAGCGGAGCGGAACCTACGCGACGCGACGCGACGCAACGAGGACCCTAAGATGCTTGTCGCTCGTCGCGTTTGCGTTTCTCTCCCGTGTTTCCCTTGCGCGATATTGACGATGCAGTTGATAAGACCGACGGGGTAATACCGGACGATAATTCGATAATTCCCACACACACGCATGCGCGCATACACGCACACTCGCGCTGCCTAGAGCGAACGAGTGCGCGAACGAACGAACAAACATATTCCACAATTTCAGTGAGCAATGAAACGTCATGATTATTCGCTGCGAGCTACCATTACGATCCGACGGATTTATCTCCCTCGCGTTTCAACGGATGCTTATTACTACCCAGCAGCAACAGCAGCAGCAGCAGCAGCAACAGCAGTAGCACCCGCAAAAGACGCGGTAGCTGTATCAAAGTGGAACTCGTTCCACCGTCCGTGGGCCAGCGGCACTCGGTTGTGAAACCAGCACCGCTGGATCCATTCAATTACGCTCGGCGATTCCATTCTCGACTTCTTGAAATGAAAGGGAAACTGGCTCCTCGGGAGTGTAACATATGTGTGTCGCGAGGTTGATCGCTGGTTCTCCCAGGTTATGGTCAGGGTGTGGTGGACTTCGACGAGTAATCCGGGGATGCCATTGGGACCGATGGAGAGTCCTATGGATCTGACGGGGGAAGTTGCAGGGGGATGTTGCGTGGCGACTCGAGAGAAACGGAAGTGGGAGCTACGAGAGGGGTGAGGGGTAGTTGCTAGGTGCAGGGATCTGGCGAACAGTCCGATGTCGAGGTTCGAGTGGTCAGTCGCATGCGTGTGTATATGAGCTGCGCGCGAGGTTTGCAGCTGCCGCTCTTCTGGTCCGCTGCTGCTTTCCGATCTCCGGTCTGCGGCATCTGGACCGGTTCCGAAGCGTCCAAACGCCCGTGCAGGGAGAGCGGAGATGGTATGGAAAATATCGGGGGTGTCTCTCCTCCCCGTCGGAACTCGGGGAAATAGGCACGCGTGTCGCTTCTACGCGTATCGTCTCCTTCTCCTCCTCCTCCTCTCACCCCCTCGTTGTGTTCCGCGTTATTACGAGGGACGCATAGACAAAGCGAGTACCGTTACAATTGGATCGCCCGGTCTCTCGTGCCATCGCCTTCTCTCGGCGGATTCGCATTGTAGTTAAACCTGCTGTTTTACCGCATTTACTCGCATTCCACCGTCTCTCTCTCTCTCTCTCTCTCTCTCTCTCTCTCCCGTTTAGTTTAGGAGCTTTCCTCGTGCCAGAGCGAAAGGTCCGGAGTGAAACTTTGCAGCGGGTACGTTTGAAGGGGAGAGGGAGGTTTCTTCTCTACCGCGAAGAAATTTCTTGAAATTCAAGGTGACGTTTCTTCATCGAGGGGAAGTTCTTCGTTGAAATGGAAACTGACGGTGGCTGGTCTCGTTGGCTGATTACCGAGAGAAGCAGCCAGTGTTTTAGCGAGAGATATCGAGTAGCTCGGAAAACGAGCAGCTGTCGCGTGGCTGAGGGAGCATCTGCTCTTACCTGCTCCCATACCCTTCGCCATCTTGCCTTCGACTGCAAAACTGATCTTTACGGGACAGACTCTTCGCTGGCCTCTCTCTCTCTCTCTCTATCTTTCCATCTCTCCTTGTTCCTCCTTGCGCTATTGCTTCATGGCTTAACCCTAAGTTGATTCGCCGACCGATGTCCGCGATTCTTTTAAAGGGCAAGCAACACCTGCCACTCTCTTCCAGGGACCCTAAGGTTTCGCGCGAGCTACAAGCTGCAAGCGGCAACGCATCGCTCTGCCGAGTTTACAAAAATCTGATTGGCCTCGTGGAAAAAGTTAATCCTCGCCAGTCCCCCGGCGGCAGCTGGCCTCTGGGAGAATCCTCGACAGCGGCAGACACCTAGCCCGCGATCGGTCGTGGTCTTTGCACTCCGCGAGGATCGACCAGAGTTATGCAGAATTTGTAGAATTTGCAGAATTTGACGATCTCGGACGGGGAAAAAATGTCGCGTGAAATTAGCGACGCGGTGGTCGTCGTCGTCGTCGTCGTCGTCGTCGTGGTCGAAAAACTGCTTGACAAATCTTTCGAGAATAATCGAGATTTCCACGGGGCGGACGTTACTCGAGCCGTGACAAATGGAAGGAGCTGCCGAGACACTCGTAACTATTGCCGAAAAAGAAAAATGGCGGACGAGGCTCTCCTTCCCGGTAGGGGCGCCCAGCGGGGTAAGAGACCTCCTCCGCGTGGAGTTCCGCCACAAATTCCGACAGCTTTGACATCCGCCACCGGAAACTCCCCCGGGAGTCAAGAATGTGAAAATAAAGGGAGCTTAACGAGGGAGAGCTCAACGAACAGCTTCTCGATTCGCGCGTCGTCGCTCGTCGCTCGAATCACTCGCCGATGCGATTTTCCCCGATTTTCCTCCGTCGGCCATCGATCGGAGTCTCCCATCTGCGTGGAATCGCTCGTCTTTTCCCTGAATCCACGGGACATCGATCTCCTAATTAGCCGGACTGCGTGGGCTGAGGTTTCCATAATAAATGGGCAAGGGAAGCGAGGGGGTTCGCGGTGCGTAAGCGTAGCGATGCGTAAGAGCCGCTGCGGCTTATGGTGTGTTTAAGCGGCGGCTGCCGTCGCTGTTCGATTGATTAAATCGAGTGGCAACCTGGTAAGGTCAGTGACCCTCCTTGACCGCAATGTTGGACGCGCATCGATCTCTCCTTCTCTCTCTCTCTCTCTCTCTCCGTCTCTCCTCGACTCGCTCTCTCATCTCCTCCCTGTCTCTCCCCTCTTTTCTTTTCTTCTCTCTCGCCGATGCTCCAGTTGTTGGCTGAATTATGTAAGTCGTTGGTGTAGGCCAAGGATCGATTTGGCGAACGCGCCTTTTCAGCGGCATTGTACCGCGGTTGCTTCTTACGGAATTGTCCGAGCACTTTTTAACGCGACCGCTCTATAAATAGAGCGGGCACTCTTGGCAAAACATTTCTGATCTCCGGGGCAGCGTCTTTCTTCCTTTCCTCCGTGGATAAAACTCGTCGCGCTCGACTCCTCGAGTAATCGGAGCAAACACGCGCCGGCTGCGAGTGCTCGTAAAAGAGGCAAGAACCAACAAAATAGCGTACTGTGATAACAGAGAGGACCCTCTTGAATCGAGAGGAGAGTATTTCCCTCAAATCGATGGACGAAGCAACCACCACTCGGCCGGAAACGCTGACCCTGTGCGATCCAGTTACGCGCATCTTCGGCAAACCGCGAGTGCCGATGGTGACTCTGCTGTACAGCCTGTGGCAGATACGACGCATCGTGACGCGTGTCTCGGGTACGCGTCGACGAGTCGCGCACCGACGAATGGGTGAGACCCCATAAAAAACGCGCGACGACGACGTCAATTTCTGGTTGTTCGTGGATGTCCGGGGATACGGGAGGTTTGTATCAGTCACGGCGTACACCCGGCGTATTTGTGAGATAAAGGGTAATTGAGTGATATTTAATAAAGGTTACGCGAGTTGATACGGAGTCGCGGCTAGGAAAAAGGAGAGTAAAGTGAAAGATAAGATTACGCCAGATACTGCGGCAGACACGCGAGATTTACGAGCGCCAGCTCGATTCCTTCCTCGCGAAGACCAAGTCCCTTGCACCGTGACCCCCATAGCGGAGAGTCCACGTGGTTTTTACGGCATTTTAATTTCCCCGATAAAACCGAAGTGCGGCCCGCGGTGTATTTGTCAGGACTATTACGCAGTACCCGAGGCTCGAAGTATGGAAAGGGGATAGCGAGGCGCGAGAGTTAGGCAACCACCATCACCATCGTCACCACCACCATCACCACCACCGCCACCACGATTGCTAATTAATTAGGCGGTATTTAATCCGATATCGTAACCTGCTACGTTCCACGTTTCTTGCACCCTCGAGTTTCGCGTACGCTTTAACGCGAGACATTCTCCATTTTCGCGGTCTTCCAGAGGTTAACGAAGATTACATAACCCGGTGGAGCCGGTGGAAAGGACGAGAAAGGGGGAGGGGGTTGGAAGAAAGAAGAGGAGGAGGAGGAGGAGCAGGTTGACGATGACGAGGAGAAGATAAGACGAGCAAGAAGAGGGTCGCTTTCGAGCGTCTGCCGGCTTGCTCTCGAAATTAAAGGGTGGAAATTGAGTTGGCACCCCATGAAAGACGCGAGGAAATCGGAGAAACGTATTTGCCCCAGGGATTTCGCTCACCTTCTTGGTGAGTCCAGGGTAGGGGGGGGGGGGAGTAAAATGGCATCGTCGGGAGCAGGTAGGGCAAGAAGCAGGTAGATGTTGCACAACCGGAGAGGACGAGGGGGAGGGGGTCGGAATCTCTGGGAAATCGACATCGGGGGGGTCCCTCGTCATCGTCGTCGTCGTCATCGTCGCCGTCGTCGTCGGCCCATCGAGGGACGTCGACTTTTTTGCCGCGACAACTCGCTCAAAGGGAAGGAAGCAGTTCTGGTCTCTCGTTCGCTTTGCGATTCGACGCGCTGGTACCGCAACGACTTCTCGGAAACGCATCCATCCCCCAGAGGCTTCTATTTTCCGGCTTTTATTTCACGGCGGGGACGACGGCCCTTCCTTCGTCCCCTCCACCCCCGGCCACGACCGATCGCCGTGGAGGCCCGCGGCCAGAGAAAGCAAAGCGACTTAACGAAGCCGCGAATTACCGGGCGAACCGATTAAGCGAAATTATGCATGGCGTTTCCTCGTCCCCTCCCCTGCCCCTCGTAGCGGTGGTATCGTTTAGATACGGCGCCGGAGGCTGGTAATCTCGCGCGCGCTGTTTTTCTTCTCCCCAGCCGTGAACTTGTTTTCAATGCTAACTCAACCTGTCATCGTATTAGCATTTATTCTCCTCTCGGCGGACGCCGCGCAGCTTCCTCTACCCGATCGCTCATTATCCGGGCGTTTAACTCCGCTAATGATACCTCCCCCATTCGCGCACGGAAGACCCCCCCCCTCCACCCCTCCTCCTCCCGTTTTCCCGACGAGAACGCCGTGAAAACTCTCAGCCTTTTTCTCGCCGCGGATCGTCGCTTCAGCGGCTGCAACGAGGTTGGACGGTCCTCCGCTTTTAGTTTCAAGGACGTTTCTCCGTGAGCGAGAACTTCCACGAGCAGGGTGCCAGTGGGGCGCGCGGGTGACGTTAGTGATAGCGACGGCGATGGTTTCTCCCCGACCGTCGCGGGGGTATGGCCCTCTCGTTCTCCGTCGTTTTCCCGCGCTCCCAAAAACTCAAGGACGTCGTCGCTCGGATGACCTTGACGACCAGTCGGATCCGCGTCAAGGCGATTGACCGCGATACTCAGCGACGACGTGCCAATTAGCGTCGGGACAAAACGGCGCGCGCCGCCTCCTCCGTCCGTGGGTAGCGTCGCGGACGGTCTCGATCCGTCGGAAAAACGGAGGAGGACGGACGAGTATCGTCGTCGTCGTCGTTGGTGACGGCGCTTACGAGGAGATTATTCATCGCGGAGAACCCGGGACTTGCAGCGTGCGCGGTGGTCGCCTACGTCTCTGGTGTCCTGACGAGTGCGAGTACGTGCGTCGACGCACGCAACGCGCACACGTCACGCGGCCCCGTGGTAGTTAGGCCGCACGGGCTCAATTTAGGAAAGTTAATGATCCTTGTTAAGTGGTTGCCGTCGGGCTTCTTAAGGAACGCACGACCGACCGTGTCCGGCCGTGTGCGTTTCCATCGGAGAAATTGCACGCGTGCCTCTTGACTTCCAGCGATTACTTTCCAGCCGCCCAAAGCACCAGGAATCGCGACGTCCTCTCCTCTCCTCTCCTCTCCTCTCCTCTCCTCTCCTCTCCTCGTTTTCCCGTTCTCGTCTCCCGTCGTCTCGTTCTCGTCTCGTGTATCATTACGGTCGTCCCCCGGACGCTGCTCTCGGCGCTCGACCATGTCCGAAACAACTCCGGGTACTTTTGCGTTTACGCGGCCATCGTCGTATTTGTCGAGTCGACCTCGAGCTCTGGGAACGTTTTGCCCTGCAACCACGAACCGCTCCCGGTTTGTCGAGCGCGTGCGCTCGATAATCGAGATGTTTGCTCTTGGGGAAAATAGGGGAGTCTAGCGAGCGTAGGGGGAGCGAGCGCTCAACGTGGCCTTTCCTTTCCCAGGCCCGTGCCCTTTCGCGAATGAGACGGGACAGGATGGAACGGAACGAAAGAAAACGAGACGAGACGAGACGAAATTAAACGAAACGAAACGAAACGAAACGGAACGGAACGGAACGGAAAGGAAAGGAAAGGAAAGGAGAAGAACGGAAGAAGGGGCTTTTCGAAAGGTCGGGGTAAAAATGTCGGTAAAGTTCCCGAGTCGCTGGCGATACCAGCGGTCTCTCCTCTCTCTCTCTTTCCTTGGGGTAATTGAACCGATTGTGAGAAAGTAAGGCGAGCATCGAGAAATAACGCGCGCCAAAGTGGCAATAATTGGCGCTCGTTGCGATTCCTACTTCGGTATCCTCGCGCGGCGTTTTCTCCGGCGAAAATATAGACATTATTTCGAGCGCGCGAAAAATCATCGGGTCGAGCCTCGTAAAGACGGGGAAAAAACGAGCGATCCTTCATTGTCCGAGGAGCGACGACCTCTCGGCTAACGGCGGAGCGGCGGATCCTTTCGAGGAAACGCTCGCGGGACCCGGGGGGGCGGGGCGGTACCCGAAATTCGTGACGCGGATCGGATATTTTCGGGCGCCACGCGCTTTTTGCGTTTGGCCAGCAGCGAAAAATACCACGCGGCTAATTGCGATTTGCCAAAGTGGCGTTCTTCCTCGACTTTTTTTGTTTTTTTTTCCAAAAACGAAAAGTTGCTTCCGCCACCCCCGCCTGCCCCGCGGAGGTTGCCGGTGCATCGAGCGAAATCAGGACGATCGGCGGCGGGACTCTTCTCGAGGACGCAGCCGTCCGACGATATCACGACGAGTGGATTTCCAGAAAAAACGAGGAGGCGAAATCAGAGGAGGCGACGGAGGATCCATCCGTCGCCTCGTCTCCACTCGGTTTATCCGAGAACTCGCAATATTTTAAACCCGAATCTCCTCTGATTCGTGGAAAAGGCGAGATTCCACGCTGAATCTCTCTCTCTCTCTCTCTCTCTCTCTCTCCCGCGCACCGGGAAACATCGGGATTTGAAAAATGCACGCGGAGAGACTTTTACGATGATATAAAATATCCTTTTCCCCCCGCGGTTCCTCTCGCGTCGCGTACGAGCGACGAGCGACTCGATAGCTTCTCTCGCGGAACGGACGTTAAAGGTTAAGCCCCCCGACTCTACGGGACAGTTGAATTTTGCAATTAATGAAGTTTCGCGAGGCTGTTGTTGCGCGGAGCGATGGTCGAACGACGATTATCGATGCCTGGAAACGACCAAGTTTTCGTGGCCAATTTGCGCGGGACGTCGACGACGACGACGACGACGACGACGACGACGACTCGCTCGGACGGCCGACGATAGTTTCTCCCGGTGAAATTCTTACGAGCGAATAGTAGCGTGTGCTAGGAGAGACAAAATCATCCCACTCATATTTCTCGGTGTCTGCGCGGTATGTCACTAATAATAATAATAATGTAAGACTACGACGACGACGAGCGCGCGCGCGGTAGTTGGACGGGAGTGCGTTGACTGCGTTGCTTCCAATTGGATTTGCATGGCTAATTTCTGCTAAGAGGGAAATGGTACTGTTGACGCGATCAGGAAGCGCGTCGTGGAAACTGCGCTATGCGGATCCCGAAGGTCCGTTCTATTCTCGGTCTCTCCTCCTCGCTGATACGCCGAGTCTCGTTGAAACCGCGCTCCCTTCGACCGCTTCGCTCTATCCGTTGAATAAACGACCTCCCCCCTCCCCCTCCGGCGTGATCCAATTTTCTAAAAGTAGGCGTTAAATTATTTCCCGAAGCGCCGAGTATCGGAGACAGCAAGGAATTATCCGGGAAACTGTGGGAAATCGGTAAAAATTTATTTACGACCACCGCTCGATACGTCGCTTTTAATCGTCGAAAAAGAGTCTTGAGGGAGAGCGGGGGGTTATCGGTTGAAAATCAAGATGAACGATTGTTGAGAGAGAGAGAGAGAAAGAGAGTCGCGCGTGCCAATCCGGAAGAAGCGGAAATAAACGGAAAACTCGTTAGGGTTTTGGTGCGTGGGTGGCACGCGCGATTGGTTTTTTCTCTGTTTTATCGTCATCGGGCACATTTGAGAAAAGTGCGCAGCATCCCCGTGGAATTTTACGGCTCGCAACGCCGTTTCACTTTACACGGGGATAAAACTACCCTTCGCCGTGTAATTGCACTGGCGGGTTAGGAAATTCGCTCGTCCGCGTGGAAAAACACTTCCGCTTACCTCTCTTCGTTCCTCGACGATATCTCGGTGTTTCTCTCTCCATCCTCGTCCTCTCGGTATAGTTATTTAGCGATGTATTAATGGAAACGTACGACTGTGTCTATCGTCTCGCCTCGGGGGAGCAATCTGTTGCGTAATGTCGAGAAAAATGTGCGAAAGATGCCGAGGTTGGGTTTACGCGCCTTTCGAATTTTAAATGCGTGCGTCGAGTTGATTATTTTAAAGTTCGATCAATGACCGCGTAATCGAGCTATTTTTTCTAACGCATCAACCGCGCGCGAGTTTGCTCCACTTTCAAGAAAATCCATTTGGACAGTTCGCTCTATCATGTTAAAATCAATATTGCGTTTCCTACCTGAATAACTGACCAGGTTATTTCAGACTCGACTATTTTAATTCTCTGCACCGCTCCCTCTCTCTCTCTCTCTTTCTTTTTTATTTTCATTTATATTCTTCTATGTAAACTCTCTTAGATACATCGAGCGGAAATTTTTGTCGCGATCAATTCAAAGACTCGTTCATCATTGATGCATCTATTTAAATTTCGAGCGTTTCGTCCAGCGGCAAATTTCGAGCTGTTCCCTGGACTTCCCACGCGTCCGAATCTCGATATACATGATAATTTATTTAAATAATTCTACAAAGTTCGCTCGCGTTCAATTTTGACCTGACGCGCCGAAGAAGTGGATATATTCAGAAAAAAACACAGAGGGAGAGAGAGAGAGAAAGTTTTTAAATAATCTCACGTAAGGCGATTATCACTGAAATGTTTGCGCGATAGTTATTTAAATTAGAAACTTTTTAATTTCTCGCTGCACTCCCATAGAAATATTATTTCGGAGTCATAATTGTTTCTAAAACAATTTCAATTAGAGCGCTTCCCGCGGTGGATAAATTTTTAAATTGGAGTACAATGCGCTCCCTTCGTAATTGCCATTGGAAACGAGTAACGCGGAAATATTTCGCGCGTTCGCGACCCATGATCGGGTGGTGGTAACCGCGACCAATTTCTCCCGTGACGTCACGAGGTTCGCGCAAAAGCTGACGTGGACGTAGTGGATCGTCGAGGACGGTTCTTCTCGCCGGGAAGGAGAAGTATCGGGTGAGCGTCGATAATAGACGAGGAAGCAGCAGCAGCAGCAGCAGCAGCGGTAAGCGATGGAGACCGTCGGATGTTCGTAGAATCGAAGCATCGAAAGCATCCGAAAGCGCTCGCCCAAAGCGAAGTTCGCGCTATTTGCGGTGTGTCGAGCGAACGAGCGAAAGGACGAGGATCTATCATCCGTAAAATCTCACGTTTCACGCACGACCCGTGTTTATTGGCGCCTACGGTTCGTCTTTCCGGTCTTTCCGGAGACTCGTAATCCGGCAATTTGCTGGGTGCACTTGCCGCTGGAACGGGAATTATGGGTTGTTGCGCGTGTTCCGAGGCGATTTGCCGATTGGTTCCAGCGGACTCGACTCTGCCGTTTAACGCGTGGCTCCCGAGTGATGCGCGATCGTGCACCGTCGACGCGTTCTCCATCCGACGCCACGCGACGCGTGAATCTCGACTCGCGCTTCCGTTTCGCCCCGGCATTCGCGCGATTTTCACTTTTTGGGGATTCTCTCCCCGATCGGCGTGAAAATCCTCCCCCCTCCCCCCACACTCTCCAGAACCGCGTGGAAGTTGCAGCAAATTTGGGTCCGCCGACATCCACGCGCGTTTTCCCGACGCTTCGGCCCAGCGCCGATTTTCCGTCGATTTTCCTCGATGACGGCTACGCGCGAGTAGTTTTCGATTCCGGCGAGTTTCTTCGGGGTTTCAAGGTCAGTGCGAATCAGGAGGAAGAATCGATTCGGTCGAGGCGCGATTACGGCGACGGGCCGATCGATCGATCGATCGACCGACCGATTCCCGTTGGAGAAGCTGACGGTTGTTCCGCGGCGAGCGGCACGTATTTCAGGGAAGTCGCTAAAATCATGGGGTTTCACTCGCGGGAGTGAAGTCAATGGGTACTCCGATACTTGTCGGCGCGCCGATACCCCTGATAGGAGCGAATGTACTTCTATCGATTTCTCCGCGTATTGGAAATAAGGACGCGATCATCATCCCGCAACATTATCGCAAGAATGCTGAAATATCTCGGTGGAATGCGAGATTGAAATGCAGCGAGGGAACTCGCGTGTTCTTTTCTTTTCTCTTTGCCTTCGGTACATAATTATCGAGTGTGCGCGTTCCCTGCCTCGAAAATATTTTCAACTGGGTCGGAGAGTAATTGATCGCGCTCGAAGTCTAGAACGAAGGAAGGAAGGAAGGAAGGAAGGAAGGAACGGGCGAACGAAGGAACTCGCGCAAAGAGGAATTTTTACGAGAAAAGGAAATACCGTCGTTCGACGGAGTTTGCCGGATACGACGCCATTTCCCTTAATAATCGCTCATTAATAATTTCTCCGTCGGCAGTGGCGTTGTCGCTTGGCGTTAACGAGAGATTCACGAGGATCCGTAAAGTTCGAGGGAGGAGGAGGAGGAGGGAGGGAGGGAGGAGATTTAGTAGGCCAGCGACAAATTTAGCGGCTTAGCATCGACACAATGGAGTTTCGAATGGAAGTTGAGACTCCCGCTGTCGCCGGCGTCTCGCCGCGCTTATGGCGGAAACGAGTGGAAGGAAAAAAATGTCGAGAATAATGGGACGTATGTTAATCGAGCGAGCACGAGACTTAGGGAGGAGCGCGGACGGAGTAGCTACGTCGAATCGACGATAACGCAGTTACTTATAGAACGAGCGAACAAACGGAGAAGCGTCGGTGTTTATTTCGTAACGACGTTTGACTTAACGAGCGCCATTCACTTTCTTCTGGCCGGACGAAGAGGGACCTTCCGTCTCGTTCGCTAAGTTGGTTGCATCCAGGAGATTCGAGTTTCCATGTGGATTGTAACTTAGCATATAAATTAGCGTGGTGAATGGATCGTCGGCCGGCACGTGCAGCTAGTGCCGTAACAACCGCGATAGAATTAATAAGTCGGCGTGGCGTTTGAGAGAGACTCCAGGAAAAAGCGCCTCCTTCTAACTCGTTTCAGGCGAACTTGCCTTACACGCTGCGCATCGCGAGCCATCGCCGTTCCCCTCCGCCACCCGCCACACCCTCCGCGATCCCCGCTTGTACCCTCGGTGTACCTATCAATGTCCATCTCTTTGTTGGATCGCTCTATCTAATCGCTTGAATATTAAGCACTCTCCGTTTCACGCGCCGCCTCTAAACATTCGCTAAAACTCAAAAATTCTCTCGTTTCCTGCTATGCTGATGCACGAACGCGCGCGCGCGTGGTATTACCTGTGAGATTTTTCTCGAGAATAATCAACGACGGTCGACGCGATGCGTAATAAAAAACCGATAACGATGACGAGAGATCAAAGCAAGTACGAAAAAAAAAGGTCCGGGGTCGCCATTTTGCGTGAAAAACGAGAAGAGCTAATATTCGTAAATGGGCGCTATCTCGAGAGGGATCTAACACAATCGCGGCAGTGGGTTAAAAGCGATGCCGCCCGCCGTCGCCATCGCCGTCGCCTCCCTGGCTGCTCGTCCGCTTCCTGTTCGTGTAAATGACTCGGGTAGTCAAGAATCCTAGGAATACCACCAACGATGTAACCTCTCCTCGCGGACAGTTCCGAGGAACGTCTCCGGAATCCTAATAATCGTAGAAACTCGACGACGACGACGACGACGACGACGACGACGAGCGTTGCGTCGTCATCTTAAAATGCCGAGAGATTCCCGTTGCTTCGTAGACCAACCCCTGTATATCACGCATCGTATATCACGCATCACGCGTTCACCAGGTGTATCGGTGGTGGCGGCCATTGTCCGCGACTCTCCGGAATATTAATATCGCCGCCGCCGTCCAAATAATTCCAGAATAAATACGAGACGAAGCGTCGCGTCCCGCTGGAGGCGCCACGGGGATGATACACGGGGGATGAAACCTCGGGGATTCCCGAAAATCAGGTTAGCGGCGCGCAAACACCGCCCTGGGAATATCGGCAGCTGCCGCTTATTATTCTCGCGAGTTTCGGGGATGCGTCCCGACGCCGTTGGGGTTTTTACGGGGTAAATCGACGGGGGGTGGGGGTGGGGAGCAACGAGGGATGTTCGGAGAGTAATCTCCGGAGGAATCGAAGAAGGGTTTGTTTACTCGTTAAACAAGTGTCGCGGGAATTATGAGTGTGCTTACCGGTCGGAAGGGGATGATGGGGTGCACGCGCGGGGGGTAGTTCCAGCGCGAGGCATCCAAATAAATTTCACGCTGCAATCGAGCAACGAGTGCGCACTGGGGAACGGCAGGCCCGACGCAACCTCAAAGACATTGCGTTCCGCGCGCATTGTATTCCGGTTTAATGTCCCATGTATAATTGCGCGCAACGACCCTTTGTGCGTTTCCCCTGCGCGCCTCTCCATGGCTTTTAAAACTCCCCTCGCCAAACCTCCGCGCGACCCACAATGGACCGCCGCTGCCTCCCTCCCCTCTATTTTCATTCCGACCAACCGCGCGAGCAATCCCGCGTTGTTAATTTAACGTGGAACTCGACCACCCTCTTCTGTCCTCGTGATTGACTGCGGCTCTCGCTGTCAAGGTCACGGGTGAAGGACGTTCCTCCGGGGACGGTGAATCGCGCCGCGGTGATTTCGGGGTGTCGAGTCGCCTCCCCCTCTGCACCCTCCCCGGGGGTGGTTGTCGCGCGAACACCCCTTCGTTTCCATTGTTCGATCAAATTTCGGGGGGTGGGAGGGGGGAGTCCGAGGGGCTCGTTGGCTCGGTCCGAATGAAACGCTTGGAATTCTTCGGGGCGTAGGGGCGGTGCGTCGGGGAGGGAGGGTGGAGAAACGATTCGTTTGAAAAATCTCTCGCGCGACTTTTGTCCCGGGGAGGGTGCGGGGTAGCCCGCGGGTAAAAGGTTACATGGCAGGCAGAGAAATGGGCGTGCATAGTAAATCGAGCGAGGCTGGCAGGAGCGCATAAAAATTAAGATGAGACGCGGAGGGAGCTAGCGCGCTGCAGGAATTCGCCTACGCCCACGCCACGCCACGCCACTCCACGCTACGCCACTCCGTACCACCGTCGGTTTACATCGGGGAAAGCCACGTGTTGATGAAAATAGACGATTGCCACCCCCGCGCGCTTCGAATGTTCTCCTCGACGGCAAGTGCGCACCTCCCCCTCCCCCCCGTTCTCGCTCGGGGGTAGTTTTGACCCGGATGAATCTCGGCGCTGCCTCGATTGGGACCGAGAGAACGAGAAGAGGACGCTTCCGGTCTTACCCCCCGCGGAGAAAGGAGACTGGGGAAAATCCGTGGAAGAAGCGAGAAAAGATTCTCCGAGGGTTGCAGTGTGCGAGAGTGTGAAATCTACCAGCTGGAACGTTATCGCCTAACCGTTAACCCCGTCGTCTTAAGGTCGTCGTCCAAGGACTTTTGCTTTCGTTGCATTTATTTGACGAGAGGAGGTGTTTCAGGACGAGGATGCGATGGAGGAGGAGATGAACGATCGGAAAGAGACAAGGCGGTGGCACGCCCTTTGGAGAACCGTAACGAGCGCACTGTTCCGTTTTTGCTTTCTCTCTTTCACACACACGCGCGCGCGCGCGCGCGCGTATGATCCAAGCAAAAGCTTAGTTAGGGTACAAACGTAAATGCTCTATAATTACGTGCTCTAATTGCAGAACGGTTCGCCCTCGTCTGGAAACGCGTATCCGTAGGATCAGATGGTTGGATATTAAGGGTTATTCGCAATGAGAGAATTCCCCTCCTCCCTCTGTCCCCTCGTATCTATTTCTGTAATTGTCACGAGTGAATTTACGATAACGACGTACGCGGATGTGTGGAGACGAGTGTACGTACGCGCGTTTATGCGCACGTAGGGAGTAATGGCATTCATCGACTGGGCAATGAGAATCTTGCACGGAGGCACATAATAAAACATCCTCGTTAGTAGTTTATCGAGCGCACGATATTCTCGTAGAGAATCAGAGACCACGTCATAAATTACAGGACAGTACTGCGTCCTACGATAAGTAGAGCCTCCCCCCCCCCCCCCCCCGTCCTTCTCCCCGAGCCCTTTGTTATTGCCACTTTAATATATCGCGCGCTTAAATATTTCACTGGAATATTCCATTTCTGTTTCCACTCGCGAATGTTTTTTCCTCTCCTTTTTTTGTCGGGTACTTGATTATGGTTGCGTTTTTACCCTGACAGAGGGGCGGCGATTCGATCTGAAAATCTGATTTGCCCGTGGATGCGAAGGGGCGCTGGGGGTGGGAGAAGATGCCTCTGATCAACAAGGGCCGAACTGTTTGGCCTGATTATAAATTGAACCGGAATTGGAACCCTTCCAAACTAGTTTTATCCGATTAGTGATATTCCGGTGATCCTGTCAATCCGCTGTGTCAACGCATAGCGTGCGCGGGGATTCCCCGGAATTCCAGCTGGAGCACTCGTCATTCCAGAGCGAGGAACTCGTTACGCTAATTGTAATGAAGAATGATGCTTGGCCGGAGGAGAGCGTTGATTGGTCGAGGAAGGAAGCGAAAAAAAACAACAAACCGAAGTGTCGGGACTCGGGGGTGGTTGACGCACGGGTGTGTCGGTAACGTGAAAGCTTAAGGGGAAGCGGCAACGATGGAGTCCTCCCGACAGGAAGGGATGTCGAAAATTGGATTTTTCGGGAATCCCCTCTGCGAATGAGCCGGAGCAGAGACCGCCGCGGGAAATATTCACAGAAATATCATTTTCGCGCAGGGGGTGGAAATTCTCGAGATAAACTGGCCGCTTACAAGGGGACGTTCCACCCTTCGATTCGGATGAAACTTGACAAATGAGACAAATGTGTCGGATCCTAAAACGTATACCGAGCGCGTGGGCAGAGACGTGATATCCGCCCGTGGCTGTACAGCCGGAGGAGGAAAATCAATCGCCTTCCGATGGGCTCCGCGGGAAAATTCAAGCGTCGATAATGATTTGCTTTCCATTGTGCGAAGAGCCATTGCAATTGAGATTCGTTCCGAGAGTTTTAGAGCTCCGTCGAAGCAGCGACGACGCTAACAAGGTCCATAAGATCAGCCATGGGGCGAGAAGGGGGGAAGCGAGTTGATTGAAATTAAAGCCGTCGTAGCGAATTCTAGTCGTCGATGTTTGTTCTGCGTTGCAGAAACGGACGCTGCTTGAAAAGTTAATGATATCGCGAAGGCAGGAAGGCAGGAAGGCGGTTTGGTACTTGGAATTCGCTTCTGGCCCGGAGAATCCTTAGGGATATTCGCAGGACGCCTCTCCTACGAACGTTTGCGTGCGTAGCGGAGGATCCAAGGGATAATCGTAGGTTCCGTCGGAGGTTGGTTAGGGGCTGGTCGAGGGTTGGTCCTACTTTTTCCTACACCGTTAATTACAAACGTCCGACTCCCAAGTAAATCTTACCTAACGGAGGATGGTCCAAGAGAAACTGCCAGGACCACTTTTGGCAGGGCTCGCTTAATTAATGCCACCTCTCTCCCTGGGCCAGAGCAAAATATCAATTTTCCACTAATTCCTGTTATTAATTATAACCATCCACCCAGTCGCGACTATTAATAAGAAATAATAGCGCGAACTTGCGGTAAATACCGAGAAGAGACTCCTCCTCCTCCTCCCCTGTAGTTTCCGCCGAATTCTTTCAGAATCTTTTTCTTTACCCCATAATATATTCCGAGCGGGATGTTTTTGGAAAAAGTCGACGTTCCTTTGAGGCGAGAGGTCCGGGGAGAACGCGTGGGCCACTCCGACGATCTCCATAGATCCCGAGCGTACCGTAACGAAACGGATGTCCCGCCGAGTTGGGAATTCGCCCCTGCTGAAATTAGCCGAGTTTTCTCGGATTTTTTTCATACGTCTCGTCACGACGTACGTGCGTATGGCATTCCGAGGCCCGACAGTGTCCGGAGTTGGGTAAATTGGACCGTTGCCAGAATACTTATAGCAATTCGAAAAAGAATCAATGGAAACAACTCCGGAGAGAAGCAGGCTTGCATGTAATGACGGACAATGACCTCCGCGATGGATCTTCCACGCTCGAATCATCGTCATCATCATCATCATCATCGTCGTCGTCGTCGTCGTCGTCGTCGTCGTCGTCGTCGTCGTCGTCGTCATTTCCAAAAACATTTATTTCTAACCTACCGACCCAATTCGTTCATGCACTTTTTCCCCCGCCCCTCTCCCTCTATTGGAAAATTCTACCGCAAATTATGGAAGACGCGGGTTACTTTGATAGTAGCGGGTCTCGTGGTGGTTTTTGCGACTGTAAAATTTGTCTGCGAGTGCTAGTTCTGCGGCTGCGGAACGAACCATCCGGATACGGTTTGGGATTCTTTTTTCGTATCAAGTTCATCGACGGGGAATACCCGCAGCGGCGGCAACGAGTCCGCTGCAAATGGAGCAGACGGACAAGTGTAGCTCTCGTACGTAAATTGCATTCTCTTCGGCATCGACGACTATCAGTTCCGAACAAAAATGAATCGAAACGCGAGAGCCCGACGATGAATCTCCGAATTTCGATCAGCGAAGCGGCAAAGAGATCCTCTTTTCGCGTAAGCTTCATCGATACGAGCGCTCGCGAGAATCTTTTTCAAAAAAATACACCCGAAACTCGTTGCCGACCGGGCAAATTCGCATCGTAAAGGGCCGCTTCGACTTCCGGTCTCCGCTCGGAACGTGACTTTTTCCCGCGTTACATTTTCCACGTGCCGCCGCCGTCGCGCCGCTCGAGCGACGGAACGAAGCGTATCGGCTTCTGATAATTTGCGGGAAATTGCCGTTCGTCGAGAGAACAACTCGTTCTCGCATTAATTGGACGACTGCCCTCGTCGTTAGTCTCGTCGTTTTCCAAAAACTCTTCGATCCGCAGCTACGCTCGTGTTTCCTCGATGAACGTCGCGAGTTTTCCTCCGATGGGTTTCTAGAATAGGCGCCGACGTACGCGGAGCGAGGAGATTAGAATCGCGGGAGGAGGCGGTCGATGGTTTCACGGAGAAAAATTGAAAGAGAGAGAGAGAGAGACAGAGAGCGGTTGAAAAAAGAAACGGAGAGGAAGGAAGAAGGGAGAAGCGCGAATAGGAAGAGACGAAGTTCGATGAATGTGGTCGACGAAGAAGAGGAAGTCGATGTTCGAGACGCGGAGTTTCCTCGGGTTCTCCTCCTGAATAATTCTACTCCGCGACAAAACCGGGAATTCCGGGAGAGAGGATAGCGGCGACCTGTGGTGCCGCGAGAGAGGAGGAGGTGGGAGGTCCGGCGGCAAATGAGGACCCCGGATAATGCATTTATTTATACCCCAAAGCCATTCCGAAGGACGATGAATCAGCCGCTTTCGCTCTACGTCAAATCGCTCTGTTATTCCACGCATCAAATATAAACGCGTTGCCCACTTGATAAATTTATACAACGACTCCGAAACTTATTCAGGAAGCTTCGAGGATAAAACTTTGCGTAATGCTCTCGTAACGCGATTACCCCCCGTTGTTCTCCCCTAAACTGCCGCAGTTCTCTTATCCCCGCCCGAAGAAATGTCCTTGGAATGTTTCATTTGCCTTTGATCCTTTGACTTCGTTTCGTCCGGTCTCGCGTCATTCGACTCGATTCGACGACGCCAGTCAAGATCCGGATATCGCGTTATCGAAAATTCCAAGTAATTCCAGAAATGGAGAAGGAGGAAGTGGCCTTGATTCGGCCATTCGGTTGAAGGGGGTAAACGGGGTTATCGCGAGGGTGTCTCGATTTAGTTGGAGCATTGGCGTTGCGTCGTTGGATATCGCTTGTTTCCACTGAAACGGGGGAGACCATGCGTCTTCTAAACTGTCCTCGTTCTCCAAGAGGGAGAGAGAGGGAGGGAGAGAGAGAGAGAGAGAGAGAGGGGGATGGGAGAGAGGTACGCTCGCCAGGAAAAAAACCGGTCCAGCCAGTCCTGCTGGAATCGGGATCCGCGTGTCCTTTTTCATTGGTCGTTCCTCTAGTCTCCCCTTTCATCCCCCACCCCTCCCCCAGCTTTCATAGGGATCCACTTCCCAGGATGTCCTCGCTGAAGTTAACTTAAGTGAAACACGGGCCGGTAAATCGTTAGCCTCGTTACCCGCACGCTTGGAAACTATGCGTTTCCAAGCGGCGTGACATTATTGCAGAAAAATGAAGAGTTTCTTCGCGAGGTGGGCAATTCTATTCCATTCTGCGCATACGCGCGCGCGCACCTTCGTTAAAATTGAAACTTTCACCCTGACGATGACGACGACGACGACGACGACGACGACGATGCAGCTGCAAGGAAGTGGGAGCGAGAGAGTCTCGAGTGTGAGACCGTGGAGGAAGAGGACATCTGGTCCTCTGGAGCAAGGATGGCTCGTCCACAGCTGGGAGAGACGTCGATCTCTTTGTATCGACGGCCAGGAAAAAAATATCCCGTTTCGTCGTCGGAGAATCGAGCGGGCGTTCAAGAGCGTCGTCGCTCGCGCTAGTCTCTCCTGGAGCTTTCCAGTTTGCAGCGACACGAAGCTGACGGGGCTAACCACATCCTTCCTGCAGCCCTTGCCCCTTTCCTCGCTCGGTCCTGGCCATTGAAAATTATTTCATGTCACGCAATAAAACACGCGTGCCACTACGCAGACAGGCCTGCCAGCACTGAATAAAATACGTCGCGATGCAAACGACCTCGTAACTCAAAACGAGCCCGGGGACAGACTCCACCTGTCCTAGAGGAGCAAATCAAACGAACGCCTCGACGAGAACTACGGAAAAGTACTTTCGCGGAAAGAACTCTCTCTCTCTCTCTCTCTCTCTCTTACTTGCTTCCGGTCTCGTTTGGAACCCCGCCAGATCACCGGAGGTTCTTCAGCTTCCTCTTCGAGGAATTCCAAGGATCATCACCGGCATTCGATTCAGAGGACTCCAACCGTGGAGTCAAGGTCACGGCGAAGAAGACCGTTCGAGAGTCCGGTCCGGGGAGGAATCCGAGTTCGCTGCTGACAAGTTCTACTGTTACAGTCGACGACTACTCGGCTTACAGCGACGAGGTGCGAGTAGACCCCCGTGAAGAGACTGCGCACATGCAACCGCATCCGGTCTCGGGTCCGGATCCGGCTACCGGGGATCTCCTAGCAGTTGCGAAAGACCTCTCCCTTGCGAAAGACTCATCCCCGCTAAAAATAGCCGACATTGCTTGATGACCTTTCGCGGAGCCGCGCTGCTTTCATGAATAATGCCAAGTCGAAACTTTACGAAGGTTTATTGGCCGCGCCAATGTAATTTACGCCGCTGTGTCAGTTGTCAAATAAAATTGGATGGAGCGCGCGGCTTGCGAGCAGCGGAGAGACGAGGAAGGGACGGAAGGGGGAAACAATTAGAGCTGACGAGGATTTCCTGCGAGGCGGAGCACTGCCCGTATGCGTGCACCAGGATGATCCCCCGGTGCAACTGCACTCGAGGTCTCTACGAGCCGCGGTGCGTTCTCCTCCGGAGGAAGAATATAGCGGTTGGTGGTCCCCGTGAAACTCTGCCATGGTCCTCCTCCGTCGAGGGTGGTCCCAGGTGCTCCACGCCACTTTTCGAGTTTCCCCCTCGCGCTCTCCTCCCTCTCCACCAGGTATCCTTTTCCGATCTTCGAGAGGAACCCCGCGGCAAAGTTCGCGCTACCCCCCACCCCCCAGATATTATCAACCCCGATATCACCTGGCGGCATCCCCTTCGCATCCACAAGGGCGGGGGTTGCAGGGTCGTTGAGAATAATCGCAACGGCGGGTCGAGATTCAAAGGGGGGGGGGGGATGATACCGCCAGGGTAAAACTGACGCGGTGATACTTTGCCGGCAACGCTCCTCGCGCTATCGAGCACACTCGCCGAGGAGCTTCGCCGTCGCGTTTCCCCGCACTTGGGAGAATTTCGCGTTTCCACGTCGAACGGTCGCTATCGATCCGACCGGGAGGAAACACCGACGAACTACCAAGCAACCAGGCGCGTTTTCCAGTTATCGGCCGTACGTTGGAGCGCCCTGTGTTTTGGAAATTACTACGCCGAGATAAATTATTAGCGATCCAGCGATAAATTCCAACGGGGCACCCCCCGGTGATAACTCACCGGGAGCTCCACGATGGTCCGGCACTCTCGTCTCTCCCCTCTCTCAGACACGCATACGCGCATTCCTTCGTCTCTTTATTGTTATTCTTGAAATATTCTCATTCACTTATCTCGCACTCGATATTTATCCCCGGGATTTACGGAGCTCTTCATTCGGAAATTATGCGCGCGTCAAATATATTAGGTTTCCTCGCGAGGGGCATAAATAACGCGTGGAAAACGCGCGCCCATTGACGTTTACAGCGGGACCATGATGAAGTTACCGCGGTCCGGATCAGGACCCAAGGCTCCCGCGGAATAAACGCGGGAAGGAGCTGAACCGGGGAAAAGTGACGGAAGGGATGGGGGGGGGGGGGGAGAGGGAGCGAGTTTTGGACCAGTCGACTGAATTTTAGCAAAGCTAAGGCTTACTTGTCGCTGTCGGGTTTTGGCAGGGCCATGTTCTCCCAGCTCCGGGCGAGTCCGTTGAGTCCGCCGCAGAAGGAAGTTTCCCTACGGTAGGCGGAGCAGTGCCAGCTGTGCCTCCAAAAGGTACTTCCGCTCACCCTTTCTCGTTTCTTCCTCGGGAACACTGCACTTTTCTCACTCATTTCATCACCCGTCGACTCTACCTACCCCCCTTTGTCCCTTCGATCCGATAGCAGAGAAGAGTTCTCGCGTTCCCACTCTCTCCCTCTCCCTCTCCCCACGTCCTTTCTCTTATTCTTATTCCTAGTTTTTTCTTACGTTTTTCGTTTCCCCCTACTCGCGCACCTTGCCCGGTCCCATATTATTTACTGCAAATAGTCCTTCGGGCCATTTGCGTTCTTTGCACCGAGGAACAACTCCATTAATTCCGCCAGCTCATTTATCAGGTCCATTTGGTCCAGACCTTGCAAGTACCTCGGCGCGGAGTATCCGAGTTTATTTGCTTTGTAATTCCGACGCGTCCCGCGAATACTCGGGTGTACTCGCGCGGGATAGGGTTTCGCTCGATATGGAAGATGCGTCGTTGCAGGATAATTCTAGCGACGCGGCAAAGACTCTCGTCGACTTCCGCTTTCTGTAAATGAATGGCACACGTGATATTGGATGGGATTGGGAGGTTGTCGGCTCCGGCGAAGCCGAGGAACTCGAGGAATTCCCGGTTAGGGTCGCGCAGCACGTGCCTGCCGCAAATGCGGGGGATTGATTCGCTGGGAGAAATTCCGAGACGCGCGTTCCCCGCACCGCACCCCGCCGTCACTTGGAATCACGCGACTCTCCAGAATCCCGCGCGTCCCACTCTGGCCATTGGACTCTCTCTCTCTCTCTCTCTCTCTCTCTGTTTTCCCGGAGAAAATTCGGAGAGACTTTCCTGCCGCGCTAAATCGTTTCGTCGCTATTGGATTGACCTGACCCAAATCCGGGCGCTTCGCCACCCCTCGACCACCCCATCGAGTTTCTCGGAGTAATCCGAGTAACCCCGTTCCGTTTTTGTCGACTCACCGAGCCAATCCTTTCCGATGCTAATCTCGTAGAAAAATTTCTCGCGAACTGTACGACGTGGAGTCGCGGTACAATCGGCGGAGTAAATATCGACGATTGCTATGGGGGTGGTGATGACGATGATGATGATGATGATGGTGATGATGATGATGATGATGATGGTGGTGGTTGGAGATACCAAGTACCGAGCACCGAGTATCAAATAGAGATTTTAAAACAAACATTGGCCTGTGGTTCCTCCAGAGGAACTTGAGACTTCCGGTACACCGGAGAGAACATTGGGATTCTTTGTTCGAGGAAGTCGATCGACGCGCACGGGAGGTCGATAACGAATGCTCCGCCATTCCAACCGGGAGCGGATCCTAATTAAATGTGGATTACACCCTGGGGAGGGGGTGGATTCCGCAGTCGAGTGGTTCGAGTGGAATCGAACTGTTTCCTCAGGTTCCTCCGGCTTCTCCCGAACTTCACCGTCGTTGGCACATCCCCTTTGAACCGGCCCTCCTCCACCGTCCCCGACGTCCACCTTTATTTGATTTCGTGAGTCACCGCGAACAAACCGCGCGATTTATTTCCGCAGGGTCTTTGCGAGAGGCGCGAGGTTCCCCGGGCGGCGTTAATCGATCGACCGATTGCGACGGAGGGCGCGAAGTACCTTCGCCGTCGAGCGCTTACCCCGAGAAAATGGAAATTTCGCAAAAACTAGTCGGGACGAGCGGAGGAGATCCTACGGTGGGAAATGCTCACTCGAGGATTCTCGTCGATGGGGCAAAAACGTCATCGTTGGAGTCTGCGGGAGTTTTTCGAGTACTCGCAAAGACGGAAGGAAGGGCTTTGATTAGAGCGCGGGGTAAACGAGAGGGGAGGATCGAGCGGATGGAAATTGTCGCGTGGAGTTTACGAAATCGAGCGAAAAAAACGGGGTGAGGCGAGGAGAGACGAGGAGAGACGAGGAGAGCTAAGCTAACAATTGGAAGTCGCGCACGAGCGTGCAGGCAAGCGGAAGAATCGGAGGTAGCGCGAGGTCTTCGGACCGCGAAGGTGAGCAGGTTCCTCGCTCCCCTTCTCTCCTCTCTACGCCTCTCCTCTCCTCTCCACTCCTCTCCTCTCGTCTCCGCTTCTCCCGCGCACCAGAGCAGATCGCATCGCGCGCAAATCGAGAGTAGTCGACCTACTCAACTCGAGTCGCAGACGTATTTCAAGTCTCGTTCAAGGTCGCTCGATGATGGGCTGTCTCCGGGGGTCTGGCGGGGCTGAATAATCGTCGATTGGAACAGCGGGCACTCGAGAGCAGATTTCTTCATTGGAAATCGCGGCAGGACCCTCTCGGAACCCGCCGGTCGACGCGGCAACCACTTTCGGAACGAATCCGAAAGGACCCTGAGGACTACCTGGACCCTATCCTCCAGGTGTTCTCAATTTCTCGCACGACTCTCCCTGAACTCTCGCGAGTCCCGAACTCCTTCGTCGGCAGCCCCGGTGGTTTCGCTCGGTCCTAACCAGAACCCGCAGGACTGGTGGGAAACGCGAAATTCCCGCGCTTGGATTCCCGTGACGTCAGAGAAGGCAACGAGTTCTCCGCCATGTTAAACCGATTGCGTCGCGCATTCGTGTCTCTCCCCGGGTCGGCCATGGCCGTTTCTCGGTGAAGGTCGTAGCTGACCGCGGGTCTGAAATTTCCAGCGGCACCCCCACCCCCACCACCCCATCGACCTCTCCGGAAGACTCTTCCCGCCGTGGATTCTCGTGAGATCCCGGAGACTATCGCTGACCTTGGAAATTTTCCACAACCCGACGATTCCTCCAGAGAGGAGTTTTGGACTCGTCGACGAGTCCCTCAGGAGCTTTGACCGGGAAACGTAGAAGAGTGCCGGGGCCTCCGTCCTTGAGGGTGAATCGCCATCTTCGAGGGGACGCGAGGGAAGTTCGACGTTGCCATTGAGCGAAGTGGTTTCGCAGGTCTGTAGGAGCAACAGCGGCGCACTCTATGCAAATGGGGGGACCGTGCGGATCCCCTTAACGCCGAAGCGGACCGGACCGGACCGCTTCGTCGGTTACGCCTCGTGCCGTTTCCTACCAGCCGAAGACCTCGGATTCCGGCACGAGGTTACGGCAACGACAACGACGACAACGGCAAAAACCAACACTGTGTTCCGAGTTCTCGCTTGACGAACCGCGGTCCCAAGAGGCCCGTGGGACTACGGGACTCGATGTTGGCGAGTGCGGAAGTGGCGAGCCCCGCAGGTGCAAAATGCCCGGAAGACGCTCGAATTGCTTCGCTTACGGGATATTACGTCGCGTGACGCAATCCCGACGTCGTCGGCCAGCAGGAGGAAGAGCAGGGGTGGCGGTAGCAGCAGCACCAGCAGCAGCAGCAGCAGCATCAAAATTTCAAATTCCCCGAGTCGAAATGACCTGCGCGTTGGAGCTTCGAGGGGAGTCCGGGGGAGATCCGGGGAACACGCGTGTCGTGAAAGTGGCGCGAGATTGGAGCGGAGATTTGGCCGATGCGCAAGGGGTGGTTTGGCCAGGTCAGGCCAGGTCAGACCAAGCCGAGCCGAGCCGAGCCGAGCGGGATGAGGGGAAGCGGGTGAACCGGGGGGGTGAGAGGGGACGGGGATCGGTAAGGAAATTCGCGATTCGCGCGAAGGATTCGCCGCGTGCGTGCGTGCGTGCGTGCGCGTGTGGAGAACGCGCGCGCGGTCCGCCCGCACGCTGGGGGTTGTCGACGTGCGAATCGTCCGGTCTCTCCCTGAAGACGTTACGTGGTGTCGGACGGAGGAGAAAAAGAAACGAAACGACGCCAGGCTCGACGTGCTGTCGGCTTGGCGGCGCGCAACCAACTGCTGCGTCGATTGCAGCGCCGTGCGAAAGCGCAAGACCAGACGCTCTGCCACGCTCGCACACAGCTGTAGGGACGCACACAGCTGCAGAGACGCACACAGCTGAACCAGGGAGCCCCGGAACGGAACCAGCAGAACCAGCAGAACCGGCAGAACCATCGCAACCGCCAGAACACGCCGCGGTGCGAGGGATAACTAGTACCCGCGAAACAACCACCCCTCTCCCTCGCACTTTAGAGGCTTCCTCCCCTCGACGGACCTTTCACCCTTTTGAAAATCTCTCGGTTTCTTTTGGCCGCGTCTCTCGTCTCGTTCGTCGTTACTCTCTTCTCTCTCTCTCTCTTGTCGCTCCGTATAAACTGCGGGAGAATACCCTGATTTCATCGCGTTTCGCGAAAGAGAGCAAAACTTTGCGTTTCCAATCTTCCGCCGGTCCGGAAGCTGGAAAATGCTCGCGCGGTAATTGGGACACCTGGAAGAGGGGGGTGGAGGGATGCTTCGCAGGTAATCACTCTTCTGCTTGTCCCTCTTGGATATCGGGCGTATCGATCGCAGGTCGAATTACCGTTTTTGGATATTGCCTCGGACTTTCCGGAAATGCCGGCGATGGATCAAACGGGTGTGTGGGTGTAATCGTTGGGAAACACGCGGAGGGGAGGGGTGGCTTATTTAAGAATTGATAAGACGCGCCTCGAGATCGTGGAATTTATCGCGGGGAATCTTTTCGGGGTAGAGATAAGATCAAAATTAGCCGCGTCGCGTACGAGTCGAACTACGCGGGTTGTCACGAACGAAATTTTCCGCTGACAATCAATGTTGAACTGGGGCACTAGCACTAGCACCACCACCACCACCACCATCACCTTGCCGGGTATATAACGACGGATAATTTTCAATCAGCCAGTACCGCTGAGAGCCTGGATATAAATATCTTGCGGATCGAACTCTGAACCAAATCTAAAATACTCTGTTAAACTAATTAACTGCTTAAGGTACAATTCCCATTAGAGAAATTCCACCGTATAAATAAATAGACTCGTTATAACATAAATATATCAAGTACGCGCGTACGTGTATTCATGGTCTGGTAGAATTATGGGTTCTGAAGCGGAACGTAATAATTTCATTAAGTCGACGTTAATTAATAAAAATATGTGGGCCACTCGATTTGTATGTGAGTTATTAACGACCGTAATTGGCATTATTGCAACGTAAGATTAATATTAATGTCAAGCTCGAGATTCGTGGATCGAAAAATTCTTGCTTCTCGAATACGGTGCCCCGTGGAAATAATTGTACAAAGTATGGCGCGTATGGTACATCGAGCGTTTTCTACTCGATAGAAATTCTCCGTGAACTCTCGGTGGTATCGGCGAATCCAATTTCCGAGATTCTGCCTGAAATGATTTTTTTCCTCGTCTTTTTCTCCCTCTCCTTTTTTAATCGGGGCCCAAGCATCACGGCGGGATATTAACAAGATAATGGCACGTGACCGGTCGGAGAAAATACAGCGAGACGGCCGCGCGCACGGCAAATTAGTTTCTAATTACAAAGCGAAACTAAATCCAGGAATTCTATTAACACCGGTCGTTACAATGTTTTTCTGTGTACTTGATCGTACGGCCGTGCGCTTTGACCAATAAACTAAAATTGGGAAAAAGCGCGTGATTTCTAAGCGCGCACAGTCCTCCTCGCGCAGTAAGATGCAAAATCGTCGGGGAACGGCGGCGATCGGGAGAAAACGTTAATAAAATCTGGATAAAATGACTTTACTACGCGTTAAGTGGTGTAGCCGGGGGTTTTAACGGTAACGAGAAAAATAATAACGCACGGCCACGATAAATCAGCGATAATTTTATCGTGATTTCTCTTTTCATTGAAACGAAAAAAAAAGCGTTTAAGAATTCGCAGCGAGGAATAGCCGCTAATCGTAAGCTACAGCGTCGGGAACGGCAGCAACGGCAATGGCGGCAGCACCGGAGGTGTCGCCGATGGTCATTAAACGAAACTTTTACGACATTCGCAAGTGAAATTCTATACGGCCTATCGTCGGAAGAAAAGAAGTCTAGACCGTGGTGTGGCTATCTTTTATTTCTTTTATCGCGAGAGGCTTCCAGACTGGAACCTCGCAGTCCTTTCACGCGCACGCACACGAACACACTCGAGCACACTCCTTATCTCGAGACTCGATGTTTTCCCGTTCTATTTTTGCGCTAATCGCACGACAATTCGTCTCGTTCTCTCCCTGGCGAAGCGACCCCGTAAGCCCCCCTGTCACCACGAAAACGCCATCATTTTCGAGATCCTCGTTCCTCGGATTCGAACGACTCTTCCGTTCCTTCGACTTTTGACTTCGACCGGAGAACGCTTCGAAGTTTTCGCGCCAGCCCCTTTTTGCGCGCGAGCTCGGGGAGTACCCGTCGGCGACGCGGATCGCGAGACGAAACCCCCGGGAAACCGTTCGCCAAGACGAGAAAGCCGACGGAACCGTCGACGACGAGATTTTCGAGGGAGAGACGGGGAAAATTCCCGGGGAATTTGAAGCTGCCGTCGAAGCGACGGACGCAAGCTCGAGCGAAAGTTCGAACGTAAGAACGAGGTTATCTTCGGGGTGGTACCGAGGGCGCGAAGCTTTCGACGCTTTTTGCGTCGACCTCGTAAAAAGTCTCTCGACGATAAGAACCGTAGTAACGCGTATGTTAATGCGAGTTATTGTACGCGCTGAGCCTATCGCTCGCGCGCGCGCGCGCGCGCACGTGGAGCCGAGCATTAACGAAATAGATAGCGAAATGATTTATCGGTTCATCCTTGGGATGAATATTCAAGAGAGTTTCGCGCGGGGAGGGTGATCTCGTCCGCAGTAGCGAAGATCCATTAGCGAGCAAATATCGCGTTAACGGCGAGGACGCAAAAAAGGCGGCGATGATTTCGCGGTGGTGCGCGCCATTTTCGTATTCTTCGCGTGCACCGATGTTTCGTTTGGCTCGCGCATTTATCGCGTCCGTTCGTCGGGTACTGCGACGTCGGGAACACCTCGCAATAACGAAGGAATCGTACGAAGGGCTCCCTCTCCCCCCCCTCCCCCCCGGCGCTCCCAAGAGAATGGCACGAACAGCTAGTTTTTCAGTCCCACGACACGGGCTCTCGGTGTGCTTCCGAGTTAAGAAAATCATTGGCGCGACGAGAAAATTACAGCCAATTACGGAAATCCTTAGGAATAAAATGATAGGCTGGAAATTGTTTTGCTCGAGCGTGCCGATCGATTAGTCACGTCCGTGACCGATAAACGCGAAAAGTCTTTGCGAATCAGGGATAAGCCGGGCGTGCGAGTGTTTTGCCGGCTCTTATCTCTCCGGGGCCCCGGAGTCGCGACTCGCTGAAAAATCCTTGGAAAATCATGGAAAAATCCTTGCGCCATCTTTTGGAAACCGTCCAGATTGTTCGCGCGAGTGCACGCGAGAGACATCGCGAAAGCGAGCGAAATCGGCACGATTCAGCTATGTGGGGAATTAGGGGGTAGAAAGCTTCCTCCCTCTTGGTCCTCTCTCTCTCACTCTCGATTTCTTTCGCGTTGTCGCTGTTCGCCACCCCTCGAAGCGCGGTAATACAATGTTCTTTCTCCAGGGTTCTAAGGGATTTCCGGTTCGGTCGAATCGAATCACGAGAGAGTAGCCTGGAAGAGCTTGTTTCCGAAGGATGCCATTTCGTTTCGTTTCGTTTCTTCGTTGTTTACGTTGTACTTGGAGGATTGAATCGACACCGTGGTAAGCGACTGAAAGCACCTCGTAGGTTCCTCTCTCTCCCTCTCTCTCTCTCTCTCTCTCTCCGTCTCTCCCTCTCGCTTCGAATTTCCGCGCTCTTCCATGACGCGCTTCGAAAACCCGTTCGCCAGTCGCGTGGAAGCTTTTAAGCTACGTGCGCAACCGTGCGGGACCGGCCATGATGCATTTTGCACATTCGACTCGTGGACGATCTCTGTCAGAACTCCAAACACACACACACATCCACGCGCGCACTTCCTTTCTCTATAAATAAATGGATCTCGCGCGTTTGACCGAACGTACGCGGGTTCCACGAGCAAATCGGAGGAACCGTTCGAAAAATTCATTTGCGCGCGCTCTTCCTCAAATGGGGGAGGGAGGGTGGGGGTGTACGTCGACGGGACGAAGAAACGACAAACTCCGTTGGTGCGCGTCCACGAATTATTCCGCGTTTCTCGTAATTGTTGGCGATGCTTCGCGCGGAGAGACCGCGGCTGCTACAGGAATGCGCCGAGTTGCAAATTCATTCAATATTTCTTACGCGGTTTGTTCTTTCGTGGCGCGTCTGATACCTTATTCGCATTCTCGCTGTTTACTGCTGGCGCCGGAGAACTCCAGAAGCAGGAACCGAAGAACGGAGAAAACGCACTGGAATTCTTCTGGAACACATCTCCTTTTTTTCCTCGCGCAACCAGCTGCATTGCGATCGAAATTATCGCTCGCTCCTCCCTCCGTTCCCACGTTCTTTCCAATTGTCTGCGCTTTCAACGAAATTTCAAACGGCGACGGACGTGATCTCTCGCTTGTCTTGCGCTACCCCCCCCCCCCCACCCCCCAAAACCACGGACTTCCGGATGGAGGGAACTGCAACTCGTGCTCGTGCGCGGATGCTCTTTAGAAATTTCGCACGTACCGTTAGTAACTGTTTTCCCTTTCCTTCCTCGGGAATAACATTTTCAGGCAAATCTAAACACGGTGGGATTCCCCGATTTCTTTCGGCGGAGGATCCTCGCCGCTTGGAAGAAACATTGTAGGAAGAAAAAATATGTAATGATCGCTTCTCACGTTTCCGGTAACAATAAGGGGAATAATAACCCTTATCCTCACGATCTAAACTGCTGGCATTAAGACCTCGCGTGGCAACAGATTCGTGCAGTTTTAACGCACGCGTACCTTCGTTTTCTCGAAAAACGAAAAACAAAAAAACTTCGGATAAAATATTCAAGGGTAAAAACCATTCACAATCGTGAAAAATTAAGCGAACGTTTTACGCTGAAAAAGGAAAGGAACTAAAAAACGAGGGCACGCTTGAAAATGGTACAAGAACTCGAGCGGCAGGAGAGGGGGCGGGGGGGAAGGGAGTTACTTAAATATGTAAATGTTAAAATTTATCGAGTCGCGTAAACATTCCAAGTTTGTGCGAAATTACAGCAGCGTGGAATTTATAAAGGACGAAAAATGTATGGAGTTAATATTTAATGGTAAACCAAATCAATTTGCGCATACGCGCGCGCGCGCGTGTATGGGTTCTAGTTCACTGCATAAACTCTGCGAGGGGGAGGGTTTGCAATCAGATGGTGACCGGCAGGATGTGAAAAGCAGACGGTACGTGAATATTTTACGAGTTAGCTAAATGTCAGCAGGAATGTTCGTTATTAATGCCTTTTATTATGTCTCTCGCTAAACGTGGAAGTCTTTATGGGATGTGCAGACGCCAACGTGGATTGGTTCTAATAAATTGACCCCGCTGAAATTTGCGTATCTCCCAGCACACGCCTCGGGGTTAATTGGAGCCTGCGGAGCGGCTGCACAGAACCTTTTTTCTCTACTCGCACATGTTTTCGGCGAGTTACGCTCGACTCGTATCGCTGTATTTTATACCTATAATAATAATAATAATGGTAGTGATTGCTCATCGATTCGTTTGCGCATTGGAGGATTCAGAAAAAAAAAAATCATCGAAGTTCGACGAATCCGACGAATAAAGAGTTCTCGCTTTGGAGGGAGTCGGTCAAGCTGTGGAAGAGAGCTGACGAATAAAATCCTCGGTCCAAACTATTTTTGATGAAACGCTCCGAAGATTTTTCAAAGTTCCCACGAGCATCGGCGATTCGACGCGTGTCATAACCGAGCAGTCGACTAGCGGAAGGTGAGCTTTGAAAGTTTGAACGAACCAGGAAACTTATAAAAGTCATCCGAAAGAAATTGCATCTTTGAAGTTGCGCGATGGCAAATCGAAAGTCCATCAACTTCCGTTAGGCGCCATGAAATTCTCCTGCCCCGTTACCGGATATTTATTTGATGCTACTACCTTTATATTCCTGTACTTTGAATTTTCGATAATTTTCCCGAACTCCGACTCGCGAGGGAAAGACCTGGATGGGGGGGGGGGGGGGGAGAGTGATCTGTTATTATGCATTTTTAATACTCCGCCTCAAAGTTCCTCTCGGTTTATATCGAGAAACCGTAGTCTCAATCCTGAATAAATTACGCTACCATTATTCTCCATCCTTTTATCTAAAAGTGAGTATCTCGAGGCTGTATTTTCTAATCGCGTATCGAACAACGAGATTTACTTATCTACACTGCGGCGAAATGCTTTCACCACTTACGTGCACCTTGCGCAAAGATTTCATGTAAATATTTCGAGAAAACCTCGTATGAATATTTCAAGAAAATCTCGATTCTCCCAATATGTAACACTCAAACTGGTTACAGAGCGAGGACCGAGTTGCATCATTCAAGTTTTCATAAATCCGAGCGAGCGAGCGAGCGAGTGCATCATCGGCCTGTGCTCGGAAGAAATTAAGAATTCTCCAGGAATTTCAAATGGAGCAAGCAAAGTACGCTGACAAATTATTATTTAAACTATATTACACACATTCGCGATTGATACACGTGCAGCAGTTAATACACGTATATTTTAGTAACATGCAAAACTTGTAATTACATTCCAAGCAAAGTTTGCACGAACGTGATTAACGTCATCTGGTGACTAATGACTATCGGTAACATATGGATTAAACTGTGTTTATATAATTTGAGTTTCATATGGAATACTAACTTGTAAGATAGGGTAGGGAGGAGAGGGGGAGAGAGAGAGAGAGAGAGAGAGAGTATGTATACGCACCGAAGTGCTGTGGTATCTCTAATTATAGGCTGCAATCAATGCATTAGTGCATCCTGCATGCTGGTGGTCTACGTAATATTACGATATAAATGTACACGCGCAGTTCACTCGTCGACCAAGCTGGTCATTTGCTAATAATTCCAGTTTCCTTCAATAATTAGATCTATATGCTTCGTTAAATCGGAAAGTTTACGATGCTTTTCGTTTATTCCCGCGGGCTGACTCTCCTCCGCGGTAAGAACCTTTCGCAAAAGGGTGCGTTTGCTCGGGACACCTGCGCGAAAGGTCGGGAAGGGACGCAATCTTGCGAGTCGCCGAACGTTTGGTCGTCCTTCAGCATCGAGAGACTCTCGAGAGCGAGGAAAATATAATGCGCGATGCAGATTATAACGTACAGTTTAACGAGCTGCAACTTTGGAATCGTGCGCCTCGGAGAATTTCCCGATGAAACGAATGCGCCAGTGTGAAATATTATTAATAGTGTGTACGGCTTCTTCACATTTCTCCTGACCTCGTCTCACCTTCGGGTGCTTCCCAGACAACCCCGACTTCTGCGGAAGTCGAACCCGACAAGACATCTTCGCCGTATCTCCGAGTTTATTCATCGTGCACTCGCTTCTTCCTCGTACTGTTATTCGACGTTCCTCATTATCGGCAGTGAAAGCATGTAATTTCATCTCGCGTTTACCCTGCGAACGACCAGTGACGTTACGTGCAACGTACTCCACACACGCAGGTTTCGAGTCTACCGAATAATATCGCTAACACCGTTCGTACAACCTTATCCGTTTACCGGCAGCGGCATCATCGTCGCTGAAACGAGAAAAGAAAGAGAAGGAGGAGACGCGACGAAGAAACGGACGGAACGGATGAGAAAATAGAATTTTTTTATTTTTCTTTCTCTTCTTCTCCTTCCTATTTTTCCCATTGAAATCGCGCGGGGAAACCAAATTGAGATAATTCACCGCTGATAAGACGGCAATTTGCGGTAGCCGGGAGAAGAGAGGTCTAAAATTAAGAATGAATTCGGAGACGACGCGAATGCTGCATTTGCCTTGGGACATATTTTCCAGTTATCGCCTCGTCACTGCAGAAACGCGCCCTCTGCCGCACCGCGGGGCAACGTTATCGCGTCGCATTTTGCGAGAAGACATTAAAATTTATCGGGACCTCTCGCACGTGGCGTTTCCGCGGAAAACCGACACTGGCCCAATCATATTTACGGCCAACGCGATCTTTCTCCGCGTCCTTTCCGCGCCGAAACCTCTCGCGACGTTTCGATAATTTACATTCCTGCTGTTTTTTGCGCGACCTCTCCACCGAATTCCACCACGTACCTCTCGAATCGATCGATCGATCGATCGATGTTTGCAAAGGACCGCGCGCCACGAGGATTCAGATCGAAATTCTCTCGCGAAACCTCCGTGAGAAATGATTGCGGGCTTTTAACGAAGTCGCTGATGCACGCGAAATTTACGTTATTAACGCGAACAAAGAGAACGAGAGAGAGAGAGAGAGGGGTCGGTAATTATTACTCGCTGGCTGGAAGATGGAATTGGCTTCGGACGATTCAATCCGTAGAAAAAGAAGCGCGTGTACTACTGATCCAAATTGGCAGTGACCGCTACGAAATGGAATTTCCCTCTTTTGCACACTTTCGAAACTGGCCATGCTACCGAGATATTGGAGGAGCGAGGTGCGAAATGACGAGTAAATATCTCGGTCTCGGAATGGATACCGCATTGCGTCTCGTTCTATCGTCGTACGTCGGTGTTAGAGCGGTCGTCGAGCAACGATACCATTTTTGGGAAGATTCTCATCCGGGGAGAGACGCGTTTTTCGGTGCGAGGAGCATCGGTAATTTTGCATCGCGATAAGACCCGACGATTACCTTGGAGCATTCGCACTGAAAAATGCGAATGCAACTTTCAATCGGAAGAAGAACGCAAACTTTTAACGCGATCTGAACTTCCGTGCACAGCCCGAGGTCTCTTAGCTGGTGAGCAAAGTGCAGCAGGTGCAAAGTAGAATGCGAGGCCATCTGTTAGTCTCGAGATGAAGTAGGTAGACGAACTTTGTGCAGCTACAGATACAGCTGCAGCTTCGACTACTGCCCTGGTCATCGCGCAGCTGATACCAAAGTGCACGTGCATACGAATGATTTTGCTCGAATCCGGGTAGAGTGTTACAAATCCATTTCAAGCGCGATGCGCATTCGTGGAAGCATCGCGCGAATTAAATTTCTCGATAGAAAATAGACCAGTCGACTCTAAATCCGAACTAGGCGATACCAACGCACGATGTCTCGCCCATACGCGAGAGATTCGACGACTCTCATTAGCCTCCGTACGTTTCATAATTATTCGGTAATTTATCATGAAATCGAGTATTTTCGTAAACCATAGAAAATTTACTAGAGATCGCTGGACTTTGCTACTTGGCGCAACTCCTTGCACCTTGATGCTTTCCTGATTTTCGATTAGCTGGAGACACGTGGGAAGAGCATCTCCGCGAGACGAATCTGCATTCTATCATTTTCTCGGAATAAAAACCGTGTGATTAGCGGGGGAGAGAACGGAGGATACTCCGATAAAATTTTCTTAATAGGCTGCCCACGCGTAAGCGCACGAATATTTTGTGTCGATTGTCAAAGACGAGGTGCGTGTTTCGCGCGTTTTGCTCCGCGTATGTTCGATGCACCATGGATGGGTTAGGCAAGATCAATACTGGACCACGCGTGTTTAATTGAACAGAGACAAGACAATATGATGCGAGACATTCCATAATGATACCCAGCCCCTACCTACCTCGCTTCCTTCGCGCGGTTATTGATAATCCATGAATAACTGCGTGATGCACGGCCATGAATTTCTACATCGAAGGATTCTGTCGATAACTCGTTGAAAGAAAAACCATTGAAAGGGACGCGTTAATTCGCGAGACTCAACCTTTCTCTCGATGAAAATAGAAATTAGATCGCTAATTTGGATATTTCCCTCCCGCTTGGCGATACGCAGGAACAATGGGAGGAAGCGATGACGCGTAAGGTTTCCCACACCAGTCGTGGCTATAAAAGTTAATTGAATTTTATAAATAAATCTCGCGCCGTTTATCCCCGTCACTTTTTTGCGTTTGCCATAAAAGTATCGAGGACCCTCGCAAGAGCCATTTCCCAGATACGCTCGTAGGCTTTCGCGTACTGCCGGTTTGACTTCCTGAAGTTGGATCAAGGCGAATCATCCCCTTCCTCGACACACTCTTGCAATGATGAGAAAAGCGCGCGTGGGCATCGATGATCCACGGATACCGCGATGTTCTTCTCCATCGGCTGGACGAACGATCTATCAAACGAGATCGCCCGAACGAGTCCACGTCATTGATCTTCGGACAACCGTAATTTGCGCGACAGGTGGTTGGGCGCGAGAGTCCGAGAGTATCGTCGAATTTTTCCGAAGATTCGATGACTCCGCGAAATGCGCTCCGGTCGGGAAGACGTCGCGGTCTAGTCGAGTTCTCGATGATTTTCCATCGGGTAACTTCGCGAAGGTACCGCGGGATATCAGGATTTTGATGTGGCGTTTAATTAAAAATAATGCAAGACCCTTAAGGCTTTTGGTCATCGGAGAGTCGAGGAATCGCGTGGGCGGCGGCTCGTGGGCGCTCTCACACGCGGACGACCGGTTCGACGAACGCCAGATTACATCGCGTTACACCCCCCTCCCCTCCCCCCGGCCATCGCGTAAGTTTCTGGACCGCTTACCTTTTTTGGTTCCTTGACTTTTCGATCGTCCTCGTCGTCTCCGGGAAAGCGCAGGTTTGTGTCAAAAGTGCAATGAGTACACGGTGCAGGGTGGTCCGCCAACTTTGTCCATGAAAAATAACTCTCGCTCCTTTCGAAAATCCTTGACATTTTTTTGCACGGCATGTCCGCGTTCCATCGATCCTTCTCGCTTACCTTATCTCTCTCGTTTTTGGCTTCTCGATGACGCGAGGCGCCGTTGTGCGCGATAAGAGTCGACAAAAAGCCGAGTGACTTCTCCACGAACGATATTCCCGCGCGCGATAATTCGCCAGGTGTGCAATTAAGGTAAAAGCGGCCGTTCAAGTTTTCATGGAGATATCAAGGTATCACGGCGATAATGGTGATTTCATAAATTTGAATAAATCGCCGAAATGATTGAACAGCGTTTCCGGTTGATGCTTTCAGGGCAATTGCGCTAAAAGATGCATTCAGTGTACCCCGCGCCCCTAAATTTTAGAGGCAGGAGAGATCCGATAACGTTACGGGCGAAACAATATCGCGGCAAACGGCGAAATTAACGGAAGTGCGCAAACAACATTGACGGTACAGGACAACAAATTTGTAGCTGGACCCAGGAGGCGATGGTTCCCGAGGGATCGCCATGTTCGCCATACGTGGCGTGCGTGTAATTGCATTGTTTGCCGCCGTTCTGTTTCGCTCGTCGTTTTCGCTCATGCGTTTCCTCCCTAGGAAAATCTGATCCTCGTCGGCGCGGCGAAACGCCGAAGAACGCGAGTGTTTCACTCGCGAGAAACCAACCAACTCCCCAGCACCTCCTGCGTACGACGCGCAACGCGTCGGAGGCAATGTCGATGGAACGGACCAAAGTTAATTGGACAATTTAACGAGGCGAGTCTCGATATTTGTGCAAACGGCGCAGTCTGTGCGCGCAGGGCGATTAGCGCTGCGCTATTAAACGCGGGGAGGAAACAAATTGTGCAAGGCCACCGAACTTGTGATCCAACCAACCAGGCAGCCGACGTTCGCCCGTGCTGGAATATCGGTGGTGCTCGCGTAGCCGGTGAACTGTCATCGCGTCAAGCGCTTGCAGGTATCACCGATAGACGGCGGAATATGTTTATTAAAAGATTTATCCGATTGAAACAGGGTCATCGGAGCAATGGGGGTATCTTGGTCGTGAACTAGATGGACCGTATCATTGATTATTGAAATTTCATTTAACAACGAGTCGCCGGACGATTCGACTTGACGCAGCAACTGGGACGCGCGACCTAGATACCCCAAAGATCCGTGACACCCGCGAAAATGTGCGACGCCATGTTTGTTCGGCTCTGGTTCCAATGTTGGTCTCCTCTCGTTGGACTAGCAGCGTGGAAGTCGCGGACGGGAACTTGCGACTGCTCTCGAGTATTTGGAAATTGCTCGGAGCGGAACTTCAGCTCGGATATCGAGCTGACTTCGACGAGAAGAAGGATTGTTGGAGCACTTACCTCTCCGAAGTATTGTGAGCCAGGAACGACTTGGGAAGAGATAAGGAGCGCTGATGCGGATCCAGAGACGAGTTCCCCGTCAAAGAGTCCTCCCTCCTCGTCGGAGCACTTCCGGGTCTCGATAGCATCCCGTCTTTGGGTGGTTCCATCAAAGTTTTCAGAGATCCAATGACCGCGTCCTCTATCGGCGTTGACGCGGCAGAACCCTTCGCGTTCCTGGGACTTTTCGTAACAGTCCGATCGGAGGTGGTGGTCCAGATATCGCTGTTGGACGACGAAGACGTGGTGGTGGACGAGGACAGCACGAATCCGCTGGACGATCTGTTAATTGCGTTCTTGCCATGTTGAACGGGGGACACTTTCCTGTCCTTGCCATCGCCGCCATCGAAATTATTGGCAAACTCCGGTTTCCGGTACACGCGTTGAGGGGGTTGATCCCTCTTCTCAGGACCGGAAACGTGCCCATTGGCGGACTCCAGGGGTGACCAGCGGTTTCGCGGTTTTAGAACTCCCTTGGGAGGTCGATCCTGGTACTTGTTCACTCCAGGATTGCCGTGCTCGCGATTCGAGCGATTCTTCCTGGAATTATCCCTCTCCTTCAGCTCCCTCTCGTCCATTCTTTCCAGCGAAGCTGGAGACGAGCAGGTACTGGCCCTCCCACTGTAATTGTTAACGTCGTTGGCCAGTCTTTGGTGATCCGGGTAACTCTGAGACAATTTCATGAACACTGGAGCCTGATTAGGGGAGTATATAGTGTCCCTCTGAGAACAATGGGGCCAGAAATCGCACGTACTGCTGTTACAGCGTAATTTTGTATCCGAGCTTGTGGAGAATTCACTGCTGGACGATGCTTGGTTCACGTTTGGTGTAGTTGCACCTCGCTGAAGTGTTCTGGGTCTTCTGTTCTGTTGTTGTTGCTGTTGCTGTTGCTGCTGTTGTTGCTGCTGCTGCTGTTGCTGTAACGAAACACTGTTACCTTTGGATGATATGAAATAAACGTCGTAGGTGCTCGTTGCGTTTGTACGACGTTGCTCCTGTCCATCTTCCCTGCGGTCGAAGCGTTCGGCTGTTAGTGGCTTGCTGGGTCTTCTGCGAGTACCGTACAAGTACTCGGTAACAGCCTCGGTTTCTCGTCGGAACTCCTCGCTATCCATTCCAAGAGCGTTATCCGTCGATTGAGCTTTCCCTGCGCGGATCAAATTCAACACTTGAGTCTACTTGTTGGAGCCTACTTTGCTATTTACAGTTAAAGCTACTTCCCGAAACTTAACTACAATGTAAGCACTAAATATTATTCGTACGAAAGATCGCTCTTGCGTGGGCGAGGCAAAGACCTTCGAAGGTGAGCGTTTCGATAAGTATCCCGAATGTTAAGCGACTGTTGGCCAACAGTTTACAGCATCGATTTGTTTTTCGCAATATCGCAATGGCCCACCTTCCCAAGATTTGAGCAATAATCGAATTTCTACATGGACTTACTGGTAGACAGTTGATGACGCTTGGACCTGTCACTTCCACGATCATTGGGAGCCTTAACGGTTACCCTGTGAGACTTATTGGGTTCCCTGGAATGGTCCCTGATTGGTTGGGCAATGCTAGTTCCAGGCGACCTCTTCTCCGGCAACTGAAGGCTCCGGGATCTTCGAACTCTGGACTGCAAGGAGTCCGGCGAAGCCTGAGTGGTCCTGGAGTTTTGGTGCTGTCTACTCGCGTTTGTGCATCTTAATGAGTTCGGAGTCGTCGAACGAGCCTGCCTGTCGGTGCTACTGGAGGATCCGGACTCAGAAGTACCTGGAGACCTTCGCAATCCTTGCTGACTCCGGTGATGCCGGCCTTGCCTGCTCGATGGAGAGATTCTCTCTCCGTTAGCTCGAATCGACTCGCTGGAAGAGTTCAACGCCAGAAGAGACGAAGAAAGCATGCTCAGATGCATGGAAGAAGTGGGGTTGTCATCCTCGTCGCCATCCTCGTAGCCCTCGATGGAAGAGTCCGTGTTTTCGGCCAACCTTGGCATCGTGGAGGATCTATTGATGCAACTGTCCAAACTCCGAACTCCCATTGACGACGAGGAAGAAGAGGAAGACTCGATATGGCGCTGAGCAAATTGCGACCTTCGCGAGGACGTTTGGTCCTCCAATGATTTAGCTTGCGCCATTCGATACTGCTGCTGCTGCTGCTGCTGCTGCTGTTGCTGCTGACTGTTCGGAGGACCCTGTCTGCGCGACCTGGTGACGGAGGCATTGGAGGATTTCCTAGCCGAGGATGGCAAGGAACTCCAGCTTATCTGGACAGGCGGGGAGGAGGGGTTCATGATGTCACTGTCTATAGCATTCGTTCGCATCAAGCACTTGGCGTAACCACTGCGACTGGAATGCCTCAAGGACAATGATTTTCTACCTTCGTCGTCCTGAAAGGCAGGCGGTGGGGAGATGATGGGTGTGATGGACGGGGGTGAAGAGGACTCGGGGATGCTGCGGGAAGCGGAGTAGGAGTACGCGCTGGAGCCACCAACGACTGGCTCGTATTCCTGATCGTGGAGAGCCAGGAAGTCTGGTCTCTGGCCGTCCAGTCTGGAGAAGTCTGGGGGGCACTTTCCCGGCTCGCTGTTGCTGCAGTGGTATTCGGCTAGCTTGACTGGAACTCTTCGGGGTAATGGCAACGTTCCGGTTGTGGCGGTGACTAGATTGGGCTCGTAATTGATTGTTCTTCGATCGTCCAGAGACCTTTGCTGTACCTGGACCCATCCTGACCGGTTTAAGTAGACCCCGACCACCTCTCCATCGCCCCATCTCACGGGCGATAGCTCGCGGCTGCAATTACCACTGACAAATAGCTCCCCGGAGGTGCCGCCACTTCCCGATAAGAACGAATTCGTAGCTTCCCGACGTCGCGAGCTCGGCACCTGTTTCGGAGAGAGAGAGAAAAAAAACCATTTGTGCGATTCGCGCGTTACGCTCGTCCACATTACCGGACGAGTCCAACTTCGGGGTAGCTCGTAGGAGCGAGTGGGCGAATTTCTACAGTCGTCGGGTCACGAGGAACCCACTTGACCTCTCCCGCGAGCTAAAACGCGCAAAGGACATTCCATCGGTATTGACAGTACACTCGTGTGTGCTCGCGCGTGTTTTCCCCCGACCAAACGGAGAGATGAAATTTTCAGGGATGTCTTTGATATTACAGTGGGAAAAATGTCTATGTCGTATAACGTCAATGGGGTAGAAAAGAAGAAGAGAGAAAAGAGAGGTGAGTACCTGGCGATGCTGTTTCAAGCTGGACGTCACCGGCGCCGTGGCTGTCCCGTCGTGACGTTTCAAGGACGGTATCGAACTCCCACGTGTGTAAGAGCCACGTGAGTTTCCGGTGGGTTTGCCTTTAACGCTGGATTGGCTTTTGTTGCTGCCGACGCTGTAGGCCGAGCCCTGCGAGCCAACTTCCCATGGATCGGAAGCGCCACGTAGGTGCAGGATCGAGACATTCGGGCCCCTGAAAGAGAAACGTCGAACTTCGAATCTCTGACCTCGACACCCACGAGGAGCCTCGGCCTCTCCTCTCTCTGGCGGCGATTCCCCTCCCACCGATCTAACGCCTGTTACGCGCAAAAATTAATTCAAATCCTCCAGAAACCCGGTTCTCTCCTCTTGGCTTAATTCGAGCAAAGTGCATCTTTTACGACGTAGAAGGGAATAGGCGATTCCAGTGATATCCAATCTCCGTACGAGTCCTCTCTCCTCTCCCTTTTTATGCTTGTAGCGCGACGTAACTGGAATACGGCTTCTCCCTCGACATCGCAAATGCCTGGAAACATCCCGGCCCTTGCCGGGGACCGGAGGAGAAACGAGACGCGGATGTGTTTAACGAGAAAAAAAATGGCGGGAAAAATCACGAAAGACGGAGTCGCGTGCGAATGAGTCAAGAAATTGCAGGAGCCATCGACTGGGACGACTCGACCTTGGCTTTTGGTTTGGATCCTCGTGGGTAGCAATTCGGTCGTTGGCATGGATGCGCCTTGTTGGTTGGTTAAGTACCGAGGAGAGTTGGCGACGGAGTTCAGTCAGCATTTCGTAAGTTGCTTCCTGACCGATTGCAGGTTCAGGACCGCGTATTAAGGAGTTATTTAGCATACGAAAGCCATGTAGGGTCATTCAGGTGTTGCTGACTGGATAATACGGAATCAAATATGCTAATAAGATCGATCATGCTAGGCAAGTTACGTCACGGTACGCCACTACGGTCAATGGATTCACCTCCTTCGTCAACATCACGTGCGATTCATTCCTCCTCCTCATTATTTATTTATGATCCACGCTGTGAAAAGCAACGTCTACCATTACTCGTGTACGATTCTTCGCTATTAATCGAATTAGCACGTTCATCGTCGATGATAGATTCATTCTCCCTCTAGCTTTTCACCCTGCCCCGACCCCGGCACCACTGTCAAGTTGACATTACCTCTGACAGCCAGTGGAAGTGGACAAAATGCCAAGCACTTGGAGTTTTCGTTGGCGGAACTTTTTCCATGGGGGTCGAAGCTCCAACGATACAAAGAGCCCTGATTTCTGCTGTTGTTTGTCAGCGTAATGGCTTCTGCCGAATCTCGCCGCTGTCCCAAATACTCAAATTTAGAAATCTAACGAATTCTATACAATCGAATCAATTTGCTCGCAACGAAAGCCAGCTTATTTTGGAAATGGTCTGTGTTCCATTATTAGTTTGGGAAGGGCTAAAGTCAGCCACGACGTTCGTTCGAAAATAGTCGAATGATTCGACAATGGATAATCATTAGGGGGAACTGTCCGCTGACAATTTTCACGCCTTTTCTCAGCAAGGATCGATACGCGGTGTATTATGGGCTGGCCAATCAGAGCCGGTCCGAGGGTGAAAGACGCCGAAAGCGAGCATTATTCCCCGGTAAACTATCGAAGCGACCGATTTAATGATCCCAGACTAATTACATTTACCTTTTTATCGACATGCCGAGGAAATTGTCCAAGCTCTCCGTGATATACACTCTAACGCAATTATCTCACTTCCAGGGCAATAATGGAGAATTTTTCCGAAAGCATTTCCTACTTCGCGTTAAGGTTTTATTAGCTTTCGACGGGACCTCCTAGCCTGTAAACTAAACAAGCGCACAAACACACGCGCGCACACACTTGTAATCGTAGCACAACTTTCAGCACTTAATCACGAACCGACGTGGAATCGTTAAAAAAACGGCACTATTTTATTTGCACGAATTCACGCACTAATTAAATCATCCAACGTTTTGCCGTTAGTTGACCGCGGTCCGCGCGCGTGGGTGTATGTGTGCACTTGAATCGATGTACCTTCTCATGACGGAAAGAATTATTAGGCGTGCAATAATAATTTCATAGAACGGTAACCGGAATTGCAGTAGTTGTTCCAACGTAATATATCCTTTTGAGCCGTGACCTCCCGTGAGAGTGTAATCGCGAGAGATACATGAGAAAATTAAATCCCTTTGGAAGAATAACGTTTGCTCGATGACTGGCCATAGAAAAACTGAGGAGAGCAGAAGCGTCGAAGAGGGGGAAGAGTGGGTTCGTCAAGTTCGTCAGGTTCATCGACTGATAGATCGGTTGACGTCAAGGGTAGGGAGGAGGAGGAGGAGGAGGAGGAGGCTGAAATTGGGGAGAGAGTTTTCGAAAGGTCTTAAGTTTTTCCAGTTCATTCGGGGAGTCCTCCGAGTCCACTGGATGCGAGGGTAAACGAGCAATGCCAGTCGGGGGTAGGTACCGCGGGAAGTTGTCGTAGAATCCCCGTTGGTCTTCATGAAAGTTGCATCCGAGATAAACGCGATCAAAGTCTACGAGAAGTAGAAGGAAAGAACAAACAAGGGACATCGGGGATTCTCTCCGTAAACCCGATGCCACCTCAAATAATGGCTACTTTCCTCTTTATTGCCTTTACTTTTTATTAGAATCTCGCGAAAAGTCCACACACGCTTTCCACGCTTTATATTCCATTTCCCCCTTTGCTTCGCTTCGCCTCCGGCAAATGACTCGTAAAATTAACGACGACTCTAAATCAGGCATCGCCGTTACCGATTCGCGTATCGCAACATTTTCATTTAGTCATGGTGAAGTTACATCGGGAGGATGGGGGGGGGGGGGGTTCGGTCAAAGGACGAGTCTCCGGAGAAATGGATGGCGCCAGTACGAAGTCGAGGAATCAAATATTTTTTTTCGAGTTTAACGGTAAACGTTCCATCGAATCACGCAATTCCGTTTGTTCTTTTTGGCTCCGAAGGTACATCGACTCTCGTTCCACCGCAGAGATTCTCCTCCGTCGAAAAATGAGAGGAGACGGGAGAAAGAGGGTGGGGGGTATCGAGAGGGGAAAAACGGCAAGAAAAAGAGAAAAAAAAAACTGACGCGAGTACACGTACTGCATTTTTAATTCCAAAGAGTTACGAACCTCCTTTCTCGAGTGCAATGGGTAAAACCGTGAAAATGTCATTAGCGTTCGGCAAATGCTCTCGTTTCAGCGCGACGACACTGATCATTTATATCGATACAAATTTACGCTTAATCGAGTCTTGCTGTTAACAAAACTGATCGACTGATTCCACGTTGGAATTAATCAACGTTTTCGCCATAGCGATCGTTTCCGTCAACGCGTTTTCCACAATGAAATATCGCGACGCGATAAAACACCTCTGTCACTTTCCAAACATTCGGCGAATTTTCCAAAGCTCTACTCGCGTTCAAGGTCAGTTTCTAAGAAAGACCTTGAGTCCTAATCGATCGACGAAGGTGGAGGTGCGGAGGAGCAGGCTGTATAGAGGAAAAAAAGGAGAGGCAGCAGCAGCAGAAGAAGAAGAAGAAGAAGAAGAAGAAGAAGAAGAAGAGAAGGAGGAGAAAGATCCGAATTTACCTGTCGGAATGCGAGCCGGTGATCTCGGCAGGATCCGCGGCGGGACTGAGTCGTCGTGGAGGTAGGGCGGGAGGTTGGTTGGGTCCTACCGCCACCGCTGCCACCGCTCCGGCCGTGAGAGAAGCCACGCGTGGGCCTTCCTCGCTGCTGTGTTGCCTCGAAGATTGGGAGCCCTGGGACAACCAGCGCCGGTTACCCCGTTCACCTCCGGAAGACCCTGGGTGTTGCTGCTGCTGCTGCTGCTGTTGGCCCGTGATGCTGCCTCCGCCATCCAACGAGGTGCTCTGTCAACGTACCAACGGACCACTTGCGATCATTTGCGCGCTACCAACGATAAGCCGAACTTCGACGAGACCCACGGTTGAAGCGCGTCCAAGGTCATGCATCGAAATGTCCTGGATAGCCTGGAATGTGCTGGAAAAGTCCTGGAAATGTGCTGACGTGAAAGACGCCACGTATCCGCGGGACCGCGAGACTCCCAGTTCCTGCCGAGAACTCTTCATCTTACCCAAAGACAAGCGCCGGTTGATAAACTTCAGCTTCGGGACCCTTCGAGACGAAGAGACGCACGCTTTTCCTCGTCCACTGTCCGCGTGAGGTTAACGAGCTATTTTCGTCGAACTCATCCTGCTTTTGCTCCCTCGCTCGCTTTCTCCCATGAAAATCGATAGTGCCTCACCTCGCGCGCTCTCCCGCAGACTCTCGGACATTCCCGAGGAATCGCTCGAGCCTGGTCCGACCGCGTTTCCACAGAGATCGGTGCGCAACGAGCATCGTCGTCCTTGAACGTTGACGCGTTTTTCGCCAATGGAATGCGGACAGTTCGAGACGAACGGGGGAAAACTCCTAGCGATCAAGTTCCACGCGGACGAAGACCGTGGCTCGATAGCGAGGACCTCTCTGAAATCTCCATTATCCTTTTTCCATTGAAGGATTTTCGAATCCTTCGATCGACCGACAGAGAGGGGGGGGGGATAAACGGGGGAGCAAGAGCAATTAACGGGGATAATGAGAGAGGACTCGATTGGGCGTGGATATCGACAACGTTGATGGAACTATTTGTAGTTTTCGGATGAAACGCGTGACGGGCGTACGACGGAAGGTTGATTCGATCGGTATTACGCGAGAAAGGCGGGTCATGGTGGCCGCCATCGCTGTGACACACTGTACGCAAGAGACTGCGACTGCTTCTACTTCCAAATACGGTAGAAGCACGTAGCACAACAGTTATGGTGACCGGCTGCGCAACTCTCGGGATGAAAGTATCTTTATTCTCGAATACGCTTACACACTTGGGCCCAATCTGCTGCGTCCTCTCGCTCTGTCCCTCTCTCCCTCTCCTCCTCTCGCTCCCTTTGCCCATTCGATGCGGGCCCAGACTCCGCGCAAAGCTTTATACGGTACCGCTTGATTCCACGCTCCAATTTGATCACCTCCAGCAGCCTGCGAACGAGCCCATCACTTTCCAATGACATCCTTTAGGGTAGCCGGTTCGTCCCCCGCACCTCCTCGCCTCTCCGCAGCTCGCCAAACTTTTCCGCGCGTCGTGGTCATCGTTACCGCCATCATCGTCATCGCGGTACGTTGCGTCGCGGCTCGCGTAATGCGACCGGAAGTGGAAGAAGGTCGAGTTTTAGGGGATGCGCGAGGGAAACGGACCTTTGCTGGTTTTTTCGTCGGTCCGTGTCGGGCGGTGAAGGACTCTTGGAAGTTTCGTGGAAAAACTTAGCGCAGGTACTTACGTTCAGATGGTTCTTCCTGGACATGATGGAGGAGTCCTGAGAAGAGGATTCCCGGGAGTAATGTCTGCCGAACATCTCGGCCAGCTTCGATCTGCCAGCGGCGGCCTTCGACTTGGCCTTGGGCGATCTGTCGGAAGCATTAACCAGGTTGGGATTGCTGCTCTTCCGTTCGGGGAACACCAAGTGCTCTATGTTCGCCGTGTAAGCCGGGTCGCTCCTGACGATGTCCTGCAGGATCGCCCGGGCGCTGGGTCCGCCATTGCTGCAAAATACGAGGGACCGGAGGGTCAATGATTTTCCCGGAGCCGCTAGACCGTCGCCGCTCGTTCCCCGTTTTCCGCTGAAAACTTTCGAGAGATTCTCAGGAGCCCCGCAAGGGAAATTTGTGGTTTGCCACGGAAGAATGATATTCCAGGGGCCTCCTGGAAGTTCCGGGGAAGAGCCGCCAGAAATTTCCCTCGCTTGGGATTCCTCGCTGGTACATCACGACCCCGTTGATGCTCTCCCTCGAACCTGTGATCGATGTTGCCCGGTGTGTTCTCCAGGATGAAATGCGGGCAAAAAAGAATCCGCCGAGCTTAATGGAGCGGTAGGGGCGTCAAGGTCTTCTTCTTCTTCTTTCGGCAGGGCTCACCGATTCTTCGCGAGACATTGAAAAGACGAGCGGCGGAAGCTGAAAGAGACCGAGCGACGTTTCGCGGGGGGAGCAAGAACAAAAGGGCTGTCTGCGCTGCGGGTTGAAGTAAACAGCGAAAGCCACGTCGTGCTGCGTTGCGGCGCCTCCCCCGCAACGCGTGTAATTCACTTTCAAAAAAGGGTTAATTATGCAGCCTCGCTGATGACGTTGTAATCTCGTATAGGGGCTCTGCTCGCTATCGTCACCACCCCTTCCCCGCACGCCCGTCACATTAATTTTTTTAGCGATCCCTCAAAAATTATAAAACCCAACAAGATTACCGCGAAAAACTCTGCGAAGGGAAAACTTCGCCCTAATGGCGCGATGTCCTTGAATGCGCGTTCCGTGTCGAAGATTCGGTTTGAACTATATTCTATTAATTTGTTGCGCGAGTGTACCGAACCGTACGAGTCGAAGAATCGATACACGGCAATTTATCGAAGGAAAAACTGATAATGGTCTCAGTCGGGAAGGTCATAAAGCGTTTTTTCTTCGTGGTTGCTCATGGCGCTGACGCTAGCTTACGCGGGGGTAGTTTATGGGCTTGTGCGTTTTGATGAATCGAAGGATGTATCCGGACTTCAATTTTCAGTAGTGTTAGTAGAGAAAGAGAGAGAGACTTTTACGATAATAAAAGTCGAGAAGAAGAAAGTTCCATCGAGACGATTAAGGCTTTTTATTGATAACTTTGTCAGAGATAAGCTTTTATCAGAGGAGAAGAGCTGGTAGCCTCATACCTGGGGGGGAAGCCATGGGTTGCCCTTTGACCGCGTCTCTTGCTGCTGCCACGGCCTGGTTTGATGTTGGTTGTCTGTGCGAGATGCAGCACTCGGGCGTGATGCTGCCGCAATAATGGATCGTCTCGCAGATTCATTCTATCCTGAGCATCCGAAACCCTCTGGATTCAGCATCCTGGAACAGCAATACCATCAAACGTTTAATATCAGCCTCCACCACTCACGCTAATCCTTGTAATAAGCTTTTCTCTTAAAGTCTCGATCGAATTATCGCGCGATATGCGATAACGTTGAATGAATCCAGAGGTATCGCACCATCGATAAATCTCGCTCCCATTAAACCCCCATCAGTCGTGTTCTGTTTGCGGCAGTGGGATATATTCTCTTTATAATCTCGGGATTGCAAGAGTTGTCAAAGTAAAACGTTTTACTTTTGAGAATACTGGCTATATCACTGGCCAGCACGAGCAGTTGATTTTCAAAATAATAATGAAAAGTTACGTCGTCACGGTGGGAAACCACTGAATATAGCTCCGATTGGTCGGAGCTATATACGATTGGCGTTAGAAATATCACATCTGTTCGAAACTGTACGTTCGCCGATAATCCGTTAACGCGCTTTCAGTTTGATCGGTGATTTTATTAAGGCAATCTCCACGTGGGAAAAGTTGTTGGATTATTTGTCAAATCGCGCGTGGGAGAGAGGTCATTAATCAAAAATTTTGCACTGGTTGCAAATCAGAGAGAAGAGGAGAAAAGGAAAAAAAACCTACGAGAATTAGACAGTGGGAGAGTGCGAGCAGTTTTCTTAAATCTATGACGAATGTGTCTCCTCCCTTATTGTCTATTTTGACGTAGATTAATGGGTGGTCGGATGATAAAAGAGCTTGGAAGCTAATTTCAAGGAAAAGCCAGCGGAGCGATTATCACCAGGTTCATATTTTGCATATTATTAAAACCGAGGTAAAAATAACGCGTGTGCAGAATCAATGTTCCTCTATCGGGCTACAAAATTCAAACAGATCGCTGTGTTCCCTCTTAAAGAGCTCGCCTCATTGAAGACTGCGACAAATTGGACAATTCGAATTCGAGCTAAGTTTCCAGCTTGAAAAATCCCTTAAATATCACCCCGGGTAAACTGATCCTTCTAAGGGCAAAGTAAATTATGCGAAGCAAGTTTGGAGGAAGTAAGGGGTTCAGGAGGCGGCGGCACGTGGCAAATAATTATGGGATAGATGGGAACGAGATTAAATTTGCAAGGGATTCAAAGTTAGCGTCTTCCTCATTGGGTTATATCCGAAAATTCCCTTGAATTGGGGGATGATAAAAATTTAACGTCGCAGGCTTCGCCTTTTTTCCACCAAACACCGACGTACCATCGCAATTTCATCTTTCTCGCTCTTTATCGGAGTGGAGCTTCCCTCGCTCGGAAATTCTTTCCTCCGGCAAACTGCTAATTATAAAATGAAGAATCCGAAGAATCTGCGAAACAAAAAAGCACCCCTTGCGAAGCCTAACAAGCGTCTTCTCCTCGGAGAGCGATCCAAAACACACCTATTGCTCGATCGGAAATCAAAGCCCACTTTTAATTACGCGAAGCGAAGCATTTTCCCAAACGAGATAACGCAAGTGGAGAAGCGATAGACGCTTATCAGATAACGCTCTCCTTAGATAGCCGAGATAACGGGTTTGCCCTTTTTAGAGGAAGAGTGGGGATTTTCCGACTACGGCGTATAGTTTTTGGCCGGAGGAGTGATTGAGAATCTAATATTGAAACTATTCCACGTAGAGTTCCGAGAGTGGCCGGTGGTGCAGGGAGTAGCGAGGATGCGCGTGGATTGTGCAAGCATTTCTGACTTCCGGTTCGTGTTGCGCTTAATGTTTTAGGGGCGTGGTAAGGAGAGTGGGATGGATGATCGTGCGACAGAAGAGATTCCCTCGCTCGCGAGCTTTAATGCCATAAAGAATGGATAACTTTGAGAAGAAACCCTCCTCCAACCCCGTATCCTCTCTCCCCTCGCCGTTCGTTACCCCTTCGTAAGGTACATCAGCTTCGATATATCTCTATCGGGAGAGAAAACGGATGTACCTACATAACTCACTGCTCTAAATATACCATTTGTCCTCAGTTGTGAATTTTTCTCGTTCGTGGCACGCGGCTATATCGGCTGAGTTATATTTCGGGAAAAAGATGAAAAATTTCCCCGTAGTATTTCGGAATGGAAGAAGGTGATTCGGAAGCTCGATAGGTTTGACTGACGGAGAGCAACCGGCTGTTGAAACCTCGCTGGTAGAATAGAATTCCCTGGCATCCCAAACTCGTTGTTCCGATTGCTCGAAAAGTTTCGCCCGATACCACGCGATCAGCGCGCAGTTGCTTCTCAGTTTGTTTCTAATTTGGAATATTTCAATGCTCCCCCGACAGACGAGAGCGTTCTGACCAGTTTCGGCGGTTCCCTTTTTCAAGGACGACGGATTTCCCAGGGATGAAAGCCTGGAGCTTGCATAAGCTCCGTTTCAGCGCGTAATTGCGCGGTTGTTCGTTGGCGAGGCAGCAACAACAAGTCCATTAGTCGCCGCTGTTGTTATCGGTGAGGGTGTTGCCGATGGCAGTGGCAGGGGAACTTTCTCGACTTCTCGCTACCGGAAACGAGATTTTCACGGGGTCGTAGCTGAAATTCGGATTACGCGTGAAAACCGACGCTTTCGAAGAGCTTTCGAAGACGCTCGAAGGTCGCTCGAGAAAGTCGGGAAACGATCCGGGATGCAAAGTAAAGTCCAGAGGCAGCTTCGTCGGGTCGACCGGTAAACTTAAAACGGCCATCGCTGCGAAGGCCTTCTCCAAAATGGAGAAGAACGTATCTCAGGTTCAGTTCTGTGCAAAGTAGAACCGAAGATACCCTCGGCAGCTCCTCGTTTTTACAGTGCTGCATCCTTGACGACGATCGGAGATCTCTGAAATGGTGCTCGGTGAAAACTTTCGCGAACTTTATGGATTGGGACAGCCGGCACAACTCGTTAAACCAAATACCATTCCAATTTGGCTCGAGGAAAAGATTGGCAGCCACTAAAAGTTTCAAGACAATGCCATGAAAGCTGTACCATCCGTCATTTCCGCACATTCATAGCCTGCCTGCCTTTTTATGATTAATAAAAAGCAAGATTATCGGTTAAAATTTTTACCTCCATCTGCCCTAACCAGAAACGCGTTGCGGGATAAGTGATAATGACGACCAGCGTGAAACTGGCATTGCCTTAATTAGCATTCCAAACTTATTTTTTCTACGGTGTGTAACGATTAGAACTCCATATCTTGGCTGTACGTTACCGACGATGAATGGGAATGTAAGCGATGGAAGGAAACGCGGAAGGAAACCAATTAGAATTTTCATGCTACGTTCATTTCGTCCACTGGGGTTTAAGGGGAGACGACGCCGTGCAATAAACTCGCGAGTCGTGAAAAAATTTACGATCGCCAAGTTAGCGACAGATCGAACATAATGCGTTGGAGATATCGCTTCAGTCTTTTCCATTATAATTTGTGCGTCGCGCTCTTTCGTCTTATGGTTATCGAATATTATCACCGTGGGACCACCACCAATCTCTCGCCATGGTTAACTTCTCTGGTATTTTAGAAACTTGTTACTTTTGTGTCTGTTTTGGAGGAAAATCCTTTTATGGCACTCACAGATAACGATGAATCTACTTTTCCTCTATCTTTATTTTCATGAATCACAGCGTTGATCCACGCTCCTCCGAGATTTGCAGAGTTTTATCAGCATTAGCTCCGAACACTGCATTTGTTGTTTAAACGTGCTATTCGTAATTAGCGATGCTTAATTGATGTTCGCTAATTGGTCATCAATCGGTACAAATATTTAATCGAACGTGCAGAATTTCCACCCAAAGCCTCTTGATTTATTAAAACCAGTGACAGCGTCGGGGCAATTCAGCTGCGAAACTTGATTTCCTAGGGTGCCCCCATTAAAGAGTAAAAGTAAGCGAGTAACTATGCGTCTAAAGTTCGCCAGGAAGATTTATCGGATGATTTGAATTCGAAGGATTCGATCCTTCATTTTGAAATTCCGCGCTGTCATTCGCGGGGAAAAGCTTGGTAATTTGAAGGAGTACGAGCAAAAAAAAAGAAGAGAAAGAAGAAGAAGAAGCAGAAGAAGAAGAGGGAAGAGCACGCACGTGTCGCCCACAGGAGAGAAACACTTGAGTCTAGCAGAGGGTCCCTCGTGCTTAGCATTTTATCTCGCGCATCGGACCTATAGTATTAAACGGGGTCACGTACACCAATAACCCAGATCTGGATTCCCCGAGCATGTGTTTTAGGAGCACTACCAGTACCCGGGAGGAGCTTACGTCCACGCGGCAAAAAATCTAACAAGCGGAAAGACGCAAATCCTCGGGCCAGATGTTGTTCGTGGTGAAATCGCCGAGATCGCTGAGCTTCGATGAAAATTCAGCAAAATCCAAAGAGTCGACGATTAAAAACGATCTCACGAATCATTGTCTTTTGCGAACCGGAAGACCCCCCCACCCCTCTCCCCTGTTCTCTCGACGATGGACCTAACGCGATGATGAAGATTAACCGCGTCGATTTTGATTGAATCGATATCTGGGATTTCCTTCTGTACTGGTAGCATTATGATAAAAGCTCCCAAGGCCACTCTGGGGAAAGCTTTGACACGACTGACAGAGAATTTGCTTATCCCGAAAGCTCTCGTATAAGTTTTACCGGTGGACTTTTGATATCTCGCCGTTTTCCTCTACTTTTTTCACTGGCGGTCGTGTTCCTTTTTCCAAGTATATCCCGAAAGTCGAAAGGTCCTGCTACTCGAGCTCTCTCCCGATATTCGCCAATAATCGATTGTAACCTGGTGGAGGAGTGTATTTTTCAACGGACTGAAAATCCAAGCTTTTATTTTGATTGATAAATTAGGTAAGCAGGAGTGTCAACTTGTCATTGCCGAAGGACACGTGAAAAGGCTCGTTCAACGGGATCATTGAATCAGGGAGTCAGGATACGTGGGTTCAGGAGATCGAGCGATGCTTCGATGAATTTCAATGGAGCACCATTAACCAGTCCCATCGATGGCTGCCTCTTTTTCAGCAGGCTTTACGTTACCATGACAACGGCAAGACGACGACGAAGATGACGACGACGACGACGACGACGACGACGATGAATTAACGGGATAACATCCCGTTTCCGTACTGTTTCCATTTCTCAATAAAGAAGCTTTTCAAGGAAAAAATTGTTCCACGTGAAATTTTCTTATCCCTTCCGTCTAGCCGATATTACGGAGTTCGCAAACGTTTCGCGTGCATGAAAAGCGCGTTTTATTAAATCGTTCTGCTACGATTCGTGGTGCTCGCTGCTCTCTAATAAATAAAGCGCTTTTCATTACGATGCATTTGTGAAACGCCGCTCTTATTTAGATTTTATGCGAGAGTTATAAATAAATGAAGAGGCAGTATTTATACTGTTTTTGATATAACGACGAGGAGCGGACGAGAGAAAGTCTTTAATATTTCAAGAGAAGCGCGCGCGCGCGCGAAAAAGAAAGAAAGAGAGAGAGAGAGGAGTCGAAGCCTGAAAGATATAAACCGAAAGGGTTGCTTTGATGAATCGGAAAAATGCGAGGTTATCGAGAAGCAATTGCTGGCCAGAGAATTTTCATCCGTTCCAGGGAAGAGAAGTATAAACGATACGAAAGAGAAAACTTGCTATCGCTGTATGATATTTTCAGGCAGTCGAATAAATTTAATCCAGTAGCCGCCATGCAAATTCAGACATTGGTAGGGGAGAGTCGCGGAAAGGCAATTTTATTAAAGCCGAGGAGGGCTGGCAAGTGGATCGGGGTGAGAAGTTGCGGGGGTGAGATCAATTCTCACGCGCTACCGCCCCCGAGGGCAAAACCCTTTTCCATTCTATACTCGAGGGGGTGGCAATTCGCGACCTTGGCGAGTCCCATGGTTGGGCCGAAGCTCCAGCGAATCCCAACTGGAAAAATATTTATATTTCACCGCGGGGTCTGGGGAGGGGAGGGTGTAAGAGGTACCGTAGAAAACCCGAAGAAACAGGGTCGGGGGACCTTTAATCGTCCTTAATGCGTAGGCGCAATTTCCATTCGTCAGCGGTATTTTGCGAGAGAAAGAGGAACGTGGGGGAGGGTGTGTGGAATGGTGAATAGGGAGAGGGAGGAAGACAGTTTGAATGGAAGGGCTCCACTCCCGATACAATAGGACCGCGAAGAGCTTTGGCTGTTCGTGTGACTCCGCGCGTGCGAGTATGCGTCGAAGACTCGTACTCTCGCGGTTTGCAAGATCCGCTGACGCATGCTGATGCGATCTTTTGTAGGGAATTGGATTTGTGTTCTCTCGCGCTCCCACCACCCTCGTAGATCTTTTGTGTATCCCCGTAAATTCGGTCGCGACCGCAAATGTTCTGCCCCCGGACAGCCGGAGGAACCGGAAATCCCAGCAGCGAATTTCGCAAAGTTCTCGAAGACATCTTGACTGAAGAGAGAGAGAGAGAGAGGGAAAGACCCCCGTGAAAACTCTGAGCTTCGCGGAAACTGCGCGAATTACGAAGGGAGATAGGACGAGGGTGAGGGGGTAGTTCGTCGAAAGCGTTTTACTCGCTAGGACGACAAAAGACTTTTATGGGGATCGAAGGAGATTGAGAGATGGTAGCTTGACCCATGCACAGAATTAATATTAACGGGTGCCGCCAAAATGTTTCCGAAGTGTTGGCACCGGCGACGAGGACCGACTAATTAATAACGCGATCTCTTCGAAACTGCGAGGTCCTCGGGACCGAAGCAAACTTTGGGTACTCGGTAGGTTATGCGGAACCCCCGATGATTTCCCCATGGAATTCAGCGGAAATTCGTCCAGCCTCTATTGGAAACTCAAGAGTATCCTTCGGATGCCTCGTGACGCTACGGAGGAAGATCAAGAGCTTCCGCGCGCGAACGAGCGAAAGCTCCGCTCGCGGATCGTCGCGCGCACCTTGAAAGAGTTTCCAGGGTACCACAAGGACGACGGACCCTTGTGTTGAAAGTTATCCTCATTGTCCAGGTTGATTTTGGTCGGCCATACGTGAACGGTTCGAGTTGGGAGTTCCGCTTGCGAGTTTGGCGGTGGGTTTCCGTGATTTCAGGCGTGAAGAGATTTCACGATGGCGTTACACGGATGGCGGACGAGTAGGGCGAGGGCGAAGGCGGGGGCGAGGGCAAGGACGAGGACGAGGGCGCCCAAGTGTAGAAATGTCGAGCGAGCGAGTTGATCGTATCGAGATACGCCATACCTGCTGCTTGCCTGCAGGCTGCCTTCGGGCGACTCAACTCCATCGCCAAACTAAATTCGCCCACAACTTCGAGTGCGGGCCCACTCGAATGGCACAGAAGATCTCTGTTAAACGCCACCGGTGGAATAATTCAACCGCATCGTCAATTAGAAACCAATAAAGAACCTTATCATGCGATCGAGCGAGCGAACGAGCTTTGCATTCGCAAGTTCCGAATAAGCCGATGCTCCAGGCTTTTACAGGGAAAACGGGAATAATATCAAACACAAATATTTAAGTATTGATACTAGTGGAGTATACGCTGCATCCCGGAGTATTCGAATAAGAGGGACTTTTCAATTTCCTTGATAAAATATTTAATTTACCAAGAATCCTCTTTTGCTTGCTCCTGACCACCGAGTCCGTTTCAGCGTGGTGCTTCTTTCATCGATTGGAGCCAAATTTTCACTCGAGACCTTCGACTGGTCGTGTGCAAATGATCATGATTAATGGGAGGGGGGAGGGGTGCGAGAACCCGATGAACGGAAGTAAAAGTTGTGGTCGAGGATTCACGGATGTTGCAACGAAATTAATATCCACTCATTAGCGAGGCTCGAGAGTGGCAATGGGGTGTACTACGGTGGTGCGTACGTATTTACGCTCTCCCAGGATTGCGGCGAGGGAAATTCTTGATAGAGTGCAAAGGGTTACGGGAGTAGCTTGTATGCACCACTACGCGGTCCGCTTGGTTCGTGGCGGCTTTCACGACGAGACCCTAACGAGTCAAGTTTGCCAACGATGATCGGCCCTCCACTGAATTTACCTTGACTCACCTTATCCCCGGCGCTTGATCGTCTTCCTCGTAAAAAGGACACTCGAAATTGCGCGTACCACAAATTGCAGTTTCCCACGGATATCCCCGGTATTCCACCCCCACCCCTGCCTTCGAGTGCTCTTCCGTCGTACAGACTGAAACGTTACTCGTTTCGACGGTCCTCGTAATTTTACTCGAGAAGAGATTCGCGTGGAGACAAAAACGCGATATTTTATGGCGAGAGATGGTACGCGATCGGCCATTGGAAGGATCGAGAGATTTCCGAGAGCTCGGATGAACGACCTTTCGTTGCATAAAAATACATTGATGGAGATATCGACACGCGGAATTAGCTTCGACGTAAATTGAAGGAGAAATGGCAAAGTTCATTAAAACAAGAGCAGTCGGATTGCGAGCGGGCGTCACGAAATTGAACAAGTTGTGTCACTTGGTCTAACAGAGTGGAGGCAGCAGAGTCAGAGAGAGATGGAGAGTGAGAGAGGGGGAGAAAGAGGGAAAGGGAGAGACGCGCCAGTGTTTCAGACTTTCATAATTCCATGTCCCGCGATACGTCTTCGCGAAACGTGCATACCTTAATAATGCTTTGTAGCCAGCTTCGTCGACTAGTTGAAAACAAGCAGAACAACGCGGAGGAGCAGATTACATCGACTAATTGGAGCTGCCGTTCTCCACTGATAAAAACGAGGAGAGCTTTCCAGATCTTTTCGCTGTAATTCGTATTTTTCCTCCGCTCTCCGTTGGTATTACGATGACGCCACTTTGCTTCTCTCGCGGATCATGCGTTTCCTCCGCGACGAACAATCCCGTACAAGACATGGAGGGGACCGAGGAAGGCGACGAACAAACGCAAAAACGTTACTGACGTTTCGTTCAACACGAACGGAAGACACTCGGCGACGCGTTCGAGTGTTTGCGTGGTTTCCAGATGGTGTATCGGTGATAGTTTTTCTTACGAGAGGAGGAAAATTACTATTGTCAGCAGGAATAGATGCCACGACGATAAACGGTTGCGATACCCGGAAAGCTATATTGGGAAAATCATTCGTAAGCTTCGCAGGAAAACATCGCCGGCTAATTGTGTAACGTTAATTGTTAATTATTCATGGCGAATGGATGGCGAGTCTTTTTTTTCTTTATTTTTACTTAATGAGGAAAACGCGAGCGGTTATCATTTGGAACGATATCGCGTCCCCATCTTGTTTCACGAAACTAGGGGCGTTTGAATGGAACAGCGGGAAACTCGCAAATTAATGCAAATATGTCTAAATTAACTTGCGGGGAATTTGTATATTTTACATGGACAGCGATTTTACTATTTTGCCGCTGTCGCGATGTCAAACTGCTTAGCTCGGGACAAACTTTATTAGAATTATAATAACACAAGGGAATGTAATAATAGTATCGCCAAAGAGACTCCGATATGCGTGTGTATCCGCGTTTAATATTTATTCTAGGAGTAATGTAAAATTTAGCGTTCGCCTCGCTAGCGGGGCATTTCGGATGGTCGGAGCTAATCGATGTTTCATGAGCCCAAGGAAAAATTGCATAACAATCGATTGCTTTCCAAAAGGCGCGCACACTCGACATTTCCATTGTTCCCACCGAACAATAATTTGATCGGGAATTAAACTTTGACGGGCTATAATATTGGCCCGCAAACGCGTAAATTGGTCACAACGCGGAATTACCTAAAATTGATTTTCGAGCGCTCCAGTTTTTCTTGCAGATCCAAGTGTATGCGCACAGTCGGTTCCGTAAATACGCGAGTTCCAACAGCGATAAAATAATGAAACGAGCCCCAACTAATTGACGTCCGTTAGAGGAAGTCGAAGGGAGCTTGATCAAAGGATCTTAATTGAAAGTAAACAGAAAGTTCCTCGTTAACAACTGCTCCTCCTCGGTATAACCGAGGAAAGTAAGAGTAAGAGTAAGAAATCCGAGAGCTGCGTAGCTTGAACAATGCAAAATAACGGGCCACCAAAGAACCATGAATACTTGCGCAACAATTTCATACACATAGCCTTATAAATAAAATTCAATATCTTGGCACAGCTAAGGTCCGAGATATTCATCCTCCCGCCGCCCCTTAATTTCAACTGCATGATTCATGAAAGCCGAGGAAAGTGGTCCCGAATAAAACGTATGATTAATTAAAACGCGTGATTAATTAAAGCGTATAATTATTTAATGGAACGGGCGTTACTGGGTTGCCATTGTACACCCGTGCGGAATGGATTTTTTCGCATACGAAGGAACTCGATTCTCGTTGACATTAGCTCAACGCCGGAACGCCGCCGAGAGTTTCCATTGAACCCGAGGGAAATGACGGGATTGACGGGTTACGTGGAAAATCGGTCGGTAGCCGATTGAGCGACGAAAAAACAATCAAGTCACGTAATGAGATTTCGCGTAGCTGTGAGGGGATCTTCGATATTTGCTAGAGAGAAGGAGAGAGAGAGAGAGAGAGTGCAGGTGTTGCGCTAATAGTTTCGCGTTAAGCAGTCTAACGATGTAACTGCTTCAGAGAGATTAAGTACCGTCCAATTATCGACGGGAATGATCGATCGGAACGTTATCTGTTTCTTCAGAGAATATCACTCGAGGAGCATGAGCGCGCTGCCACATGCGTCGTAATTGGATGACGTAATTACATTAACGATGTAACAACAGCGCCTACCCATCAACTGCCTACCTACTGCTCTACCACGGATCTACCGGTTCACCGAAAAGAAGAGAACAAAGAAAAACAACAACAACGACGACGAAGACGACGATCAATTTCTGCATTTGTATAATGCGCGAATGTGTCGACAATGGAAAGATGATCATTGTGCAACACCTGCACGATTGGAGAATATTTTTCAATGCGCTTTCACCGCCAGAGTTCTAATGGAAGCGACAGGAGAACAAAGGGAACGACCGGCACGTTGAACTCCGTTATGAAGTATAAGCGCATCAGTTCGATTTACCTGGGGGAGAGGGGGCGGGAGGGACGACGAGAGAAAAAATGGAGAAAAACCGATGTTCTATGTAGGCAACGGTGCACGATCGACGGTGGACGATCGTTGACCACACACTTCCGGTTGTCCTGGACCACTCCTGGATCTCCTACCTCGTCCTGAGTTCACCCCCTCCCCCTCTATCGTTCGCATCGCCATTCCAGTGTCGATACCGTCACGTGTTACCCGTACAACGACGACGCGTCCGCACTAATCGATTTAGCTGTAGTTTCCCGCAAAAGATGTTTTTCACCGACAGCGCGAAAGCTCGTCTCACCAACCCTAATTTGCACCGCATTATCAGGCAAAGAAATCAGGTTTCCCTCGGAGGGAGAGTTTTCCGGATAAGAATTTCCCGAGCGATGCAACGTGCAATACGCGTAATTTGTTTAACGACTCGTACGAGCGAAGACTTTTCCCCGATATCTCTCACGGGTCTATCGAAAAAATCCTATTAGAAGAGCACATCTCAAATTCATGGTGCATTTCCCGCGGTGCAAATATCAGTAGAGCGGAGCCAGACTTACTTTAGTATGTAAGAGTCATTTCCGGTCCTCCTGCAGTATTATTTTTGATATACCGCGAGGTGTACCGAGTCCTTCTGGATTATACAATGTAAACGCAGTGGATGCTAACAACTAGTTGCCCTACCGGAAAGCGTCGTATACGCCTGTTGACCTAGCTTGGTTGTATCGCACAGTACAAAAGGACGCGCTGGACTAATTCAGGCAGTGAGGAATGTATCTTGTTAGCGTGAAATGTCTCCGTGTGCCTCGCACGTATCCAGGAGCCATTTCAACCGTGTTGATTATTGGCGGGATCGATAGTTTCGAAACACGAGGGTGAAAACAGTAAAAGGTCTCGAGGGTTGTACCACTGCTGTAGTACGGGGGTGTAGTATCCTTTGCGAAGGATCGATCTTCTGGAAATTAAACCACTCTCGTGGAACAATTCCAGGAGAGACGATCCTGCGTCACGGTAGAACCGAAAAACACATGTGTGAGGTTTGGCTCACCTACCTCACGTTCCACCTGCGGTTCGGTCATGATTTGCGGGGGTGAACAAGCATGTCTCGCTGGGTTCCGCCTCGATGTTGGTTGGACGCTTTAATTCCGTCATCGGATACTCGTGCGCCATTTTTGGCACACGTGCCGAAATCCTGGGACCTTGGAGCACGTTTACCCCGAACGACTACATCGGCAGACTCGACAATTTTGGCCCAATAATTTTTCGCAAACGTTGTTTGCAAGAGTTTCACGATTTTCCATCACGAGTCCCGCGACTTAAAAGTGATCAGACCCTTCGTGTCTTAATTTCCACTTCATCCTATCCGATCTTCCTCCCATTAAAATGGCAGACACATTAGTCGCGCGCGCTTATACGCACGGTCACTTTTTCCGACACTCGAGTTAAAAAACTCACTCTGCTCGACACTTGCTTATCTTGATGATACATCGATATCTCGTAACGACAGTTCGCTCAATTTTAACCCTTAAGCGTTTTACAAAGAGATTTCACTACTTTTATGAATGATAAATGAGCGCCGGTTCTCTCTTTTTTCTTTTCGTTTCTTTTCTTTTCGAACGTGGGTCAACTTTAAGCTTAACGCGAAAGCTATACACTGGGATCTTGCAAATGGTGAGAGGCTTTGTGTAGAGAAATTTGGAAAGTACGATTTTTCTTCTAATTTTATTCTAAGAAAATTTTTCCTTTCTTAACGTTTGTAAAAGTATCCGCTAAATGCCGCAATTAAGTAATCCTTGCTGAAAATTACACGAGCAAATTTTTCTAGCTACGCTGAGAATACGCGTATTGAACCAACTCTCTGTATCTCTCTCTCTCTCTCTCTCTTTCTCTCTCGTTCTCATAATCCCTCTCTTTTTATCTCCCTCCTACCCTTGAGAATTAAAGATTGCACGCTACTACCCCACGGGGGATTATCATTTGCATGAAATTTCAAATAATCAACGCGCCGTAACATTTTCAGCTCCCTCTTTTGTTCTTCCTCCTCCGACTAAAATCTTAAAAGTTTCATACTATAAATGAAAATACTTGGCGCGGGTATCCTCTCTATGAACACGAAGACTACGAGTTGCAATGTTGCGCGAATTTTCAGATAAATAATACTGTAGTCCGTACCCTTCCTCTAAAGCCAGTTCTCCGATATGCACCGAAGCTTCGCAACAAAATAACACAAGTTGCCATCAAAGAGGAATGTTTCAGCCGAGTCGTGTCAATTTGATCAATTTGTTATTATAATTTGTTGTTATCTTTGGCGAATCGAGTTATATTCGTCGATTAAACTGGTATGCATATTTATTTTAATAGCCTCTCCTTCCACCAGGTTCTAAAGCGCCAAGAATTGCAAGTTCAGGAATGAACCAAGAAAGGGAAATAAGGTAAAAGTATTTTAGTTTGTCGCGGCGCCATCTTAGCCATTCCTCCGCTGAAATATCGCGAGGAAAATGGCGCTCCTCTATTTGTAGCCACGATACTCGATGAACGATAGGAATCAGCGAAAACATCTAGGAGCTCGCGTTCGATATTTATCAATACATAGATGCGGAGCGATAAAAGGAATCAACCACGTTTTCTTTTACTATATCTCTCTCGGAAGATGCGCGCGCTCGCGTGCACGCGCAACGCCGACAAAGGCGTGATCCGTTTTCTCACTGGCGCGATAGATCTTAAAAAGCTACTTCATCGGAAATTGAAGAAACCCCGCACTCAGCAAAATCCCCCGATTTCAATTGGGCGAGACGGGAGAGAAAACTCGATCGCGAGAGTGGCATGTAAATCATATTAGGGAGAGACGATTGGTTGTACCGAACAGGATGAACCGTCGATGATTTGCTATTCTCGCAAGCGGCTTGCGCGATATTTCAAGGACGAGGGGGAGGGGTAGAAGAAAAAAAAGCCCGGAGATTCCAATTGAACTTGATTATTACCCCTGCGACGATGGTGGTGATGGTGAGTGCAAACTGAAAATTAAAGTTCATTGGAGTATTCCACGAGGGAGCTTCGGAGGAAACTCCGGTTAGGTTCGCATTAATGAAAAATGTCCCGACTGGGCGACGGATCGGTAATTTATTTCGCGGGGCGAACGGCTGTCTTTGACAGGAAGGTCGCTGGGAGCAAAAATTGCAGGGCTCCTTACGTGGTACTGTTTTGTAATTTATCGCGATATACGCCATACCGCTTTACCGGCGTCGGTACTGCTTTTCGATAACGAGATATCGATCGACGAGGAGAAAAGGGACGATTGCGGAGAGAAAGTTCATGGACCTGCGACGCAAGGAAGAAGCACTCGCCTTCTGGCTTCGACCGATCGTAGCCAGTCAACCGAGGGAAAATTCCATTTCCTTCTGAAATCGCTGCACTTTTCACGGACCCCTGGGCTAACTGTGTTTCATTCACCCCCCCCCCCCCCGGAACGAGTCTCCGGTGGGGGGATGAAGGGCTCTGAACGATCAGGAAATCTATGGGGGCAAATCGGTAACCGATCTTCGCTAATTTTCTTGGAGCAGTCGACATTCGCCAGAGAAGAAAAACAAGCTTTCGCGGAGTCGGGAATATATCGTTAAGGTTTCCCCGCACCCCCGCAACCGAGACGTGGGATAAAGGACGATCCGTCGAATTTCGTCGTTGCTTTATAAAATTCTCCAAAGAGAAACTTGGCCGGGGGGCGGGGGTTGCTGATCCAACCCCCTGAATTCGAGGACGAATTCGTTTAACGAGCGACGGAACTTCCGGATCCCAAGGCCAATAGGTTCATTTTCAAGGAATTAATTAATCTGGAAGTATACGGGTGGCTTGCGAGAACAAGCCGGGGGAGGGGATACAAGGGGATGAATTAGAGCAGGCATTCGTCGGTGGTTCTTAAAAATTCCCTTGGTCTCCTGGCACGGAAGTAATAAGCGCGAGGCGAAAAAAGAGCGACGGAAACGGCCGAGTAATCCGTTCAGTCTGGATTCTTGAATATGTAAATGAGATGTAGCGTTTGGGAGCAGCGGTAGCTTGAAAATCATTACGAGCCAAAGCACCAAAAGGAATTCGAGGAGCGAGAAAATAGAAAATCAGAGTATCTCGTCATGGCTGGCTATTCGGGGTGAGAGTAAAACAACAACAGTAACAACGACGACGACGACGACGATGACAGAACTTGAAACAAGGAAATAAACGAGAATCATTTAACAAAATCTCATGATGATATCCTCAGAGGAACTTTTCGATAAAAATTTCCCAATTCGTGACGAATGTAGGGTGGGGATGGAAGTTAAACCTGCGATTAGTTTTTACAGGTGAGTTTGTGAAAAGCGAGAAAAATCTTTCAACGGGCAACCACAATGATTTTTGGCGTTAATCCCAAACTAATCCAGCTTTTAGTTCAATTATTCGGACGAGCGGAAAATCCAAAAGCAAAGTTTCTCGCGTTTCTCCGTAAACCATCGATGATCGAGTGAAACTTTTTCGGGCTTTGGTCATCGTTAAAAGGGTAGAATGCACCCTTCGTGATTACAGCCAGAAAGGGAAAAATGAAAACGTTTTTTTCATCCCTTTTCAGGCCTCTGGCTTTGATGTTCAAAATTTCACTCTTCCCTCGACAACAAATAAAGATCCCAGCAGAACGAAGCATCCCCGTGCGCTATTCGGGGGAATTCCCTTCCTACCCTTGCCACACGCCCGGACGGCGCAGTTTCATCATGTTTTCCACGCTTTTCTGATTGCATAGGGTAATTTTCGAGCGAAGCCCTCACGATGCGTTCGAGTGAACTCGATAACGATGTGAGTGGCCGTTCTGATAACACAAAGATTAGAGAAGTCGAGAGGATGACACTGGGGGATGATTGAAAGGTCGATGAAAATTCCACCACGCACCGCAGTGCATATTAACGAGAAACGAGAAATGGCAATGCGCCTCGTTGCGGTAAAGCAACAATACTCTTTCAAACGTTACCTGAAATGGTCCAAAGGCTTTCTGAAGGAGAAACAGGATAGAATACTGTTTCTCCTTTAAAAGATGGAGGAAGGGGGTGGAGAAGAGACAGAGAGAGAGAGAGAGAGAGAGAGAGGAAGGAGGGGAAGCGAGCGAGTGAGCAAGCAGGAGGCAAAGAGAGAGAGAGAGAGAGAGAGAGAGAGAGAGAGAGAGTAGCTCGATGGAGTTGGAAGGAAGCTGCCTGGCGGGGTCATTGTCCTCGAAAAGGCGCGTAGGTTACGTCGCAGGTCTCCGCCAAACATATTCACCAATGGCACTTGCATCGCGAATGAATCGGAAATGGAAGCAGGAGAGGCGACAAGTGCAAACCACATCTGAAACGATTCCCTTCCGATGAAAATTTATAGACTCCTCTCATAAAGCACCGGAAACACCATCACTACCACCACCATTGCCACCACCATTGCCACCACCATTACCACCACCATTACCACCACCATCACCACCACCACCACCACCTCGACGTCGATGATGAAAATGATAGGAAACGACACTCGTCGGCTTACGCGTCCTTACGCCGTCGATAAAAAAAAGAAGTCGCGCAGGATTGAACCCCTCGCGCATCACGCTCCATTAAGCATCTTACGCCGGAAACGTGTCCGGCGAGTTCCATTCATTTCGCGAAAAGTCTCCGCGGCTACTGGTGGCCAAAGGAAGGAGGGAGGGAGTCGTCGCATGTGGATGAGATCGTCGCTACGTGAGAAGCTACCACCGATTTCGGGAGGACCCGGAAGCTTCCCTCGTAGCGGAGCATCTCCATCGGCTGGATATTCTCCGACTACTCCGACGAATGGAGGGAATGGGGGTGGCGGGGAGACGTGGGGGATCCGGACGAGGACTCTTCCTCTTCCTCGGGATCCTGGCACTTCAACTTTGTCGCAATACCGAGAGCGAGCGAGCGGCGATGTGGTGAACGGTAACGAGAGACTTAAAGGACACCCGAGCGGTCCCTGAACCAGCTAAAGCACCGAGAGACCCACGCAGGACCGAAAGCTTCGGGAAGCTGCAAGCCGAGCACGAGAGTGGAGAACGTGTGGGAGAAATCTCGCTCGGTGTCCTCGACATCCATAGAGCGTGGGAGGGTGGTAGCATCTACGAGGGAGAGAGGGAGGGTGATGATTACTCCAAGAAGGGGAGGGTGGGGGTTGGGAATGCACCACGATGCGTGGATTGTTTTTTGAAGATGGTGGAGGTGAACGATGAGCGGAAACGATACTGAAAGAGAGACAAAGAGAGAGAGAGAGAGAGAGAGAGAGAGAGAGAGGGAGAAATATCCTTATATATATAGTGAGAGAGAGAGATAAAAAAAATAGCAAATTACACGACGACGCGTCCTGGGGACGCAGAGGGTGGCTGCGCGCCGCGTGTTCTTTGGGCTGCCGGCCCGACGTTGACTGCGCTATCCGGCAGACTCTCGCGTTCCTTGCCGCCTCCACCGCCACCAGCACCACCACCACCACCACCGCACCACCACCATCGCCGCTGCTTCCACCGCCGCCGCCGCCTATCGATTTTTCCGCGCAGCCTCCGCGACTGGACCAAAAACGACGTCTGCTCTCCAACTCTCTTCTCTCTTTTCACCTGTTCTCTCATCTTTCTCCTTGTCTCTCTTTCTTTCTCTCCGACTCCACCTCCCTTTCTCTTTATTCATATTCCTTTTCTGCATCCGCAAAAGGGTTTCGTCGGCGCCATTAAGCTGTTTACCTTTTCGCTTCCCAATCTCCTTTATCCAGCCATCCCTTATGCGCTCTCGATTAATCCGCCTATCTCCACCGCCTGGCCTTGCCCGAGTCCAGATTGCAAAAATCGATATCTCCCTTTGAAATTTCTCTCGAATTCGGATACACGGGCGGACCGGTAGATTTAATACTTTGGAAGTGATTTCGAGGAAATTGCTCTTAGGAGGATCAACCCCTGCGGAATATCCGGAGGATCTGGGGACTGGCTGAATCTGCTGCTACGCGAGCTGTGTCGCGTTTCTTTATTTTCCCCGTTCTTGCATTTCTCGTATAATGAACGAATGAGCGAACGAACGAACGAACGAACGAACGAACGAACGAAACTTTTTCCCCCATTTAGATATTCTCTCGTTCAACCCCCTCCGCTTGTACGAGTTAATAACCAATATCTACTTCAGCTTGGAGAAGCATCGAGAAAATCGATATTCCGCAATTGAAGTTGTCGGGATAAACAGGTGGATCGGTTGCTTCTGATTTTTCTCCCTTTTTTTTTTTCTTTTTAGGAAGACTATTATAGCGCCTAAGGGAGAGAATATTGGGGGGAAAGTGTAAAGAAGTCTAGCAAGTCCCAAGTAAAACGTGTTTCCCAATTCTTTCCGCCAGGTCTACTCTCCTTCTTTTTCATTCCACGTCTGGAAAGGGTTCCGCTTGAATGGCCAGGGATTTCACCTCTCTATCCTTTTTCCCCTCGTACAATGCTCATCCACCCAAATTCGTTACTGACCGATGCCTATCCTGCTCATTGCTACTCGCTTCGCATCGCAAAACCATTAAATCTACCTGATTCGATCGTTCGAGTGTCATTACGCGGATGATGCATTGTTTTTTTTTTTTTTTTCTTTTTTCTGGAACAAAAGAGGTTCGAGAAGCTTTCGCAAAGGTCTCGAGCAAAATGTCGTCGTGGCACTGTCAATAACCCGTGGCAGAAGTCTCGTGGAGTTGTTTTTAGAATGACGAAAATAAATGCATTTCGCGACAGATCAATACTGATGCAAACGGTCGTTGCACCGAACGCGTAAATATTCCTTAAAGGTGAAGTTCATGTTGGAAAAGGGAGGAGTCGACTCCAGTCGGAGAAAGAGGGGAAGGGGAGGGCGGGGGAAGTACAGTGAAAGATGTAGGTCTTTTTGCCAGACCTGCCGGAAGAAGTAAAAGACACGTTGACTTCCGCTTATACGAACACACACACGCGCGTGTACACACATGTGTATGTATCGTTAGTTTCCCTATAAACCCTGCGATCCTCGTCGTTCAGCTTTCACTACGCGTGGCCTTTGATTTACGAGCCTCGAATCTCTGGCGTTCGCCAGTGAAATCTTTCGTGAGATTTGAAATCAAATTCTGTCCTTTTTTTACCATCGAGCAGATCCGAGATGAACGGGGCGGGGAGGGATTCGTTTTATTATCCGGATCAAAGGTATTCACCTTTGCGCTTGAAGATTATCCTTACCGTGAAAGGACCACACTGTTCGTTTTCCTATAATACGCGTATTTCCGGAGGGAGCTTCGAGAACTTACAGTGGAAGACCTCGCGAGTCTTTATTAATTTCCTATCGGTCCTTTTGCTCTACTTTTCTCAGACAGACAGAAGCCAACACCCAATGTTCTTATTAACGAATAGACTGGGAATCCGCAACCAGTTCGTTAGAGAATATCGACCAAGCGATGATCAATATTATTATCTACCCCTTCCTTCTTCATCCCTTCACTTGCAAGGACTCATACTCGTTTCGTCAGATATTTTCCTAAAGAGATCATTACCGATCAAAAGTTTTTCTAAGATATTATAATATTTGCATGTAGGAAAACCTGGTTTTGCAAAATAGACTCTAATGTGCCTAATCATTATTTTCCTATGGAAATCTCCAAATGACATTGAAAGAGAATCAAATTTCACTCGATTATCGAAGATGTAGGACCTTGGGCTAAGAGATTGTGATGGAGAGGATTATGAGGGACGTGCTTAGGAAAGATTTAAGGTCTATGTATTGGGAGAAAGAGAGGGACGGAGAGAGCAAGAGAGAGAGAGAGAGAGAGAGAGAGAGAGAGAGTAAAGCTTCGGGGTTGGTTAGCACAACTCCCAATAGACTGTCCTCGCCATCCTTCGTCGAATGGTGAGACGAATGGGGTGCCAGACACTCCTTTGACGTATGGCAAGTCCAACAAGATTATAGGAATAGGATCTTCAACTTCAAATTGCAATGTATACGTGAAACGATTTCTATTAATTCTTATCTCTTGCAAACACGATACACTTCATTAGGTTTCCATTCCCAATGATAACTTCACCCTATTGGGAACCATGATACTTCTTAATTATCGGCCCTCTTAGATTTTCTCGATATGTCAAGCATTCGAAAAAAATAACGAAGTTATGAAAAAAGAGAAAATCGGTGAGCCAGATAAAATTATCTTGAAAAGTTATTTAGGAAAGATAGTGATTTTCACAAGTAGTCGTGACAATCGTCGGGAACGACATTTATGAAGAAGCGCTTTGGAATTTGAGTAAAGAGAGTCATATAGTACTGGATAAGTGTGAAAACACGTGGAAAATGCGGCCAGGTGAAATTCACTCGAAACTTATCGGATCCCTCGCATCTACTCGGTCAGATCAAGGATAGATGACTCTACTTACAAGTAGTGGAGCACTCGATCTATGGTCATACAATGAGCTACTACCGCTGACGTCAGAGAATTCTTTAAAGCTCCACTTGTTCTCTCAAGATGGAAACCAGAATACCTGCCCCCACACTGTTAAGGGTGATAATTCGAGTCATTGTAAAATAGGTCATAGACACACCAACACTTATTGTCGCTCGTCATAAAACTTTCGCTAAGCTGTTTTGTTAAGACATGATCCTTTTGACATATCGTTTTGGAAAAGAAAGGGAAATTTAATCCCTTTATCCCTCCAAGATAATGGGAAATTTATATATCTCTATAAGCTATTTAACTTTGGGAAACTCTTATTGTTTGTAAATTGCGTAAGGATTTTCTAAATAACACTGGAAAATAACTGCTGAAGCTCCGAGTTCATTTTTAGCGAGTAAGCAAGTGTTTTGCAAGCCGGTGAAAAACATTTTCATGAAAAAAATTCTTCGACCAAGGGTAGAGAATCCATAGAGGGTAAAGAAGCTAAATGAAATTTTTCGCAGTTTAGGTCAGAAGCGGTCGGAAGAAGCTAAATTAACGTCGTGAAGGGAATGCTGGCGAAACACCCTGCTTCGAATTTAAATTTTTGCTCAAGATATGTTTTTCCAGTGAAATTTTCCGCAAGACACACATCCAGATAACGGAATCACGTAAACATAGTGAGAAAAGATTTTTCTTTTTTTGCAGATGCTTATCAAGATAACCACCACGACGAGATAGTTTGAATCGTATACATTTCGGTGTACTAATGCAAGTTTTTTCATATTACCCGGAAAGTCCTTACTTTTCTCTCTTATCTCTAGATTTATAATTTTTGCATGCAATTTAACTTAAAAGAGTTATTGCATTCTTTCGTTCTGATAGCGAAAAATTAATAATTGAATAATATAAAAATTTCACCACCGGATTTCACATAAATCAGGAAAAATCGGTATTTTTAATTGCGAGAGCTTAGCAAACGCAGTAAATATACCTATCAATCATTAACACTGAGAAAGTTTCACATTTCTTCGGAATCTTGAATGTGCAGCATAAAAGAATAGTAAAGTGAACAGAAAGGGTTGAAGGGTAATATTTGTCAATGCATATCCTGAAGAATATCTGTTATTTGAAAGAATTTTCTTTTGGCATTCAAAAAGTAATTGTATCTGGGTGTAGTTAAAAGTACAGGAAAGAAAAACATAAATTAGTCATAGGAATTATTCTTCGAGAATTATAGAAAAACTATTAACTTGCAATACAATGCTGAAAAGAGACGGTACTGTACCCTATATGATATAATGCTTCTTACCGACCATTACTCTCATTGTCACTTTTATACAGATGAGAGAAAGTGTTCGTCCTTACTCCTCACAGAAATTTAAGGCAACGTCATAATTAGACTTCAAAACTTGGTCTAGCAGCTAGTGCAGAAAACTATAAATACGAGAGCCGACCAAAAAATTCGTCAGTACTTTGAGAGACTAAGTTTGAGAAAGAACTGCAAGTCAAAAATTTTCTAAGTTCACCGAAGTAGTAGTAGAATCGAACAAAATGGCGGAAGCGGCACCAGAGGGTCAAAATGGAACAGCTGGAAGTAGTGCAGAAATGGGAGAAAATAATGGAATAGAGAATCCAAATTTGGAGGGTCAGGTTCCAGCGGTAAATAATCAAGCAAGTGCATTAGTACCGAGAATATCACGAGTTTCTATAAATTTGTCGCGGTTACCAAGATATCCGACCATTCAAGATTTCAAGAAGAGGCGTTCAAGGATCCTCTGCTTAATACGAAAAGTATCTGCGGAAATAAAAGCTTCAGTGGATAATGGGGAATATGAATTTAAGGAGAGAATAAAAAAATTAGAAAATGTCTTCAATAAAGTGTACGAAGTGCATAGACAGCTGGTATATATGGATCCCCAAAATGTACGAGCGCACAATAGAGCTCTTATTCAAATTGAAGACAATTATAACAAAATCTTCGTTTATTCTCGAAATGTAATCAATGATACAATATCCGCGGAAAGTATCGGGAACGCGGAAGGAGACAATAACGATGCTGGGACTAGTAGTGGCGCTGGAACTAGTAGAGTTGCTGGGACTAATAGGGGTGCTGGAACTAGAAGAGGTGCTGGAATTAACAACGGTGCTGGAACTAACAACGGTGCTGGGCCTAGCAACGGTGCTGGGCCTAGCAATGGTGCTGGGCCTAGCAACGGTGCTGGGACCAGCAAAGGTGCTGGAGCTAATAAGTTCGCGGGAAATCGCTACATCAGGTACGGCCGAATAATCGTAGAATCCGACAGTTCAAGTGATGAAATGGAATCAAATACTGAAACGATTCCAAGCACCGATATCGAAATGGAATCAAACCTTGACAGCGAAATAAGTTCACACGATGAAATTGAAACGAATCCAAACGCTGAATACGATATGTACTGTGAATGTGACATAATCGAGGCATTGGAGGCACACATGCCTCAAGCATACGAATCGGATTCTGACAATGATTGGGACAGCGATAGCACCGAGGTTAGCTCTGAAGCTGTCTTAATGCTTGCACTGATGAACCAGCAACAAACGGTACCAGAAAACCAGCAGGAAAGCAACCTCTAGTCAAGATCTTGGTTATGGAGAACTTGCTTTCTCTATTCCAAACATGTCTACGTATATTATATTGTTGTAATATATAATATTATGTCGTAGCATTGAGTGAAAGAGGAACTTGAGCCTGAGGAAAATTGCGTGGAAAGATGTCTTGATTAATTCGCTGATTTGCGAGGAAGAGTGATTCCGCCACGATTTATCAATAGCATACGTTTTAACGACTCTCTGAAAGAGGCTGAAGGCAATCGAGTAGATCCGTTTATTCATGGAGAAATGGCGGAGCGCAGAGAGCATCGCTACACGACTCTGCTCTTGCATCGGACGTCCATCCAGTTAGATGCAAGTGGATTTTTCCAATTACGCAGCTCTACGAAAACAGCCGGCCGCTGCCAGGCGGCAAAACGAATCCCTCGCCTGAGAATAAAGTGTTCTAGCCACGAACGCGTAAGCCTCGACTTTTTCCCCGATTCGATCGTCGAATATTCCAATCATACTCGAGTTTATCTCACTTTCGAACACTCCTTCCTGGCAAGTTAACAGCCTCGGAAATTTCTCTCGACTTCTTCCACCGAAAATCTCGACTCTTTCACCAAAACTATCTTTACTTATCGTAACTTTGTCAAACTCACGAAATATTTGTTAACCAACGACTATTTTATGAAAATAAAACTTTCTTACGAATAATTGACTCGCACCTTATTTCCTCTGTCTATTCCATTGCCCGAGATCCCGTGGAGGTAAGCTACGTGGATTATTCTGGTATTTCATAAGAATTGCAAACGCTAATGAGAGTGCCCGTAACCTGATAGAAGACGTTTCGAAGGTACAACAGTAGCGTTATAGCGAGATGACCGTTTGATAGCCAAAGGGTCGTAAGGGAGTCCGAATTTAGAGTCGAGGAAACCCTAAAACGGCCATCAAGATGTTACCACGAGGGACGTCTGAAGATTTATTGGACATGCGAAAACGTTGGGGAGGTAAAACCCCTAGGTATTACGGGTATCCAGCTATTTTTGGCCTAAACAGCAACCGCCCGCCAAACCCGAAGATTTCATTAAATTTTTTCTCCTCCAAATAAGCACGCCATTTATCATTCCGTGCTTTAATATTAAGGTACGACCCGCGCATTTTGCAAAGCGTGCGAAATATTCTTCGTCTAGTTTCGATTAAACGTAATTTACGGGCAAACCGAATTAACTAGCGATTAGAACGGCCTCTCGGCTGTTTTCAAGGAGGCTTTGTCGAATAATTGGGAACGAAGTGACGGAGGGAAGGGGGAAGGGGAAGGAGATTTTAAGTAACACGCGAAGAACAAACTGCCCCCGGAGACACTGGTGGATGTCGTTTAATGGCAAGGCAGCAGTTAGCCAAATGGTCCCGTGTCCTCCAATGGCAACTGGGGATACCCAGGTTCCTTGCCAACGGGACACAGCAATTCATGGGATACTTAGCCTACTTTCCGTACTATGTGTAAGCAACTGAAGAGCTTCGACTACGATTAACCATGCTATTCTCTCCCCCGGCATGCTATTTCACTCAAACCCTTCGCAAACTCCCGACATCGTCGCAGTCTCAGAAAATTATTACAATTGTGCGCGCGGGATCGAAATGAATCTACCATGGCGAGTTTTGAAAAACTATCGATACTCGAGGAAGTGCGCTGAAAATATTTTATTTTACATTCTGGAGAAGAGAGGAATCTCGCTGAACGACTGACAAGTTTTCTCTTTCAGTGAACACTTGATTGATCAATGTATTTTTTTTAGCTGATATTGCATTGCATTGATACGGGGGTGCAAGGGTGGCCGGTGTCTAGGGGCTGTCATGCGCAAGATAGACCTTTGCCATTTTTCCCCGTTTCCACGAAGTTGCTATGGACGCCGCCACAGTCGATCTGTTGTTCTCTTTGCAATTAAAACTTATTCGAGATTTGAATATAAACACGCGATTTGCATCCCTGATAAGAATGCACCTTCTCGTGAAAATCCTTTGCAGTCTCGAGCTATATAATCGATTTAATTACTATTGTGTAATAAGGAAAGGTCGCGAGTGCATAGAGAAAGTCTGTTGTTGAAGCTTCAAGCTTCTTCATCGAACAAAGATTAATCAAAACTTTTATAATCTCAGCCATACCATCACTATTGCAATACTCTGTTAAACCGCAGCCAATATCTGTATTCTGCCCGAACTAGGAGAATAGCAGAAGCTTTCGCCATATTCCGAAATACTAGAGAAACTGATAGAATTGAAATGTTTGCTAAATCGTAAAATTACCGTCATAAATCTTTCGAAAACCTAAAAGGGTCTTTCTAAGGGCCGCACGGTCAGGCTGGCTAATGGCCAGGTAAAAGGCGAGCCTTGGTGAATCTCCTTAGAAATCTAGTGAAATTTAGTAACGAAAAGCTTAGTTCGATCGTATCGACATTTAAAGGTCGGTGGCGCTGCACATTATGTAGGTTACCAGTTCAAGGTCCAAGGTGGATCGAGCCCTGGAATATCCTGCAAGCTCGTGCAGGAAGAGGAAGGGCAACTTGCACATACGTATACCCGTGACCTACTTCGTTGCTCCATTTCATTCTTATTTTTCGCACGTTCTCACCAAACATTCAATGTCAAATTCTTCAAAATCCCTTCATGAAAATTGGACTTTTTCCAGATTCCAGAGCTAAGTATCGATTATCCGTCGATCCCTAATACCTGTGGTACATAACAATCTTACAGGAAGTATAGGATATTAAACTAGGGATTAAGCTAACTGTTTCTAATGGTAAAATTGGTTTTACGACCCGTACACTGAAAGGATCTAACAAAGTACAAAGAGAAATCCCGTTAATTGCAATAGCTCTTGTCGATACAATTTGGAACAAGGGAACCTTGATGCGAAGCAATATTTTTATACGATCGGTATAATAATAACGAGGCACGTTTTATGAGTGGTCGTTTGTCATAAATCAAACTTACTCACTCTCCTATCTTATCTCTCTGTTTAATTTTACCATTGAGTTACTAAAAAAAGAAGCTCTGATAAATATAAACGTTTAAAAAATTTCTACGTGCATTAAAGTATTTATTACGTGGAAACTCCTTTGCCCTTACTGTAATACTTATATAATATCAATATTAACGTCGCTCTTAAATAGAGAGGGGAAGAAATACGAAAGAGTATTTTTATATCAGAAAACCCGCGCAGCTCGAATATTATAAAGAAAAGGCTTCGACCAACAAAGATGACGCAGACTTTTATAATTAATGCGAGAAGAAATGAGTCAGACTATTTTGACAAATCATGGTGATCTATATAAAGTCATAAAACACTATTAATATAAACTGCGCAAACTTCTACCGCACACACAAGTGTTGGCGGTGCAAATGTTGGACATATAATTCTAATGCAGTTTGTTCAATGAATAAATTCAAATAAAATGCTAATAGCTAAAGTTCTAATGAAAGCGTTGACAATGTTGACATAGAAATTACTATAAGAAGAGCCCGGGTACTGGCTACTGGCATAGTCACTTGTAATTTCTCCTCAGATAGTATCCGCCTGATAGCAAAATCAAGAATTCACCATGAGATTCACACTCTTGTTCGCCCTGGTCGCTGGAATCATCGCCGTTTTCTCGGTTTCCCAATCGGAAGCAAGACCAGACATATCTCTGGCCAGCCCTCGCGAGTACGTTAAACTGTCCTGCATGGTTGCCAGACAGAAAGTGGTAAGTCGTCGCCCTTATAAAAATCATTTGCTCTACGCATTACGCATTCGCGTAATGTTCGGATTAAAAGCGGATTAACAGACAAACGTACGTCGCTCGTATTTTCAACGACAATATTGAATTCTAGATGAAGGAACAGAATAATGGTGCCGAACTCTCCGCCGAATCCTTGGCACAAATCCGACAGGAATGCGAAAAACTCGCCGAAGCCGTGCCCAGTAGCCAATAGACGATGACGGAGTTGTCCCAGGAAGATCGTATTATTATAAATTGTTGCTGAGTTCACTCGTGTCTAAAATACATATTATTTCTTTCCCCAATATATACATATATACGTCAAATCGAAATGTGTCGGATTGATTTTGAAATTCCAATGAGGGTTCCTCCTCCCGATTGAGTTAGCGATTACTCGAGTTACGGAGGATTATTCGTAGGCAGCGAAAGGGGGATGGATGGGAGAGGAAAATAGTGTAACGAGAAGAGAACCGACGGAAGTGAAAGAGAGAAACGACAAAGGACCATTGCATTAAGTCTGGATGGATGTTGGAAGGTCGATTGAATGTTAACTCCATCGATCGCTCCCAAATCCAGCGTGGTTCCTTCAGGAGGAGGAAGTTGTTCCCGAACGTGCCTCCGCATTGGACGACGTCTGTCGATACGTTATTCAATTCCACGCTATTGGATTTTCCCCGGGACGATGTTACAGTCCCAGACATCGGAAGGAAGAACCGACGCATTCTTTCCACGCGAAAAACACTCATCCCCATCTCTCTATCCTATCCCCGGTCGGCGTGATACCGTTACTTCCATTCTTTATCTCTCTCCTTCATCCGCTGGTGTTTTCATTTTTTAACTTTCCCCCATGTCGAATGTGCTGTCTGCGGCGTGAAAATGTTCCAGGAGCATCGTCGACTCCACGTCATATTTTCAAGCGTGAAATTTTCCGCGTACATACACGCTTTCTGTTCTGCAACGTCGAATGGACGAGCGCTGAAAAATATCGAGGATCGCGCGTACACGCTTAACCGCCGCGTACAGGCACGGATAGTTTTTGATATTTTTTTAAATTTCCTAGATATATTTACAACCGCGTGGAAAAATAGATCCCACCGTTGCACCGCCACCATCACCACCACCAGCATTCGACCAGCCGTTGCGCCGTTGTTTGTCGTATACTCGTATCATTAATTTATTAAATGATGACGCCCACGAATATGAGAGTCTCTGATAATAAAATCGAATATCGAAATGAATGCACGTGTCGCACGATTCGTTGACTAACGCTTTATGGGGATATAGTAGACCCGATAATGAGCGTGAGTTTCGAGACACGTTTAACAATCGATACACCGTGAAAAGATTGCAAAATTTTATGCTACCGCCTGAAAAAGATACGAGGAGAGGCGAGAGGAATCTTCCATTTGGTCAAACTCCGTTTAACTTTGTTTTTTAACTTTGCTATTTAGAGGGAAAGTCTGTGGCAATACCATTAATAAATTACTGATAAATTACTGATAAATTACACGTACATACATGCGATATGAGACGACGTTCCATCTCTACCTGGAGGATCCATTATTAATCCTCTCTGTATAATGGAGAGGCTCTTTGCACTACCTCTCTCTCTCTCTCTCACTACTTCTCTATCCTTGGATTAATATTTATTCTCAACCATAACAGGGAACGTGCAATCTCTAGAATTTCCATGCTTCGAGAAATTATTAATTTGCTCTTATACACAAAGAAGCAGGGGGTTGGTGGTGGTTGAGGGAGCGAAGAAGAGGGGAACTTTTCCTTTCAACTGCAAAACAAACTTTATATACGATGCTTTATTTTATTCGCCGGTCTTTTCACGTAATCATATCAATCTAGTTTACCATCATAACGCGACATTAATTAGCTATCCATTGACGAGAGGATTTCTAATTTAGCGAACCTTTTAAAAGTTTACAATAGAAAAACTATGGGAAATGTATACAGCGAGGGTAAATAGGAGGAGTTTTTAATTAGAATTTTTCACAATAGCTATAAACTAAAATCCTTTTCATTCACGCGTTACCCTAATACGCGAAACTACGAGGGTAATACTGCTTTTGTGCAAAAAGATTTTAAGAAGCTTAGAGAGTTATACATCGTTCCACGCTAAAAAGTGAATGCAGTTTCGATTAATGATAAAATAAAGGAATATTTTCATTACCCTCTCCGTCACTGGTTTGTCCACGATAAAGCTTGGATTAAAATTCCAATTTTACGGTTGCAATAAACTTTAAGTGTTGTTCCACACCTTTATGTCATTGCCATTAATTCGATGACGTCCAGCTAGAAATTAGTATAAAAAGAGCTGAAATCTCCGTAATTGATACACTCGCCCTGGCAAGTTTCCCCGTAGTTTTGCAAAAGTTAAATCGAGAGCCATGAGATTCTCAGTCGTGTTCGTCTTAATCGTGGCGATAATCGCCATCGTCTCAATTTCCAAATCTGAAGCAGCACCGCAACAAACAAGCTTGGCCAATCCAACCGAGTACGTTAAATTAGCCTGTCTCGTGGCCAAGAGGAAAGAGGTACGTAATTCAATTTCCCACCCCCCCATATTCAGGAACAAAATTGCGATTATATTCGCCTCTCGGTGGGAAAAGTAGCAAAAGATCTTAAAATGTCGTTGAAAAAAAACAAAACAAAGCAATTTACTCTTTCGACGACAAGCCGCGACTCTCAAATACAAACTTTGAAATTTCAGTACAAGGATCGCACCGGACAATACACCACCCCCGAAGTGGAGAGCCGAATAAACGCGGAATGCGAAGCTCTCGCCGCTGCTGTGCCCAAAAGTCAATAATTACTTCAATAGCGATATATTGTAACCTACAATTTCAATAAATAAACGCCGTAATGTGAATCTGAGCATTTTGCGATAACCACGGTTATTTTCCAATTCAGATTAGTAATTCATTGTCACAGAGGACTCGTATAAAACTAATACACACAATATTATATCGCGCGGTCGCATACCTGGCGCACATTTTATGGATGCAATGAAATTTAAGTGTCCCATGTCTTGAGATTTTTACAGTGTTTTACATAATTCCCTGATTTACCGACTTCCATTACTCTCGCGTGGAAGTTTATTCGCGTAGCACGCGTGTCTACCGCAATCAGCGTTCTGGAGTAACATAAAACTTTCGCTCTAACGCTCACAGTTTCCACGACAAGATGCGATCCTCCTGGCATCCTGCGTGGATGGTTCCACCGGTGGAACGAAGGACCTTTCCTAAGGTCCGCGAGAAAAGCACATGGAAGCCAACAACGAGAATCCGCTTCGTGAGAATCGAGAGAATATTTATTAGCGATTTGCTCAGACCGTGAAGGGTCTGACGCAGCGATACGCTTTACATCCGGCGTTTTTTCTTCCCTCTCACCGTTTCTGCCGATGGATTCAAGGGCAGGCCGCTTTCGAGGCTCAAATAAATTACGATTAATTGCCAATCGAGAGATGTGTCGATAAACGTTTCAGCAGCGGCCGTGTCGAAGGCGCGACCGTTCACTTTCCGCGGTAACGTCACGTTCCGCGATTGATTAACTAGCCGAGAAAAAGCGGAAGTTCGTCACACTACCGGTTAAAAGGCACGCGTCGATGGACCACCACCGCCCTTCGTTTCCCCATCTCGCCATAATGGGAGCCTCGTAACGGATGTGACCAATGCGACGAGATTCCCCGACGCTCCGAGGATTCTCCCAATCGTCACCCAGGCGATTCCTCCGGTTCTTTTCGTTCGCATTTTTTCATCCCTACACGCAAATCTTTATATAAGCGAGTGTCGCAATTATCGTTTAATGCGACACACCCACTACACGGACTTGGCGCAAACTCGCTCCGACGAATTAATTAAGTAACGTTACATAACGGTCGCTCTTCTAGATTCTTCAGAGGATTTGCGTGTGTCGGAGACGAGCGGAATTAGCGGAAGTGGCGATTTCGAGGATGCCGATTCGCTGCATTTGTCGAGTTAAGGTGGAGGAGCCTAACGCGTCGAGTCATTGCTCGCGATGCTTTACCTTTTAAACGAGCCCACCCACGCACCCCTCCCCCTTTTTGCTCTGGAACTGCACTTATTCAAACACACGTACACGCGCGCTGCAACTGGTGACCGAGAACTTGTGTGCTAGCAGGACAAATCGATCCGCAACATTGTTTGCAATTTTCTTTATGTAATCACACACTTTACTTTTCATCGCGCGAAGCGATATTAAAATTAATATACACGCTGCTCGAAGTTTATGATTCGAAGGCTGGAAAACACTTGGGCATGGCTCGCAAGTGTTTTTTTCCCTTCTTTTCTATGTTCTTTTTTCAGATTACGTCCAGCGGAATTAAGTGGAGCAAGGGGATTTTATGAGGGTTCTCATCGCCGGGAAACATCCGCGCGATTGCTTCGGGTCCTAAACGAGCCACGATCGCTATGACGGTGTTCGCTGATAAACGGAGAACGCGTCGTCAGGTTCTAATGAGATGCGTAAGAAAAAAGAAATCCGATAAGTCCTGACGAAATGGCCGGACTTGAAAGGACGTCGCGCAAAGGGAAAGGAAAGAGCGCAATTACAAGCGGAGAACAATCGAAGGTAAAGCCTTACCAAATGGACCGTGGCGATCCATTCATCTACTCGCGGTGAGTTACGAGTGGATGATCCAAGGCCACGCGACACGTTGAAGCCAAGCGTGATCCGCATTACGCGTGCTCACGAGCATTACGGACCTACCACCCGAGACGCGACATTCCAAATTCTTGTACAAACGCTAAACGCATCGTTTCCCTCTTTTCTCGTCCGACCATCACCGCACCACGTGACCAATCGAATCCATAATTAATACGCGCTGATCCAATGAAACGATAAGTCAACGGTGGGAAAACACTTGCGGTCGATCGTACGGTAATTCATTTTTTTCACGAAATCCAGTAGTGGGATTGAAACAGGAAGTGAAATACGTTGGTAGCATAATTACGCGAGAGAACGGAAAAGGCGGGGGGATCCTTCCTCCGGTAGTACGAGGAACCTGCCGCTGCTACTGCCGCTGGAGCAGGGAAGCCCCCAAACGCAAATAGAAATTCCGAGCTACTCTTCTACATGTATTATTAGACACTACATTAACACCGCGTAACTACCAAGGATAATGGCGGTACAACTACAGGCAGACCGCAATTTCTTATACGTACATATTCATATCGAGACCATTGACATGAATCATCCTACGAGAAACGTCTAATTTTCAGAGAATCCGCGTAAATCCTGCAAATAACGCGGGATGACGTGATTTCGGAAAACGTGCACGGAGCGATGAACGAATCGAATGAACGGACGAACGGACGGACGGACGGACGGACGAATGATAAATCGGAAAAGCGAAAGAGAACCGGCGAACGACCTTACTGCTGCTAACGGTGAAAAAATCGACGGGCTCGTAAGATCTCTGTGGCCGATTCTTTTTCCATGCCGATTGAAGTTATTGCCGGACCGGTTGTCGTAAAAAACAATCGCTCGACAATATCCGAAGGCGTTGATATACGATCGATAGCGCGACTTATTAATTTCATAGTAGACTAATCGTTTGATCTGTTTCGCTAATTTAGAAATGAATCCGATTATCCTAAGCGCGTATGCTAAAAACTGCTGCTACTATTCATTATGCGCGGCGCGTATTAGCATGCCACGCATAAATATTGTAATTAATCGCTGCGTACGACTCTATATCCTATAACGAGCGTATTTACAGCCCCGTCGTTCGTACTTTCGTTCCTTCAGTCCTGGAAGGCCGATGCACACGGACGCACGCACGCGCGTTCAAATACGTTCTCCGGCTGGGAGAATACAGGGACCCGGATGCTGAGCCTTTCCAAGGCCAAGTAGCTCCTCTATCGTCCCCGCAAACGCTCGTTCAAAAAACTAGTTCTTTTGCGCAAAAAAACAAGAGAGAAAACAAATCTCGAGATTTCTTCCAAATTTCTCGAATACTCCCGAAATCGACGCAATTCGGGAGACCTTGAAGAATTCCCGCGACCGATTCTTCCGCGACTTTGATGAACGCGTAAAAAGTCGCAGGCGCTGCGCAATGAATCGCGTCGATTTCTTCTACCGATCGTTGTCTCTCCCGTTGTCGTTGCTGTTGCTCCGTTGGTCCTGTCGCTGCCGCTGCTGCTGTAGCCGCTAGAGCTGCGTGCAGACCGATCCTTCGAGAGTGATCGAGTCTAGCCACTTTACTTCGCGCACATGCCAATTATCTTTTCTACGATCATCCTCTCATCGTATCAACCGCGATTCTCCACAATACTTCTCGAGCTCGTTACCAAGTGAATTTTAATCTCGCGAAAATGAAGCTCGGACACGCTTCGTTTGCTCGTCAGCGCGAACTTGTATTTGTTCTTTTATTATGTAAAGGATATCCGCGCCTGTGTAATAGGACAAGCGACTTTTTTCTATTTCCTGGAATCGAACGATGATCTGCGCGTCCCGACGAAGACGCGCAATTTGATCAGAACTGCCTCCACGAGGTACGACGTCGCCGAAAATCCGACGACGTCATTTTTCGCGGCGAGTTCTACCGAGCTAAAACAAGAGGGCGAGGATCTTAAAACAGGATCTTAAGGAAACGGTGAATGAGAAATCGTATCGAGCGCCATTACGCTTTACATAAATCAAAGAAATATACTCCGCCCCCTTTTCTCCTGCTCCCCCTCGCGCATCTATCGGAGACAATTAAAACCTAAGATCCCGGATCGCGCATAAATTATTTTCCACAGCTGCTCTTTAAGAATGCTCCGTGCTGTTAAATAACCTTTTTTTGCGCTCCTTGAGAGAGAGAGAGATTGTTTGAGCGAAGAGCACAAAATGGAAAATATGGAAGATCGACGAAATCGCGTGACGCGATCGAACGATCCATCAGGATTTATAATCATCGCGGCGCTCGGTCGACGTTGCGCGAGGATTTACCCCGATCGGCGAGGAATCGCCACGAAAGTTTTTCCTCAAGTTTCATTGACGCGAATTCTCCTCGTCCTCCTCCGCGGTTTCCTCCCACAACTCGCGTTCTCGGTAAGAACCGGCGAGAAGAATGACACAGAAGCTGCGGTGGATTCTCCACTTACGCACGTCATATCGCGACACGAAAGATCGCGAGACGACGCTATAAGATAGAACCGCCGTACGGGGTAAGATACAAATCTCCCGAGCAAAGCTGCAAATCGGTCCCCGTCCGTTCTCCGATTCATACCTCGTCCTCCCCCACTCAACGGTGGTTTAGTGGCAGACAAGAAACCGACCTGAAACGATAAGTGCTTCGTAGATCCTGTCGAGAAATCGCGAGCTGCGGACGCGGTACCGAGACAAGACCACAAACACAACGACGCACACCTACGCATCGGAGACCCGCCGCTATCTCCAAAAGCCGTTTGCTCTCCAAGATGCTGCTCGATCAACAACGAACGGTCCTTATCGTTCTCTCCGTTCTCTCTCTCTTTCTACGTTCGGCCACCTGCGATTTGGAGTTGAAGCTGCTTCACGTGGTAAACCGCAGTGTTATCGACTCTCTTTTTATTTCCGGAGACGGCGAAATTCCGACGTTTCCGGATGCGTCGCAGCGGGTCCGTTTGATTGGCCTAATCGTTGCTCCGTTGTTGCATGTCGAAGCTCTTCCGCCATGGGGACAAGGTGCCGCACAGGGAGTACCAGAATTACCCCAGCGATCCACACGGAAACCACTCCTTCTTACCGATAGGCAACGGGGACCTGACGAACGTGAGTACCAGCATTTTCGACCGATTCTCGAGGCGAAGCATCGCGATATTGATTTTAACGGCGAGTTTTGCGTTGTGTCACTACTGTGCAAAGCCATAAAGATTGGCGCGCGTTAAGGCTGCGAAACGCGTCTACCGATAATAATATTTTTTCGAGGCTGCGAAAGAAAGAAAACATTTTATCAGGGACATACCTTCAAGGATCCATCGGGAGATTAACGCGTTACGCGACACACGACGGGGGTTTGTGCGGTGACCGCCAAAACGATTTTTCAAGCGGAAAAGCGTCCGCCTATCGAACTTACGCTTCGGTCGTTGGTTGGGTTTTTTCGCCAACTATCTAACTTTTCTTTGTGTTGGCTCGCCTCGTTGGAACAGGAGGGAAAAATGCGAGAGTACAAGATTGGACTAATGTTGCGCGAGAGGTACAATCGATACTTCGGCTTGGATTACTGGCCGGACATGATATATGCTCGTTCTACTGTGGTGCCGAGGACTCAGCTGTCCCTCCAGCTCGTCCTCGCAGGACTGTTCTCCCAACCCTCCGAGAAGCAAATTTGGAACCCCACTCTCTCCTGGATTCCCGCGTGGACGTTCGCCGCTCCCCTCGAGGAGGACCAGCTTCTCTTCCCGCATTACTGTCAACGGTAAGCGATCGTCACTACCATCCCCCATCCCCTTCGGACCTTCGATCTTCGATCGCCCAACGAAGACGCGTGGGTTCCTATCCCAAACGCGTCGCCACGTTTCGATGCCATTTCAATTTGTCAAATTTCTTCCCGTAGTTACATAGACGAGTACGCTCGCTTCCTCCAGCAGAAAAATGTCCAGGATATGATCGGCAAGTACAAGAATGTTATGGAATACCTGACGCAACATTCCGGCAAGCTAGTCAATAATACTCGCGCGGTATATTACATGTACAACCTACTCAAGGAAGAGGTACTTTTCCCGTTTGTGAGAACGTAATTGCGTTAATAATGAGGAGAGTGATGGGAAATTGTGCGAATCGTGGAAATGTTCTAGGCGGCTCAAAATCTGACGCTACCAAAGTGGACCGAAGCCGTTTATCCCGAACCAATGAGGGAGATCACGGTATTGGACTTTCATCTTCGTTCCTTTACGAAGACCCTGAAAAGGCTGAACGGTGGCGTGATACTGCGGAAGATAGTGGACGACATCGAAGATCTCCGCGCGGATAATCTAGAACCCCCGAACCGGAAGGCCTTCCTCTTAAGTGCTCACGAGGTAAACGTCGTTGGATTAGCCAGAGCTCTCGGTACCAACGAACCCGCACTTCCGGCCTACGGTTCCACCATTATTCTCGAAACGCTACAGGACAAGAAGGGACTCTATCACGTTCGGGTGGGTATTCTCTAGCTCTCCTCTCTGCTTACTTTAGTGCGCAATGTTTTCGTTGCTCACGCAAAAAATATTCTACCTCGCAGGTTCTTCTGTGGACCGGAGTGACGGAGCAGCTGATCGTACAGAAAATTCCCGGCTGTACGGAAGTGTGTCCCTTCGACAAATTCGTGAATTTGTTGAAGGACGTTATACCGGAAGACGATGAGTACAAGTGTGAAAATATCAAGGAAAATGACGAAGACGACGACGAGCATTCGGTATCTTCGTCGAACACGGTGAAAAGTGAAATGTGGTCCTCCGTTTTTGTGATAACGGTGTTCGTGCTGAACACCCTACTTCTAAATACGCGATCTCGTTTCCTTATCTTTTAGCGTAGCGTTATTGCGACTCTTAAACAGTTTATTGCACTTGGACCGAGACAGATCCAGAAATGTATTCGTTTCAACTGCAAATATTGCTTCATTCACAATTCACGAAAGTATCACGATCATAGCAAAATTGTAAATGTGTACATAGTAGACCGATATTTAATATTTCTATTTAATAAGTTAAATCTCAATTTTACACAAGAGAGAAAGAACAATGATTTATACTCCTCGACATTAAGAAGCTAATTCTTTTACACACACACACACATATTTATAGTATTATTTAGTCTTTAATTTGCTCGTGTGCGTCAATATGTGCACGAGCTTATGCCATAGATCGAAGCTATTGCTTCTAAATCAGCATTTTTACTAGTACCACCAAGTAGAGGCATGAAATTACAAACTAAGGAATCCTGATAAAAAGCGATTATAGCGAATACTTTTAATCATTTATTTCTTGTACAAGATATACGTGTACGCCTACACATTGTAAAGCGCATAAATGTGCGCGGGAAATATACATATACATAAGAGAAGGTTGCGTCACGTAAGAGCCTTGACTAGTCGCCATTGTTTTTCCAATCCCACTACAACGTGAAAGAAAGTATGCGCGATTGATGCACGTAATTTTTCACGAGAAAACTCAATGGCTGGCCTAGGAGAAGCAGAAGAACTCTAACATTTTTCAATTCTCCAAAGAATCTGCCGTCGCGAGGCCCATCATCGACATTACCGTGATCGACGCAATCGCGATAATGACCACGTGCTAGGATTACATTGTGCCGAATTACAATCCACCTACCTCCTCCTCTGTCGAGAAGCATTTTCGCCAATCGGAGGTTGTGCAGCCACACGAGGATTTCGCGATAAGGGCTTAATAAAAGGTCGTAACAACCCTCAAGAACGCACTGGATGTCTTACGGCGGTCTTCAACAGCGTCAGACCGCTCGTTGCACGATCTCGAACTTTCCCGGCACAACTTTCCTAATCTTTCAGCTGGCCCTTTTTCACCATCCCACCCCTACGTCAAAAGGTATCCTCGGTGAGCGAACCCTATCCGGATGTTTTGGACCGAGTTTACCGCGAGAGATTTAGCTTCCCTCCAGTTTCTCGATCGAGAGAGGAATACGCGAACTTGCGAGGATCCAGCAAAGAAGCCGTTGGATCCGTCGTGACGCTCCGCGTTCTTCAACGAGATTGTCCGTAGGTACCAGGTGAGACGACGGTGCCCACGGATGAGGTTCCCCCGACATCTTCCCGCGGAATCTCATTCATCGCGTGTCCTCCTTCGTTATTAGAAAATTCCAGGAGCGAAAGGTCGAGGCACTGACCACGCGCTCGCTCCTTTCCATCGTCTTTTCAGGATTCCCCCGAAAATTTGTCTCTGGATCTCACGGGGCAGGTGAAGTTCGACAAGGTTTGTCTCAGGCTCCCTTCTTCTATCCCACCCCCATAGAAATGATTCCACCCAACCCAGGGGTTCTACGAAACGTGTTGATTTCGGTGGCGGATGCGCGTTATCGGCATCTCTTTCGTTTGGAAAAGCTTAAGGGTTTTGTAATGCACCGGAAATGGCGGGCGGTAATGAAACAGCTGTTCCACGAGAATCGAAACGACATCTCGCGGAACGCGCGTAATTTAGCATGCGACAAGCAAGACAACGAATGGTTGGTTGGTTGCAGAGGGACGAGCGAGAAAGAGTCAGTTCTGGGACCGATCGTGCCTCTTGTAGACGTCGTGATTTCCATAGTAATCGTGGAAGTAGTAAGGAAACATGGCTGCTAGTTGTTGTGGAACTAAGAAGCAAAAATTAAACAATTCCTCGAGTATCCCGTGCAATAGCTCTCTACAAAATGGCACGCAGATACGAAATGCTCTGATAGTTCAGCCCGAGATGGGCTTCTTTTGTTTCGATGTACTATACTGCCAATTGCATCAACTTGACCCTCCAAAATCGCCCAACTTCAGTAACGATGCATTGTGAGTATCTCGTAACATTTCACTGTCTTTCTCTGTTACTCCTCAACTCTTTTATTCTTTTATTTGTAATCATCACACACCCTCACTAGCTCGTTCTCTTTCTTTGTGTGTGTGGCTCTCCTCTCTCTCTCTCTCTCTCTCTTTTTCTCACATTCTGATTCTTGCTTTCTTTTGTCATTGTATTTCTATGGGCGCCACTGCCCTTCTTTTTTTTTCTTCTGTTTTACCATACTACTTTCCTCCTACACATATCTATCAATTTTTTTTTAATTTTCTTCTTTCAAGTGTCATCAGATCTACTTACTTGTTTTTACTTATTTGTTAAGTTAAACACTAATGCCAATTATTCGTTTTTTGGATAAATGTTTTTTTAATATTTGTTCAATTGGAGAAAATATGATTCTCAAATTATTAAAGAAGAAGAGACCCGTTCCCAGTTGTAGATTTTGAAACATTTCTTTTTGTTTTTTTTACATTCTCTTTTAAAGTTATTTTAATTTCTATTTTGTATTTATAGATTGAAGATATGTTTACTTTCAGCCCTTTATTTGTAACATGGACTATTGGAAAAGATATGAGACTGCGAGGTTGTATTGGGACATTTAATGCTATGCATTTACATGCTGGACTTAGAGAATACGCAACTACAAGGTGAAAATTTTATTTTCTTAAGCTAAAGTAATAATTTGTTTTTAAATATTGCATGTGTTTTTTAAGTGCTTTTAAGGATTCTCGTTTCAACCCAATTACTCGAGAGGAACTTCCACGATTACATGTAAGTGTTTCTATTCTTCGGCACTTTGAAGATGGAGCTGATTATTTAGATTGGGAGCTAGGAGTTCATGGAATTCGAATTGAATTTCATAATGAGAAAGGAAACAAACGAACTGCTACCTATCTTCCTGATGTGGCACGTGAACAAGGTATTTCATATTTATTCCATTAATTCTAAGCCAAATAAACAATACCTTATTATCTGCTTAATATACAGCTTCATAACGTATACGATTACTTTAACATAAACGTCCGAAAAAATTTGTGTATTAAGTTATTAATACATGCTAGAATTTTTGTGTTTAGGGTGGGACCAGATTCAGACAATAGATTCGTTGCTGCATAAAGGTGGATACAAAGGACTAGTTACACCTGATATAAGAAGAAGTGTAAAATTAACTCGCTACCAGAGTGAAAAGGTGACTGTTAGCTATCAGGAATATATGACACATTGGCATAGTCGAAGGTGCTAGCAGCTGGCCTGGGGTCCTCCATCAGGGCCCCTACATCATCCTACTTCAGTTGCTCTTCGTTACAACAATTCTGATTCAGCTAATGCCTCTAATTCACATTACAATAATGCTCAACACAATTCATTTATGGCCAGTCAACAACATACCCTAGTTATGGTTCAACCTAATCATCAATCATTTATTCACCCTCTTCCCATGCCCAATATCTCTCCTGTCATGGTTCCTGTTCAAGATTATCCACCATTTTGGTGGGATAGGCCAGGACCATCTTTTCCTTCGCCGCACACTGTTCCTCGAAATCATCGATTTCCAATGCAAGAAACTTTAGATCGTGGAGTGCGTAAGCGAAAATGACACTGGAGGCGGCTGTTACTTGCAATTATTCATTGTTTAAAGTGGTGCCTATTATACTTCGTATGTTTTAGTATACACAGTCTCCCTTTGATGATACCACATACTCCTCCTTGAGGACATTAAAATTAAGTAACTATGGTGGCAATATTGTACAATATTCAAAGAATATTATGACACGTATATAAGCATAATAGCTTTAATGAACATGACTAATTAAATTCTTGTAAACTCTAATGGGTAGATTTTACCTAATTAGCATTATACTTGATTCATAATTATAAAGTATTTTAAAATAAATTTATTAGTCTCATTAAATTGTGATGTTTCATGCAGTATGAGATGTTAATGTAGTATAACTTTGCCACCATACCAACAAACAAAACAAATGCATCAATATTATTTGTGGTTTTTACTATTAATATAACATTTAATAGCACAGTAACTTTTAATATAATCACTATCCATTTAAGTTTAACATAAATTAAAATATACATATTACTTGAAGAATATCTGTTTTCATACTTGGATTTATGGATGTAAGATATTTAGGCAAAGCTTCAGGAAAGATTCTATCGCATCTTTATTTTTAGGATTTATGTTAAAAGTAGAGTTGCAATATAACAGAAACTGTCAAATATTTTTAACGCGACAGATAAAGTAACGTGATAATGGGAGATATTCCATCTTGTCTAAGCAAACTTTTACAGTAATGCTTGTTTCATTACTGAAATAAATGCATAGATAGGTCAAATGAAGACTTAACATTTTGTCATTGCTGTTTTCTTTTAAAAAACAGAAAATAATAATAATAAATATAGATAATAATCTTGAAAATAATATTCTTGTTATCTAAAAGTGCATAGAAATTGTTATTTTTGTTCTTTAATTGACATTTTTTCGAATATTTATTAGAAAATTAAATGAACTAGGGCTGTTATAAAAAAAAATCCGATTTCTTTGTACTGATGGTATAAATAGCCCTTTCTATTTTTTTGAGTACGAGTTCGAGAAACATCGTTTTATTCGACAAAAGGAAAAGACTACATGTGTATAATTAATGTAAATAAGATATGTAAATTTTAACTAGAGTATGTCTAGTTTATACCATTGCTACATCGAAGTTAAGCGATTCTAATTAGCGATTAATAATATAATCCACTGTTCTACTATAAAGAATTTTGCGTATAATTGCTGCAAGTTTGAAAATGTAAAAATATCGAACATGCGATTTACCGTAAAAAAGCAATGAATTTCAATATAATTACAAAAAAGTACTAAGATATAGTGATAATGTAGATTTAAGTTCTTATCCCATCGCAATTTCAATTGTTATATCGTCATATGATTCGTGATATTAAGTGTAAAACCCAGTACAGTTGCATCCAATTGAGAAAAGAAACCTTTAAACAATTTGCAAGCTTTAACGCAATAGTCGCTGTAATATCATTTTGAGAATAATTAAAATTCTATCACGTTATCTTCAAATTCCAATTGTGTAATTTCAAGGTATACATTGGTCCTTCGATTTACAAGAAATATGCGTTTAAAGTGCTTTTTTTTGGGGGTCGCCACACACATAAGTCCGTGCTAAGAAATTGTCACTATACAAAGTATAAGGGTAGCACGTAAATCGACGGACCAAAGTAAATGAATAAAATATGATTTGATAATCAAGATGCAACTAATGGTGTACATTAAATATATAATACAGCTTAAGAATATCTTTCATCAAAAGTTTTTCACAAAACAGAATATTAGATATATTCTTCCGTGTGTCAATGACCTTATTTTACTTACATCCCCAGCTTCTTTAAGCTGGTTTTATTCACTGCCAATTTATTCATCGTTGTTGTATCTGTTATATAAAAAGAGCTTGGCTAAAAGTGAAAACGTTATGTTATTACACTTTTGTTGTTCATTGTCTTAATATCCAGTGTTATTATCACTCAACAATAACACATTAGACTATTGCATAAGTAGTTTTTGGGATCTCGTAGTTGAGCCTCTATATAACGTCCAATAAACTGCCAGTGACATACTTAATAGTAGAATATTTGTGAAAAACGACGAATCAAACAGTTGTATATGCAAAAAATTGGACCTTTAAATCTTCAATACATAAAAAGAACAGTATTGCTATTGCTTACATTTATAATTGCAACCATATCAGTGATGCACTTGTAAATTGAGTATCTCAATTAATGTACAACCTGTTTAATTCACGAGAAAAAAAATATTTTTGAAAAACATGTAAAACTAATTCCACCAAAAGTAAATTCAGTAATTTAGTAAAATGGTATCAAATTTACCGTTGTTTTTATTTAGCTAAAGAGAACAGTCGTTTAATGAATATAGAAAACATAACAAAAATCGCGTGTAGCATTTACTTTTTTAAATTCAAGGAAAGCTAAATACATTGCAAATACGTGTATCGAATAATTTGTGTAACATGATATATTCTGGTAATATTTGACAAGCAATGTGTGATGAATGCATTTCATTAAAATTAAGTGCGTGAATTATTCGTAAATATCACTAATTGAAATGTTCATATTAGACCGAGACTTTTCCTGAGCATCACATGTTTTCAGTATTCTTTAAACCTACAATATATTCCTCTAATATTCTCTTTAATGATATTTAAAATAGTATTTAATATAATGCTTATATTATATAAAAAAAATACAAGAGTTTATTTCTTTCTATTATAAAAAGAAACTTATTTGAATTGAATGATTTAAACAAATAAAAAATAAACATAAATTGAAACTTATACTCTTGAAATAATTTATTTATATCTTGTTTATTATTACTTATTTAAACTTAAATTGATTTTAATAAATTATTCTATTGCTTTTGTTTTTCAATTTTCATCATTCAAGTATAAGAAGTCCTATATTTTCATTCATTTTATCTTGCCGACGTAATTTAGTCTTTTTTAAATTAACTTTACACGCCTAAAAATCAAATTAAATAGAATTCATTTTAAAGCTTATCTATGTGTTCGGACATAGTTTATGGTAAACGTGGGTTGTGACATATGACTTTCATCTGTTTATTACAGTTTACTGTTACAATTGGTTACAATGGGTATTCGTATGGAGTGGGTGCAAGTTTCATGTAGATCTCTCATTGTACAGCATACTTTGTTTATTATCTGTTTATTAATTAGGTAAAACATCTTGCATTAATAATGTGTTTGTTAAAAGTATAAGTTATAAGTGTGAATTTTTAATACGGCATAATAAAATGGGGAAGCAAAGTGGATTGTGCTGGTGGTGTTTGAAGGCCATTAAATGGATACCAGTTATATTTATATTAACAGTGGTATTTTGGTCATATTACGCGTATGTAATACGATTATGTTATTGTAAGTATTTAAGATATATTTTACACATTATCTTAATGTATAAAAGGTTCTTTTCAAATCAAAAATCATATGTATAAGCACCTTTAACCTAAAGTTATTTCACTTTTTTTTATAGGTAACTTATATTTTTTATAAGTTATTTTTATATTTCCTTGCCCCTCCCGACTTTCATTGCAAAAGAGCCTGCCTCAAAAATCCTTGAATTTAATTTCTTATTTATTTAATATTCTATTCCACGAAGTTTAAAAAATTCATAAAAGTTTTAACTTTTTTTTTAGATACAGTTGAGAATTATGCTGAAAAAGGTACATTCTGTCTCCTATGAATATTATAAATATATTTTGTCCTCTAAAACTTATAATATTCTAAATATTTTATGTTAACAGCATTCTACTTATTATTCTTCCACATCTTCTTTTTCTTATTTTTATGGTCATACTGGCAGACCATATATACAAATTTAATAACTATTCCAGAAAAGGTACAGAATATATTCATATTACTTTCCATTTATGGTAATGAAAAGATTATCATTTTAATATGTCATTTTTCTTAATTCTCATAGTTTAAGATACCTGATATAGAAATGGAAAAACTACAAAACGCTCAATCTGAAGAAGTTCAAAAACAGATTCTAGAAAGGCTTGCACAAGATCTTCCAGTTACTAATCGTACAATGAAAGGAGGTAATTTCAGTAGTTGTGATTATTAACTATTAACTATTAGTGATATTTACTATATTTGTCACATGCCTTCTCATTTTGTGTGCTAGTTCAAATAATATTTTAAAATAATTATCTCTATATTATATATATATATAAGTATGTAATTGTGTATTGTATATTTTATAATGTTCTTTCAATTTTATGTGTAGTATATTTCTAAATATTTAACATTTATAGCTTATTTTTGCAAGATTTTTCATCAATTCTTTAAGAAACTAATTTTATTACAGCAATACGATTTTGTGAGAAATGCCAGCTAATTAAACCTGATCGTGCACATCACTGTAGTGTTTGTGGCACGTGTATATTAAAAATGGATCATCATTGTCCTTGGATTAATAATTGTGTAGGATTTCACAATTACAAATTTTTTATGTTGTTCCTGGGCTATGCTCTTTTATATTGTATATTTATCACAGCTACTTCATTACAATACTTTATATTATTTTGGAAGGTTAGTTATCTATTAAACAAAACAATTATCATGCCAAACATTTAAATACATTCACCGTACATATTTTTAAAACAGGGAGAGTTAGTTGGAATGAGCAAATATCACTTAGTGTTCCTATTTGTTGTCGCACTGATGTTTGCAGTTAGCCTGAACTCTCTTTTTTTCTACCACTGTCATCTAATTCTGCACAATAGATCAACACTAGGTAATTAAATACTGTGTACTGCAGTCCCTAACATTACCATTAATTTTTAATCTTTTTTGTTATTATAGAGGCTTTTAGGCCACCTATATTTAGAACAGGAAAGGATAAAGATGGATTTAGCCTTGGGAAATATAACAACTTCCAAGAAGTCTTTGGAGACAATGCGCGACTATGGTTCTTTCCTATTTTTTCTAGGTAAGTTTAATTTAGAGTATTTTGCTATTTATGTTGCTTGATTAATGATTTTCTTCTAAAGAAATTTCCTAGCTTAATACATTGATAACAGATTCCAAAATGATATAAAGTTAAGAATCATTTGCACAATACTAACAGATTAAGAAAAATATATATACGTATATATATTCTTTTCATTTTTGTTTAATAAACTTTTTATTTATTTTTATAAACGTAATTAAAACAAAAGTGTAGGTAGGATTTAAACGTAAATTGATGGAATACAGATATTTTTTCCATCTGCTATGCTCTTGCGAGTCAGTTAAACTAAATTTTATCAAGTATTAAATACTGATAAAATTTAAGTGTAATAATTACTTTGATTATTGTAATTATTATTGGTAGCATTTTTAAACGGAATTGATCGCATTGGATGTGTTCTAGTCTTGGAAATGGTGTCATCTATCCAGTACGTTCGCAACACCAGGGCACACCCAATACTTACGACTCAATGGGCAGTACGCGAAACAGGTTAGCATTATAAAATTTTCATGTAGTTCCATACATGCAATTGATTCAGTTTTTATTTGAATCTCAGTTACTAAAATTTATCTTAATGTTGCTACTAAAAACTCATATATTTCTCGGAAATTTCAATTTTCCTAACTTCTATTTTACATAGAAGAATTCTATTCCTCAAAATTAGGTAAGTCTATATTAAAGAAGAAAGTGATCATACAATTATATGAATCAATAACACAAAAGCTTTAACTAAAAATTTCCTTTAAACGTGTGCCCTAATTGATAGTTAATTAAATGTTTACAGTAGATATATTTAATATATATACACATAATAATATTAAACTGCATATACAACGCAATATAAAAATATACCAAAATAATTTACATATCAACGGAACTAACCAAATGTTAAAATAATCTTAACATTATTTTAAACAAATTTTTAACCATTATGAATAATTTTAAATAAGAAAAAACTTAATATTTTTAATTTCAAAATTCTCTACTTTACTTTAATATAATTAATCAAAAGTGTTTCACCTATTTAAATATAATATAGATTTTGTTACTTAATAAAATCCAATCTCCAGTAGTATTGTGCAATTGGTCTTAACTGTTCTATGTTTATACAATTTTGTTCTGAATAAGTCTAACAGTGTTTGTTAATATCAGCTTCTTTTATAATATTTTTTAAAGTTTGAAATATTTTTATTTTCACGAATGAGGCATAATTAATCAATCTATTTCAACTTTAACACGTTAAGCGCCGAGCTTAACTTGTATATCTTCCCATTAAGGCCGCGGCATATCGTGTGTATAGTATACAGGGTGTTTGGAAATTACCGCACTTTCATGGCTCTTAACGTGTTAATTAACGCTAATTTACTGTTTTTTTTATAAATTCAATTAAACTTAATTTCTAAACTTATACATCAGTTTAAAATGTAAACTGCTCCTTTATTTCAACAAATTCAACAAATATTCAGTTTAATTTGTTAAGGGATATAGTGATTTGAAATCTGTTGTCAATAGAAATCGTAGGATAAAATTGAGTAGATAGAAAGTAGGGTATGGGTTACAGCTTTGGAGATGGGGTAAACTTTCCTGTGAGGCTGTGCAATGAAGATACACATACCCTGTTGGGAAATACAACCCAACAGTGCAGTGATGAAACTGAACTTGATTCTCCTCTACTCTACGGGTCTCAATCAGGTATTTTGTAGTCTGAAATTTTGTGTTAGAAACAACAAACTGAATTGCTAAAACAAACAATTCAATGCTTGCACACATGTACATGCTTGAAAGCTACCAACGTTATTTGACAAACATCTCCAGTATGAAGACTTAAATGTCGTTGTTATGCCTAGATATTACAAAATCCCAAAGTATATCTAAATTCAAAGAATACCCTTAACCATTGCTATTAGAAGACTATAAACCTTAAATAATTAATCTCGTAAGCATTAACAAGGATCTTATTTTTATTTGCAACCTATGTTGTTAATGTACAAAGTAAAACTTTATTTTCTGTACATGGAATTATATGTTTGAAAAGACTGTTAGCTACACTAGCTAGAATTGTATATTTTATTACCTCTAGACCAATCACTGTATTTAGAAGTAGAGATGAAATTGCACGATTTATTCGCGTTTCGTGGAGTAGTTGCGATAACTTTCTATCAATAGATAATTGCAATAATGCTGATCGAACAGGGTGTTTCTAAATTGACGCGTTTTTTTCGAAATAAATGCACTCTCGAAACCAGGTCGAATAGAAAATACATTTGAAATTTTATATTTAGAACGCAAAATTTAGATAATAAAAAATCACTGGGCAATTGAAAAACATTTCAAGTACTCAATGAAATACAATCAAGTTCTCATCGTCATGTGTAAATTATGTGTATGGACTCACCGGTGTGGTGATTCCCCTTCCTGCAAATTCTGGTCCTCTCTCGCGAATTCCACCCCTCCAGACGCCATTTCCATCCGATTCAAATGTAGCTTTTGCTTGCATTTCACTTTACACCAATATAATTGTCTATATCACAGTTTAATACTTCTATTGTACTAGTTTAAACTCGATAAAAAATCTCCGCACTCTACTCATATCGAGTCATTAATAACATTATTAATTTGTTTTAAACCGGTAGGAGACGCGCGAGTACTATCGGCACCTTTATGAATAAATTAAACCAAATAAGAGCCTAGCTCATGATTTTTCTTGCAAATTTTTAACGAATTACGTGACATTGACCAAAAAAGTTTATCCGGAGGTAGTTTATAATTCATTCAAATGGATAATTATCGTTAAAACTTGCAACGAGCTTCAAAGAAATTTCCCATTATTACCGCGCGCGACTCCAAGTTCAACTACTCTTTTCATTGGCTATCACTTGTTTCTCTATACCCTTTTCTCCATACGTAGTCGTCATATGATTGGTTAATTTGAATTGACCAATTATAATCACTGTAATAAAAGAAAAGTAGAAAAAATTGTAAAAACTATTTATATAAATTAATAAATTATAATGAATAATTTATTTTCAACTTTTTAAGATGCCCACAGAATTCTTATTAAATAATTAAGAGGTTTTCGAAAACTCTTAATTGTTTTAAAAAGAATAATTTCTCAATATATAAATAGAATAAAAAGCATTATTATTATAAAATAAAGCTCCTAAATGAAAAATGGCAAGATGATTTTATATTCAATTTAATTTCAGAAGCATCTCTATTACTAAAACGCGTTAATTTAGAGACATTCTGAAAATTGTATTTCCACACATAATGTTAAATATTATTACTGATTGTATGAATAATCATTTGTTTTATAACAATTATTTTATCTTACAAAAAAAGCAGCATTAATGTATCACTATAGATCGATTTATTTATTTATTTAATTCTTAATCTGCAAATATAATAAATAAAAAACTTATCACTATTGTATATAATAGATATGAATTCTTTATATGAATCAAATAACTTTGACAAAAAAGACAATTGTTTTTAATCTCAGTAACAATTATCAAAACAATTGTATTGATTGAATTTTAGTATAATTTAGAAAAAATTCCTTTATTTAGAGCAATATTAAACGACTTTTTCGTTAAAATTGCTCAGTGAATTTATGATTGACTACAGGTACAGCCTACAACAGTTGAGCATGGTAGAAGAAGCTACAATATTGGCTCTTGGCGCTGGGTAATATTGGCTATACTTTCTTTCATGCTTGAAGGAATGGTTAATACTTAAAAATTATGCTTAAAAATCAATATTGCTCTTCAATTAATATACAATAGCAATACAAAATTTAATAATGCATACTAACATTGTGTATAGCACAGATGCCAATAAAAAATAATACTTTAATGCTTTATTTAAAAAATTATTATTGTGCTTAAATAAGTATATCATGATTAGCTTGAATAGTCATTTTAAATTAAGCCAATCATATTAGTTAAAAATCATTCATCATCTAATTCGATGTTTGTCAAACTGTGTGCCACACATAGAGATTACAGGTGTGTTGTGAAAGATTTAAAAATTAGGTAAATAACATGCAAAAATGTTTGGCAAACATTGATCTAAATTCATAGTAACTATTTAGTAGCATCTATTTTTTTTCATGTAGGCTCATAAATATAAAAAGACATGGTAAAAAAGCTATATAAGAATAAAAAAGTTTGTATATATTTATTTTTATATTATAAATATATTGAATCATATGGCATAGGGATTCATAGGGCTTTTTTTTATGTTTTTCTATAAATAATGAAATCATTTAATTCAATTTAATATATTTATATTCTCATTCCCCTTGTATCATTTGCAATTTTTCTAACTTTTTAGGCAATTTTTCTATTAAAAACTTTAACAAAAGATTAAAGCTTTATAATATAATTAATTGTTAATATTGTATTTTTTACAGCACTGCTGTGATAGGTCCTGCAGTGGATGCAAATGAACCACTGGTAGATTCGGCGGAAACTGCGTAATATTAGCATCATGGCATTTCAAATAAATTTGACTGACACTGAACTAAAAAATATATTAAATTAACACATTCAATAACATCTTGTAACAAGATACTCGTGACAAAAATAGAGACAAAAATAGAGATATTACTGTCTTATGCCTTAGCGTATAAATTTTTTTAGTTTTTGTCAGTCAAATTGTATCAAAGATGATTTGCTATGCTTCTGTTCACTTGGACTAATATTGAATATCCATAAAAAACCGTGAATTTATTAATTATGGATTTGACCTTCAGGTTTGATTTATAAATGAATAAGAAAATTTTCATAGATTTATCAGTATAACTAAGAAACAATGTCACAAAAAGTTTCTTTTAACATTTAAAATGAATGATGTTTTATACATTAATCAAATTTGTCTTATGCATTAATCAAAATTGTGTAACACTTAATGTAAAAGCAGATTCTCCCCATATTATTTAAATCTGCATTATGAAATTTTACTCATTGCACGTATTAAACTATATTATATTTATATTAAGTAAAAATGCAAATATTAACCCCTTGTATACAATATATTATGAAGCCAAATACTAGACTATTAGCAAGAAAAATTATATTGCCATGAAAAGAATATACTTGTTAAAAAATGCAAAATATGTTTGAGTAAAAACATGAGTAAATCTGTGAAGTAAAAAGAAGCAAAGAGTAAATATATTAAAAAAAACATATAGTATATAATAATTATGATAATGATTTCAAATTATCAAAATTCAATTTGTTAAAAAAATTTTGATGATTGAACTCAAGGGGTTAATTATGCTGCTATAATTAAACAAATTGTATAAATATGTATACTATATTGAGATGAATTTAAAAATTTAATTTTGAATTAATATTAATTCAAAAGATTTTTTTAATATATAAGAGTAATATCACTACAATTGATTAAAAAAATATTATGGGGGTCCTTGAACTACTTGATAATGAATGTCTGCATCTTTCGAATATGAAAATATTACCTGGATAAAATTGTTTGTACAATAAATGACATTACTAAAAGAATAAGGGATGCTAGATAGAAACTTTTTCCATATATTAACATATGGTTAAGATTATATATTTAAACAGAAAGAGAATGTGTATTGCAAATCGATTCAGGGTCCAGTATCATTAAGTTTAATCTGTAAAAGCATACTAGTTAATACACTGAATTTTTACTCATTACAGAATTACATGATAGAAAGATGATAAAATATCATTTCACCTATATAATACTAATTAAGCTTTCAGTCTTTTGTGACCATTAATTTAATGAAATAATGCGATTTATTTATATGGTAACTAATATAAAACAACGTACATTAAAATACGTAAAACTATATATTAGTTAAAATATATAAATCAATAATCTTAACAGAGAACAAATTATAATTCATTTTTATGTATGCAATATAATTTTAGTGTTATAATTTTTAATAAATTTGAGGCTTAATTTCTTTTTTTTTCCTATTTTTTATTTGTTTTTTAAACGTAATTTGATATCATTATCAGCAAAATTTCAGTATTTGTAATATATTTCTGTACAGAAAAAAATGCTTATATGTAATATACATAATAGAGTGCTGTTTATTATAACTATAATTTACTAATTATAAGCAATGTTAACATATTGTGATGTCAACTATAGTTAAAAATCTACTAAATGAAGCATATATAATTAAGTTGATTATTCACTTTGGTAATTTTTACACAAATTAACTTAATTTTTAACTTACTAAATCAAAAATTAAATATGTATTTTATTAATTTAAAAAATGACGTAAATTTTAGTTCACTGTAAACACAATTTTTAGAGACTGTATTATTTATGTTCTAATTCATACTTTATGTATACTAAACTGCCATATTCACTTATCTATTTTTTTAAATAATATATATTTACAGATTTAATTATTTAAAATGAAATAAGTTAATAATACATATATACATAGATTAACAAAATTTATAACAAATTTTAATTTTATTTGCACGTGTTACTGTATTGTATTGCTGCTTTAGTGAACTAGAGTTTATTAAAATTTATCAATGAAAGATATTTTAAAATGCGAACGCACATGCACAAATGCAATTGATGGTAACAGCTAAAAGCATAATAAATTTTTATGTAAAAAATAATTCATTTTTCTTTTTTAGGTAATTTCTAAACTTATGAAATTTATTTCTGTAGGTAATTAATAACTTACTCTTTTTCTTTTTTTTTTAAGAAATAGAAAATATTTTATAGTGAATAATAAAAAAATATCATTGTACTTTTTGTAAATTCTAGCTCAATAAAAATCATGATATTATGATGAGATTAAAAATCTCAGTCATTAAGGAAAAGACAATAAATAAACAATAAGTTGTTTTTTGTAAATACCAAAACCCCATTTTAAAACATGTTATATTTTCATTCAATAATATTAACTAATAAAAGTAAACATAAATAAACATATACAACTAAAATTATGTATATAAAACTTCCACTGATTTGTTACAATATATTATAGTACATTATAGTTTGTAACCAAACTGTTCAATCCACTTTAAACCTGTAGAATTTGTAGAAGGAAAATATTCCAAGCCAATGTAACCATTGTAACCTGTTTTTTCTAAAAGTTGAAGAACATATTTATAATTTATTTCTCCATCTGTATGAGGCTCATGTCTATCAGGTACTTGTGCTATTTGTACATGTCCTAAATAAAAATTAAATTATTTAAATGATTTTTTGAAAAAGGTATATTTTATAGGAAAAAAAATGTATTATTTACCTATATATGGAAATAATTCTTTGATATTATATGTAATATTACCACATATATGTTGAAGATGAAAAATGTCAACCAGCAACTTCAAATTATTGCTATTAATCTTTTTTACAATGTCTAATCCTATATAGAGAATAATATTAATAATATACAATTGCAAAATTAAATTTGTTATCTGTAAATTAATGTTTACCCTTTCTAAAACAATTCATGTAATAATTTGGTACAGTAATATTATTGATTGGTTCAATAATTCCAATAATATTAGCATCTTCAAATCTTTTAGCAGCATATAATAAATTTGATTCATAAATCTTATCATTATCAGAAGTTACTGATTCAACTTTGCCAGACATTACATGTATCCTATTTTAACATTAGTATTTATAATGATAATAATATAGCAATTCTATACATATAATTCTTATAAACACAAATATTAAATGTACATACATTTTACAATTTAATGCTTTTGCATAATTAATTGTTGTCTCAATACTAGACATAAATTCATTTTCTTTCCCTGGTATAGCAGCAAAACCTAGCTCTCCCTTTTTTACATCACCTAATAAATTAATTTTATATTAGGATGCTAATTACAAAACTATTCTATTCCCTAACTTAAGATATACCTGTAAATACATTAATAAGAATTTGATTAACATTAGCTGTTTCTTTAGCATTTACTACTTCATCAATTGAATGTCCAAGTGGAAATCCACTTTCAACAGCTTTAAAACCTGCATTCTTAGCTAGCTGATATCTATCCAAAATACTTGGTGCTTCCAAAAACATGAAAGATAAATTACTTGCAAATTTTAAAGACATCTTCTCACTTGTTCAATAAAAGTTTTATGATTACTAAAGAAGACTAATGCTCTTAAGATACTGAAAAGATAGGTATGATAAGGGGAGATAAAATTTATAAAAATTTACATGCGTTGCACATAAAGATGGTAGAGATAATTTTTAATAGATTAAAAAACATATGTATAATCAAAACTTCAATAAAATATAAAAACTTAAGAAAATTTTTAAATCAATATATATTGAAATATCTAATTGGAAAGATAATAAATGGTAAAAGTTCTTAAGTTATTACATTTAATTCACAATTAGGATTGTGAAATGAAATTATGTTGATCTATTTCTGAACAAACTCTAGTTTTTTTATGGAATATCTACAGAAGAAAAGTAAAATCTTTAGGATAAATTATAGAAACCCATTTCTGAATATATTCTAGTTTTTTTTTACATTCTTGTCCATAGGGGAGAAATAGAACGTTAATTGTTTCACCAATCAGTTTCAGCTATCTAGTAATATAGAAATAAAAGAGGTTTCTTTTCAAGACATATGACGCTCATACAGTGAATCCTTGCGATTAATAGTCACACGTGAAAAACTGTTCTTTCTTTTTATCGGCAAAAATGGCATTACATGTACCAAAAGCACCTGGAGTAGCGCAAATGCTAAAAGATGGTGCACGTGTAAGTATTATATTATTTTTCAAAACTTATTTATAATTACACTAAAAAGGGATTTGTATGTAGTCACCAATGTACTCTTACCAAATTCGATCTTGCCTTTTATAGTCATAAACGACGTAAACCAGAATTATGTCTATAAAATGATTTAATCTTTCAACATGTAGAAAATATATACTCATATACTTTTATTCCCAAAGTGGCTTATTAAAATAAATATTCATACTAATTTTTCAATTTAACTTGCTACAGAAAGAATAAAAACAACTTTTTTTAATAGTATTTTTCAGGATTAGAAGAAGCAGTATTCAGAAATATAACAGCATGCAAACAATTTTCACAAACGGTCCGTACTGCCTATGGGCCAAATGGAATGAATAAGATGATAATCAATCACATTGAAAAATTATTTGTCACAAATGATGCTGCAACAATTATTAATGAATTGGAAGTAGAACATCCAGCTGCAAAGTTAATAGTCTTGGCATCTAAGATGCAAGAAGCTGAAGTTGGAGATGGTACCAATTTTGTTATCATCTTTGCTGGGGCATTACTCGAAGCTGCAGAAGAACTTCTACGTTTGGTATATTAATCAAATTGAAATTATTAGAGAGATATAATTTTATTTTTAAATAGTATTTGTTAATATTTATTATAAAAAATATATATATATATATATTTAGGGAATCACCACATCTGAAATTGTAGAAGGTTATGAAGCAGCCTTAGAAAAAGCTTTAGATATATTATCAACGTTAGTTGTATATGAGGTAAAAGACTTCAGAGATTTGAATCAAGTTAAGGCTGGTATCAAGACTTCTATAATGAGTAAACAATATGGGAATGAAGAGATACTTGCTAATCTTGTTAGCCAAGCATGTATTTCAATTTTACCAGAAAAAACAACTTTCAATGTAGACAATGTACGTGTCTGTAAAATTCTTGGTGGGGGTTTAACTGGTTCTCAAGTGGTTCAAGGAATGGTGTTTAAAAGACAAATTGAGGGCGATGTTACTAAATCAAGTAATGCTAAAATTGCAGTATATACATGCGCAGTAGACATAACACAGACAGAGACAAAAGGAACTGTTTTAATAAAGACAGCAGATGAGCTAATGAAATTTTCTCGTGGTGAAGAGTCCCTCTTAGAATCTCAAATAAAAGGTATTGCAGATAGTGGTGCTACAGTAATAGTATCAGGAGGGAAATTTGGTGACATGGCCTTACATTATATGAATAAATATAATTTAATGGCTGTCCGTATACCGAGTAAATTTGACGTTAGACGCTTATGCAAAACTGTTGGAGCAACAGCTCTTTCAAAATTGGTAAGTAATTTCTTGATGCTTATAAATCTTTTGTTATATATTAATTTTTGCACAAATGTTTATTTGCAGATTCCACCATCCTCAGATGAATTAGGTTATGCAGACTCTGTGCACGTTGATGAATTAGGAGATACTATTGTAGTTGTATTTCGAATAGATGGAAAAGACAGTCGAGTTAGTACAGTAATCATTCGTGGATCAACCGATAATTATATGGATGACATCGAACGTGCTATTGATGATGGAGTGAACACTTTCAAAGGCATTACTAGGGATGGTCGTTTTCTTGCTGGGGCAGGTGCTACAGAAGTAGAACTGGCTGCTCAATTAACGCAGTATGCAGACACTTTACCTGGACTAGGACAGTATGCTGCACATAAATTTGCAACTGCTTTAGAAGTTTTCCCAAAAACTTTAGCAGAAAATAGTGGAAATCGGGCATCGGAACTTTTATCGAAATTGTATGCAGCGCATAAAGAAGGCAAAAAGACGTGTGGATTCGACATCGATGTATGTATATATATAAAATTTAAAAATAATTAAAATCATACTCTTTAATTTGTATTTAATTAGGGCGAAGGTGCAGCGTTAATTGATGCTCTCGAAACTGGCATTTTGGATTTATATCTAACTAAACAATGGGCTCTAAAATACGCCGTTAGTGTAGCGTGCACAATTTTAAAAGTCGATCAAATTATTATGGCTAAACGTGCAGGAGGTCCTAAACCACCAGCTGGAGGCGCTGGTGACGAAGATGATTAATAATCAAAATTATGTTCTAATAATTATATGGTATTAAAAATGATTGATATATTCAATTATTTGTATCAGCATTTAAAATAAACACACAAAACGAAGATTATTTTCATTTAACTCGTAAAAATAATTATTTGTTATATAACTTAATTTTAATACACTATCAATTGTAGGATTACAATAAATGAAGTATCTGTTAATAAAACTTTTCTATTTATATTCATATATTTCTAAATTTAATTATTGATCTTTAACCATATTCTTCTATATATAATTAAGAAGTAAATGACTAGTAGTATAATCAGTGTAATAAGATTTATTAAACAGTTGACATAGTTTTATAAATAGTTAAAAGTAATCTTTGTATCAAAATAGTTTAGTTTTATGTTTTAAAAATTTGTAACAGATTGTCTACAATTTGTACATTTTTTTGACTCACATTCATCATGACATATTTTGGTCTTTCTCTTTAAAATATATGTAGTCTTTGTATTAAACATTATTCGTTGATTATGAACAATTAAATGTCATAATATTGTCATATAAACAGCTTATCTTTAATATTTGAATCAACACCCCTTCCTCAAATTAATTTTAAGAAACATAAAAACTAACTCTACTATCAACTCAATTTAATATAAACTAAAAGTAAATAATATGTAATTAGCATTAAAATATCATAGTATGAGAGATATAGTTTTAAAGATTCATGATGAATTAATACAAGAAATTTTAGAGAACAAGGCAGGAACTTTTTTCACGAAAGGGATTCGACTTTTGTGATGAAAATCCAACAAGCAGATAATCTTCCTGTTCATGTTCAGTAATATATTTCATAATATCTTCTATGGCTTTACTAACCATGATTCGTTTTATTGCAGCTTCACGGCGTAATTGTTCTGTTATTTGCCGTTGTTGTTGTAAATTCGTCATCACCATATCCATAACGGTTTTCTAATTTCTTCAATAAAATTCTTCTGTAAAAGACAACAAACTGTTTATTCGAAGATCGTCAAGATCATATTACATTTTAATGCTTTCCCTGAAACTTCATTAATTGATACAATTATTCACTTACTTACTTCCTGACTCACAATGCTTAGCATTAAAAAAGTATTGACGTTATTTGCGGAAGTAGCCGATCCTTTTGGAATACTTATTGAGTAGACTTATGCTATGCACAATTAGTATATAATATAAAAATTATATAAAATAATTTAAGGCGCAGCAATACTCGAAATTTTACGAAGTTGATCGAGGCGCAACTAGTTTCTCTCTCAAGAATTAAATATTTCTCGTAGTATGATGTCGGTAAAATTTATGGTATAGTAGTTTGTGCAGTCGATAATGTTACCTAGAGATTTTTACGACTGGCAAAGGAAGGAGAATTTAAAAGTGAATTTTGCCAACTCCTAATATGCAAAGACAGAATTAATAAAAGATTTTAAGGATTCAGCATAGACACCTTTCACCCAACAGATCATATCTTATAAAGAGAAAGAAGAAGATCTTGAAAAACGATGAAAACAGAAAAACTGTCTTTTTAAAGATTAAAACAGAAAAAAAAATAAAGCCCTTTTCAGGACTACAATAACAATTGAAATGTAGGGAGAGATTTCCCCTTTCCTCCTTTTCTTATCATCACTTTAAAAATTTAGTTTTTTATAATTTTAAGTAAATTTAATATTAATCTACCATGTTCAGATCCTTAGAGATCAATTAATACAAATACAAGTTTTTTATTCTATTTTAAATATTTTATACATTCGCATTTTCCGTAGAATAATGAACTATAGAATGTATTGTTTCATACATCTATTAAGTAATTTTATGAGGGATATATAATAAAAAATAATATAAAAAAATAATAAGAAAAAAACATAAAGTATTTAATAGTTTTTGTAATGTATTCATGGTGTAGTATATCTTTCTTATTTCGAAATAGCTACATCAAAAAACTTACTGCTATTAACTTTTCGAGAGATCAGATAATTTTGACATTTAAATTTTTTTTACACACTATGTTTATATAGGTTTATTGATCTGTCCTTCTTTTATAATAATTAAAAATTTATAATATATTTCGTTTGTAAAACGAAATTTTTGATTAGCACATAAGTAAAGGAAAATTAATTAAATTAAAGATCTATATTGTTAATAAACCAAATGTTTTATTTTAATAATTTTTGAATAAAAATTAATAATATTTTGATGCGTATACTTCATTCTCGTATAATTTATATAGTATTACAAAATATTCTTATTTTATTTCATTTTTATCACGATTAAATTTACTTTTATTGAAAAAATATATGCGTGATTCTCCATGTGAGAAGTGAAAATCAATAGTTATGATATAGGTATAATAATTTCCTTACGATATTTGCAGGTATATATATCAGAGAGTAACTGTTTGTATAACGCATTATTTTTAAATAAATAAACTAGTTCCAATCCTTCAACATGAAATATTTTGTTGTTTACATTGCATTTGCAATAGTTGCTCTTCTTTCTATTGCAAGCGCTTCACCTATAGCTAATCCTGAAGCTGAGGTAACATATTTTTTTTATTTATTTTTAAACTATCCAAATGTGTTTTGCATATTTTTCCGATTATTATTAATATCCTTAATATTGCTATAGAAGTATTGAAATAATTTTTAACATTTTAAGATTATTCTTGCATATAATACATACTGAATAATTTGCATTTTATGTTTCTTTCTCTTGCAGCCTCGTGGAGTCGTAGTAATTACACCTAAAAGAAGACCTAAATCTGGTTAAAGTTAAGAATCGATTTGTATGTAAATAAAAGAGAGAAATATTAACTTCATTTAAATATATAAATATATAATAAATATATTTTCAACATATTTTACAGAGAGGTGAAGAGAAAGAGAAAAAATAAGACAATAAAACTCTACAAGCAATAAAATGATTCTTAAAAAAATATTAATCAAACTAACATTTCCAAATTAAAAAATTATTAATAATGTACAAACTACTTATGAATCAATAAATAAAGTGTATAAATGAAACTGATTATATTAGTTTAAATTAAAAATGCCATATTTTTCATTTCAAAAGATTTATTCAAAAACATTCACCTTTATTATTTAGTAAATAAATACTTCAATTCATGATAGATAAGTTTGTGCGCATAAATAATTTTTGATAAAATATTATATGTAGTATATATATGAGTATGCATGAATATAAATAAAATAATATATTTTTATATGTTAGCTATAAATATAAGTTTTACAGCTTTTAAACTTTCCAGAATGGATGTGATAATTCAAATAGCATTTTTAGTTATAAATATATATATATTTCCTATATATATCCGACAAAAATCGACTTTAAGCCATATAACTTGATTCTGTTGAATATCCAATATCAACATTTCAAAATGAAGCTCGCTCTCTTCTATATTGCTCTTGCGTTAATCGCTATTCTTTCAATTGCAAATGCTGCACCTGAAGCTGAAGCTGAAGCAAATCCTGAACCTAGTCCTGAAGCTGTAAGATACATTATCCTTTTTGTTCTTTTAAAATAGTTATAAGAACTATATATTTTACTTTTTTTGTATTAATACTATAAATTAATCATAAGTAATAATTACTTTTTTTCATAGCAACTTACTACTCTTATATGGTTAATGAAGAAAGCTGGTATTGCAAAGTAATTATTCCATATGTAAGTAAAATACATTAAAAGTTAATTACATATGAAGTTAATATTTTGATTTACTTAAGAATATTTTACATTTTTAGAGGTAAAAATGACTGAAAACAACCATCAGATGCATAACAATGTTCCTAAAGTTACTATGATTAAAAATGTATAATCACGACAAAATATGTTAAAAATAAATACATTTTTAATGAATGATTAAATAAAGAAGAAGAAAAAAATATATTCAGTATTTTTCATTTATTATTTTTTACATATAATAATATTTAATTGGGAGTGCACTTTTTCCGAATATCTTATATGCAAAGTATTCACTAAACGGTAGAAAATCCTAAAACGGGTGTAGATCCTAAGTAAATTTAAAGCAATTATTATAAATAATGATTTCAGAAATCATAATGATAATGATTAATAACAGACTAATAATAGTCAACTAGTCAATTATCTGTCTCTATTTATATTACTCTTATACTGTTTATACTGCTATAATACCATCAATTTATGAAACATGCTATCGTTACATCTTTTGTATTTCATGTTTATCTTTTTAAATTTTATCTGTATCTGCACATTTCGTTTTGTAATAACATTTGTCATTTTCTTATTTGTTTCTTTCAACAATAAAGGAAAAATATTAATGCAAAAATAAATAATTAATATATATCTCTCACATGAAAATAAATATAAATTTAATTCTTCTTTGAGAGTTTATTTCGATAAGATACGATAACTAAAATGACCACCTTAAATTTCTTTATATTACAACTTTATGAGGTATATATATATAGAACAAAAAAATAACTAAATATTATAGTACTTGATTGTCTCAAATACGTAATATTAAAATTTCAACATGCAATTCAATCTCTTTTATATTGCTCTTGCATTAATTGCAATTCTTTCTGTTACTTACGCTGCACCCGAAGCGGAAGCTAAACCTGATCCTAGTCCAGAAGCTGTAAGAATTATTATTTTTTGTTCTTTCTTTTGAAACAGTTATATAAAATATATGTTTTACTTTTTTTTAGTACTACATATTAATCATAAGTAATAAATCCTTTTTTTCATAGCAACTTACTTTTCTTCAATGGGTATTGAGAAGAGCTGGTGTTAATATATAGTAATCCTTTTATACGTAAATAAAAAAAATTAAGAGAGAGATACAGATAGAGATGCCTGGTCAAAAGTAATTAAAATTCAACAAGGAAAATAAATCCTTAAGTATCTTCATCATGTTAAATTATACTTAATCGATAAAGAAAGTGTAAAAATTATAAATAAAGCATAATAAAACTATAATTTTTCTTTGGTCATTTCCTCTTTAATATATTATCAAATTTATGTGTGTAATTTTATAATTTTAATTAAAATTACTTATTAAATGCTTTTAATAATTAAGGGTAAATAAATTATATGTAAAACACACAAACTGCATAACTATTTACTTTATATAAATTTAAAAAAAATTTTTTTAAAATCATGTTTTCTTGAAATCAGTTACTAAATGCAAATTTAATAATAAAATTTTACCCAACAAAACAATGTTATTTTATCACTAGTTCAAAAATAGATTTATTTATTTTCTCTTTATACTTCTCAGTTTTTATGTGTATCTAATAACAGTCTTTCAAATATTAAATGTTTTCTTTTTACTAGTTTTTTAATATATATTTGAAAATAAAAATTCTATATTAAAGAAAAAATAAAATATTTATACTAGTTGAAAAATAACATAAATTTTTTTTTAAGATAAGATATAATAATGAAAATAATGACTTTATGTTACTTTATATCTGGATTTTCTGAGGTATAAATATCGGACAGAAATTAAGTTTAAGTCATAGTACTTGATTTTTTCAAATACACAACATCAAAAGTTCAACATGCAATTCAATCTCTTCTACATTACTCTTGCGTTGATCGCAATTCTTTCTGTTGCTTATGCTGCACCAGAAGCTGCACCAGAAGCTGCACCTGAAGCAAACCCTGATCCAGAAGCCGTAAGTGTTTTAATACTATTCTCAAAATATGTAAAATATTTATTATTTGGCTAAATTATTTCGTTTTATACATTTTCCTAATATCAATATTTTTCTTATAGTTCCTTGGTGGTCTTGTTAAAACTTTATGGAATGCTATCAAGGGTTAAAAGAAATCATCTATGTAAGTAAATCAGAAATGATTAGAAATTTCATTAAAAAATAAAATTAATTATTAAAAATAAAATTTTACTTAAAATAATGAGAAATTAATCCAATTATCATGTTTATTAACATTTTTAATTATTGTTTTTTAATATATTCTAGAAAAAGAGTAAGAGGCCAGAACGAGATAGACCGGGACCAGAAATTATTATTAAAATTTTACAAGAAAAATAAATTCTGTAATGTTTCCATCATGTTAAAATACCGTAAGAATACAAAATAAAATTGTTATTCTAATGATATTGAAATTGTTTAGAAAGATTATAAATACAGCATAAAAATTATAATTTTAATATTTTTTTCATTTTAACATTTCCTATGCATCAATAAATATTGATTAAATATTATTAAATTCATATATATATATTTGTATGTATATAAACAATTTTATTTAGGTAAGTGTATTAAATAGATTAAGCGATGACTTTGAGGAGTATTATACTAAAAATTTTAATATATCTATATTTTAAAAGTTAATTCATAACATATAATTATTATAAATTTAAAGTTCTTGGAATTAAAATAAAATTTAATTAATTAGAAAATGCATTATATGTACAATAATTTTTACCATCATTAACCAACTATCATAGAAAAGTAAATATATTAATAAAACACTATCAATAAGACCATAGTGTTTTTCACCTATTTAAAAATAAATTTATTTGCGTTCTGTTTATCCTTCTCAGTATTTTTATGTATCTAATATCGCTCTTTGAAATAAAAGTTGAGTCTTTTTTATTAGTTATTTGAAAGTGAAAGATAAATATTAAAGCAAAAATAAAGTGTTTGTATATATTAAATAAAGAAAAATATAAATTTTTGTTTGTGCCTTGTTTTTGATAAGATTCTATAAGTAAAGTAACGATTTTACGTTGTTTTTACTAGGACATTTAGAGGTATATATATATATTGGACAAAAATTAAATTTAAAACAGAATAGTACTCGATTTTTTAAATACTCATTCTACAAATTTTAGAATGAAGCTTTCTCTCTTTTATATTGCACTTGCGTTAATCGCTATTCTTTCTTTTGCTTATGCCTCGCCTGATGCTGAAGCTGAAGCTGAAGCCAAGCCTGATCCAGAAGCTGTAAGTACTCTTTTGCTTTACGCATTAAATTTATTTTTAAATATTTTCTCTAAAATAAGTTAATTAATTTTTTAATGAAATTCAATAATTAACCAGTTTATAAGGAAGAAATTGGGCGGAGGTATATGGGAAACCGGCCATACTCGTGACAAATGCAATTTTGGTAAATGTAAGTAAAATAAAAATCTGACGAAAAAATTTAAATTTTACGGAAATGCATACAAAATTAAAATAAAATAAATAAAAATGAAAATAATGATATTATAAACTAAAAATTAATATTAATTAATTTAGTTTTCAAGTATCCAAAAATATTTGGCAAATAATTAATGTTTTCTGACATGTTTTAGAGAAAGAGAGAAACCTGTTCTAAAGCAATAAAAAGTTTAGTCTGGAAATCTTGAAATATATCCATAATTTTAAATTATACTAAGTTTAAATAAATAGAATTATACTATTACCAATGAAGAATTATCAATAAAGAAAAAAATAATACAAGTATATTTTTTTACCATTGTTTTGAAATTACATACTTAAATATAAAATTTTTCTTTAACTTTTAAATAATTAAATATACTTATATAATAATTATTTACTAAATAGTTTAATAAATATTAAAATAATCATTACTAATTATATCTAATATTATTTTTCTTATATCTATGTTCTTGATGATACTATTGAATAGTTACTAATTATAGAAATGTATATAAACGTAAAAAAATGATCTGAAAAATTAAATAAAATTTTATTAAAAATATTAGTAATATAGGAATTATTTTAATATATCAATCCTTGGATAAAAAGGTAGCACTACTTATCATTCGTTTAAAATAAAATTTATCCATAAACTTTCCTTTTTTACCTTCTATTTTTTATGATATATATATATATATTAATTTTATTAGTATTTGGCTTTTGTTTATTAGGTATTTGAAAATCAAAAGTAAATATTATTAAAATAAAGATATGATACCAACAAATATTACGATTTTACATTAATTTCGTCAAGATATTCGTAGGTATATATATATCAGACAAAAATTAAATTTAACATAAAGCACTTGATTCTTTTAAATACACAATACCAATATTTTATCATGAAATTCAGTCTTTTCTACATTGCATTTGCAATAGTTGCTCTATTTGCTATTGCGAATGCTTCACCTATAGCTAATCCAGAAGCTGAAGCTGAAGCTAAACCTGATCCAGAAGCTGTAAGTTTTCTTTTTTCTTCACTTATATATATATATGAACTTTTAAATGTTTAAAATTTTGTAATTTTTATAATAACTTTAAAATTAAGAAAATCTGTTTATATATCTATTCAGCAAAGTATTAATTATATTTATTTTTATCTGATAATAGTTTCTTCCACTTCTGGGAACCGTATTGAGTGCTCTTCTTTAAATATCATTTTCACAAACGGAAATAAAGTATAAATATTATGATAATATAAATAATTATACTAATTTGAAAGAAAATTATGTACAGATAATTAAATAAATAATCACTATTAACTTGTTTTAGAAGAAGTACAGAGGAAAACGTATTCCAAATGCAGTAAAACTTTTATAAATTTAATTGAAATTATAATATCTTAACAAGAAATGAATTTAATTATCTAACAATGAGTTTAATTAATGTCGAAAATATAAAAATATCATGAAATATATTTGAAAATTGGTACTACTAGTATATTGTTATTTATCTCTTAAATTATACTGTAATTGTAATATTTATTTATAAGTAGAAGTGTCTCTTAAAGTAAGTGTTTCTAATATTAAAGCTTTCATATTTAAAAATTTGAAGAATTTAAACAATCTAAACAAAAAACTAAACTTGGCACTGAACTAAATTAAAAAGTCCTTAACCACTTTTTAATTCAGTACTTGGTTTTCAAGATATATTCAATTAAAAAAAATATTACTAATAAGACAGAGATAGACAAGTAGCTGAAGTGAGACAGAGTGGTGTTATCTCATTTCAACTATTTGTCTATCTCTATCTTACTAAGAATATCTTTATTACTGAATTTCTTGAAAACCAAACTCTAGGTTGAAAAGTGTCTAAGGACTTTTTGACTTAGTTTAGTGTCAAGAATCATCCTTTAACTGGAAGTGCGTTTATTTCAGGATACTTTGTATAAATAAATTTTTTAATTTATTAAAAAAGTCTCTACAAACAATTAAAGGTTCATCAAATAAATAAAAGATTTATTAATTGAAAATAATCTACATTTATTTTATATAGTTATGTAATCAATATATTCATATTATATTAATCCATTCATATCCATTTTTTGCATTCATCAATTTTCATTATAATATGTTAAATAAGATTTATAAATATAGATATAAACAAATAAAAAATTGTTGGTTTTTGAATTGTAGGATTTTAATTTAAAGTTAAATTACTTAAAAGTAAAATATAATATATAAACTATTTATTTTTGGGTGAGATTATTATAATAAAATATTATTGAAAGAAAAAGAGAGAGATTTTAATTATATTCTTTATTACACATAATTTTAAAATTTGTCTATAACATCAAAACTATGAATAATATATTTTTCTTATTGAATTTAAAAATGATTTATTTTGATTGATGTGTTTTACATAATTTTCCTTATTGATTTATATTGAATTTGAAAAAATCTAAAAAGTATATATATATTAAAAAGATGTGTATATATATACATCTTTTTAATTCATACACAGTTTCTAATTTTATCCTTTCTTATCCTTCTTATTCAATTTTTTAAGGGCCTGTTTAGCTAAGAACTTTCCTAAATCTAAAAAGAACTATTAAAAAAGAAATAATAATTATTATTAATATACATTTACAAATTTTATAAAAGATATAATATATAATTTACTCCTGCTTCAGGATCAGCTACAGCTTCAGCTAAAGCTTCAGCATAGGCTTCAGCACTGGCTTCAGCTTCTGGTTCTGCATTTACAATATTAGTAATTGCAAGAACAGCAACTAATGCAAATGCAATATAAAAGAGAGTGAGCTTCATCTTGAAATGTGTTGTGTATTATAGAATAATCAAACACTATGCTTCAAGCTTAATTTGCTTTCAATATATATACCTCTGATATCAAAATGAAATTAATGTAGAGTCATAACTTTAGCTAAAATATCTTATCTAAAAAATATATAATCATTTTATTCTATATTTATTAGACTCTGCAGAATAATAAATATTATTCAGGTACTATTAAGATTAGTACAAGTATATATAAAAAGAAGAAAGAAATATAGATAAATTTAATTTTAAACAGCCTATGGAATATTTTATTGCCTTGAGAAGAACACAATTTTTATTTTAATATTATTTTTGAATAATAGACATATTAATGGAAATATATAATTTAGTTTATATTTCAGGGGTCTCAAATTTTTCAATTTATTTAGAAAAAGATACAATAATAATAACATAATAACTTTTTATTACAATTTTATTAACAATATTGTATAATAGTCTTAAGACAATTTTATATAAAGTAAGATCATAAAACAGCGCCATCTGAAGACGATGCTTTTCAGAAGACCTAAGAAGTGACATTTGGAGATATAAGTATATAATTTCTCTCTCATATTTTTAAAGTATAATTATATAATTGTTATTTACAATTTTAGCGAATATAACTGCAGATTATGTAAATAAGCAATAAAAATTTATTAAGATGTCTGGTGAAATAGTTTATCTAACAAGAAAGGAGGTTATATCCTGTAGTCATCGTCTGCACAGGTTTAATACCTTAAAATACTTATTTTTGAAAACAATATTTTAGTTATATATTAAAGTAACATTTTTTAACTTGTAGTAAACATTTGAATGAAACTTTAAATCGTCAAGTGTATGGAAAATGTAACAATGCTTGGGGTCATGGACATAACTATACAAGTATGCTATTTTCACAGATAAATATACCAGATGGTTAAAGCTATGAATTTATTTCAATCGTATATTACTCTATTTTAGTTAATATGTTAACAGTTTATTAATCATTTCAGTAAAAGTTACAGTTAAAGGATCTATAGATCCTCAAAATGGAATGGTCATGAATATAGCTGATTTAAAAGTTTTTATGAACAAAGTTCTTGATCAATTGGACCATAAAAATTTGGATAAAGATATTCCTTATTTTGAAAATGTAGTGTCAACAACAGAAAATTTAGCAGTATATATTTTTAATGAAATAAAAAAACAAATGCTAGATCCTAAATTATTATATGAAGTGAAAATTAAAGAAACAGATAAAAATTCTGTTGTTTACAGAGGAGAATAAGTCTATACTTTTTTATACTTTTTATGTGTAAAACATTTTATCTAAATGAAAAATTTATATTTATTTTATAAAAATGTATTGAAATAACAGTTACTAAAAAGCAAGTACAAATTGTTTTATTTTCCTTAAATCTTTAATTTCTTAATCCTATTAATAAAACATAAATAAGGTATCTTAAAATAAAGTTTGGCATCTAATGGTACCTGGAAATTTCAGCTCTATAAGAAACAAGACTTAATTTTTGAACACAACTCTCAGCTGTTCATAATGTACTGAACATGTGGAGAGATGCTAGAAATTTGTAGTATAGTTTACAAATTTCAAAATAGAGTTTGAATAGTCTTATGATATAAAATGTTCTCCTTAACATTAGTAACAGCTGATTCTTATCAATCAGCTCCATTACCAGATTTTGATCCAATTTTTTCTACTTTTCGTGGTTCAGAAATTAAGTATGTACCTATTATCAGGATATTTGGCTCAACATCTACAGGTGAGTGAGTTATTATTGTGGAAAAAAAGATAATTTAAATAAATAAATATTATTAGGACAAAAAACATGTTTACATGTTCATGGAGTTTTTCCATATATATATGTGCCTTGTGTTGTAAAAGAAAATGTTGATAGTTTTATATATAGATTAGCTGCATCAATAGATGCAGCGATCAATGCATCATTTGGTTCATTAGTCTCAAATAAACAACATGTTTATAAAATTCAGAGAGTTTCAGGCATGTGAGTAAACAATGTTTATATCCTCCAACTCTTACTAATGTCAGATTAAATTTCTACATATGTAATTTACAGACCCTTTTATGGATATCATGAGAAAGAGCATATGTTTTTTAAAATTTATTTTTATAATCCAGGAATGTTAAAGAAGGCAACTGATTTATTACATGTAAGATTATTAATATTGAATTAAAATTTTGTTATGTTTACTTATTTTAATACTTTTTTAGTCTGGAATAATATTAAATCAATGTTTACAACCACATGAGGCTCATGTTCCCTTTGTTCTTCAATTTATGATAGACTATAATTTATATGGAATGAATTCAATAAATTTAAGTAGTGTTACATATAGACAATTTATTCAAGTAAATAAAAACTCTCAAAATATTTATGATTCTCAAACAACTACTGATCATTTAATATCAAATATCACAAGACAAAGTTTATGTGATATTGAAGTAGATGCACAAGCTTTTAATATATTAAATAGACAAATTGACATAGGAAATATGGAGTTAAATCCAGGTCTTGATGCAATTTGGAAAGAAGAAAAGCTAAGAAGAATACAGTTAGGATTAAAAGATGTTAAATCACAATTGCTTTATCCAAGCCAATCTAATACATTTGAAACTAATAATATACCACATTTTACTTATCAAGAAGAAAGATTAGCCCAAAGATTTCAAACTATTTTAGAGGTTTTTTATATCTATATTTTATATATTAAACTGTATTTAGAGACTTAATTATAATACTTTAATTATGTTTTCTTTAATTTTAGAATGATGAAAGTAGTTCATCTACTAACCCAAACTTATCCATTTACCCTTTAGAGACAGATGAGAATGACATTGTCTTATCTGCTTCTTATGTCATTGATCATATTCAGGGAATTAAAGATATACCTGAAAGTAATTCAAAAATAAAATTTAGCAATGAAACTGTAACTTTAGAACCATTAACAGTATTAAATGAATCAGTGGACCAATCAATCTTATCAGGCTCTGTTACCTGTAAGAATATTTTTTATTTAGTTAGTTATTATATATATATGTATTACAACTCTTATAACTGTATATGTATATATTACATATTTTTCTGTTACAGTGGATAATGATGATATGAATTTACTTGATCTTTTAACAAATTTGGCAGAAGAAAATGTATGTAATGTAGATAATGATAGTTTATTAGGTTCTCAACAATCTGTACTTAACAATCAAGAGAATTTAGAAATTGAAGATGATGTGGAAGATTTAAATATCACCACTTTACAATTAGAAGATATTTTATCTTTAGAATCAAAAGATATTAGTCAAGTAATTAAGATTAGTTCACAAAATAATGAAGTACTAGAAGATAAAGGAAATGTTGATGAAAATGAAATTTCAGAATTATTAGCTCTAGATTTTGTACAAACTGATGGTGCCAACGATATTGTATTTACAACTTCAGAAGAATTAACAGAAAAACAAGAAAGTACATATAAATCGCAGAAATTAGAAAAAAAATATAATGAACATATGTTAAAAATATGCCATCTTGAGCATAATAATCTAGATGTGTATGACGATATTTATAAAGACGAATGTATTTTCGAATCTAATGACTATACATCTACTTGTAGTAATCACAATATCATATACAAACTAAAACAAAATATCAAATTGAGAATACCTGCGCTTGATGGCATTTCAGATGTAACGACTAGTGAATCTGAAGAAGAATCAGACATTACAATTAAAAGACAAGAAGAATGTGTATGTATTCTCAAACGTAAGAGACATGTATCTTCAGATGCATGTATTAAAACACCAAAAAAACAGAAATTTAATTTAGAAAATAATTCACCAAAGAATAGGTACAATACAAATATGGAAGTATTAAAATCACAAAGTTCTCCTAGTCGTAAATCTCTTATCCGAAGTCCTGCACGTTCAAAAAAATATAAACCATTGCATATTACTATTTCATCCCCTAAAACTAAAAAAGTAACTTTACAAAATAATGAGATTGAAAAACCTGGAACTTCAAAAGAATCTGAGAACATTCTTGTGCCTGTGGCATCTACTTCAAAAGAAGATTCTAATATCAATTTACCAACAAGTTCTTTTTTATCGAAGACAAATTATTACCCATGTGTTAATTTATTTCCTGAAAAAACAGACGTTATTGCTCCTATCGAATCTACCGATAAATTTATACCTATAGAACAGTCAAACAAAACGCATCTTCAATCTAAAGAAACTTATCATTTAAAAATTACCAAGTCTCCAAAAAAATCTATTGTTCCTTTATCCAAATCACCTGAAAATTATTCTTGTTTAAATGTGATTACTGAAAAGAATTCTAATTTAACTCCTACTAAACATACATGTGAGTCAGACTCATTTTTAAATCAGTCCAATGTTAATTTAAACAACGAGCTTGAAGAAGAAAACGAATATGTTTGTAATACAACATTTACTGACTGCATTAATTTAAAAATACAGGAAAATAGTAGAAATTTAACATCTCATGAAAGTAATTCACTAAATGGAAAAAATTATATAATCAAAATTCGTCCAAAATTCAATCCTCCTTCTACTGAAAGAATCATAAATACTATGTCGCAATATTGTCTTGTACAAAATAAAAATCTTCAAACTACAAAAAATATTAATCTAAAAGAGAAAAAAGCTTTATATAAAACAAGTAATTTAAAAATAGCTCTTTTTAAACCAAGTTTATCAAACATTACTGGAATAGCACTTTGGCGAAGAATGAAAGTAAATGAATTTCATCCATCTGGATCTAATTTAAAATCGTGTAACATAAAACGTACACTCGCAGGATATAAATTATTAGTTATCAGGCCTTTTCTCTCACCCCCACACCCAAAAAGTATTAAAATAAAAAAGAATATTAAACAGGAAAGCTTAAAACCTTCTAGTGATTTACAAATAGAGAATAAAATACAAATTCAAACAAGCGATAATATAAATATGACAAGAAATGATAAAATAGAATTATCTGAAGATTCAAATAAATCTGGATCATCCTATAAACTTCTTGAAACTCTTAATTCATGTACAGAAAATCGAACGTTTTGGATAAATAGCGAAACCCCAAAACACACTGAAATTTCTTATGGACAATTAGATTTCTCATCTAAAAGCAGTAGCAATAATCCATCTGACAAGAATTTCCAAAATGCGAGAGCTTCGATAATGGTAAAATCCATAAAGCATTCTCTTACTAAAAAGCCTTATAATTAAAAGTATCGTTTTTTATTAACATTTTACAGTTTCGTTATTTAACAATAATGTGCATGGAAATACATATTAATACACGCGAAGATTTTCTTCCTGATCCTAAAAAGGATTCAGTACAAGCAATATTTTATATAATTAAAAATGATGTACCCGAATCTTCAAATATTAAACAAACAGAACACGGTATGTGTTAATGTATTATTTGTTCTTCATATATATTATAGAAATTTCTTAAAGATTATCATTTTTCGCATTATGATAGGTGCGATTATTGTAAATACAAATTCTGTCATTGAATCACAGAAAAAGATTCATTCGAGTACTACCAATTGTCCAATATCTTACGTTTCTAACGAAAATGAGTTATTTAATAATTTAATGATGATAATAAATCAACACGATCCTGATATTTTAATTGGTTGGCAAATAGAAACTTTATCATGGGGCTATATTTTTCAAAGAGCATTACGTATTGGTTTGAATAATTTTCCATTTCGCATTTCAAGAATACCAAGTATTATATCTATATCCGATAATCAAAGTAATGATACAGATATTCCAGCAGACTTTAAAGTACCTGGACGAATTATTCTTGATATTTGGAGAATAATGAGACATGAAATAGGTAAATAATTTTAGTTCTTTTAAATAAAATATGATTTCTAATAAATGTATATATATTTTTTAGCATTACTAAGTTACACATTCGAGAATATTATGTATCATATAATGCATGAAAGACACCCCTATTACAGTTTTAAGACTTTAACCGAATGGTGGAAACATTGTCAAATATTTCAATGTAGAGTAATTGATTATTATTTAACGAGAATTTTGGGTACCATAAAAATTCTATATCATTTAGATATTATTGGTAAGATATCAACTTGGATAATAATATAATCATCTTTTGTCAAGTTTTCATACTTATTATAATATTGGTATGCGATAGGTAGAACAAGCGAATATGCTAAATTATTTGGCATTCAATTTTATGAAGTGTTTTCACGTGGATCTCAATTTCGAGTTGAATCAATGATGTTGAGATTGGCCAAACCTTTAAATTACATTCCAATTTCACCGTCCATAAGTCAAAGAGCTAGTATGCGAGCACCGGAACATTTACCCCTTATAATGGAGCCGAAATCAATGTTGTACACTGATCCATTAATTGTTCTTGATTTTCAAAGTTTATATCCTAGCATGATTATTGCATATAATTACTGTTTTTCAACTTGTTTAGGACGAATTGATAATATTGGACAGTAAGTAAAAATAAAAAGTAAAGTGAAGAGGGAAGGAGAAAGCAAGCGATGAAATATTATATAAAACTCTAAACTGAAAGATGATTGTAACTATTTATGCACATGGAATGAAATATTTTTGCAGATGTGATCCTTATGAATTTGGAACTAATACATTGAGAGTTAATAAAAGTACTGCTTTAAAATTAAAGGATAAAATTAACGTTGCCCCTTGCGGAGTGGCTTTCGTAAATCAATCGGTGAGAAGGGGAATATTACCACGAATGTTAGCTGAAATATTAAATACTCGTTTGATGGTGAAAGAATCTATGAAACTTCATTCTTCTGATAATCGGGCATTACAACGTGTCCTTGATTCTCAACAGTTTGGCCTAAAGTTAATAGCAAATGTCACGTATGGATATACTGCTGCTAACTTTAGTGGAAGAATGCCATGCATTGAGGTAAAAGTTAATTTGAAGAATGTAAAGAAAAAAGTTAATTTTCAAGAAGTTTATTTTCATATGCAGGTAGGTGATAGTGTTGTGAGTAAGGGTAGAGAAACTCTAGAACGCGCAATGAAAATAGTAGAATCTACTCCAAAATGGGGAGCACAAGTAGTTTACGGTGATACTGATTCTTTATTTATACTTGTGCCTGGAAAATCGCGTGAAGAAGCTTTCAAAATAGGCCATGAAATTGCCGATACTGTTACAGCTTCTAATCCTCCTCCCGTGAAACTTAAATTTGAAAAGATTCTTCAACCAGCTATTTTGCAGGTAAATTTCAAAACGCTTAATTCATGTGCATAGTCTTCGATATTTTGGTGATTTTTTTAAACATTTTTATGTAGACAAAAAAACGATATTGCGGTTACATGTACGAACACGTGGATCAGGAAAAACCAACATATCTTGCAAAGGGTATAGAAACAGTCCGCAGAGACGGATGCCCGGCCGTGTCAAAAGTAAATCGAACAACACATTATAACAGAATCAACTTGCATTTAATATTATTTTCTATACCAATGTTTTTTAAATGTATGTGTTTTTAGATATTAGAAAAGTCGCTAAAAATTCTTTTTGACACAAATGATATTGGTACTGTGAAACAGTACGTTGTACGACAATTCGATAAAATCTTAAATGGAAGAGTTTCAATACAAGAATTAACTTTTGCAAAGGAATTTCGTGGTATGAGTGGATATAAAGCGAACGCTTGTGTTCCAGCATTAGAACTAACACGACGATTAATTAAAAAAGATCCTGGTGCAATACCACGGGTAGGTGAACGGGTGCCTTATATTATAGTTTCCGGTGCTCCGAATCAAACATTAATTCAATGCGTACGCACACCTTGGGAATTATTAAATGATCCTGGCTTGAGTCCAAATATTATATATTACATTACAAAAGTTATTATACCACCACTCAATCGGTGTTTCAATTTAATGGGTGTTGATGTAAACGCATGGTAAGTTTTTATTTAATTGTGTCTACTTGTAATTTTGTATTTGTAATACATTTATTAAAAATACTTTGTAATTATTATGATATTTAAGGTATAGAGAGATGTGTCATCGTCAAATCATTGGTAAAGCCATTAGTATGCCATCGGAAAATAAAAAATCCACAATTTGTCAGTTTTTTAGTACTGTTACATGTTCTGCTTGCGGAGAACAGTCAAAAAATGAAATTTGTTCAAATTGTGCATCCCGTCCAAGCCAAACACTCGTTAAGTTGCATGAAAAGATTCGATGGTTAGAGCGTACCTATTATAATATTAATTCGGTAATTATAAAAGGGAATACTTTGATTAGTTTTATATAATTCTTATTGATAAGTTAATCACATTATATTTTCTTTTCTTAAAGATTTGCAACTCTTGTGTGGGTCGTCGAGATGATCCAAACTGTTCATCTTTAGATTGTCCTGTTTTATATCGCGCAATGCAAGCTCGAAGAGATCTTGCCGAGGTAACTAATTTAAATAACATTATCAATGAAAATTTAAATACTAGAATAAATTTAAACAACAATTAAGTTAAGAATGTCTTTATTTTTTAATAATTGTGTATTATAAAGAATTTACAATTTATAGTTTTTTATTCACCATTTTTATGAAAATATAAAATATAATCTTTATGTAAGAAGTATATTACTTCAAGGAAATTTCTATTTACATAATTTCTAATTAAAATTATTTACTTGTTTTCTCTTCTAAGTAATTTAATCGAATATAATCTTTAAATCTCTCTTTCCATTTTTCTTTTATATGCTTAATGTTGTGCTGGAAATCATAAATTTTAATTTATTAAATAACCTTTTTAATTCTTATAAACTAAATTTACCTGTAAAATATGAACTCCGCGCTGGGTCAAAACTATTAATTCTTTTATTCCATCATTAGTTATATCCATGTAACATATTGAATGTATTGGAGCATCAAATAGTTTCCTGAATGTTAATTCCCATAAATTGTCCGTAAATGAAAAAATTAAAAGTTCTTGACCATAGGTGCCTAGTAAAACTTCATTATAACCATCCATATTTATGTCTGCTATACATGAACATAAAATACAATCCGATGTTTCGCTACCATGTAATGGAATAGTTTCTTTTATCCCTTGATTTAAGACATCCCTGAATAAAAAGAAGTAAATATTTTTCATTAGGATTTCCATTTTCTTTTCCTCTTATATTGTTATTATATTGCTCATTACATGAAGATAACAGCGTTACTAATGTTGGCAACTAGAATATTTATTATTGGCTCTTCAGATTCTCTTGTATTATCTGAAACTAAAACACGCTTACCTTAGAATTTTCACGTCTATATATATATATATATATATATATGATATAAGAAATTTATAAAATAATTTTATAACAGATAATATGTGCAAAATACTTGCTGTTTGGCTTTTGATATGTAGGATTTAATACATTATTTTTACTTGGAAATATATTTACATTTGGTACTGGTTTATCATATCTTAAACACCAACTTCTGGTAATTTGCAAGTTCATAACATTTATTATAGAAATTTTTACCAAACCACATTCACAACCTATGGCACTTATTCTCCTGTGTGTATAAGTTCAAAAAACCTTTATTATTAACTATACAAATTAAACATTATAGCAGTATTATAAATGCTTATACAGTATGTACCATTTGTAGTTATCGTAATAATAAATATTAATCCATAAACAAATTGCTTGTATATCATGCAATTCTGGAAAATATTTTTCTACTGGTGATTCACTATAGCCATGACTCATTTTATCTTCACGGATCATATGAATTTTCCCATCACTACCAGAAATTAACCAGACTACCTATGAAAGTAATAAATATTTTATATGCATAAGTAAATATCCATATAGATAAGTTAAATTTGTATAATGGAAATACCTCATTAAATGATTCTTGTTGAGGTAATATAGTGTAATACAAATGATATGGTGTGTAAGATAATTCTACCATAAGACAGTTTTGTGCTATGGCTTCAATTGAACTACTTTCATGACCTTCACCATCCACAATACCTTCGGTGTAGATATTTAAATATCTTTCTACTGTTGTATCAGAACTAACTTTTATAATAGTTATACCAATCACAAAACCATCTCCTGACTCAGACTTGTTGTATGCATTAATTGAAATAATTTCTGCACCACCTAAAATAAGAATAATAGTTAATAAATTACCAATTCATTCAATCTATGTATATATATCAAATAGAGATTCAAAAGATTGTTTTAATACCATTAAGAAAACTTACTTGGTATATATGTAAAAAGTAATTCTTTTACCATGGGTCGTAAAAGTGAATTTGATGTTTGTTGATATTCACAAGAATAAATTTTCCTTTTTAGAGATGCTACTAATACTTTATTAGAATTATTTTGAGAACATAATTTTGTCATTGAATATATATTTCCCTGTGAAGCTAAAGGGAACCAATGTGCATCTACCAGATTACTCATAGTTTTGAATAGCAGTTTTTCTAAATTTCTATTTTATCATAAATACATAATAGTTACTATGCTTATGTTACAATAGCGTGACAATAACATGAAGATAGAATAAATATTAAAATTATGTTACAATACGTGAAAATAGGTTATGTTTACATTTGTGTGAGTCACACCATATCATACCCTACATTATCTTTGACTACATATGTAAAGTAGCAGAGTATATATAATAAATAGGTTTAACTAAAACAATTGTATAAAAAGGCGTATGTTAATGAAAACGATTTTATTTATATATGTACAATTCGTTACATTTATGATAAAATTATTTCTTAATTAATATTTTGTTTTCTCATAATATATATCCCTCCTTTTATTTTAAATTAAATGGCAAGTTTTTATTTCTCTATTTCATATCCATATGAAAGAGAATATATCTATTCTGCCTTTTTAGTTCCTCTTGCTTTCCATGCCATCAGAAGACTCCAACAAAAGTATAAAGAAAAAGAATGAACTTGTGAAGCTAAAAGTATGAATGCATACCATAATAATCCATATGGTAAACCCTGTCAACATATAATTGATTTTAATAGACAATTACACATATTATTTTCATAGAATTGATTTATATACTAAATACATACATGCCATATATGAATATCTTCAGTATCACCAATAGTTAAATACTTCCACACATCATTAAAGTAATAAATAATAGCATATAAAAGTGGACCATATCCCAATACAATAATTCCTATCATATATTGTTTTAAAGTTTTAGTACGATTTCTTTTTATGGCAGACAAACCCAGGAATGATAAAAGTAAACTTGTGCACCATATGTATTCCCACCATAATGGCTGTAATAATAAAAAGAGAATACCATCATACTTTCAAAAACCATTCATAAATATTCCATTATAATACCTGTGGTATTTGTAATTCTTCTATTTCCAAAATAAAGATATCCAAATGATCCAAAATATCAGCAGACAATTTTGCTAGCATAATAAAGAAAAGAAGATAATGAAAGAATATACAATATTTCAGTCTTGATTTGTTTGTTGCACTGTAAATAAAATTTCCATTTTAATGCATATAATAGTATAAGAACATCCTGATACTTTAAATATTTAATATCGGTACAACTCTGGCATGTAACATAAGGTAAAAAGGAAAGATAAAAATTTAAGACATATGTATAATAATATATGTATATATTTTATTAAAATGAAAGTTTTAATATAATATTTTTACCTCATTTGATATTGACGGGGAATTTTTTGTCTATGAGTATAATCACTTCCATCTGTGCCTAATGCTTGAGACACTGTAACTTTTGAGGCCATTTTTCTTGTTTGCCAAATTGACTGATTTAATATACTTTTATTTATTAGCTACTTTTCTTTTCAATTATAAAATATACAAGCCATTTACTTTGAGTATCGAAATTCAAGGTAAACTATTCGAGGAATCATCACCGGATATTTTACTATTTTTAAACTGTTGGACCCTCGTGGAAGCGGCGTGTTGTTGGGTCATGGTCAACATCAATTAGAATATAAGAATTATTCAAATATATGTTCATAATGTTATAATGACATTGATATAAAGTTAAAGGGGAGAACATTCTAGAAAAATGGTAATTCTTTCTTATTTTTACTTAATACTTTATGTGATACTTTACATATCTGTTTATACAAAATTGTCCAGTTTCATTGAAATAATGCCTTAATATCAAACCTCAAAATTGATACGAAGTTATTCATCTATTAATACTTAAACGTGGTTTTTGATTTTACGGTCGGGATCGTGCTCTCCGATTACCTAAGAGTGGTGATGATGTTGGTGTCTGATATTATATATAAAAAGATAATAGATTATTAAATAATTTAAAATACAGTATATTAATATATATATATTATTGGATATAAAAGAATTCTTCTGAATTTTTCTTTACTCTATAATAAGGAGGTCAGTATAAATTTACTGGTATCATTTAAAAATAAAGATATATGATAACATCCAATAAGTTCATAGAGTGGTGACATAATGTGATAAATAATTATTCAATTATTCATTCACTTCTTATTTTTAATTTTATTAAGAAGTTATTATAAATACTGATAATTTTGTACATTAATATATTCCGTTTTAAAGTTTTAATGTGTATGTCATTATAGGGAAAAATTAAGATTTAAAAATGATCTATAATAATATGTCTCCAATTTTGCGCTTTGCTGCACAGCAGCAACAGCAGCAACAACTAAGAGGAATGGCTACACTCAAATCTATTTCCTTGCGTTTGAAATCAGTAAAAAATATTCAAAAAATTACACAGTCAATGAAAATGGTGTCAGCTGCCAAGTACAATCGTGCTGAACGAGACTTAAAACAAGCAAGACCACTTGGAGTTGGTACAAAAATTTTTTATGAACAAGCTGAAATCCAGCCACGGACAGAAGAGCCAAAGAAGCTTGTCATTGCTGTAACTAGCGACCGTGGTTTATGTGGAGCAGTCCACACTGGTGTAGCTCGTAATATTCGAGACTCTTTATTGGCTGATTCTAATGAACGTGAAAATACAAAAATTATTTGTATTGGTGAAAAATCACGTGCGATTTTATCTCGTTTATTTGCAAAAAATATCTTATTTGTTGCATCTGAAGTAGGGCGTAAACCACCTACATTTAATGATGCTGCAAGGATAGCTAATGAAGTTCTGAATAGTGGGTATGTATAATGTTGTAAGAATAAGACTTTGGAGAGTAAGTGCAATTGAATAAAATATAATGTAATGTTGTTTGCTTTCAGTTATACTTTTGGTTCAGGAAAAATTGTTTATAATAGATTTAAATCAGTAGTATCATATGGTGTAGACCACTTGCCATTGTTTGATAAAGAAGCTGTACTATCTGCACCTAAACTTTCTGTATATGATTCTATAGATGACGAAGTAATAAGAAGTTATTTGGAATTTTCTCTTGCATCACTTTTATTCTATTCAATGAAGGAAGGAGCTTGCAGTGAACAGTCTAGTCGCATGACTGCTATGGATAACGCTAGCAAAAATGCAGGAGAAATGATTGATAAACTTACTTTAACTTTCAATCGTACTCGACAAGCAGTAATTACTAGAGAACTGATTGAAATTATTTCTGGAGCTGCAGCATTGGATTAAGTGTTTTATCACACTTAATAAGCATTTTAGCTTTTCATAGCGTGAAACGATACTTGCGAGTTCTTGAAAAATGAAATCGCTCATTATAAGCACTATTATTTGCATTAAAACATAAGTTCTCCATTGGACAGTTTATGCAAATGACACAGTATGTAAGTGTAACCATCATGTACGAAAATCGGAGAAGAAAAATAAAGGATTTAACGAAATTTGAGAATAAGTTTTTTATTAAGTTTCTTTCTTTAGAGATATAATCCATATATTCAAAAATCATATTCTCTTACTTTTTCCTTTTATCGATTAATAAAAAGTGATATCAATGAATTATAAATGTTTTGAATAGGTATAGGGGATGCAATAGTCATATAAATATAATAAATTATTGTATTTTACAATATAAAAATTGCTTATGTATCTAAAAAAAGTTATTTTTTTAGTACAGGTTCTATTGTTTTGCCTTCTCTAATTTGACCCCATCCAATTAAACGCCAGTGTTTTTCCACACGACGCGATAATGCGATTTTTTCATGTATCTCTGTACATACTGGATTAGTTAGACTAATTTTAGCTAAATCTGCCTTTGTAGCCATAACACGTCCACCAGTACTTAAAGATCCTATATTTACTAATAATACTTCATTTTTAGTTAATTTCGGAACCTATAAAATAAGTTTCCACATAAGCATACATATAACAAGCACATCACTATCAAAGTCTAATTATAAAAAGTACGATACCTTTGCTCCTTTCTTATCACCTTCCATTCTTACACCCAACAGGCGTTTAAGCAGATAATAAGAAATTTCTAATTCTATAAATATTTGAGGTAAGGCCCCTACTGCCCCTAAAATCTGTCCAACTAAACGATCTGCTCGACATAAAGTTGGCTCGATCTTAGTTCCCACACCTTAAAAAAATTATAAATTAGTCAAGCTATCTTTAAATATAAAAATGTGTTATTTCTGTTTAACATTTAAAACTGACCGATTAAGCCACCAGGAACAGCAAATTGCAATTCATTTTGTTCAGCAAACAACGATACAATTCGTGAGAATATAGGTCGGCACGTTAATTTTCCTCCGCTGTCTTTTGATACTAGTCCAGGTCGAACCTCAATTTCCATACCAACCTATAATAGAAAACACATAACAGAAGTTTTTAGAAGATTTTTTTTTATAATAAAAATACCTTCTGGTAACGAAATTATGGGAATTAATAGAATTATTTTGCATACTTTCAGGACACCTCTAAGGATACTCCCTCCTGCAACTCCACCTTTAAGATCATCAACTTCGCAACCTGGTTTATTTACATCAAAGGATCGAATGACGATTAATCGTGGCTCTGATGTAAAGTCTCTCAGAGGTACAGGTATTTTCTTTGTAATATACTCGCACAACACTTCAATATTGTACTTCAATTGAGCGGATATAGGAATAACCGGAGCTCCTTCGGCAACGGTACCTGGCATATTAAGTTTATACGTTTACTTCTCTATACAAGTGAAATACATTCACACAAATTACCTTGAACAAATTTCAAAATTTGTTCATATTGCTCTTTTGCCTGGCCTTCCTTAACTAAATCGATTTTATTTTGTAAAATTACTATATGCTTAAGTTTCATAATTTCAATTGCAGCTAAGTGTTCTGACGTTTGTGGCTGAGGGCAAGATTCATTGCCCGCTGTAAGCAATAAATTCGATAAAATACATCTTTACACGTCATAAATTTAAATTAATCATTGAAGGAGAGATACTTTACTTACCAATTAAAAGCAGTGCAGCATCCATCACGGCTGCTCCATTCAGCATAGTTGCCATAAGAATATCGTGACCAGGGCAATCGACGAAAGAAACATGTCGCACTAACTCAAATCTTCCGGAACAGTTTGGACGTAAGCAAGGAAAAGAATCATCTTTGCTTGAACCACCGGATATGTAACACGATGGTCGTGGACACTTCTCATTACTACACTTATATATTTTAGCATTAGCATATCCTGAAATTTTATATATACCAATATACAAATACATTTAAAGAAGATAATTTAATCTATGTGAAATTCATAGTTAAAGTTTTAGCCCTTTGCACTCCGTTGTCACCGCTACGGCGACAAGGCATGCCAGCATCTAGAGGCAACATTGTACCTTTATATATGAAGGAACATGTTTTGGCACAAGCTTAGTGTAATCAGCTTGCTTACTTGCTGAGCTTACTCTATTTCTTTCGATCATGCTGATTTCGATAAGCTGATAGCCCATAGTCAAAATGACTCGGAGCGCAAAGGATTAATATTTTTACTTTTTTCTAAAGAGAGACAAATTTTGTTCAAATAAATTACAGCTAATTGATAAGCGTAAGACACTTTTAATGATACAAATTGAAGATACAATATTTTAATAATAACATTTGTATATGTTTATAAATTTATTAGATTCATTCTACAATTACTAATGATTATAATTACAATTATAAATAATTGATGTAAGAAGTGATATATTTCATTCACTATCACATTCAGACTTCTATAAATACAAGTAATATGCATCATCTTTTTAATATTTAATACCAGTTTGGTAAAAAAAATTATACATCTAATTTTTACTGATGATATTATAAAACATATTATAATACCAAGTCAATATTATATATATACGCAGATATGTAAATATATATATGTATATATATATATAATATTGACAATATCGATATACAATAAATGTAAATCATTAATTTAGCGATAAAAAGTAGATTAAAACCTAAATAATTTATGTTAATAAATACGAATGTGTTTGCTATCAATAAATTTATTATGGGAATATAAAAGTAAAAATTATTAACTTTTAATTTTTGAAATTTATCAACCAAATTCATTTTTTCGGAAACGACACAGTAAATCTCTTAACGTTTATTAATTTCTGTTATGATTTATATATAACATTCCTACATAACAATATTAACAAGACTAATTTTTATTTTAATTTAGCTAATTCGAATTTAATCTTTTGCATATGCATTTGTGTCTATTTTTTAGGGTTTTCAATAAAAAATGAATAAATTTGAGATTTAAAACATTAAAATAGTATATGCAGTAAGCACTACTCTTTCTAATATTATATAATATTAATTACCATTTGAGTGGAATGATAGTACATCACATGAAAAATAAAAGATATTTATTTTAAAATAATTAGCATCCAAAGAATTTTCAATTATGTGTATATGTAGAATTAAGCTTTATACTTTTAATGTGTACGCGTATAGTATAAAATTTTATCTTCCCACTAAGATGAAATCTTTTTCTTAATGTAATATATTAGTTGGCTCTAAATAACATACAATAATGATTAGGGTTTTATTTTTAATAAAACACATTTAATAATTATAAGATTTTAAAAAATTTAATGTGCTTTACTAAAATAAATATTGTCTGCAATTTTCAGCACCACATTTACATAACATTTTATTTGTCGATTGCTCTGATTCTGATGATTTATTTTGTGTTTGCAATCTTAATCGAGGTTCCGAAGTTACAAAATTAGTTTGTGCTAAGTTTTGAATGTTGCTTTGCCTTTGAGAAATTTGGCACATGTAATCAAATGTTATCTCTTCATTTTCTTTAATATTCCGCGTAGCGAATAATGCTAAAGTGGGTAAATTGGGATCCAGACAGTTAATCCAAACCCCATATACCGCAAGATTTGGATCGCAAGAATGATTAATAAAATGAGAGACGTTTCCATACACAGCTGCATCGACGGTGTATGGACACTCATCGTCAATACTATTATAATCTAAGTCAAATAGGTATGTTCTGCCAGCCGCGTCGTACTCTTTCCCACGTTTCTCTGCTTCTTCATTTGTAATGACTTCACCAACGTACTGAGTAACGAATGAACCTTTTTTAATTGCTTGCAACGTTTTAACACCCCATCCTGTACCATTGTTTGTCCTAAATATACATAGTTCATTGTTACTTCCACGTTGTACCACACGATTCTGGCAAGTCTCTTTACATTTGCAACGTTTGTTGCATTCATATATCGGAGTACCAGGTGGAACACAAACCCGAGAGGTAACTGTGTAAGATAAAGTTGTATCAAATTGCAGATAACAACATTTACTTTTAGACCCGCATTTTGTACACTCACAACCAATAGGCGGATCTTCTGGTATAGTTACGTTCGAACCAGGCAAATAATTTTGTATATAACAGAAGTTTTGTGGTGCAACTTCAAGATCCACAACATTTTCTACTGTGATTATCGGCTTCCCTTGAGTTATCACATTCATCTCCTTTTCCCATTCTCGCAGTGACTCCAACTGGTCGCTTCGCATATCGCAGAGCATCTTTCGTAAAATATTCTTTTTGATATCCTTTTCCAATTTATTATTATTCCTTATAGACTTATTTCGAAAATAATTCTTTAAGTCCGTATATAGTAGTTCTTCTTTTATAGGAATACAATCTATGGATTCACCTTTATTTTTAATACTTTCTAAATATAACTCCACCTCTTGAAGGGTAGGCTTGAATTTTGTTACAGCCTGGAATTTTTCTAAGAGTTTAACTTTTTTTTCAAACTTTTTCAGCATTTCACCACAATTATCTAAATTTTGTACAGGTTCCCAAGTATTATACTTAGAACTCCAATTTTTCCATTTAATTAAATATGAAAGTACTCCATTACGGTATTTCTTTTTAAGAATGGATTCGATTTCCCATTCATTCAACATTTTCTCCAATATAACCCAACATTGTCTTAATTTTATGTCTTTATCATAGTGTACCTCATCACTTTTTTGCACATCTTTTATATTTAATGTTTTGCTCTGGTCAATATCGTCTATTTTTACAGATACAGTAGAACAGCTTTTGTCACTCATATTATCATTTTCTATTTGAATATGCTCTTTTAATATTCCAAATGTTTTTTCTTCTGTTAATTTTTCTATGACATTATTTTGCTTGGATAAATCTTTTTTAACAGTTTCATCATCCTGATAGTTTATTAAGTTGCATGCACTTTGGTCTGCATTTAGCTTTGGTAATTTAGACGATGAATTTGCGCTTCCAGGCGATAAAGATCTTTTCCCATATATTGTTGGCATTTCTGTTGTCTCATCAGGAATGTCCGCTCGTTCACCGTTGACACACTCCGCATCATGAGCCTCTGTAATGCCAAAGATTTAAATAATGTCATTCTTTCCGCTTATATGCTTTTTTCCAAGTATTCTTTTACTTGTATTATTGATCCTCCATTTTAATCCTTATACTTATTTGTATTCATATTGGAGCCATCAATTTATCACCTCCACTTATAGTGAGTGTGTACTCTTATCTTGCTATCTTCCTTTAATGGTTTTCCATAAATTTTTATGTGTATTTTGATATTCAAGTTTATATTTTACGCATTATTTTGACTAGGTTTAGAAGGAATCCTCTTTTCACGCTCCATCAATATTTTTGTGAATTATATTTTTAAATATGTACTTAGAATTGTTAAAATTTTATAAATTGCTTTAAACTGTATTCAAACAATATATAACTTAAAAATGAAACAAGAGGTAATTTCCTTTGCTTAACAAAAACTTTTATGTAGATTTGAAAACTTCATTACAGAAATAATTAATTATTTTTGCAAAGGCTTTAAAAAATTGTAATTTAGTTTAATTTTTTAAGTTATATTAAATGAATTTTTTTTATTCTTAAGAATACATTTCTACAGTCCTTTAAATTTGTGGAATATATCATTGTTATCCTCTGCATTTATTCATAGTTTATTTAAATAAATTTCAAATTAATTAAAAAGTTTTGTATGATTTGCTTTAAACAATTTTTACTTAATATATTGTTAGTGGGACATGTAAACTTGCGATTTAAATTAATGTGCGTATATAAAATGTTAGTACTTGTATGTGATAGATTTATTTGCAACAAAAAAGTAATAAAAATAAAAACTAATCAGTTTATACTTACCAAGTTTAATTGTAATATTTCTCTCTAATTCATTTTTAAAACGGACAGTTTGAACACCAGAGATTGCTTTAACAATTGTTGATTTTCCATGAGCTACATGTCCAATAGTACCTAAACAAAATCATTATTTGCTTTCATACATTCTAATAATTGCATTTCTGTTCTTATAATAATATACATACCAATGTTTATAGTAGCCTGCCTACTAATAACTTCGCAAGATAACGCCGTTAGTTTATTAACATCCTATACAACAAGTTAAATAATAAATTTATGTTTTTATATGAAAATAATTTTATTTGTAAACAATTCAATTATAGGCACTTAACAAATATAATAAAGATGTGAATTCCTTAATAAACAAAATGAATATATTTAGAATTACTTATATAAACACAAAAGTTTTACTCGATAGTTCTGAAGAAATTGAGATTAATTTAATGAAATAAAAATGATTGCAAACGTTTTCGTCTTTGCGAACATGGAACCGCCTGAACGATTTTCGCGCCATAATCGTAAGGAATATTTATTAGGCATTTCTTTATGAAATATATTAATTATGACAGTAATATTTGGTAACGACGATGCATTTTCGTGCAACGTGGGTAAATTAATTTATAACATAATAAAATAGCTGCAATACATAAAGATTCTAAATTGGTTATTTAACTTGAAATTCATATCTTTACTTAAGCTTTAATAAAGTTTACTTTAAACTTTTACTCTACTAAATTGAAATATTTATTTAAGAACTCTGAAGCTTTATTTTTATATTTGTCAGCATCCTTACTGTATTTAACCTCTTAAACAATTTTACATAAAATTTCTCTCACAGGTTACATTGGCATTTATTCTGAAAAGTATTTTTATTCCCATTTTTTTCAATAAACATTTTACGAGAAATTATATATAAATTAGAAGAGATTGGTTAAATAAAAAAATTGAAAGCAGAACCAAAAATTATTATAATTTACAGTTCACGAAAGAATTTCATTTTTACTCACAAGCTGTGAAAGATCTTGCTTGTAAAGGTTTGGTTGTCCGGTAGTCACTCCGAGTCCTTCTTCACCACCCATAATTATTAAGTTTTAAGTTTTGAAGTTAATAAATTTGAAGTTTTTATTAAGAAAACGTTAGCACACCAATTCCAACCGTGTACATGAAAGGTCGCGTCTAAAAAGGCAGAGGAAACATATGCAGAGCGCCTTGAACGTGATGTACCTAAAGTTACATTTACACTGACCGGCAATGAAGCCGTACACCATAGTCTATGGCTGATTTAGAGTATACTTAAAATAGAAGAAGGCACATCTTCCTTTTCACTCGCACATAACATCGTATATCGTATTTTTATGTGTATATTAGTCCACGTGCATTAAATTAAAAATTGCTAGAAGAAAGTATAAAATTAAAACGACCAGCAGAAGCAGAAATCTATTTATACAAAAAAAAGACCTAAGGCAAAAGTTCAAATTGGACTACGAGTTTTACGGCTTCATGTACACTAACCGGCACGGATGGTGTCCCTACCCGACATAGAGTATAGCATTTACCAGGCTGAACATTTCTCGCTTGATTTCTACATTTCTGGAAATTTTTGGATCAAGACTCTACTCAATCAATTCTTTAATCTTTTTTGTAGAGTGTTGCCCTGGTTCATTTCGAAATACTTCTACTTTTATATTATGCTAGATATTATTAATGCAAATTATCGGTTAATAAATATATATATTTAGTACTAGCAAAAAATAAAAGGGCAATGCCCTCTCATTAGGTTTTCTACATTATGTATACCAAACAGTTTTCAAATCGTTTCATTTTTTAGGAAAAAAAACGAAAAATACAATTTTGATCGGGTGAGGATCCTCTTATGCTTTCCACATTATGTATATCAATCGGTTTTTAAATCCGTTCATTTTTAAGTAAGAATTGCGAAAAGTACAAATTAGGGCGGATGCGAATTCTATTAATCAGTAATTAGAAGGGCGAGAAAGAGAAGAGTACATTCCATATAATAGGGCTTTATTATCTCTCTCAAAAGCTATAATATATTTGAATGAAATATTTAAACAGATTAATTATTTAATATCAAATTATCCTGTAGCGAACGTACAATATATCTATATCTTTTCATAGGAGTTGTAAAACACAAGTGCTCTTTTGTTAACTGATAACAGAGGCGTAGTTGCGTATCGACTCTCGTTATCACAAAAGTTCAAGAGTTGTAACTGCAGCGTTCGTATACAAATAAGCATACGGGAGCTGTCACATTAATTTTATTCTTATAGTTTTAATTTAAAACCTTTTTTCCCTTTAAACTTTTATAAATAATATATTTAGAACACACATTTGTATCATTTTTATAGTTTTATTTCATCAAGTATCTTTGTAACATAAAACAATATATAATAAAATTTAACCTAAATATGGAGGATTCATCATTAGATGAAGGGCCACTTGCAAATTTTGATAGAGCTACTTTAACAATATCTAATGAAGCTCAAGGTTTAGACTCAGAAAATAGTGAGTCTCGCATTTTAAATATTAATCATTCCTGTAGTATATAATTCTTGATCTTATACTTAATCTTTCTTCAGTCTATCTTTTATATGAATTTAATATTTACTTAAAAGTAGTATTCATCTACACATTAATTATATATTCATTATATTGTAGATTTAAAAGATAATGTAAATAAAACTAATACTGCAGATAATGCAGTTTCTTCAAAGAATTTATCTAGTGTTCCTTATCAACATATTGATACTGAAAGCTTCTTTTCTGATAGAAATGAAGTTGTTGAAAAAGCTTTGAAAGATTGTCAGGAAAGATTGATAACAGATTTAAATGAAGAAATAATTGGAAATTGGCTTTTAACAGAGTAAGTATTATTGTATAATTAATTCTAGATTGCAATTTTATCATATCAATACTTGCAGAATAAGTTTATGGGACACTGAAAAAGAACGGCTTATATTACTTACCAAAACAGCATTTTATTCAATAAAATATGATTTAATTTCACTAAAAATTCTAGAGTATAGTAGAATTCCATTAGTTGAATTAGATACCATAGTCTCAGGGGAGTTGATTTATCCAAACACATCTATTGCTCCGTAAGTTAATTTTAATGTATTGAGTTCTTAGATGTTGTGTTTTTACAATATTACAAGCATGATAGTTTTTCGATTGATAAGTAGACTAATTTATTCATATTAAATTTTACTGTTTTATTCGAAAGATTAAAACATTCCTTATAGTTTTTTTCATTTTTAATATTATTGAAACAAATGACTTCTAGACAATTAAATGGATTAGCAGAAGGTATGTCATCAATAATTAATTGTGCCATTCGTCAGCAGTGGTCATCATTTACATCACGCTGCAGCATTTCACAATTTGAACCTAGGTACATTGTATATTTATTCTTGTATATCCTTATAAATTTACCTTAATAATTTAGTATCATGCATCCTGTATATATAAAAAATTTTTGTTTAAACACTATTTATTTGTGTAAACTGATAATTTACTTTTGAATAATTTCTATTTCACTCGAAGAACATTATGCTTGTTTGGTATACTTTTAACTTTGAGCAACAACTAAATTACAAGTGAAAATAAAATTTCAGAAGAAGAAATATGACAGGTATAAGACTTATGTGGAATAGAGGTCAACGATTGCCACTAAATAAGCAATGGAACCCATTTGCTAAAAATATACCTTGGTTAACATATAGCAGTCATCCATTATTTTGGCATAAAGGTAAATTATTGTAGACTCTTTTGACAGGATTTAACGTTAGTACAATTATAATATTTAAAGAAAATATATTAAGTTTAATTAAAAATCATCTTAATAGGTTCTGAAGTTGATAAAGCAAGATTTGATGTACAGGGATTATATTCTACTCTTATAGCTGTGTTACCAGAAACTTGTAATGTCACTAAAGGAGCAATCATTTTAGAAAATTATTGTGGAGTTGGAGCTTTGCTGCATAACAGGAATGCTTTAGGTTTCTTTAAAATTCGGGGTAAAGTAAGCTTTTAGGATGGAAAAATGTTATTTATTTTTGAAATATATATCTTTATACTTTGATCTTCAACATGTATTAATATACTTGTTGATGTTTTTTAATGTAACTTGTATCTAAAATATGGCCTAGATAATTTAAAACTACATTCTATACAAATGATAGTCTTCTATGTGATTAAAAAGCTAACCTAAATAATATGTCAGCACACTTTATGTTTATGTGCTTTAATCCTTAGTTTTTATTATGTAAAAGAAAATTGAAGAATAATATAAAATTAAATTTTTTAAGAATATATATAATTGTACTTACTTAAAATCAGTATATTTTATTTAAAATGTTATTTAGAATAAACTATATCTTTTCAAAATATTATTTTTATTATTATTAATTATATAAATGCACCATGTCATTTATAGTAATAAATGAATTTATTTCAATATAGCATCAAATTATGTTACCTTATACACAATAATATGTACAGAAATGCTCAGCAATCTGTAGTATAGAGATGATACAGCTGTCATCCAACCACCTGTTAATATTACTAACCTAGATCAATTTCTAAACTATGGAGTTTGTTTTTATTTTTATGAGTTATCAGTTTATATATCAACAGAAAATTAAATTTAGTCGTTAGTAATACCTAGTTTCAGAATGTTTAAGCAACCAAAACTCAATTTTATTAAATTTAATTTAAATACAAATTTATTTTAAGAAGTTTTTAAAAATCTTATAAATTAAAACTCACAAGAAAAATATTTGTTATTTGTGAATATAAAAGTTTCTTAATATACATATAATAGATTAATGTTATAAATTTTATTAATATAAGTGTTATAAGATATTCTTTTAATTATAATGAAATTTTAGTGTAATATTTCAAAAGAAGTATACACAATAAATAATTTATAAAAGTAAATTATACATAAGAAGTATATTAATAAAAGGCTAATAAAACCGTTACCACAAACCTTATTACCTTCTTTCTAATAAAATCTATGTTTAAGCATAGAAACTTATAACTTGATTTAGTGCAATAAAGAAGGTCATGAGCTTAATAAGAGTTAATTAATTGTGCTGTTTTATTAGTTGCAATGTCACATTAGTCCTTTAGCGGATCTTGTACTATATTCATTGAATTTCATAATTTTATCACAAAAGTTTTAAAAAATGTTTAAAGCAACATTTATTTTTTTATTTGGATGCAGCATTGGAGTTTTCAATGCAATATTATACTTTTGGTTAAAAGATGATAGTACTAAATTTCCTTACGGTGATAAAATAAAAATTAAAGAAGAAAATGAAGATCATTTACCATCTGATAATTTTTATACTTATTTACGTAATGATGAAAATAATAATAAAAATGTTTTAATTCAATTATGGGTAAAAGAATTAAATCAATTAACATATGATAACTTGCTTGAAACTGAATATTGGAAACGAAGTAATATGGACAGAGATTATTTTATATATGGACCAGAAGAAAAGAAGGAAGATTTGAGAAAGAAGGTAGTAGAATCTGAGTGGTTAAGATCAAGAGTGCATATTACATGTGTAGTATTTTTGAAAAATATAAAAGTAGCTTATATTATTCATAATACCTGGGGCAAACATTGCAATAACATATACTTCTTCAGTCAATACTTAAGAGATCCACGTGTACCTGTAATAAAGTTTAATATTAAGCTCACATCATCTTGGCAACTTCTATGTGAATCTATGAACTATATATGGAAAGATCCATTACATGATAACAGCTTGTTACAGTGGATTATTTTTATTAATGATAATACTATGGTTATTCCTGAAAATTTAAGATATATTGTAGCCCCATTAGATTATAACAAAGGATATTACTTAGGACATGCTGTAATTTTATGGAGTCAAGTTTATAATATTGCTCAAGCAGGATATGTACTTAGTAGAGGAGCCTTCAAAAAGATAGTAGAAAATTTTAACAGTTCCCCTAAGTGTGCAGCAAGTGGAAAATATTGGAAAAAGGAAGATTATTACCTTGGTAATAATTTAATGATAAGATGATTATGAAAATTTTTAAAGTATTATTATTATTATTTTATTTCAGGAAAACATTTAAGATCATTTTACATTCATCCTTCAGATACAAGAGATGAGTATCTTAGAGGGACTTTTCATGGATATACTTTGCAAAACTTTGTTTGGGATAATGTAAAAAGCAGTACTTTTTGGACACATGCAGTATATCCTCTTTCCAAGGAATGTTGTTCTACAAGATCTGTAACATTTTATATTGCAGATGCTGATAATATTTATAAATTTTACTATGTTTTATACTTTTTATATGTATATAATACCGAAGGAAAATTCGGAAATCTTCCTGCTGCAACACCTTATCCTGATGAACAGGTATTTAAAGAGAATTTTGTAATAACAATTATGATAATAAAATTTAATTGTTTGCTGGTGTTTTTAGGTCTGGAAAAATTCTTTAAAGGAAGAATTTAATATTACTGAAGTTGATAATGTTTCAAATCAAAAGTATTACGAAATTTGGAAAGAAAAATATTCTGAACCTGAAAATTTCATAGCTGCAGTTTATAAAAATATGCCACATGTATTAAATGCTTTATTAACTGCATATGAATCACGATTAAAGCCAACAAATGAATCTACGATAAATTAATAATGACGATTCACCACAAGATTATGTGTAATGAGGAATCACTTTTAAAAATGTAATGAGAAAATATATATATTTATACCATTTGTAAAATGTTTTATACTTATTTATTAACAAACGCAGATTTTTTAAATATTTTTTGTATAAAAAAAAGGAAACATACAATATTAAATATCTTATACATATGCATTATTATTCAAATATTTCTATATCCATTTTCCTAAGCAAACTGCAAGCGCTACTGACTTGATAAGCATTCCATATAATTAAAACGCTTCTTATCTTTCTAATTAAGCATTTATTAACGTTTATCAAAATCACTAATAGTAGTTAATTTAATTGTACGCAGTACTTGTTTGATAAATGACAATCCGATAGCACATTTCTTATACAAATCTTACATTTGTAATTTGATATCACATTTAAATAATTAATAAGTCGATAACTAACTATAGAATGAAACAATATTAAATTAAGTTTACACCAAAAGATTTTCAATGTCCTAATTAAATTTATTTAAAGCCAACTGGATATAGAGCAATATTAATTGTCTACAAAAGTAAATACTATTAAAGAATAAATAACAGTCCAAAATATAAATGCTTTGTTAACAAACCAAAGAAAAGAATTTTATTATAGATATTCTAGTTATGTCTAGTTTAGCGGTTTCTCATATGAATTTCCTGGTACAAGGCCTACCTTTTTAATCAACAATTATCAAAAACCCCAGTTTTATCAGGTATCCGTTTCCTTCTTAGAGGTAGATATATAATTTCTGAACAAGAACCGAAAGTTTTCAGATATTTAGAAGTAGTCGATACTTGTGCCGCTTTTAATATTCAACAAGAGTACCGCCAATGATTAACTAATTTCATTAAAATTTTCCTTTCTTTTACTACAGATTAAAATGCTTTTAATTTATGCATTTTTCTGTAGTATATTAGTTTCAACAGTTTTTGGCGAATATGATCAACATGATGGCTTGATTACTTCCAGAAATGAAAAGTTAGTACTTATTCTTAATATAATTTCATTGAAGATTAATTTTTACAAGAGATTCTTTACGATGTTATTTCGCATGTAACAGTGAAGATATTCAGAAAGATGAACCATATATCGAGTATGGAAATGCTAACAAAGATGAGATTAGTAGAAAAGGTGGAAGGCGTCGCACATTTATAGGGGGTTGCAGGAACCAACCGAATAGTCCTATCAATGGGAAATTGAAATGTTCATTGAACAGGTTCGTCTACTAAATTGCTTTGAAATTAATAAGGAAAGATTATTAAATTTATTTATTACGCATAAAAATGCATTCCTTCCTTTTATAGTGGTTGTATAGCTACTTGCGCTACCAATTATAAATTTCCTAATGGGGTAAATCAATTGGCAGTCACTTGTGTCGAGGGTGAATGGCAGATTCATGGCACAGAATGGACTTCTACGCCTCATTGTGAACGTGAGAATTTATTTATAAAGAATAGAATCTCTATAAATTTCTTCTTCTATCTAAATACTATGATAATCATGAATTATGTATTTTGTAGCGATTTGTATGCCAGAATGTCAAAATAATGGGATATGTCTTGCTCCTTATCAGTGTGATTGTCCAGAATACTTTACTGGTCCTCAGTGTCAATATGAAAATAAGCCATGTCTAAATTTTCCACCCACAATTCTCAATTCGCAAAGACAATGTAGTATGAAGTAAATTTTCCAATTCTATTCAATTCTACTACATACTTTACCCTTAAATCTTTAGTTTTATTATCTAAAAATATATATTTCAGAACTTGCACAATTATGTGCATGAAGAATTTTGCATTCCCCGATGGATCTTCTATAGCAAATCTCGAATGTAAGAATGGAAATTGGGAGACGACAAGGTCCGATTGGGTATCTATTCCCGATTGTCAGCGTATGTTTTGTGTATATGATAATTATCTTTTGATAAAATTGTCTAAATTATAAAATTAATCGTTTTTGCTTTATTACAGCCCTATGCGATCCACCGTGTCAAAATGGTGGCAACTGTCTTCCTCTTAACGTGTGCCAATGTCCTCAAGATTTTCGGGGACCTCAATGCCAATACTGTAAGTGAAATTTCACTAAAATAAAAAATTTAATAAAATCAATAAAATACCTGTTGTCTTTTCTCTTAAAGCTTCATCAGCTTGTAATTCTAACAAAATGGGATTTAATGGTGGCTATTATTGTACAAATATTGGTGAAACTTATTCGTGTTCCCTCAATTGCCCAGTTGGGGTAAAATTTGAGTTTCCTCCTGCTGCATCTTATATTTGTACTTATGATAGAGGTATTTTTGAACCACAACCAATACCCCAGTGCATATATGATAATAATGTTAACACTATTTCACTTGGAACTTCTTATACATCGCACAGTCAAATTACTAATCATACCTGGTCATATAGTAGTATATCTGAACTAAATACTGAGCATTCCTATGATATAAGACATAATTCTACTGATTTGTTTACTTTGCAAGGGTTTGAAACCACCATGGTAAGTAATTGATAATTATTTTAGTAATGCTACTGTTACTTTAATAGAAATTTCATATATTTATTAAAAAATTGTAGGGAGAAAAAACTCATGAACCATTGATGTATAGCTTAAATGGAGATCGTATGGAATTTGGAAAGATCCGTGATAAAACGATAATAATTGAAGTAAAGCAAGCAGAACCAAAAACATGTTTTGTATGGGGCAAGTCACATTATAAGACTTTCGATGATAAAGTATTTACCGTGGACAGTGATTGCTCTTACATTTTATTACAAGAAGCAGAAAACAGTATATTTACTATAACAAGTCAGCAAAGTCCAAGTTGCAAAGAAGGAGGCGATTGTTTCAGAATTATCAGATTATTCATACAAGGAAAAGAATACACTCTCACTCGTAACAAGGACCAAAATGTCGAGTTGCGAAGTCCAAAAAAAGTTCTGCCTATACCAGTTCAATTATCAACTTTACGGGCTGAAATGTCTGCTCATTTTATTCTAATTTGGTTGGACTCTGTTGGAGTCATGTTAAAATGGGATGGGGGTCTGTTTCTGGAAATTGAAGCGAAGGAAAATCTTTGGAATAACACGCTTGGTCTATGTGGAAGAATGAATGGCAATCCCAATGACGACTTGATGGACAAAAATGGAGGATACCCCAAAAACTTCGTAACTTTAGCTTCTAGTTGGCAAGCGGAAGAAATTGGGGGTAAGTAACAGGTAAAAGCAAATAACTTGTTAAAAAACAATTGGAACTATGCATAAACAAACTATTCTTGCAGAACAATGTAATGAGGATCCTGCGATGGATCATCCTTGCACGTGGCAGCCGCAGGATACTGAAGAAGCTATTCAATTTTGTACAAAAATACTTGCTGATCGAAGATTTCAAGCTTGTTCCGAGAGTATCAATCTCGTTGAATTAGAAGCAACCTGTAGATGGGATTATTGTGGCTGTTACGCGAATGATAAAAAAAAATGTGCTTGCGATACGATGAATGTATACATTAGGCAATGCGCTCACAAAGGAATTGTTTCTTTAACTGGCTGGAGAGACAACAATACTTGCCGTAAGTTATAGTTCTCCAGTTTATTTCTCTTATTAAACTCTATTTGATTTTCTTGTTTTTCTACATTAATATTTAGAATAAGTACACACATGCTAGAGAGATCAGAAACTTATTTATACTAATTAATTCTTTATTTTGCATGTAGCAATGAATTGCACAAATGGCAGAATATACATGTCCTGTGGACCAAAGATACAACGTACATGTGGAGCTGGAATAGAAGTAGAATCTCAAACTGAAGAAACTAACTGTGAGGAAGGTTGCTTTTGCCCAGAGGGTTCTATATTGCATGAAAATAAATGTATCTCGCCAGAGGAATGTCCATGCAGGTTGAGGGGAAAATTATTCCCACCTGGTAGCAATGTACCAAAAGGCTGCAATACTTGCACATGTCTTTCTGGTAAATGGGTCTGCACACAAACACTGTGTAGCGCCAGGTGTTCCGCTATTGGCGATCCTCATTACACCACTTTTGATGGAAAACATTATGATTTCATGGGCAAATGCAAATATTACTTATTGAAAGGAGACAATTACAGTATTGAGAGTGAAAATGTACCATGCTCTGGAGCTATATCAGAGGTAAATCAACTATGCTATTGATGTTAATGATAAATCTGTTCTTTAATATTGTTTTATTATTTCCTTAGAGTATGGGATTTATTCCTTCTACATCAGAAGTACCATCATGCACAAAAGCAGTTTCTATTAAAGTTGAGCATACTTTAGTTAAGTTAAAACAGAACAGACAGATAACGATCAATGGTGAGGATGTTGCTAGATTACCTGGAAATGTGAATGGAATAAAAATACGGGCTGCAAGTAGCATATTCCTCATTGTTCGTTTACCAAATGATTTGGAAGTATGGTGGGATGGAATATCACGCGTTTATATCAATGCTCCACCCCAATTTCACGGTTAGTAACGACGTCCGTGTACAAGGTGTAACAGAAACCCTAAGTCCTGAGGGAATGATTCCAAGATGATTTTTCATGTACCACATTTTGATCTGATGTTTAGTGTTAAAGATATTCAATGATAAAGGTTTCCCTGTTACATCCTGTATAATCAAATACCAATTTCATGGAAAACTAATAATTTCATTATACATTTGCTTTTATCAGGTAAAACAAAGGGACTTTGCGGCACATTTTCTTTAAATCAAAAAGATGATTTCTTAACGCCAAATGGGGATATTGAACAGAATGCTATTTCATTTGCTAATAAATGGAAAACTGCTGAAGAATGTCCAGATATACCAATGAAAGAATTTAACCACCCCTGCGATACTAGTCCACAGAAACGAATGACTGCGGAAAGCTATTGTTCAAAATTATATAGCGATATATTTTCTGGTAAGAATGGATGTAACTTAATAAACGTTCCTCAATTGACCGTGTTCTTTTTTAATTTAGAATGTCACTGGCACGTTGATCCGGAACCATTTTATAAAGATTGTATATTTGATATGTGTGCCTGTGAAGTAGAGATTAAAACTTGTCTGTGTCCTATACTTTCGGCCTATGCTAAAGATTGTGCTGCTTCAGGCATAAAAATATTATGGCGTCCGCAAATTGAAAACTGTAATCTTCATTGTACAAATGGACAGACTTATCAAATCTGTGGAAATAGTTGTACTAGGTACCGAATGTTTTGATTTTTTAAATTATCTACTTCAATTTGACAAAGGAAAAGATACAAGGAAAACCCTTAAATTATTATTCACATAATTATTCATTAATAGATCATGTGGAGATATATGGTTCGACCAAAATTGCAAACAAGAATGCGTGGAAGGATGTAACTGTCCTGAGGGTCAAACATTAGATGCAAACGGAGAATGCATCCCCATAGGACAGTGTCCTTGCACTTATGGAGGTTTTGAATTTATAGCTGGTCATAAAGAAGTCAGACCAGGAACAAAGGGTCAAGAACTCTGCACGTGTTCTGGAGGTCTTTGGAATTGCAGATTAGCAACTCCTGACGAAATTCGTGAATATCCAGCCATGTCGGATCTAAAATCACAATGTTTATCCAAGAAAAACCAGCAAGTTACAGACTGTATGCCTGCAGAGCCGATGACGTGTGAAAATATGCATATCTATGATAAAAAGAAAGCTGTTTCTCTATGCAAATCAGGCTGTATTTGTAAACCCGGTTATGTTTTGGAAAACGAGGAATGCATCAAAGAAGAAGACTGTCCATGTCATCATGGAGGTCAGAGTTACAAGGAGGGTTCTGTTATGCAAGAGGAATGCAATACTTGTAAATGCACAGGGGGCAAATGGTCATGCACTGAAAGAATATGTTCAGGTAGATAGCTATTAGATATGAATTAGTTAAAAAAAAATCCATGTAATATAATTATGGATTAAAAGCAATTAATATATTTTTAGGCATTTGCTCTGCATGGGGTGACTCTCATTATAAAACTTTCGATTCTAAACTATACGACTTCCAAGGTGCTTGCACCTACGTTCTAGCAAAGGGTTCCCTAAGTAAAGAGGAATGTTTTGATATTTCTATACAAAATATTCCTTGCAGTACAACAGGGGCTACCTGTTCAAAATCGCTGATACTGTCAATAGGAAGTGGTTCCAATAAAGAAAGCATTACTTTAATACGGGATAAACATTTACCCAAAGAAAAATTCCAGAGAATTGCTGTAAGAACTGCTGGAATATTTGTATTTTTAGATGTACCAGATTTGGGTTTGATCCTGCAATGGGATAAAGGTAAGTTTTATACGCTTTTACGTGTAATCATTGATACTTTAATATAAGTAAACTTTTCTACTTTTGTATCGATATTTTAGGTACCAGAGTATACGTGAAACTCGATCCTAAATGGAAAGATCACGTTAAAGGACTTTGCGGTGACTATAATGATAACAGCGAGGATGATTTTAAAACACCTTCTGGCGGGATATCTGAAGTTTCTGCTAATTTATTCGGGGATTCTTGGAAAAAAGATGAATATTGCCCAGAACCACAGGATATTAAAGATCCATGCGAACAAAATCCACAAAGAAAATTATGGTCGGTTCAAAAGTGCAACTTATTAAAATCTTCCCTTTTCCAAGCATGCCATTCAGAGGTTGAAGTAGAACCTTATATCAACAATTGTGTATTTGATACTTGTGCTTGTGACTCAGGTAAATTAGAAATTCAATAATTGATTAATGAGAGAGAATCTAATAAATTTTGTTAATTCTTAATACATTGAAATATTTTTTCTTAAAGGAGGAGACTGTGAATGCTTGTGCACAGCATTAGCAGCATATGCGTATGAATGTGCTATAAGAGGAATTATTATAACATGGCGAACACAAGAGCTTTGTCCTATACAATGCGATGAAAAATGTAGCAATTATTCACCATGCCTATCAACATGCCCATATGAGACTTGTGACAATTTAATGACACTCAAAGATAAAATGCACTTGTGTGCTCAGGATACTTGTGTGGAGGGTTGTTCTTATAAACGTTGTCCTGAGAATCATGTATTTTGGAATTCTAGCTTTGTAGATTGCGTACCCAAGTCAGAGTGTAATCCATTCTGTACAGAAATTGATGGGGTAAGTTGATATCAATCAGTAGAACGAGATACATTTGTTTTACATGAAATTTTATTATGTTTATTTCCAGATAGCCTATTATGAAGGTGACAAAGTTAATAGCGATGATTGTTACACGTGTTTCTGTACTCGCGGAAAAGTAGTTTGTAAGGGGGAACCCTGTACAACGACTATTATACCATCCACTGTACCATTAGAAGAACCCTCTAAATGCATTGATGGATGGACTGCCTGGTTAAATAGGGATATAGGAAATAAAGGCAAAAAATTCTCAGACATAGAACCTTTACCCACCGTACTTGAACTGGTAAATATAAATGCATTCTATTATTATTCTATTATTTAGTAACTTTAACTATTTTTTTAGTTAAATATTCAAGGTTCTGCAGCTTGTGGCATAAATGAAATGGTGGATATAAAATGTAGATCTGTTAAAACTCATAAGACTTCAAAAGAAAGTGGATTAGATGTAGAATGCAGTTTAGAACGTGGATTATATTGCCAGTCAGAAAGAAAGGGTCCTGGTTGTTTAGATTTTGAAATAAGTGTTCTTTGTCATTGTTCAATATCATCAACAGAAGGATTAATAGGTATGTGCATACATGCATTCTTAATAATTTGTTTTTAATAAATACATGGTAATTTAATTTGTAGATCAGACTACAAAAGTTATTTCTAATTATGAAGATTGTGATGTAACACATCCAAATAAAGAACATCCTACAAATTGCCATCTATTCTATCAATGTGTTCCTGGTCTCTTTGGTCAGAATGAATTTATAGAAAAAACATGTGGACCTAATATGTTTTATAATCCACGTGCTCAAGTTTGTGACTGGCCTACTAATGTTTTATCCTTTAAACCAGAGTGTGAAGTAGAACAAACATCTGAAGTGTTCAATAAGACCACTATAAATATTGATATGCAAACAACTAATTCAGAAAATAAAACTGTCCAGATTGAAGGTATAATTAAGTGTCAATAATGATTTATACATATAGATATTTGTACTTTTACCTAATATTAGTTCTAAATTTTAATTGATTTACTCTTTTTATTTTACTAATTCTCTAGATAAATGTAAAAATGGGCAAAAGTGGGATGATTGTGCTATTGAATGTAATAAATTATGCCAATATTATCAACATGTATTAAATCATCAAGGTCACTGTAATGAGGAAACAGATTGTATTCCAGGTAAAAAGAATAGTTTTATAACTATAAAAAGAACTATAAAAGAGATATAGTAATCATATTTAAAAAATTGTTAATTAGGATGTGTTTCAAGTAATAAACCTAATTGTCCTTCATATAAATTTTGGAGAGATGCAAAAACATGTGTTAATAAAGCTGATTGCACATGCAAATCTCATGATGGAAAACCTATTAAACCTGGAACTGTTGAAAAAGTATCAGATTGTGAAATTTGTCAATGTATTAATAATTATTATGTGTGTGATAAATCTCTATGTGATGTTAGTCTTAAACCTGAGACAACTACAGAAAATTTAATAGAATCACTGTTCAGGTGAGTAATTAGATTTAACTTTATACAAATATGAATTATTAACTATAATTAATTAAAATTTGATTATAAAATTAGTACCACCCAATCAGTAACTCAAATTTTCACGGTTCAACCGCTAGAAGAACATACAATTTTAATAGCTAGCACAACTACACCTCCTGAATTGTGTAATAGCAATAATTATGTTCCACTCATAAAGCACTTTTTACCAAGTGGAGTGACTTTCAATGCTAGCAGCTACAAAGTATCTGCAAAAACTCAAGGAACTACTTCGTTTTTACCCAGTTTATCTGGCTATAGCTGGGAACCAGAATTTAATAGTGCAAATCAGTGGTAAGTACTGTTCTACAGTAAATATTTTAAATCAAATTAATTTATTTTAAATATCATTATGAATTCTTTAGGTTGGATGTCAAGTTTGACAAACCAGAGGCAATTTATGGCATTATTTTACAAGGGAACTCAGTGGAAAATAAATTTGTTACTAGTTACAAAGTTCTTTTCTCAGAAGATGGTTTTTCATTTTCATACATAGTAGATCAAAATCAAGAGCCTCGTGTATTTCATGGTCCTGTAGATAGTAAAAAAATGGTCCAGCAACAATTTTATCAACCAGTTGAAGCTAAAGTTATGAGAATTGTACCTCTTTCTTGGAATAATGGTATAGCTATAAAGATTGAGATACTTGGATGTAAAGATTACATTACTGTAGAAACTACATCAGAACCTACCACAATGACAGACAATATTCAGTTTACTACCTTCTCATACGACGAAAAAACCATTATTCCAGGTAAGTAATAATTAAAGATAATATTATTGATAAGGAAATATATAAATAACTTTCTTATAGTATGCAATGATCCAATGGGAGTCGAAGATGGACTGATTAATGATGATCAAATATCAGCTTCTTCATCTTTTATAACTTTACTACCTAATATCAGATTATCGTCTCCTGGAATTTGGCAACCGCAATTAGATACTCCTGATCAATACGTTCAATTTGACTTCTTAGGACCTCGTAATTTAACTGGTATATCAACCAAAGGAGGTGATAATTACTGGACAGTTACATACAAAGTATTCTATAGTAATGATGGATATAAATGGAATCCAGTAATGGATAAAAATGAGATGGAAAAGGAATTTTTAGCCAATTTTGATTCTGAAACTATTAAAACAAATTTCTTTGAAAAACCTTTACATGCTAGGTACTTGAAAATTCAACCTACTAATTGGCATCAACATATTGGATTAAAAATTGAAATACTTGGATGTTTCTTACCATACCGTAAGAGTTAACTATTTAATTTAGGATAGAAAGAGTTTTTGTTCTTATGTTGTATTATTTCTTAAATAAATTTTTCGCACAATATAGCTACAATCTCAACAAAAAAAGTACAAACTACAACAATAATTTCTGAGGTTGATCATAAGTGCAATATATGTAAGGGAGTAACTGAGGAAAATCAACATGGTTGTAAATGTGAAGAATCATATTGGTGGGATGGTGAATCCTGTGTAACAAAACAAGAGTGTCCATGTATAGTGGATCATATGATGTAAGTGAGAATATCAAATAACTTGACATTTTTAAAGTTGAATCTTATTACTACTTAATTATCTTTGATTAACCGAACAGTTATCCTGTGGGCTCTATGTATGAAACTGAAGACTGCCAGCAATGTATTTGTTCATTGGGAGGACTACCTACTTGTTTGCCAAAGAAATGTGATTCTTGCAAAGAACCCAATACTCAATCAGTAATTACTGAGTTATGTACTTGTGTTTGCAAACCTTGCCCATTGGGAACTAGACACTGCCCAACCAGTGATATCTGTATTAATGAAACTTTATGGTGTAACAATGTACATGATTGTCCTGATGATGAAAAAGATTGTCCATCAGTATATACCATGCAATCTACTAATATAGTGACAGATTCTACCAAAGCTATCGAGATCATACCACCAACTCAGTGTATGATACTATTTCTTTATTCATATAAATATTTTTTATTAAATTTCTAATAATTTTCTTTGAATATATATTATATTTTTTCAATAGCTCCTCCTATTCCGTGTGAAACGCCTACATGTCCTCCAGGATATAAAATATTTATAAAAACTTATAATAAACGAAGGTCTTCAGGAGTTGCTTCAAATCCTTTTACAAAAGGTGTAAAGGGTAAGAAATACAAGAAGGTTAAAGAATATCAGCAAACAAATCATCCATATAGGTATTACATAATTTTCTATTGTTCTATAAAAAAACTAATTATATATTTATATAGCATATTAATAATTTCAGGAAGTATTTGCATTATGATATAACTAGTAATGATATAAATCAATTACCAGACGACATAGTTTGTCCACAGTATTCATGTATTCCTAATAAACCACCACCAATATTAGACCAGAAAAAACCAGAACCCTGTCCTGATGCCGAATGTCCTCCTGATTATACAATAGTTTATGAAAAAATGAGTATGCATAAATTGCAAAAATGTCCCAAGTATATATGCAAACCACCTGAGCCTAAAGAAGCTATTTGTAATGTAACTGGCAGGACTTTTAATACATTTGATCATTTGGAATATAAGTATGACATTTGCAATCATATTTTAGCAAGGGATATGTATGAAAATAAATGGTATATAACATGTAAGTTTAATTTAAAATTAATTGATATATATATACACTTTCTACCAAATTTAACAATAAATATTAATGATTATTTTTGTAAAATTTTCAGTGGAAAAACAATGTAAAATACTCAAAGGATCATGCACTAGAGTTTTAGTAATAACTATTGATGATCATACTGTAGTTTTACATCCTGATATGCATGTAGACATAGATAAATACACCTTTACTGCAAGTCAAGTTGCAAGATTAGGTGATAAACCAGGATTTTGTAAAATATCACATGTTGGAGATATTATGTACTTTGTTTCCAACCATTATGGTTTTTGGATCATTTGGGATGCAAATTCAAACGTTAAAATTGGTATTACCACAAAATTAACCGGCCGTGTAGATGGTTTATGTGGTTTCTTTGATGGATATTCAATGAATGATAAACGATTGCCTGATGGAACTCAAGTACAAAGCACTGTAAGCTTTGGAAACAGTTGGGCTATGGAGGGTACTCCAGAATGTGACTTACAGACTCATGTAATTAGCGTTAAACATAACATGTTAATGTACACAAGGTATTGAAAAGATAGATTAATTAATTCTATATAACAGGTTTGTCCCCGCGATATTCAAGAAAAGGCATGGAGTATTTGCTCTTCTATTAAAGATTTATCATTATTTGCTTGTACAGTAACTATGGATTTGAATCAGTTTGCATCTCGTTGTTTAGAGACTATATGCACATGCTTAGGTGGTAATTCCACGTATGATGAATGTCGATGTCGAGCATTGACTACTTTTATTACTGAATGTCAAGCATCCGACCAGAATATAGATTTATCTGGTTGGAGAAGTACTCTTAATTGTCCTGTTACCTGTCCAGCACCGTTCGTCCACAAAGACTGTTTCAGGTAATTAAAAACGACTAAATAATTTTTAGTAGTATAAAACCCATTATATCAAAAAATACAAAATAATCATGGGGAATTGAAACCAATTATTGCATTAAGAAAATAAATTATTGAACAGAAATAAATGTGAAAAAACTTGTGGGAATTTGCAAGAGCTTGATCCGTGCCCTGTAATGCAAGGAGTTTGCTTTTCCGGTTGTTTCTGTCCTGATGGAACTATAAGGGATGGAGACAATTGTATATTACCAACAAAATGCCATGATTGTTCTTGCGAAGGGCTTGGAAATTCGAAATTTGTTACTTTCGACGGGCAAAATTTTGGGTTTGATGGAAATTGCACATATACTTTGTCTAGGAACGTCGTTCAGAATGTAAAGGGTGTAAGGGGAAAGCATTTGTATCAGGTAAATATTTAAAGTTTTGCTTCTTCATTTAGTGAGTAAAAATATATGATGATAATTGCTATTATTTTTATTAGGTTTACATCAGTAATGTAGCTTGTAACATAGGAATATGCACTGAAACCATTACTGTAATGTTTGAACAACATATAGTTCAATTGAAACAATCTGAGTACCCTAAAAAGGTAAGTGTCCATTAGTCATTCATTTCCGAATTTATATAAAGAATGAAAATTCATCTCTTGTATTTTCAGTTTTACGCATTAATCGATGGTTTCGAGTTCGATCACTGTTCCTTTAAAAACTCATGGTTAATATTAGAGGAAAATACTGGTGGAGATGTAACTTTATCAATACCCGCAATTGATTTGGAATTATCTAGCTTTTTGCATAATTTTGCATTTGTTTTAAGACTTCCATCACATGCTTTTGGAGATGCAATGGAAGGTCTATGTGGAAATTGCAATTCCGACAAAGAGGACGATTTGAGAAAACCTGATGGAGGGGTAAGTGAAAAGGAAAAGAACCAATGATCAGTTGATTGATCAATTGAATTTTAGATTGCAGAGAAATCGCAAGAGTTTGGTGAAAGTTGGTTAGCTACTGATGCACCAAAAGTTCTGGACTTCAATATGGATAATTGTCACAATAAGAAAGAAAATAATTGTACTCTACCATCGCCAGAAGAAAACCCATGCCAAATACTTTTAAATCCATCTTATTTTGGTCAATGCCACAATATTTTTGATCCTGAACCTTATTTGTTTTGTTGTCAAGATAATTTATGTTCTGGTGGAAGTTATTGTGATAGTATAGAAGCATATGCAAGAAAGTGCTTAAGCGTAGGCTTATGTCATAACTGGAGATCTAATAAGCTTTGCCCTTACGTATGCCCGGAGCGTAAGTCAACGAGCAAACTTTATAAATTCTTAGATACTGTTTCTTATTCTCTTAAAACCCATTCTACTTTACTTAGATTTGGAATATCACCCTTGCGGGCCAAGTTGTACGGTTACTTGCGATAATATAAATGAAATGAATGATGTAAAATGTTCGCAAAGTTCAGTTGAAGGTTGTTTCTGTCCACAAGGTCAGGTGCTTCAAAATCAAACTTGTATTCCAAAGGAGAAATGTTTCCCATGTGACGAAGATGGTCACTTTGATGGAGATGTATGGAGTCAAGATAAATGTATTACATGCAGTTGCGATAAAACTTTAATTACTTGTAATAAAACCGAATGTCCTGCGTTAGAAACTGTGTGCGAAGAAAATTTGGTACCACTTTTAATATCTGGTACCGAAGAGGAATGCTGTCCAAAATATTCATGCGGTATATACGTTAAGTTATATAAAACGAGATATCGCGAACTGTTTTCGTATTTATAAAGAAATATTTGTTACAGTTCCAAAGCCAACGAGTATTCCCATATGTTCGGATGAACAGAAACCTGAATGCGGCTATGGGCAAGTAACAAGACTATCTATTGTCAATGAATGCCAAAGATTCGTGTGTGGTATGCTTACATTCTTTCAGATAAAACCTATTAAACTATCGTTATAATTCTTTGATTCTATTTCGTGTGAGATAATGATATAGTTAATTATTATTTTAGAATGTTTGCCAGCTAATGAATGTCCACCAATAAGTGAAGTGTCTTTGGAAGTTGATGAAGCATTAATTGATACTGGTTTTGTACAAATAATTAATTCTACCGGCTGCTGTCCTAGACCAGTACAGATTTGTAAACCGGAAACCTGTCCTCCTCAACCGAAATGCCTTGATTATTACGTTATAAATGTTAATCAATTACCAGAATCATGTTGTCCAAGCTATAAATGCGGTATTTATTTATATTACGATATAATAAGTGTAGAAGAGTTTCTATATACTTTATATCACGAATAATATTATTTCGTTTTCAGAACCACCAAAAGATGTTTGTTTATTCAAAAGTTTCTTAAATAATAACACAGAATATTCTGAATATATAGTGCCTAAGAAGATTGGAGAGAAATGGCAAGAAGAAAAATGCACAACTTGCATTTGTGAAGATTTTGAAAATAGTGCAAAAGCAAATTGCATGAAAATTGAATGTCCATCAATAATAAAGCATCCTGATTATAATGATTATGTATTAAAAGAAATAGTTTTAGAATATGAGTGTTGTCCAATCTTTGAACGTGTTAACTGTCAAGATGGCAATGCATTTTATAATGTAATAAATTTTAATTTAAATTTATTAATTATATTATTAATTTATTAAATTAAATTAAGTGAATATAATTTTTTGTTTAATTTATTTTCAGGTTGGAGATTCATGGCATCCAAATCAAGATAATATATGTATTGCGAATGAATGCGTTAATAATATAAATGGTATACAAAAAATAACTAAAGTTCAAACATGTTCTGAAAACTGTGATTTTGGATTCGAATACAAGCCTTCCGAAAATATATCTATCAACTGCTGTGGTAGTTGTATACCAATTGGTTGTGCTATAGAAAACGAAATTAAAGAGATTGGTCAAAAATGGTATTCAGATGATCATTGTACTCAATATATTTGTGTGTCTACTGATGGTCGTGTAAGTACTTATAAAACCAAAAACTATATATTTTAAGTATAAACAGTAAACTAGTCAATAGAAAACATTGCTTACTACAAATATGATTCTATTTAATAGTTAATGGTTCATAGTACTACAGCTATTTGTCCTAATATCACAAATTGTCCACCACAAGCAGTTTATCACGATGGATGTTGTGAGCAATGTAATTTAACTGCAATTGAACAAAATAGTAAATATTCTAAACTACTATCAATAATTGTGAAGCTAAAGAGAACTAACATTATTTCTCTATATTAATATAAAATTTTTTCTTGATACAGCATCATGTGCAGCTGCTTATATTGAAAGTGGAACTACAGTGGGTTTACTTGTTCAAAAACATGAAATCCATGGAATTTGCAAAAATATATATCCAATAGAAGGAATAACAGAATGCAAAGGAATGTGCATTTCATCTACACATTTTGATATTGGTAATTTAAAACATCATTCAATTTTATAATATATGATTAAGGTTTAGCAGAATAATTATAATTATTTATATAGCATACTGGGCACAGTGGAGTAATTGCCAGTGTTGTCAGCCAAAGAGCTATAAAGGATTGATAGTAGAATTAACATGTGAGGATGGGAAAGTTATAAAGAAACAATTAACTGTACCGACTGCCTGTTCTTGTGAAGAATGTTCATCAGCAAACGATCAAATAACTAGTAATAAGAAAGGTAGAAAAGGCTAAGTAACACACTATTTTTAAGATATCTTAAAAAAAATTCAAGAATACGATACTTCTATATAAAAATATAAGAATGTAATGGACATGTATAATTACTAAATATATTATAAATATCTTAATGATTAATCTATAATATTCGTTTTAATATAATTTGCTTTCGGAAGAATAAACGTACTGTTTATTTTGAAAGTAGCATAAGTCATTTTAAAAAGAAAATCAAGTTAATGATAAGCTTATGATTAAGTGAAGTAAGTACTACGGATATACCATCCAGTGGTTCATAAAATGCATAGGTGAAGAGTTTAGTGGTTCGAACCCCACACTACCCTCAGCCAGCTGATCACTGAAGTTCTCCCTTCAGGGTTCGGTGGCCGAGAGCGTCCGGTTTCAGATTTACATGAACTGCCAAAAAAAAAAAGAATGATGATTACTGAAGGGCAATTGAAATTCAATTGAATTTTCAGTTATCATTGAAGGCACTAATGAAGTTGCAATAGTCAGTAAGATTCATGTAAACTGTTTTGTCAAAGAATGTAAATTAAATGTATGCATATATGTAAGATAAAATAAAATTATTATTTATATAGGTATATATATTTCTTTCCCCATTTAAACCTAGAAAAATCTAAAGGGTACCACTTGGATTTTTCGTAAAAATCATCATCTCTCCGAATCGCTTGTAATTCCGTAGGGACTTAGTATTCGATAGATAGAATGCAGCAAAAAAGGTCTCATCCCGATATATTCATTTTTCTGGAAATGGCAGCAGTTTTAAGGACGAAAAAATTTTGAGAAAATTGCAAGGGGTACCACTTAGATTTTTCTCAAAAATCGCATTGTAATTCCATTGCAATCGCATGACAGCCTTAGGGGACCGGCTCCCCCTTGAGCGCCCCGCGAAACGAGCCCCAACGAGAAAATGATGCAGAAAATCAAATGAAAAAGAAGACAAGAAAAAAACCAGAGTAAAAAAAGTCGAGAAAAGAAAGAGAAAAGTCGACAAAAGATGAAATCCCTTGTAAAACTTACTAAAAGTTCTTTGAAATAATCACACGATGGAAGCTCTTGCAGATATTCTGAAACAGAAAAGTTAAATATTAAGTAGTATAAATAAATTTTCTGCATTGTTCACACGTATCCTTCGTCGGAAGTTCTTGCAGAACACCAATATAAAATCATTAGAAAACCAGAAAGAGAGAAAATAATGATTTTCACTGAAACGGAAGGGAGTAAACCAGAAGGACTAAGGAAAGTACAGAAAATCAAAAAGCCAATGCACCAAAAGAGATAAAAAAGGAAAAAGCAGAAAAGTAAAAGTAAAATCTTGTAAAACTTCCTAAGAACTGTTTGAATTAATCCCACGTTGGAAGATTTTGAAGTTCTTGTAAAAAAGCTGTAATTAATACTTAATAAACAAGTCATTCGTAGGATTTATTTACAAAATAAATATACATTTACATTTATTACCAGGCTATATTTTTTCGCTATATTCCAACAACTCTATGTTCGTACGCAATACTCGATCACAATGATGAAGATTTCTAACTATTTTTCGTTAGTTTTTTCCCAGATGCTGCGGATAAAAAATGGTCAATGTAGCATCTAGGGCATGTACATTTTCAATTTACATAAAACTAAAAATTGCTCGCAGTATTCGCTCGCATAGTTCGCACGCTTTTTTTCGCTCGCATAGTTCGCACGCTTTTTTTCGCTCGCATCCCACGTCGGAAGGTCTTGAAGTTCTTTGCAGAAAACCGACGTCGACCCTAGCAATTTCGTTGAAACGGGGCCACCTCTTGAAGGTATTGCTAGGATCTAGGCAAAAATGTCAGAGGCGCCTTATTGCATCTCCGATGCAATCGCATGACAACCTTAGGGGACCGGCTCCCCCTTGCGCACCCCGCGAAACGAACCCCAACACGAAAATAAAAAAAGAAAACCAAATAAAAAAGAAGCAAAAGAGAAGAAAAAAGAAAAGCAGAAAATAAGAAGAGAAACCATGTAATACTTAATGAGAATTTTTTGAATGAATCCCACGATGGAAGTTCTTGAAGTTCTTGTAGATAACCTGAAAAAAAGAAACTTAAAAAATAAATCGCTCGCATATTTCGCTCGCTATAATCGCACGCATAATTCGCTCGCAATGATGAAGATTTCTAAATATAATTCGTTAGTTTTTTCCCAGATGCTGCAGATCCAAAATGGTCAAAGTCGCATCTGGGCATGTACATTTCGGATGTACTTAAAACTAAAAATTGACAATTACGCGGTTCCTAATTTGTCAATTACATTAATCTTCATCGGTTTTTTGCCAGATACTGCGGACCAAAATGGTCAATGTCGTATCTAGGCCAGCTAATACATAAATTTTACAATTTCGCAATTAAGTCGCTTGCTTTCCTGAGATTTAGGGACCACTTTCGAGTTAAAGAAAGTGAGGGTCGTGGTCGTGACGGAACTGCAAGAAGCCGGGGTGTGCAAGCCACCCCTGGCGGGACTGAACACAACCAAGCACCCCGGATCACGTAGTTGATAAATCAACTAAACGCGTGATTGGCTGCAATTCAGGAGGCCCCCCGTTGATGTGTCAAACCCAGAACTCCTTGTTGGACCGCCCCCGACCGAACGCCCTCGCAAATACTAAGATGGCTTCTAGGAAAGCTGAAGCCAAAAGGGGAAAAAAGATTCGGAAGTGGTCCCATTACATTCTCTGGGTTACAATTATTTTCGCTCGCTTTATTCGCACGCTATTTTCGCTCGCAATGATGAAGATTTCTAAGTATAATTCGTTAGTTTTTTCCCAGATGCTGCAGATCCAAAATGGTCAAAGTCGCATCTGGGCATGTACATTTCGGATGTACTTAAAACTAAAAATTGACAATTACGCGGTTCCTATTTTGTCAATTGCATTAATCTTCATCGGGTTTTTGCCAGATACTGCGGACCAAAATGGTCAATGTCGTATCTAGGCCAGCTAATACAAAATTATACAATTCTTAAAACTAAATCGCTCGCAGTATTCGCTCGCATAGTTCGCACGCTTTTTTTCGCTCGCATAGTTCGCACGCTTTTTTTCGCTCGCATCCCACGTCGGAAGGTCTTGAAGTTCTTTGCAGAAAACCGACGTCGACCCTAGCAATTTCGTTGAAACGGGGCCACCTCTTGAAGGTATTGCTAGGATCTAGGCAAAAATGTCAGAGGCGCCTTATTGCATCTCCGATGCAATCGCATGACAACCTTAGGGGACCGGCTCCCCCTTGCGCGCCCCGCGAAGCGAGCCCAAACACGAATATAAAAACAGAAAACCAAATAAAAAAGCAGCAAAAGAGAAGAAAAAGAAAAGAAAAAGCAGAGAAATAGAAAAACCTCGTAAACATGGCGTGAATTTTGTGAATGAATCCCACGATGGAAGTTCTTGAAGTTCTTGTAGATAACCTGAAAAAAAAAACTTAGAAAATAAATCGCTCGCATAATTCGCTCGCTATAATCGCACGCTTAATTCGCTCGCTATATTTGCACACATAATTCGCTCGCAATGATGAAGATTTCTAAGTGCATTTCGTTAGTTTTTTCCTAGATGCTGCAGATCCAAAATGGTCAAAGTCGCATCTGGGCATGTACATTCGCGGAAGTACTTAAAACTAAAAATTGACAATTACGCGGTTCCTAATTTGTCAATTACATTAATCTTCATCGGTTTTTTGCCAGATACTGCGGACCAAAATGGTCAATGTCGTATCTAGGCCAGCTAATACATAAATTTAACAATTTCGCAATTAAGTCGCTCGCATTCCTGAGATTTAGGGACCACTTTCGAGTTAAAGAAAGTGAGGGTCGTGGTCGTGACGGAACTGCAAGAAGCCGGGGTGTGCAAGCCACCCCTGGCGGGACTGAACACAACCAAGCACCCCGGATCACGTAGTTGATAAATCAACTAAACGCGTGATTGGCTGCAATTCAGGAGGCCCCCCGTTGATGTGTCAAACCCAGAACTCCTTGTTGGACCGCCCCCGACCGAACGCCCTCGCAAATACTAAGATGGCTTCTAGGAAAGCTGAAGCCAAAAGGGGAAAAAAGATTCGGAAGTGGTCCCATTACATTCTCTGGGTTACAATTATTTTCGCTCGCTTTATTCGCACGCTATTTTCGCTCGCAATGATGAAGATTTCTAAGTATAATTCGTTAGTTTTTTCCCAGATGCTGCAGATCCAAAATGGTCAAAGTCGCATCTGGGCATGTACATTTCGGATGTACTTAAAACTAAAAATTGACAATTACGCGGTTCCTATTTTGTCAATTGCATTAATCTTCATCGGGTTTTTGCCAGATACTGCGGACCAAAATGGTCAATGTCGTATCTAGGCCAGCTAATACAAAATTATACAATTCTTAAAACTAAATCGCTCGCAGTATTCGCTCGCATAGTTCGCACGCTTTTTTTCGCTCGCATCCCACGTCGGAAGGTCTTGAAGTTCTTTGCAGAAAACCGACGTCGACCCTAGCAATTTCGTTGAAACGGGGCCACCTCTTGAAGGTATTGCTAGGATCTAGGCAAAAATGTCAGAGGCGCCTTATTGCATCTCCGATGCAATCGCATGACAACCTTAGGGGACCGGCTCCCCCTTGCGCACCCCGCGAAACGAACCCCAACACGAAAATAAAAAAAGAAAAGCAAATAAAAAAGAAGCAAAAGAGAAGAAAAAAGAAAAGCAGAAAATAAGAAGAGAAACCATGTAATACTTAATGAGAATTTTTTGAATGAATCCCACGATGGAAGTTCTTGAAGTTCTTGTAGATAACCTGAAAAAAAGAAACTTAAAAAATAAATCGCTCGCATATTTCGCTCGCTATAATCGCACGCATAATTCGCTCGCAATGATGAAGATTTCTAAATATAATTCGTTAGTTTTTTCCCAGATGCTGCAGATCCAAAATGGTCAAAGTCGCATCTGGGCATGTACATTTCGGATGTACTTAAAACTAAAAATTGACAATTACGCGGTTCCTAATTTGTCAATTACATTAATCTTCATCGGTTTTTTGCCAGATACTGCGGACCAAAATGGTCAATGTCGTATCTAGGCCAGCTAATACATAAATTTTACAATTTCGCAATTAAGTCGCTTGCTTTCCTGAGATTTAGGGACCACTTTCGAGTTAAAGAAAGTGAGGGTCGTGGTCGTGACGGAACTGCAAGAAGCCGGGGTGTGCAAGCCACCCCTGGCGGGACTGAACACAACCAAGCACCCCGGATCACGTAGTTGATAAATCAACTAAACGCGTGATTGGCTGCAATTCAGGAGGCCCCCCGTTGATGTGTCAAACCCAGAACTCCTTGTTGGACCGCCCCCGACCGAACGCCCTCGCAAATACTAAGATGGCTTCTAGGAAAGCTGAAGCCAAAAGGGGAAAAAAGATTCGGAAGTGGTCCCATTACATTCTCTGGGTTACAATTATTTTCGCTCGCTTTATTCGCACGCTATTTTCGCTCGCAATGATGAAGATTTCTAAGTATAATTCGTTAGTTTTTTCCCAGATGCTGCAGATCCAAAATGGTCAAAGTCGCATCTGGGCATGTACATTTCGGATGTACTTAAAACTAAAAATTGACAATTACACGGTTCCTATTTTGTCAATTGCATTAATCTTCATCGGGTTTTTGCCAGATACTGCGGACCAAAATGGTCAATGTCGTATCTAGGCCAGCTAATACAAAATTATACAATTCTTAAAACTAAATCGCTCGCAGTATTCGCTCGCATAGTTCGCACGCTTTTTTTCGCTCGCATAGTTCGCACGCTTTATTTCGCTCGCATCCCACGTCGGAAGGTCTTGAAGTTCTTTGCAGAAAACCGACGTCGACCCTAGCAATTTCGTTGAAACGGGGCCACCTCTTGAAGGTATTGCTAGGATCTAGGCAAAAATGTCAGAGGCGCCTTATTGCATCTCCGATGCAATCGCATGACAACCTTAGGGGACCGGCTCCCCCTTGCGCGCCCCGCGAACCGAACCTAAATAGGAATATGATGCAGATAACCACACGAAAAAGAAGACAAGAAAAAAACCGGAGAGAAAGAAGGATAGCAAAAGAAAACCCGGAAAAGTAGAAGAAAAATTTGTAATATCTCATAATGACTTACTTGAATTAATCCCACGATGGAAGTTGTTCAGTTTCTTGTAGAAAGTCTGAAAGGAAAACTTAAAAACTAAACCGCTCGCATGTTTCGCTGATATTATTCGCTCGCATGATTCGCTGATATTATTCGCTCGCATGATTCGCTAATATTATTCGCTCGCAGATTAAAAGAAAGGGGAAGGAAGAGAAATAATTGCGTGTATTTTATATTTTTTTTAAACTAAGATCTCGCTGTTTTCGCCCGCATTTTTCACTTGTGTTAATCGCTCGCTTCCCACGTCGGAAGTTGTCCTCGATGAAAATTTTCATGTAGTCCTTGCAAAAAATGACGAGTTCGTAGAAACGGGGATATTGTTGCGTTTGAAGTTATTGGTATCATCCGGCACCGGTTGCCTTTTGCACCCACAAAATTGAAAACAAGTTAAAATTTAGGATAATAGAAAATAGATTTATAATGCCCGTTGAAAGAAAATGATGAAATAATAGAACAATGAAATTATAGAGAATAATGTATATAGTATAAAATAATGTAATTAATTTTATATATATGTAATTTAATGTAATATGAATTTATCTCTTTTTATATTGTTATATTATTATGCATTTACTTATATTCTGTATTTGTTCTACCTAGTTGTAATTATTGTAATAGCTTAAACTAGTATTCTGACTTATGTATCAAGTTTGTAAACTTAAGGGCTTATACCCCATGAAATTAATATACTAAATACTAAATAATATAGTAGAATTGAATAATAAAATATTTGAGCGCACAGCACTCCACTCACCACTTTGATGCACTTTGTTGTTGTACTTGGAGAGTCTGAGTCTTCCTTCAGGTGTATTAATATTAGCCAGCCAGTCATCCTTATCTGCTTTCTGTCCCATCTTTAGCTGTTTGATTTACCAGGAGATTCTCTGCTTCTGCTTCATTCCTCACTCTTGTTCCTCTCGTATTATGGGTGGTTGGGTAATACTGTATTAATTAAAAATCATTTAAAACTCTTCTTTAGGAATGAGTAGAGGGTATACTGAACAATGAGTAGTGAGTGGTGGGTGGTGGGTGGTGGGTGGTGGGTGGCTAGTAATGTTATTTAGATTCTAAACTATTAAAAATGTTGAGTTGATTGTATTAATTGTGATAGCGTGCAAAAATCTTGAAAATCTTAAAAATTGTTAAAATTTTAAATTTGGCATTTGGGGGTGGTAGTGGGGATGGCGCGAAATAATTTTAAAAATGGCGCTGAAGGTGAGGAGGGTAGAAAGTTCAAAAATTTTGAAAACTTTGAAAGTGACGTAGATGGGTGGTGGTGGGGATGTATAAAGAAGGAGTGACGCGGAAACGAGGTTCGTACAAGTTGAAGCGCAAAATCGTAATGAACATTCAAAATTCTTACCTTTCCTTCTAACAGAGTTTCTCCCACTCCAAAGTGACGTAGAGGTTGGTGGTGGGGACGGATGAAGCTGAAATGACGTAGAGAAGAGATTCGTTCAAGTCAGAGTGCAAAATCGTAATGAAAATTCAAAATCTTTACCTCTCTTTCTAACCGAGTTTCTCCCACTCCAAAGTGACGTAGGTGATTGATGGTGGGGATGTACGAAGCTGAAATGACGTAGAGAAGAGATTCCTTCAAGTCAGAGTGCAAAATCGTAATAAAAATTCAAAATCTTTACCTCTCTTTCTAACCGAGTTTCTCCCACTCCAAAGTGAAGTAGGTGATTGATGTTGGGGATGTACGAAGCTGAAATGACGTAGAGAAGAGATTCGTTCAAGTCAGAGTGCAAAATCGTAATGAAAATTCAAAATCTTTACCTCTCTTTCTAACCGAGTTTCTCCCACTCCAAAGTGACGTAGGTGATTGATGGTGGGGATGTACGAAGCTGAAATGACGTAGAGAAGAGATTCGTTCAAGTCAGAGTGCAAAATCGTAATGAAAATTCAAAATCTTTACCTCTCTTTCTAACCGAGTTTCTCCCACTCCAAAGTGACGTAGGTGATTGATGGTGGGGATGTACGAAGCTGAAATGACGTAGAAAAGAGATTCGTTCAAGTCAGAGTGCAAAATCGTAATGAAAATTCAAAATCTTTACCTCTCTTTCTAACCGAGTTTCTCCCACTCCAAAGTGACGTAGGTGATTGATGGTGGGGATGTACGAAGCTGAAATGACGTAGAGAAGAGATTCGTTCAAGTCAGAGTGCAAAATCGTAATGAAAATTCAAAATCTTTACCTCTCTTTCTAACCGAGTTTCTCCCACTCCAAAGTGACGTAGGTGATTGATGGTGGGGATGTACGAAGCTGAAATGACGTAGAAAAGAGATTCGTTCAAGTCAGAGTGCAAAATCGTAATGAAAATTCAAAATCTTTACCTCTCTTTCTAACCGAGTTTCTCCCACTCCAAAGTGACGTAGGTGATTGATGGTGGGGATGTACGAAGCTGAAATGACGTAGAGAAGAGATTCGTTCAAGTCAGAGTGCAAAATCGTAATGAAAATTCAAAATCTTTACCTCTCTTTCTAACCGAGTTTCTCCCACTCCAAAGTGACGTAGGTGATTGATGGTGGGGATGTACGAAGCTGAAATGACGTAGAAAAGAGATTCGTTCAAGTCAGAGTGCAAAATCGTAATGAAAATTCAAAATCTTTACCTCTCTTTCTAACCGAGTTTCTCCCACTCCAAAGTGACGTAGGTGATTGATGGTGGGGATGTACGAAGCTGAAATGACGTAGAGAAGAGATTCGTTCAAGTCAGAGTGCAAAATCGTAATGAAAATTCAAAATCTTTACCTCTCTTTCTAACCGAGTTTCTCCCACTCCAAAGTGACGTAGGTGATTGATGGTGGGGATGTACGAAGCTGAAATGACGTAGAAAAGAGATTCGTTCAAGTCAGAGTGCAAAATCGTAATGAAAATTCAAAATCTTTACCTCTCTTTCTAACCGAGTTTCTCCCACTCCAAAGTGACGTAGGTGATTGATGGTGGGGATGTACGAAGCTGAAATGACGTAGAGAAGAGATTCGTTCAAGTCAGAGTGCAAAATCGTAATAAAAATTCAAAATCTTTACCTCTCTTTCTAACCGAGTTTTTCCCACTCCAAAGTGACGTAGGTGATTGATGGTGGGGATGTACGAAGCTGAAATGACGTAGAGAAGAGATTCGTTCAAGTCAGAGTGCAAAATCGTAATGAAAATTCAAAATCTTTACCTCTCTTTCTAACCGAGTTTCTCCCACTCCAAAGTGACGTAGGTGATTGATGGTGGGGATGTACGAAGCTGAAATGACGTAGAGAAGAGATTCGTTCAAGTCAGAGTGCAAAATCGTAATGAAAATTCAAAATCTTTACCTCTCTTTCTAACCGAGTTTCTCCCACTCCAAAGTGACGTAGGTGATTGATGGTGGGGATGTACGAAGCTGAAATGACGTAGAGAAGAGATTCGTTCAAGTCAGAGTGCAAAATCGTAATAAAAATTCAAAATCTTTACCTCTCTTTCTAACCGAGTTTCTCCCACTCCAAAGTGACGTAGAGGTTGGTGGTGGGGATGTATGAAGCTGAAATGACGTAGAGAAGAGGTTCGTTCATGTCAGAGTGCAAAATCGTAATGAAAATTCAAAATCTTTACCCTCTTTCTAACCGAGTTTCTCTCACTCCAAAGTGACGTAGGTGATTGATGGTGGGGATGTACGAAGCTGAAATGACGTAGAGAAGAGATTCGTTCAAGTCAGAGTGCAAAATCGTAATGAAAATTCAAAATCTTTACCTCTCTTTCTAACCGAGTTTCTCCCACTCCAAAGTGACGTAGAGGTTGGTGGTGGGGATGTATGAAGCTGAAATGACGTAGAGAAGAGATTCGTTCAAGTCGGAGCGCAAAATCAAAATTTAAATTGAAAATCTTTACCTCTCCTTCTAACCGAGTTTTTTCCACTGGAAAGTGACGTAGAGGTTGGTGGTGGGGATGTATGAAGCTGAAATGACGTAAAGAAGAGGTTCGTTCAAGTCGGAGCGCAAAATGAAGATGAAAATTCAAAATCTTTTACCCCCTCTCTATAACCACATTCCCTTTCCCACTCTAAAAACTAAATTGTTAATGATTTTAACTAAATTTAATATTAGCCACACTCTACCACCCACCACCCTCTGACCCTCTCGAACCTCCTCTCTCTCCCCCTTACCCTTTTCTTATGATTACTCTAAAAATTTAGTTTTTAATAATATTAAATAAATTTAATATTAACCTATCACTTAGCAGTTCCTCAGTACCCTCATAAGAGTCCCCATAATAGTCTATAGCAGTCCCACAGTACCTCCATAATATTTTAAATAGTCGTTAGGAAAGAAGGATAGCAGTGCCATCTTCACAAAAATCATTCAACTAATTCTTAGTAACTTTTAGTAGATATTTGGTCGAGATCTTCGTTATGACACGTCAGGTCCTATTTTTCGTTTAACGCCTTCAAAACATTTTTAATACAAGTGAAACAATTTTTAGTGCATTGTGCTGTGCAGCAGGGTGACCGCTGTGGTCCGTTTTGCTTATAACAACACCTGTGTTGCTTGGAAAAAAAGAAAATTCAACATGTCAAGGCTGCCATTTTTCCTAGATAAGGAGCTGTCAAAATCAGCAGGAGTTTAAGCAATAATTTTTCTATTAAATAAAACTTGTTGTAGTCCATACTGAGTTGAGCGCTTATCTGTGAATATTTAACTATCAATTAAAAGTGGTCTCATAAGTTTTTATTGTGTTTTGAGGGCGTAAAACGAAAATTGGGAATGCCCCGCATAAACGATATATACTGTACATAATAGTGTCTATGCGCCTTAAGGAGCGCTCGTTTTGCCAATCTAGTTTATAGAAATGCACTTATTCAATATTACTTACATATTTTTTAAATTATACTTCATTTAATACATCCTTATACCATACAAACTAAAATAATTCATTGATAAATAATTAAATAATGTAATCATCATTGAAATAAGGATATAGAACGCACCTAAAATAGTTTCTCCAGTTCTAGTCCATTCCGCCCCACTTCCAGGTATAAAATTTTTGCGTGGCGATGGTATACTATAATTACTAATATATTTGTATATGCATACATAACTGCATATTTCTATTTATCCGTGCATATAATAATACTCTGTAAAATGTCAGAATTAATACAAAATAAAATTCAATCACTACTCAAGGGACAAAGTTTGGGTAATGATGATAGTTGTAATATAATAGCTTTAAATGATTCAAGTATGTATAAAATCTATTTTTATAAGTACTAGCTACACATATTTTTCTATAAAAGTAATTTAGATTTGTTGTTAGATGGGAAGGGTATAAATAGTACAGGTTACACACCAATATGCCAGAAAACTGTGACATACATTGTAGCAGCTGTTATTTTGAATGATAAGGATGAAATCTTAATGATTCAAGAAGCTAAAGCTTCATGCCATGGTAAATGGTATTTGCCAGCAGGTAGAGTTGAAAAGAATGAAAATTTAATTGACGCTGTAAAAAGAGAAGTTTTAGAAGAAACTGGATTAATAATGGATCCAAAGACATTAATAATGGTAGAATGTGCAAGTGGTTCTTGGTTTAGATTTATATTTACTGGTGAAGTAATAGGTGGAACTTTAAAGACACCAGAACAAGCTAATGAAGAATCACTGCAAGCAAGTTGGATTCAAAATATTCATGATTTGACATTAAGATCTAATGATATAATTCCTCTTATAGAGAGATGTAAAAATTATATAAAAAATAATAAAGTTCCACAGCACCCATCTTTGCTTCCTATTAATAAATCATATTCTAAGTTATTATTACAATTAATAATCACAGCAAAAAAGAAAGCAACGTAAGCTTATAGCAATATAAATCATTTAGTAATATCACATATAAAATTAATAATGATAAATTTATTATTAGGAACAAAGTTCATGTACTAATTACGGATAATGAACAAGCAAATTTGCCTGTTTGTGAAATTAATCCTCAACGTAATCTTCTTTCAACATTACATGGGTTTATGGTAGTGAGTTGAATTGTTTATACGAATAGAAAATTAGTACATAATTATTTTATTATAGAATATTTTCTTTATGGTATTCTTTACTTTAAAGGATATATTTGGAGTTAATGTACCACAGCATAAACCACATGGATTGATTTCTGTAGAATTTAGTGGAGGTATGGAAGGTGGAGATGGTCATTGTTTAACATTGTTAGTATCTTTCAAGTTACCTGTGGAAGAAGTACCTATTCTTGGTAATTATACTTGGTATGAACTGTCTGAAAATATAGCAGATACTCTTACATCACGCTTACCTAGAAACATGACAATACCGCTGAATGTTGTTCGCTAAGTACTCTAATAATTTACTTACCTTATTAAAATCATTGGTTGAAGGAAATTACTATTTAAATAATATTAAGACATGATTACTTACATGGTAAATCAAAAAATGTTAACATTACTTATGAAATAACTTTTTTTATTGTTTTATTGCATTTTTAAATAGTCTATTATCCCTAAAAGTGATAAATGTTAAATGACTTAATATATATTTTTTATTTATTTATTTACAGAGTAGAATCTAACCATATTTTATATATGTTTATATACAATATCTTAAAAGATTTATAAAATTTTTATCATTGTTATGTTAAATATAATTTTACATACAATTTTTAATTAACAAAATTTTTATATAAAAATGAAGTAAATGTTACTTTTATGGCATATTACAATTAATGTAAAATAGGTATTTTTTAATTGAACAGTATTATTTTTTATATTAAAAACTGTTTCAATATTTACTTCTAAATTTTATGCAATATCTTAAAACTCATGTTTTATTAATATATTTAGTAATATTTTGAAAATAATATAAAATAAGTATACAGAAAAGTACATATAAAAGATGTAAATTATATATTCTCCACTTAATTCTATATAAAAAATGATTTTAACTAATTGAAACATGATATTCTTTATTACATCAACTCAGAACATCATTTGTATTATCTTCTGTATGACTTACTTTTAACAAAAATGCTTAAATTTAAGAAAGCAATATATATTTTTTTCATGTACATTTTATATCTTGATCAATGATCGATCATTAGTATATTGTAAATAGTTTTACAGCTACTAATTCAAGATTATGTGTACTTGTATGTAATAATAATAAAATGTAATCATACATTTTAACTCTAAAAAGATGCCATAAGCTAAATATAATTTATTAGTTTTATAATTAGAACAAAATTGTAATTCCAATTAAAAACATAGTTCTTATAATAAAACACATTTTGTATTTTATTTCATGGGAGATAAAATATTAATTTTATATCAATAAATATTTTGTTATATATATATGCGTATATAAAATTAATTCCACCAATATAGCTAAATAAATTTGCAACAATACAAATATACAGTGTTTTATATTAAAACTTAAATATTGTAAAGTGAAAAAATGAAATGAATTAGTTAATGATAAATTAATGATTTTCAATTATATTAAATAAAATATAGATAACCCTAGTTATTTATAATTTTATAAAAATGAAACAAATTAATACAAGCTTAACTATTAATAGTTGATAACATTGAAGAGTTTGCTACTGATTCCTCAGTACATTCATTCTTTATGGGAATCATACGATTCCTATCATGTATTATTTTTGAATTATCAATCACTGAATTCATTGCTACATTACTCATTGTATTTAAAGGAATACTGTCATCTAAGGTATGTGGTATACATACTTGTCTACTATTATTTTGGTTTTGAGAGATGTCAATCGCATTAGCATTTGTAGAATGCTTCTTCATGTGTGTTGTTAAATTACCACTATGATAAAAATCTTTACCGCAAACTTTACATTGAAATGGCTTAATGCCAGAATGTATTCTTTCATGAATTGATAGATTTCCACTGTGCCTAAATTCTTTACCACACACACTACATTTATATGGTTTTATACCTGAATGTGTACGTAAATGTGTAGAAAGATTCCCACTATGACTAAACATTTTTCCACATATCTGGCAACCATATGGTCTTTCTCCAGAATGAGTCCTCATATGAATTGCCAAATTTCCACTGTGCGTAAAACACTTTTCACATTGAGAACACTTGTATGGCCTTTCTCCATTGTGTGTCCTCATATGAATAAAAAGATTGCTTTTATGACCAAATTCTTTAAAACAAATTTCACACTGACATTTTAACTTCTTTCCAGCATTTGTTTCACTAGGATTCTTTGCCGGTCTTCCAGATTTACCTGGTTTTATATTTGTTGCAGATTGTGTTCCAGGTAATGGCTCACTGGTTTTCGAACTGTCTATATTATGCAATAATTGTGATTCTTGTTGACCATTTTCCATGAAATTTATCTGACATTGTTCATTTAATTGAATTTGATTTACAGTTTGTTGTAAATGATGCTGCATTTGTGGAGCCATATTATGTTGTTGATTATTCTTTCCACAAATTAATTGTTCAGTCTCCTAATATATATCATACAAATATTTATTAATTTATGTGTATATTTATTTTATTCTACTTTTTACTATTTTTACTTACTTCCATTTGTACTATATTTTGACAAATGCTTGTATCATTCTTTATAGGTAAATAATTTGTTAATTGATTATGATCCCAAAAGACTGGTAATTGATGATGTTTAAAATCATTACCATTATTTGTATAAAGTGAATATTTATTGATATCTGTCAATCGATTTCTATTGTTACAGTTATTTATCTCTTCTATATCTGTATATTCTTGTTTTATTTGTATAGAATTAAACATCTATATAATGCAGAAAATATGTTTGTATATTCATGTAAAATAAACCATATTTATAAAAAGTAAAAACTTTTAATACATATGTGTAAGGTAGTGTATGCTTTATTTGTATAATTTATTAGTACTAATAAGTTATCGATAAGCTATGAGAGCATTGCAATGAAAATATCTCATTTATTCTAATAAAAAAAGTTAATGAATGATAATTGCATAAAATTAGCTATATAAATACTCTAATTTGGACAGGTTAAAATCAAATATAAAAACCATTAGATAATGTAATATACTTTAAATGTCTAAACCTACATTTTTATTTAATCTTCTTAGTCGATTGTAGCCAATAGTGGGCAGATAATGATTATTTTATAATGCAACCAAGTTGTTAAAAATTGCAATATAATACAAATAGACATTCACTTTACCACTTTCATCCATTGTTTACATTTATCAACTTATACACAAAACTATTTAATATACTTATATGTAGTACTAATAGTCTGAATAAATGACTATCATTTATTACTAATTTGTATGAAATTAAAAAATAGATATTTTTGTTTTTTATATTTTTCTTTGTTCAGAAAACGAATAGACTATTTTTTAGTAAAAGAAGCACCATCTATATTTACAGAAAAGTCGGTAAGACGGTCAAAACTATAGAGAGAGAGTCGATAAGTGTAAAGCTTTTATACTTAATAAATATTGTTACGTTTGTCAATAACTGAATTATATTAATATTATATTGATACGTACATATTTCTCTTCAATAAAATGTTTCAATATTTAAAATCATATTAATTTAGACGACTAATCAATAGCACGTGTAGGTTTATATTGATTGAAAGATTATCCCAAATAGTCCTGAAGAGTCCCGGAATTAAACTGCACCGAGTGTCACATGTTGGAAATAGTACAACGCATGTGCTAAACTTTTGTTGTGATACCTTCATCTGATTATAGTTCTCTTACTATATATCTTTATATTTATTTATATTTACATAATTACAAATGTTCAAATTAAATTACAAAACAGAAGTAGACGATATCAAAAGCACGAAGAAGTATTGTGTATTGCTGCCTTGACTTGCAACTTCGTTTTGCTGTATTTATCCTTTGACACTGAAATGTAATATGTCAAACATTTTTTTATGCCTTTTACTTTTATATAATTTAGGCTGTGATTAATATATATAAACTTATATGTGTAAAGCAGAACTGGTAAGCATCTTGTACATAATTCACTGTTCCCTTTAAAATGATTTGTTATTAACTTGAAAAATAATTGAATTCTTAAAATTATTTCATCTTAAAAAAAATAATTAAAGATATCATTTTCTCAGATATACTTTAATGCATTACTCAGCACATCATGCCAGGAGGAAAACGAAATACTACTAATCGCAGTGGCACAACTGGAAAAGTACAAAATATAATTGCTTCAAATTTAAATACTAATGGTAGAAGTAATAGTGGTGAAAGAATCGCCAATTGTATGGATGATAAGAAAAATGAGGAATCTTGTGGAAATCGTTTATTAGCACCAAAACATGTACCTATTCCTACAATACCAATAGATGGACAATTAACATTTGAAACACTATCTCTTGCTGTTTCAATTATTGCAGCATGCTTACAAATGCTTAATTTATACAGAACTGTATGGTGGCTACCACATTCTTATAATAATTATAGTATGGTAAATATGACTTGAAATTTCTTGTACACATATAACTTTATCTACATTCACTATTTATTAATAAGTAAATATTAATGTATAATGATTTGCTTTTATTTCAGAATTTTTATTTGATAGATCCTTACTTGTTAACATTCATTGCAACAATGATTGCACGACGCTTCATTTATACACTGCTACAACATGTTATCGATATATCCTCTCCTATACGTTGGTTATCAATGGCACAACACATAATGAGGTGTTTCTATAATATAACTTATATTAATTTCTTGAGTTTTAATTATTCTTCTTTTTTACAGGATAAGTCTTCTAGTCATTGTTATGAGCATAATTTCTTGGTGTCTCTATTATATGGCAGAGAGACACAATTCAATGAAAATTTTTTATCTATGTTATCCGTATGTATATTTCCACACAATAATAAATGATGCGTTATATTAGTAAAGTTTTAACGGTTAATAAATTTACAGAAGTTTGTCTGTTTATTTCTTAATGTTTGGAATGAATATAGGACCTTTCTTCGATATATCTATAACATCTTTGCATTTCAAAGAAGATAAAAAAGTAAAATTTGTTCTAGGTATGTTTATGTATATCTGTTTCTGTCTTTATTTTTTATTTGTTTTTTTTTATTGTAAAAATAATACTTGTTTTTTATTTACAGATAAACCTTTGCACAATTGTTCATTAAGTGCATCAGCGATACGAGCAGAAGTAGCTAGTTTACGAATAGATTTTAATCGACGCTTAAAACGTGCGTTATTTGCATCATCCGGAACTGCTTACGTATGTGGAATTGCACCTGTTGTATTTGTACCGCAACATTTACATTTCAATGTATCGTGGGTTGTGCAACATATTATTTTGTTTTGGCTCGGAAGAATAAGTGCTCACTTTGCTCAAGCTTACCCAGTTAGGTATTGTGATGTATTACATAGAGCAGCACTTCATTTAGGTCGGTGGTCTAAGATTGAAAATCGTGGAAACCAAATGCTTGTGCAAAATTGGAATGAATCTATTTTATGGCCGCATGGCTCAATCGTAAGACACAATAAAGAAATTTATCGTTCTGAAGGATTATGTACAGCAGCGGAACCTGGCAACCCAAATCATTATAGATTTCATGTATGCTCCATAAATATCTTTAATTTTCTGTTTAACTTAATAACACATAATTCTTAATAACATTTTATAATCACTCATTGCAGACTCTATTCTACAATCCAACAATATTGTTATTCTCATTCTTTGGGCTTCAATTACTGGTGGTTATCACACAATTACTTATTTTATTTCGCACAACTGAATGGTACCAAATTCTCTCAATGACATTACTTCTTGTTTTAAATTATTATACTTTATTCAAAATAACGAGAGATTACCTTGTATGCTGGAAGGTATACCGTGCAGAACAAATTATTCAAGAAAAATGCCAAATGGTTGTGAATTCAAATACGTAATAAAGATAATAAATCAATGTATTTTATTGTTTGCCTTTCTTTAATACAAATCACCTCCCGAGATAAATCCTCTTCCTATATCACTACAAAATATAAATGGAAATTTTTAGGAAAGTATAATTTAGCTATTATAATCAACTTATAAATGCGTTTGCAGTAATTAAGTTTTACAAAAATATAAAATCTTTATTAAAATAATTGAAACTAATATTTCAAAAGAATGCATAATTATGTTTTAATTTATATATACATATTAAACAAGTAGTATATAAAAAACTTAATGAAAGTATAATGTAATTCATTTGAGAGTGCAAGACTTGTTCAAGATCAAAACTTATTTAATAGTAGAAATAGTGTTAAATTACAAATAACGCGTGTTTTAAATATCTACGGCACTGATCTTCGTAGCTGTAATCTAAAACGATTTATTGCTATGTAATATAATGAGCGAAATATTTGTGATAGGGGAATGGAATATAACTTGTGTGGAAACCGCTTAAGATATTACTAAATCACCTATTTATATTTTAATTATCACGAGCATATTAATATAATGAAATATCAATATAAAATACTTTAATTACTTTCCTTAATATCGAAGTTTTATAATAATATTTATTTAGCTTGATTATTTAGAAAGACAATCTTTTACTTTTACGTAATGAATAAGGAAAAAATGTGAAAATTCAAGAGGAAAATGATTTCTGCAATACATAGATTCTTATTTATGTTTATTTAAATTAAATAAAAAGATCTGTGTTTATCTTTACAAAAACTTTTTAAGCCTTGTCAAGATAATACTCTACATTTTAAAAATCTTATAAGGAAGTATTATTTTTCTGAATGATCAATGAAATATGGTTTAATGCGTATACCATAACAGTTGTGAAAAATATTTCGAAACAACAAATTTTCCATATGAGTAAACTTTTCAAAATACAGTGACATATTATCCAGTTTACTTATACATTCAGTTGTGTTGAACAGTCTGTTTGTACGAATGTAATCCCGCACTTATACTATAATTAAGGAAGAATTATCAAGTTATATTCGTAAGATACACATGAAAAAATGTACTCATTAAATTTGCATGGGCGTTCATGAGCGCATATAAAAGCTGCATAAATGAAGTGAATTCCGACATTTGTTATCGGCACAATGCTTTTCTCCACGTGGCTCGTATTTTTCTCCCTTACTATAAGCTACTTGGGTACGAAATATTAAATTTGTATAGATAAAATAAGAATATTATATCATTAAAAAATTTATACTACAAATATTGCTATAATCGTTCGCAATAGATATTCATTTTTTTTGTTTAAAAAGAAGCAATTTATGTAATATTATTTATACAATTATTACGATTTTTTAATCGCGTAAAGAGAATAAAATATGATTGATATAAATGATAGAATTAATTATTTGTGTTTTTTGTTACACAGGGGTAAGATCAGATGAGCTAGAATCTCCTTTTTCATCATCTCCGTTCCCATCATCTCTTTTTCCATCATCTCCTCTTCCATCAACTTCTTTTTCCGAAGACTTCCTGCCAGAGAAATGGAGATCGAAAAGGAACGAAGGCATAAATCATATTGTGGCCGGCCTTGATAATCGAAGACCAATTAACGAATCAAATTGTATTAGTGATGAAATCCGAAAAAATCCAAAGTTTTCCAGTCCAGTAGAATGTGCCCGCACTTGTCACTCTGGTGAAAAACCAAAAACATGTTACTATCACTTCACATTGGAATATTACAGTATAGCTGGACCGTAAGTATTTTTTATTTTGTTTAAATTATTAAAATATCTTTCGATAATAATTAAATGTAAAGCTTTAATATATTCTCCTTCTTTGAACTATGTTTTAATCGTTTTTCTATACATTTTCAGAGCCTGTCAATTATGTACACCCAATGCAACTATCAATCACTTTTGCAGTCACTGTCAGTGTGTTTCAGCTGATGGTGTAGAACGTGGATTTTTGGCGGCAAACAGAATGCTTCCGGGTCCTACGATTGAAGTTTGTGAGGGCGATAAAGTAATAATTGATGTGCAAAATAATATTGATGGTGCTGAAGTTTCCATTCATTGGCATGGACTCTTTCAAAGAAAATCTCCATATTTTGATGGTGTACCATTTATAACGCAATGTCCTATTCCAGAACAAAATTCCTTCAGGTATGTATTTCTTTATAACATAAATAAAATTAAGTTTTATTTTTAAGTTAATATCTTGTATTATAGATATATTTGGGGAGCGGATAATGAGGGTACTCATTTTTGGCATGCTCATACTGGTCTCCAAAAAATGGACGGTATTTTTGGAGCTATTGTAGTACGAAAAGCTTTGGAGGAAGAAGCAGTTAGTCGTTATTACGACTATGATTTATCAGAACATGTAATTACCATTAATGACTGGATGCACCAAGAAAGCACATCAAGATTCCCCGGACTTTTAAACAAACATCCTGGTCAAAGCCCGGACAATATTCTAATTAATGGACGAGGTCATTATAAGGTACATTAAGCTCTTTGCTATACTACACTTTACCAATATACTTGAAAATAGTTTTATTAATATTTTCTAAAGTATAAATGCTATCTTAATTCATTAAAAACTAATTTTTATGAAGGATCCTAAAACTGGTAAATCTACAAACACATCGCTAGCAGTCTTTGACATTGTTCCTGGGAAACGTTCTCGATTTAGGCTAGTTAATGCTTTCTGTACGGTTTGCCCAGCTTCGCTTACAATTCAGGGTCACTCATTGACCATCATCGCTGTTGATGGCGTTCCTGTTAAGCCCACTGTCGTAAATTCTATCGCATCATTCTCAGGTGAGAAGCACTATGAGCATTTCCTCATTTTTAATTCAATGACAATATACAAATTAAAATTAATTTCTAGCAGAGCTTCGATGCAGTGTGTATTTAATTTTTAATTTTTATTTGGCGTATAAACTGATAAAGAAAATAAGCAAAGATAAATGTATTCCTTTTTAAGCGTAATAATCGAATAACAGTTTTACACGTGTGATTACAGGTGAACGATATGACTTTGTCATAAATGCAAATAAGAGTATTGGTTCCTATTGGATTCAATTGAGAGGTCTTGGAGAATGCGAAGAACTACAACTTCAACAATTAGCTATCCTTAGGTACAAAGGTGGAGCGAAGCGTCCTAATCTTGAAACACCCCTTTATAATGAGGGTCTTCCTCAAGGTGTTGTGAGTACATTTGCTATCAATTAATTTAATAGTTGAAGAAACAAATAATGTAATTAATACTTATAGTAAAACGTTTAAATTACTATATAAATTATTACTGATAATTGTAGGTACTCAATGCACTACAAGCTAGATGCGATGTTCCCGAAGACGATGTAGTTTGCATTAATCATTTAAGAAGTGCAGTTCCCATAGATAAATCTATCTTGAAGTTAATTCCAGACGTTAAAATTTATTTACCCTTCCGCTTTTTTGCTTACGATGAAGAAGATATTTTCCGACCTAATCAATACAAACGTTTCTTAAGTAAGTAATGAGTTCTCAAATTAATTACGATAAAATCAACAAATGACTAAATGTTTACTAATCTTATAGTTCCACCGGGTGGAGGAGAATTAATTTCAATTATTGATGGAATTTCGTTCAGTTTCCCGTCATCTCCACCTCTCTCTCAATATGATGATATTTCACCTGGACAATTTTGTAATAGTACCAATAAACCAGACCATTGCAAAAATCAAACAGAATGTACATGCACACATAGAATACGCATTCCTCTGGATGCTGTAGTGGAAGTCGTCTTGGTCGATGAAAGTAAGAATTTAATAAAATTTGTGCGATTTAGAAGTTGTACATTATATCCTCTAACAATAAATATTGTTTTCTTCGTTTTCAGTTCAAGTACCTACTTTGTCTCACCCCTTCCATTTGCATGGATACGCATTTTCTGTGATTGGTATGGGTCGTTCACCAGATAAAAAAATTAAGAAAATGAGTGTGAAACACGCAATTGATCTGGATAAGAGAGGTTTGTTAGATAGGCATTTTAATCTTCCACCTGCTAAGGATACTCTTCACGTGCCAACAAACGGCTATACAGTTTTCCGTTTCCGAGCAAATAATCCTGGTAAGAAAATATTTGATTCTTGTCCGCATAAATTAAAGATTTAATTTCCTAAATTTTATATCCATTTTAATTGTAGGTTTTTGGTTAATGCATTGCCACTTTTTATACCATATTCTTATTGGTATGGATGTTCTTTTCCAAGTTGGTGAACTATCAGATTTACCACCAGTACCGGAAAATTTCCCCAAATGTGGAACTTTCGAGCCTAAAGTACCACGACACAGAAGCCATAAAGGATACTAAAGAATAATCTCATAACAATTGCCAAAAAAGAAGCATAATTCTTAATGAAGGAGAAACAAAAATTAAGAACTGTATGATTTATCAATCGCGATATTAATAACTGTTATATAAATATATGTTTGTTAAATGTATTTTATCTAATTATAAATCATACGTATGCAACTCAAAATAATGATTTGTGTTTCGTCTAGTCGTAAATTGTTATGATATGTTAAGATTTAATCAATATTAAATGATTACGCAAACATATGTAAATATATTTAATAATAATACAAATAAATTATTAAATACAAAATTTTATATAGAATCAGTCGAAATAAATGTATTGAACATAACTTTTGATATTTAAGAGTTGAAAATTTTCAGTAGAACAAACAATAGATGTATAATTTTTATAATGTAACTATCATCATCATCATAGAAAGTACATGTTTTCGTCTATCCATTTTTTGTATGCGGAAACTCTGGTATATACATCGGGATATCCTACAGCGCATGGTTCACCATAAGAAACGATTCCTACTTGAACACCACCAGAAACGAGTGGACCGCCAGAATCACCCTAAATATATATATATATATTTACATAATTAGCAAATTTACGATAAAACATAGTAAAGTATTCATTAATTACTTACGTTACAAGCACCTTCGCCTCGTTTCGTGTAAGTGCAGATATTAGTTTCTTTCACTAATTTATGTTTTCTTTTACATTCAGTTTCGCTTACAATTTTCAAATTAATTTCTTGTAAATTGTTCGGCCTCTTACCCAAGTACTAGATATAAAATAAAAAAGAGTTGAAGATTTTAAATAAGCTTATTAATAGAGAAGAAGGAAAATTAACTTAAAATCTACTGCAAAAGAGCTATTTAATAATAGCGCTTAGAAGATCTTAAAAGTTGCTCTTATTTTGCAAAGTCATGACTATTTATATTGCTTATCACTCACACTCAGTCTTCCCCATCCAGTTAAAACAGCTGGTGATCCAACAGCAGTGACATTTTTGGTTTGAAGAGAAATTGGTTGTACCGTTGCATTAAATACAAGATCTTTTGATAAGCGAAGTAAACCGATGTCATGTAAACGCAAGGAATAACTGAAGTTTTTATTAGGAATTAATTTTTCCACGGCTAAAGGCACTCTCGATTCATTTAAGTAATTAGTGCCAACAACAACCTTGATCTGACTGGGAGAAGCGCTGAAAAGATGCAGTAACAAAATTAGAATGAAAATCATTCTTAATTCTAAGTATTTATGACTGTTCAAAGAATATTTAATTTGTTATCTACCATAAATAAATACTGTTTTATTCTTGTGCAATATACCACTTTTCTATAAGGAAGATTCCAGAAATAGTGATCACATAGAATAAATTATGACAGGAAATCAGTGAAAAAATAGTAAGAACACTTACCCCAAAATGCAATGCGCCGCGGAGAGAATGTAACGTTTGTTGATAATTGATCCTCCACATACGTGTTCTCCATAACCAGTCCTTAATGAGACTTGATACGGATATTTACCTTTTGGTGCATCCTTTCCACCAACGATACGAGGTGATGGTAGGCCTTTGCACAATAAAAAAATTATAAAAATTATCGAACTATTATATTTATCCTGAATTATTCTTTAATTATTCAACATCACGGCTTCTTACCATAGGCACTGATCGCGAGACCTAAAACTAGAAGTGTGGTAAGTGAATTCATGATTTGGCGGTCGTGACAACACTAACTCTAGATGTTTAATCAAACAGTATTTATATATAAGTAAAATCTACAAAAATTGATAGTGATGTTACAACACAAACATGCGTGCAACATGTTTATTTAACGATTCCACGATAAAGTTTACTTCTGCTAAATTAATCCACCCAAGAGATATATTTATTGATATCGATAATTAATCTATTATCAAAATAGATAATTCTTTTTATAAATTTCTGAAAGGTTTAACCCGACTTACTCAGAATTTCCACGTATTTTAAGATATGCAATTGCTCGATCGAATCCGTAAAATTAATTAAAATTTCTTAGATTAATCATAGAGATTAAATCGAGTACATGTTACGCAATGCCTGGAAATACCAATGCGGGGTTCAAACCCGTCTGATTCATTGACCAGTCAATTACATTTTTTTAAACACGAAAGTGTGCAAAAGTGTAATGTACTCGTCTCCGAAGAAAAGTAAACAGAAAAACTGATAATAACATCAAATAACATATAAAACTATAGTTGAAATCTCTATGCTCTTATATTCTTTTGTTATCTCTTTCAAATTAAATTTTATCATTCAAATACTTTTATTTTATATTGCGCAATCGAATATAAACAATGATTCTTATCAGCCCTTATCGGTATACATGTGCATAATTAAATTTGTAAATATTAAATTCTTTGAATTCTTAATTTTCAATATACGTTCGATACGCTCGATGTACTTTGTGGAATAGAATTTTGCTTCTTTAAATTGCGCATAATGTATTAGTTTGTACTTTAAGCGCCATGTAGGTAAAGGATGTTTGAAAAAATAAAAATTCATTTCTAACATGTGAACATTTCTCTATTATAATAAGAATTTGAATTGCATTTATTGATATTTAATTAGGTATCAGTGGATATCATTAACAATTTCATTAATCCAAGATTTATAGAAAGAAACTCGAGTGTTGACCATTGAACTAGGCTCTCCACATTCTTTTCCATAAGATACGATTCCAATCTGTACACCGTGAGAAACGATAGGACTTCCAGAATCACGCTAAAATCAAAATTATTATTAATTAAGGATTCGTGTGGATAATCATAAAAAAATGAGAGAGAATATTTATAATTTCTTACCCTACATCCCCCTCTATTCTTTTCAGTACGAGTACAAATATGGCTATCTAATATATTGTTATACTCAGCTGCGCATACTTTTTGGTATTCTACTACTAAATCGATTTGCTGAAGAGCATTGGGTGATTCTGTAGCATTCTGAAAGTATAAGTATGAATTATATGAATATATATGAGTTGTTATACCATTAAAAATTACGTTCGTCAAATTTATTGCAAAACTCACTGCGGATGTCAAACCCCATCCAGTTAAAGTGGCTATATAATCTCCTGGTATAGTATCCACGGAAGATAAAGGGATAGGCTGTACATACTTATTGTATTGAATTTTAGTTTTTAAACGAAGTAAAGCAATATCGTTGATAATTTTTTGATCGTCAAATTCATGTGGTATCACTTGTTCAACCTCGTGACGAACTCCAGTCTCATTTAAGAAATTGGTCCCAAGGACGACGTTTGTATCGCTTGGTCTTGTGCTATATTTTGAGACGTAAAATTTTAGTCAAACTATTCAAATTTTAATTGAAAAATTAACTTACTGCATTACACAGTGAGCAGCTGTAAGAATGTATCGCTCATTGACAATTGATCCACCACAAACATGAATTCCGTGTTGCCTAAGTGAAACCATATATGGATATTTTCCAATAGGTGCATCTTCGCCTCCTAAGATGTAAGGCTTTCGCATAGCTTAAAAAGAGAAATCACTTGATTTTTTGCAGCTCTTAAGAAATGAAAAAGGTAATAATTGTACCAGACTACGTTTAAGACTATAAAAGTGTTTTTGTCAATGAGTATAATCAACTTACAGTAAACGCCAAGTTCGAAGCTAAGTAGCAGAAAAAGTGTCAAAGCGCGCAGCATGGTGAGAATTGAGTTACTAATTGATTCGCAGGTTGCAATCCACTATATAAGACATAAAATATATTTATCTGAAAGATATTAAGAGTGAACAGATACTGCTTTGTTGTAGAACTCAAGAATCTTGAGTTTATCTCTCGACTTTAAAGCACTAAAATGAAAAAGTTTCTAAACTTGGTAGTATGGAATTTCCATCATTCCTCTCATCACTATTAAGCGTTTCTGTATAAGCGTTTGTGTGTGTACTTAACTTTAGAAAAATCTGAAATCTACAGATTAACTGAGCAAATATTAATTCTTATTGAGAAATTGATTTCTGTTCTTCAATGAACTACTAGTTTCTTACATAAATTGAAGTTGTTTCTTCGAATAAAAAATAATACTACGTAGATTGGCGTTAAGAACAATGCGAAATAAATATGTAGCCACAAAGTCTTTCATTATTTTTGAAATCAAATAACTCACTGAAAGTTAGGAAAGAATATTGACTAACAAATGTGAAATTCTTATTGGCGCTTAGCAAGTAAGGTAACAATTCTCCATTACGATAGCCTAGATTCGAGAGTCTTACTACACTAGTGCACTTAAGCTTGCAACAGGTCAGTGAAAACTGAATTGTTAAAATCATGAAGAAGAGAGTACGGGTCTTTCTATGGTTTTACATTTTCTTTCCTCCCTGACCCTCGGTTTATTACCCTGAAGACGAGACAGGTCAATATTCGAAAGTAAATGGAGAAAATAAATTTTAAAGTCCTTGGAATGACTACCTCAACATTCAACTTGAATTCTGCCTCGTTTAAAATTGCAATAATACCATCGCGGACGTGATTTACTGGATTTACCATGTTGATTTTTCATGCATTTTTATGCAATACTCTCTAAACATTACTCCTCTATGGAAAATATTGCGGATCAAGCGAAATCTCGTAATGAACCTCGGTATTGAGGTCTTAAAAAGGATGTATTAAAACGCAAAGTTGAAGGTGCGTAAGATTAAAAAAAGAATTCTACTCTTTACTTTTTACTAACCCTTATAGAAGTTTTAACTTAACTTTAAAACAAAAGGATTTATACTGGGTAGAAGTTGCTAACGCTCTTCCTTATATGTGGCTAAAAGGGCCTTAGGGCCCAGACGCAATGCTTATACAGTCAAGAAGTGGTTAGTGAGGGTGGAAGGAGAGTTAAAAGAAAGAAAAACCAAAATGAAACGTAGGGGCATAATTTATTTTATCCCCTCTACGTTCGCTCGAGTTCAAGTAACGCGGACAGAATTACAATGTTAGGTTCAGAAATAATAAAATACTTTGTTTCACATAAATAATAAATGAGCTTTTATTAGAAAAGATTAATCTACTTCTGAATTATCCCTAATCCAGTCGGAATAATAGGATACGCGAGTATAGACATCAGGACTTCCGACTCCGCATGGGTATCCATAAGAAACGATACCAACTTGTTCTCCATAAGTAGAAACGAGGGGACCACCAGAGTCACCCTATAAAACAATAATACAATGTCAAACAATCTCTTTGTCACCGCGAAGAGGACTTAAAGGATAGTCTCGATAGCCTGGAGAAGCGCGGAATGCAAAGAAACTTACGTTGCACGCTCCTTCCCCAATTTTCGTGTATGTGCAGATATGACTTTTTCTAACATTCTTGTGACCTGATTTACAGCGAGACAGTGTAGTGGTCCTTAATTTAATTTCTTGAAGTTCATTGGGTATTTTACCACCTCTCTGAAATATCGATGCATCGTGAATGAAACGTAAAGTGCATTTTGCAAAAAGATAATAATTTCAAGTCGTAAATAAATGATTACTCACGCGGAGTCTTCCCCAGCCAGTCAGGATGACTGGAATTTCATCATCTTCGGCATATTCGCCATCCTGTGCAAGAGAAACTTCACGCACACCGTCTTTGAAATCAATGTCCCTGCTCAGACGAATCACACCAATATCGTGGAAATGTTTAACTCTGTCATAATCTTCATGGTATCTTAAACTATCCACCTCGTAGACATCGCCGGAATCATTCAAGTAATTTGTACCAGCGACTACTTTGAAGTCTGATGCGTCTCTCCTAAAATTAAAACACGTGCGCACACACATACTATGAAATTATTATTATCTTATTCTCTTAATGGGATTTTTATTCATGCAAAACATTGGAGAGATTACTGTTGTCACTGATTATTAGCGATTATTTCTTCTTTGACTTCGTAACATAGAAAGTAATAACGAGACAAATATATGATTTGCAATTTTAATGATATATAATGTTCCTACACAAAAATATTCAAAAAAATTTCACTGAATTCTTGTGGTTGTTACATTGCATCAGACTTGTAACAATAAAGTAAACTGCATTGCTACACCTGCATTATTGCGCAGTTAGAGAAAAATCGAATGGAGTACGATAACTTGTCCATTCACCGTTTCCTAGGAATGCTCGAAAGTAATGAACAAAATCAGGCGAATAAAATCAGCTATTCGATTTCTATTCATATTCACTTTGCAGAACGAAGTAGAAATATTTCTATTCTATTCCTAAATTGATCAATTTCTAATTTTTCCAACTTTATTATAGTCCCAGTGCTCTTTTATTATGTCAGTATTAAGATATTTTATGCTTAAATTTTTTTATATATAATTAATCAGTTTACAATCAAAAAAACTATAAAAATTTTCAAGAGATTTACAATAAATTCTTAACACAAATACTTTCCAAGTTTAGTTTTTTGTGGGCGTAATAGTAATTAAAAGTAAAAGCAAATCTTAAGCGATAAATTATTAATTATTTTACACAAACAACAGTTCTGTATTAGAAAAGATATTAATTCGTAAAATTCGAACGTTTGCAAAATGATTTTACTTTAAAGAGGAATTAGGACAGGAAGCGAATATATTACTTGCCTGAAGATACAGTGGGCTGCGGTCAGAATATAGCGTTTATTAATGATGGATCCACCACAGAGGAAACGTCCTTTGTACCTTAATGCAACTTGGTATGGGTACTTGCCAACTGGAGCATTCTGCCCACCGATAATACGAGAGGCTGGTAAACCTGTTTATTTGAAATAGGAAAAAACTTTGTGAAGATATTTACTCTAATCTAATGATAATGGATGCTTCTTTTATCATTCTCAACCACAAAGTACGAAGAAATAACTAAACAAGCACATTACTTAAATTTAGCAGTATTCACTGTAATTATCAAGGGTTAAAATGAGAAATATGAGTAAGAAACAAAGGATTTTGCTTACCATTCGCAACAAGTGCGAAGCCCACGAGTAAGAGAGCAGTGAATGCGTGCATGGTGAATCAAACTGTGACACTGCTGCAAATTCTGCTCTCAATATATACATACCGAAAGGTCTATCGTTTAGAAAGAATCGTGTATTTTCAGGAGATAAGATTAATGAATCTTCTTTGATCATCGATCTATGCCTTTACATAATTTCTATATTTCATTAACTTATCCCATAAATCACGTATCGATTAATATTATTTCATTTCATATTTGTTTATTCGATGATTAAAAAAATATATATTTCGATTTATTTCTAAGTAAAATATTAAATAATTATCCTTATATGTTTTCTTGATAATGTACATTAAAGAAATAATATTTATTTTTATAAAACAAAAAAGTAACAATATACGAGTAAAAATTAGATAAGGAGACTTTCTAATAAATCGAATGTGGCTACAATATAACTCAGATATGACAGTATTGATAATATATAATGACAGTATCGAAGCTCTTATGCAATTTTACAATTAATCGTGACTAATCTATATTTTCTTTATATTTGATATGTTTATGTACGATTGTTAAAATCAGTAAATTTTTTATTGTGCAAAAACTTCAATATCTTCATAACTAAGTAATATTAAAGAGCTTCTAATTATATAATGACAGAGACCTTATCTGATATAAAATCATCTACTTTTCAAGTGTTGATTGCAGCACGATTAGCATTATTTCTATCTATTTGTTATGTGCATGCATAAGGTATGCATTAAACTTTGATTATTTTCTATGCTTACTATTTGTAAATTAAAGTGCTTATTCTTGTTTGAATTGCATCAGTTAATATCATTATCAATGAGTATCTTGCAGTAGTCTTATCACATTAATTCAATTTTAATATTCTTTTCAGGGGTTTCCCAGTTTTCCAACAAGAAATACATGGTCAATATTATCAATATCTTTCTTTCATCCCTTTAATACTATTATGCATTTAAAAAACCTGAGAATCTCTCTCTCTCTCTCTCTCCCATATTCGGAAATTCCCGATGTTTCAAATTATTATTGAACTATGTTTTTTTTAATTCTAATCTCACATAAACACATAGATAATTAAAAAATTAATTAATTAAATAAAATATTTGAACAATTGTGTAAAGAATAATTGAAAATAAATGCCATAATATTCATGAGAAATATATTTGGTCGTCAATTTGGGAAATTTACAGTCCGGTTTCTTTCTTAATATAGTCATAGAAGTAGGATACTCTGGTGTATACATCAGGTTCTCCAAGAGCACATGGATAGCCGAAGGAAACAATGCCCACTTGCTTTCCTTTCTCGTTCACCAAAGGACCGCCCGAATCACCCTAAAATCAATCAAATATTCAGTAAATTTTCAACGTTTGACTGGTAATCATATTATTCACAAATGCGAAAATTTCACTTACATTACAAGCACCTTCTCCCCTCTTCGTCAATGTACAGATATGGCTTTTATTCACTCTCCAGTGAGAAGCTTTGCAAGTGTCAACAGTGGTCGTGGTTAAATTAATTACTTGTAGAGCATTAGGAATTGGACCGCCAGCCTTTTCAATGAATAATATACAGTCATTAAAACGTATAAGTTTCCAATTGCATTAATAAAGAAAAACACTCAAATATATTTGATTGTTTCGAATTATAAGAAGAAAAGTTTAAAAGACGAAAGAGAGGTAGATTACTTACGTAAATTCTTCCCCATCCTGTTAAAGTAGCATTTTCAGTGTTGTAGTTTGGATTACTCTCGAGATCAATGGATTTTACTTTTTCATTGAATTCGATGTCACGATCTACTTTAATAAGACCAATATCGTTAACAAGGTAATATGCGTCATAATCAGGGTGGGGTGTGGCAGTTTCAGCTTGGTAAACTTGACCGGTTTTGTCGAGGTAATTGGTTCCAGCTTCAACTTTGATCTTTTTTGCGTCGAATCTTTAAAAAGAAGAATGACGATAGTTTCATGAAGGAAAGGAATGCATAAAAGGTGTCTTTAAATATGAGAGAATATTATAAGGCATTTTAATATAAATGATATTTATACCCAGAAAGGCAGTGAGCGGCAGTGAGAATAAAACGTTTGCCAATAATGGAGCCACCACACAGATGACTGCCAAAGTACTTCAAGGTAACTTGATATGGGTATTTTCCAATCTCAGCATCTTCACCACCAACAATACGGCCGGATGGAAGACCTTCAATTTAGAAAATTTTAGATTAGCTATTAAACTCGCATATTAAAATCTCGAAATCCTATCAATGAAAGTGTTCTTACCGTATGCACAAAGTGCAAGACCGACGAAGAGGAGAACCGAAAGTGCTTGCATGATGTTCAAAGCTAGAGTACTGTTGCATGCTGATCATTCAGACCATCATTATATACGGATCTCAAGTGTTATCAATCTAATAGATTTTACAATTTTGCACGTGACAATAGATTATTGTTCAATATCGAGATAGAGCAAAAAGGAATTTATCGTATAATCGCACGTAAACGTACTTAAATTGCTATCAATTGGATTTCCTAATGACTAATGATGACCTTATAATGTTTCGTATGTTTAATCGAAAAAAAAACATTTCTTGGAACCACATTTTCCTAAAACTCCCTGAATGCTTCGATTTTTTATATATCATATGCATCGTTCTGTGAGTTTATTAAAAAAGTCATCTTCTTCCGAGGTTGATATCAAAAGCTTCTGAGAGTGACATTTTACGCTTTTTACAAATTAATTTATTAAGTAAAATATTTGAATGGTTGTACAGAGATTAATGAAATATAAACGCCAAAGTAATAATGATAACTATATTTTATTCGTCAATATGGGAAATTTACAGTTGGGATGCTTTTTTAATGTAGTCATAAAAGTAGGCTACATTAGTGTATACATCAGGTTTTCCAAGAGCGCATGGATAGCCGAAGGAAACAATACCCACTTGCTTTCCGTCCTTATTTACCAAAGGACCGCCCGAATCACCCTAAAATTAATGAAACATTTAGTAAACGTTCGTCTGGTAATTATAATATTTAAAAATGACAAATTTCACTTACATTGCAAGCACCTTCTCCCGACTTCGTCAATGTACAGACATGGCTTTTATTCACTCTCCAGTGAGAAGCTTTGCAAGAGGTAGTAGTAGTCGTAATCAAATCAATTACTTGCAGAGCATTAGGAATTGGGCCCCAAGCCTGTTGAGTCGACAATATATAATTATTAAAATAAGTAATTTTTCAATTACTTTAATGAAGAAGGAGACTCAAATATATTTCATTAGTACGAACTGTCAGAAGATAGGTTTAAAAAATGAAAGAGAGATGGAATACTTACGTAAAGTCTTCCCCATCCGGTTAAAGTAACATCGAAAACTTCGGATTCTGATTGTTTCTCGAGAGGTTCAATGGGCTGTACTTTGTCATTAAAGACGAATGGGGTTTTCAACTTAATAATTCCAACGTCGTTAAGGAATAAATATTCGTCATAATCGGGGTGGGGTGTAGCAGTTTCAGCTTCGTGAGTTTGACCGGTTTCATTGAGGAAATTGGTTCCAGCTACAACGGTTATGTAATCTGCGCTGAATCTTTAAGAAGAAAGAAGGATGATAGTTTCAAGAAGAGTACGAATTATATAAAAAATGTCTTTAAATATGAAAGAACATTATAAGGTTTTCTGTAATATAAATGATATTTATACCCATCAAGGCAGTGAGCAGCAGTGAGGACATAATGTTCGTTAAGAATGGAACCACCACAGAGATGTTGGCCACTGTACTTGATGCTGACTTGGTAAGGGTATTTTCCAATTTCTGCATCTTTACCACCGACGATACGGCCGGACGGAAGACCTTCAATTCAGGAAATTGAAGATAAATCTTAATACTTCAGCAGTTTTCAAACTCGCATATTAAAATCTCTAAATTCTATCGATGAAAGTGTCCTTACCGTAAGCGCAAAGTGCGAGACCGGCGAAGAGAAGAACCGAAAGTGCTTGCATGATGATCAGAATTTTGGTACTGTTACTGGATGGCCATTCAGGCCATCATTATATACGAATCTCAAGTGGTATCGATGTAATAGATTTTACAATTACTCGTGAATTTTGATAATTGGTCAATAGTGAGATAGAGCACTGAGAAGAAGTTTATCGTATAATCGCATGTCAGCGTACTTAAATTGCTATCAATCGGATTTCCTAATAACTAATGATGACCTTAAAAAATTTAACACACATGGCTGATTGAAAAAGAACACAACAAAAACTTCTTTAAAGCTTTGTGTTTTCTATATATTATATGGATTCTTCTATTCGTTTAAATTAGGTAAGTCGATATAATCCTTTTTTTTATTAAAAAAATTATCTACTTCCATGGTTGATATATAACGCTTCTGAGAGTGATACATTTCATTAAAAATTATGTATATTATTTATTGTGCGTGTATGCGTTTGGATGTGTATTATTATGTATATGAAAATCAATTTGCCAATTTACCTAATACTATACTTAAATGTTGAATGATGGACTTATTTCATTATAGATGATTAATAATATATATGAAAGAAATAAAAGAAATTCATTACATCGAACAAATATTTATTCATAAATAAAATACAAATTTTTATAATATATAGTTATATAAATATAAATTCAGTTAAATATTAATTAAATTAATATTCAATGCGTCGTAATGGATAAACTCTGGAAAAGTGGGAAGTTAAAAATTGAAGGTTTTAAGTTTGAAGTTATAAAATTTAAGATTTAATATCTAAGGTATAAGCTATAAGTTTTAGAACGAAAGATAGAATTAGTTGTAAGTTTTAAGTCAATACTGGGCACTCAGTACTCGACATTTAACAGTTACAACATTACGACTTTGTAACCTTACATCATTATATCTTATGTTCTACAACTTATATCTTATAACTTGTAATATACAACTCTGTTCCACCACTGATCGATTTGTTTCATAGTTGATGGCAACCAATCAATCGCAATCAAATTGTGTATATTAAGAATTAATCATTTCAACTTAAAACTTTAAATTGAAAACTAGCAAATAAAAATTGTCTTAAATTCATCTTCTCTACTATCCCTTAAAAGATTCCCTTGTATTATTCTTGAATCCTTTATAGAATCAAATTATCATCATTGCTATTATGATTATTTCAATCAATAGTCATGAATAATTCTCATTTCTAAATTATACATTGTCTAAAGCAAATACTTGGAAAAGGAAAATACTTAAAAAGAATTTAATGGATATTATTTATACAGACGATGAAACAAATATTTATTATTTTGAAAAAGTCATTTTTTATTCTTTCTTAAAATCATATTACAAGATATTGTGGTGTATGCGTTACAAATTTTTATAACATTGTCAATTATTGTATAAAAGGATATAAAAGACGCTTTAAGGGTAGGATTGAATTACGAATAATTCAAATAGACATTTGTAGCATTATTCGAGACACTTGTCAAAGAAATTTACAAAGAGCTGCGTGTCTTAATGTAGTTAAAGTGGTAGGAAACTCTGGTGTATACATCGGGTTCTCCAAGAGCGCATGGGTAGCCGAAAGATACAATACCAACTTGCTTTCCTTCCGCGTTGACGAGGGGGCCGCCAGAGTCACCCTGCATTAATTAAATTTTGATTAGAGTGTTTTAAATTCACCATAAAAATGTTAAGAAACGAGTGAACTAAGACTTACGTGGCAAGCACCTTCTCCTTTCTGTGTCAAAGTACAGATGTGGCTTTCCTTAACTCTCCAGTGGGAAGCTTGGCAAGATTTCAGAGTAGTGGTACGCAACTTGATGTGCTGAAGAGCATTAGGGATTGGACCACCAGCCTATGAATCAAACGATTTATTGTACAATACCGGAAAAGGTCAGATTTTTACAGTGTAATCCAAGAAAGAAAAGTTTATATAAAAGGAACTTACATAAATTCTACCCCATCCGGTTAAAATAGTATCGTACTCTTCGGTGTGGTCTGGCTCTTTCTCAAGAAGTTCGATAGGCTGCACTTTGTCGTTGTATTCGAGGTCGTCTTTCAACGTGATCAAACCAACATCGTTGATGAGTGCATACGAATCGTAATCAGGGTGAGTTTCGACAGCTTCAGCCTGGCGAGATTGACCAGTTTCGTTCAGGAAGTTGGTTCCAGCGTTTACTACGAGATATTGGGCACTGCGTCTGTTGCAAATATAAAAAAATATGCGTGAGAACACACTTGTAGTCTAAACTTTCGAAGGAAACTCGTCAAATATTAGTAGTGGAAGTATTATTTACCCGACAAGGCAGTGAGCAGCGGTAAGAATGTGACGTTTGTTAATGATGGAACCACCGCAAAGATGGTTGCCATTGTACTTCAGGGATACTTGGTATGGGTATTTACCAATTGGTGCATCTTCACCGCCTACAATACGGCCGGATGGAAGTCCTTCAAAAAAGAAATCGAACAATTAGCGTTTACACTTTTCTTCGAGTAATGGTGAACTATGAAGAAATAACTGAATACTAATTATGCAGATTTAGCACAAGAAAGGAAAGTTTCTTTATACCGTAGGCACAGAGCGCGAATCCCGCGAAAAGGAGAACTGAGAGTGCTTGCATGGTGTTCGAAACTCGGTTACTGTTGCGTTCTGAACACCCCAAGCTACATTATATACTAATTTCAAGTCCTATCAATCAATCAGATTTTATAATTATATGTGACAATAGATTAAATTGCAATATCGAGACTGAATACCACAGAGCTTATCTTGAATAATCATTTGAATGTGCGAATAACGAACGATTAGGATTCAACCGATTAATTAAGATCTTGAGGAATGCGATATAGTTTAACGTATTTATAAACTAGATAATCCAATAAATCGTAGTTTAATTCTGCACGTATCACAGAAAATATGAATAAGTTTTCTGTTATTATTAAGGTATTAATATTTATATGTTAAACATCTAGTAAAAATCATTTGCTTCGTATCAACATATTAATGATAAAATGTCAAATGTGTTCATAGAAAATCAGTCAAAATCTCTCTAAATTGCAATTTTATTGATTAATAATTATATCTTGAAGCATTATTTAAAAATTAAGAATTGATCTTCCTTAATGTCTGAATTTGTTTTCAATTAAATTCTGCTAGGTAATCTGAAAAGTTGCTATTTTCATAATTTAACAGTAAGATTGAAAAAGAAGAGAACATTGATACTATAAGAGTAAAGTTTTTTTGTTTATTTATTCGTTATATTTGATGTAGTTTATAGCTATCAGAATCTGTATATTCGTAACACGTAGTTCGGTATCTTCCTACTTTAATAAGATAGCCTTAATTGATAAACTAAATCAATTAAATTGCTCCTAATTTGTCATTTAAAGATAATAGATCTTTGAAGATAAATGAACTTTCTTGATTGCTTTTATCATCTCAACAGTCGGTAGTGATTGAATACAATGAGGAATTTCCGCGTAATAAATCATAAAAATGCAGATTACGATTTATATTTGACAGTTTAGTTCAGATGTGCCTGATTATTTTTTAAGATTAAATCGGGGATTTTGGATTTATCGCTAATTTTTTGGGAAGTGGGATTATGCTTATCATAATAATATTTAGAAGATAAACGTCTGTTTATATTTATAATTGTATTTTGATTATAAAGAAACTTAACAAATTTTCGAAAGTTGTAAAGTTTAATTGAAAAAATAATGCAATTAGTACAAATGCAGTTCCCTGCAAGCGATAGCGTAAGTCGGTAGAATAGATCACTGCAAAACTAAAAATTTTTAACAATATAAGGTTCAAATCATAATATGTGCTAAGCTGTTACGTAATCCTTTTTCTGTTTATTACAACAAGATTTTTGAAATCGAAAAAAATCTTTTTCCATCGATTTGTCTTGTATATTGAACTAGATGGCGTTAAGATTCCTACTTTAGGCGAAGAGAGAGGAAATAGCGTTGTTACACTTTTACACTTGGATCTTCTGAGTTCGTATTTTAATAAAAACTATTATGCAGTTCTCACATAAAGAGAAACAATTTATTTACATAATAAACATAAGCTACACTCTTCCAAATGCTCTTCCCAGGGAACTTGCGACATCGATTATTTGGTAATTTTATGAATATTTTGGGAAACGCAGTTTCCTAATGAGAAAAGAATCGGCGCGAGAGATAATTCCAATCATTGCTCTCGTAATTTCCCATGTGTTTTAAAGGAAATACTATATTTCCACGGAATGTCTATGAATTTTCTCATAATAAATGGACTTATGGTTTAACAATATGAAAGACGTATTAGCAAAGCTATCTCCTTCACCGTAATCTCTCCAAACTCTTCAAGATGTCTGGCTTGTTCACCTGCAGCATGCTCGGGAAAACTTTGTAATGAGCGGAACGAGCAGAAAGACGATGTTTGCAAATCATTAGCTCGACAGTGAAAGCTTGCTCAAGATAAGGGGGAATACCTTCTTCTTGTCGCGTTTTCCGCGAAACGAAGAAGAGACTCACATATTCGAGCTAATATCTGCGAATCTTCGATAATGCAAGCTTCTCCCTTTTTTTCTCTTTTTCAAAAAGCTTGACGTGCGCAACAATCGCATAATCTGCCTGAATTTATTATTATTAATTAAGAAAGATTTCCACGGTCTTCTTCGAACGTGGATCTTCTGTAAAAGATTCAAGACAAAATCGCGTACTAAAATAAAGAATTCCTACGACTCCTCGAGTTTTCAATGATTGACAGCGGAACACGCACTTGACATATATTTTCTTTGATTGGAATTTCCCGAGAAATCTATAAACAGTGATACTTTTTGTAATACCAAGCCACTATCTATCGGATCAATAACAGTATATCAGATGATAAAATAGAGTTTAGTTAGCGAAGTTCACGAAAAGGGTTGTGCAACAATCAAAGTTTACAAGGAAACACGATTATCAGCAGCACTGATTATCACACACATACGCAATCTGCGTAATTTGACGAGCAATAGAAAACATTGTACGATATGATAGGAGATTTTTTAGCGCGGAGACTTCCTGTGCCAATCGATATTCCACTCGAATTCCAATAAATAACAGAAAACAGTACTCCTCCGCGAGATTCCAGCACGAGTTTCGCAAGCAGTTAATGCCGACTGGTTTGTCCGAAGAGAAAGGCTTGCCCTAGCGAGATTCAATGGAGAATCAAGTAATTCGGTTCATTGTGTATTCTGCAAATGAATATCCTAGTCATTGTGGTAATTCTGGGAGAGCAGGGCCAGGGTGTCCCTAAGGATCTCGGGCGCGGAAGCGATTGCGAATAACAAGAACCCTTCGCCTCCTCTCCAACGCGAGTCTTGATCCTGTTAACAGGATCATCCCCAGCGCTGGCAGCCAGGACGTTGGTCGTGAGATAAAATAAAGTGCGTGTGGATTACTAGAAGAGCCACACGTTGCTCCCACACTGTACTCTTGGCACGTCCGCTGGCAAAAGGGCGGACTTTATTTATTGTTCCAGCTCGTATAACGAGCTGCACCACCAGCTGCAACGGCACCATAACCAAACAACTAAAATCGATAGTCATCGCGATGATGGCCTCGTCGCGGTTTCCTCTTGCAATGATTCTCGCGTGTCACGAGATTCGCGAGCGGGGAAAACCTCGATCGGTTAATTGCCATCGAGTATTTTCCGCTGGAAATATTTCTCGAGCGATCCAGAGCGAGAATCGAGTCCCATGGATCCTCGTGGTCCTGGCGTAACCGCAGGGAGGAAGGAAGCAACGAGCAGATTTGTTCCGCGTGGAAATTCCCCGGGAAAACGAGGAGTTTTCCTCTTGGCGTTTAGGGGGTCCTCCTCCCGTTCAAGGGAATCGGGGTGGGGCGAGATCCCTGTACCGAGAGCTAAATAATTTCAGGGGAAGTTTAAGGGCGATGCGTGTGTGCAAACTGTGCGGAAGACGTGGGAAATTTGGAAATTCGCAGAGAAAAGCGGGGGAAACTCCAAAAGGATTCTGGGGGAAGGGTAGGGGGAGCTCGATGCTGGTCTCTCCGGCATGACGCTAATTCGCGCTGCTCGCTCACGGTATTTACATATGCATATCATTTATGGTATCTCACGAGGGAAAAGGCTCCGGAGCCGTAATATCCCACAGGACTCTCCATATATCCAAATCGCATTACCAGCCGCTGCCCGTTCCGCGTGCGCTAAGCTATTCCTACCCCGGCCGACACGCGATTTGATATGCGTGAGCTATAACCGAGTTAACAATCCGATATGACAGATGGTGTGTTTCGGCCATGGCGATTTCGATCAGAATGCGCGACTGCGCATAGCATTACTGCCGCCACTGATAATTGAACGCGTCACAATTCCCGTTGAAATTCTTTGATAACGAAATCTCGCGATAAATCTGCGTCAACTCGTTCTATTCTGATTTTTTTTCTCGGTCTCCAATTCCAAATTATTGCTGCAAATAAAAAAATTACTTTTTCTCTCACCTCCCTTGCCCAATCTCCCTCTCTCTCTCTCTCTCTCTCTCTCTCTCTCTCTTTCTATTTCCACGTCTCTTCTCATTACCAGTAAAGAGATCGCCTTAAGGTTTTTCTCCTCGTTCTCTCGTTCCTTGTTCCTGCAGAAATTTTATTGCAATGTACGAACCATGTGTATGCGTGCGTGTACGCGTGTGTGTGTATGTGTTGGGCTTACATTTCGGACGTACGTGACTCGCGTTGCGTTTATCGTAATGGAATATTAATTAATCAAAACTGTAATGAATATTCGCCGCGATTGATTTTCGGATTATGCTCGCGATAAGGAGAGAAATCTGGCGATACAAAAATAAAGACACATTGGGTCGAATACCGTTTTAGCTGGAAATCGATCAAACTTTTCGGTCGACGGTATTAAAAGAGCTTACCGTTTTTAAAAATAGCTAATCGCGAAGATCGCTAAGAACTTGCGCACTCTGGAACATTTCCAGACAAAGGACAACCAGCTGGGAGTTTTTTTTTTTCATTGGTTCGCGAGCGAGCTAATTTCCCCAATTTTCTTTTCAAGGATTAGGGATCTGTCGAAGGTGTAAGATAATTGCAAGTTAAATTGCGCGTCTCGATTGCAATTGGTGGAACATGTTGGAACGTGGCGAATTTCATTGTTACACAGAGAGAGAGGTGCAAAAGACGCCCGCAAGCATCGTGCAGGAGTGTTTCCGAAGATTACAGCTTCGGAAATACCTACTCAACTGCATCAGGAACCCACCTCCTTCCACGACTCACGATAGGATAGGATTCTTGAAAAGGGGCGGCCGACCTAGCATTCCTACCGCTTCTGCCATGTCTCGAATCAACAGGAATGCAGAAAAACTACAATTTCTATCCGCTTCCCACAGGATGCTCCACTTTTTCCGTATCGATCAATTTCCCTCTTCTAAATTTCTTCCTCTCTCCCTTCGACCGCGAGTCGCTTTTAACGGGGTCCCTGGCGAGACACGGGAAGGGAGGGTGGGAGAGGGATTTTTTCGATCTCTCCTGAAACTAAAAGCGGAGCCTGATACCGAGAGTCAACAAGAACGACGAGGGGAGGCCTGGGAATATGGAGTCGCGCTTTCACGCAGCGATAGCCCGATAATTGGTTTTTTGCATCGGGAGTGTCTTGAATAAGGCGCAAAGTACGCCCCCGAGCACGTCAGGAACTCCTTCGGAAACCACAGTAGTACCACGTAAGCAACGAGCCCGCCGACTAACCCGGAGCCTGCGAAATCGATGAAGAAACAATCAGGTCGGCTATCTTAATTTCTCTTTCGTTTCGCGATTTCTGTTTGAGCGAAGGAGTACGGGCGGTGCCTCGGGGCGGGGGCGTTTCAAAAATTTGCGGTTTCACCCCGTGCGCGAAGCCTCCCGCCGACCGAGTTTTTCATCGTTCGCGGGACTATCGATCGTGCGACCTCCGGCTTCGCGGAATGAACGACCGGCGAGAATCATTCGATCCCTCAACGAGATCCGTGGAATCGAGTGCAATCAACGAAAAGAGGTCGACGGGCTACTCGCTTTTTACTCCGGTGAGTCCATTCGTGCGCGGGAGGAAGCGCGGAAGACGCCCGCCAGCTCGGGAGTAGCCAGAGGATCTTACCAAAATTACCGCTCTCGCACCAAGTGCAATTCTCTCTTGGAAACTTTGCTATTCCCTTGCTCCTCGTGCACTCTCGTTTCTAAACGATCCTTTTATTAACCTATTTAACAGATTCTCTCTCTCTCTCTCTCTCTCTCTCTCCCTCTCTCTCTCTCTCTCTCCTCTTCTCTCTTCGCGTGTGGAAGGTCAAAAACTCAGTCTCTGAGATTAACCATGAAGGACGCCCCGATAACGTATCATTTTCCAACGATAAATACTAGCGTAATGCTACATCACGCGGTTTATGCGTTAGAATTCTTCTAAATCTTCTTAGTACCGAGAAAGTAGAGAGACAATTTTCTGGCTCTCTCTCTCTCTCTCTCTCTCTCAAGAGAAAAATAACTTTATTCGCAATATTCTCATTGGCAAGTGTAAAGGTAGAATTTCGTGAAATGGCCAGCAGGCAGTCGGAGCAATCGGCGAGAGCAAGAGAGGAAGCGTCCGAATTCGAGAGTTTTCGAAGGAGAGAGCGAGAGAGAAATCCTCTCTCTGGAGGAAAATTACAGCCAGGCGCATTGCCGCGCGTTTTCTCCACCCCCGACTCGCGGTTTGGGGAACGGAACTCTCGGTGTCCGGAGTTTGCAGGGCGCGGGCGCTTATTTGCAGGATTTTTACAGCGGCCGCTTCGTTCGGGAGGAGGAGGAGGAGGCGGAGGAGGTGGCGGCAGTGGCGGTGGCGGCGACGCTCCACGTAATCACGGCGAAAAAATTGCCGAACTGCCGAGCACGCTGCGAACTGGAAGTTGGACTTTCGAAATCGATGGGAATCGACGATGGGAGTCGTGGGTGCGACGACCCACGCCGACCCTGGAGAACAACGGTACAACAGCACTGTTGTTTCTCCGTTGCCAGTGCCCTCGGAGTAGGCGATGCTTACTTTTATGCCCCCTAATTATACATTCCTTTGGTCGTTGCCTCCAACTTTTAGGGTTGCATTTAGACCCGGCAAATCGGCAGCTTTCGCACGTGTTTCTCCCACGATCCGCCGCCGCCGCCGCCGCCACCAAAACTTCCCAACGCCCGTTCCGACTCTCCAGACGGGCCACCCCCTCCCCCCGAGCGCAATTACACAAGATCCCCCTTTAAAATTCCAGGCGAGTTCCGTTGCTGATGCGGTTGCAGCGACACTCTGGAAGAAAGTGGTTGCGCGGAGGAGGGTTGTTGGGGGATGAGCTAGACAGTCGCAGGGGTCGCATCCCCTTGCGCTTCTCGACGGTTCGATGGACGATCGATAATGAGACCCATCTTCCGGATAGGTGAGCGAGCGAGCGATTCTCGAGTCAGGATCCGTCGAGAGGACGTTGACGGCTCGACTCGGTTAATTTGATTTGTAGGACGGAGCCAAATGCAAGTGAGAGAAACACAACGCGGCCACAGGATCCGAGCTATTTAAGTATACAGAGGGTGCGGGATAATTATTTTAACGTATGTAACGAGCATACGTAAAACCATGAAGGACCTGTTATTAGTACGTAAACGCGTTTTACCGGCGAGTTGTACTCGGTTTATGGTCGGTAAATGCTTTTCACCATGAGCGTCTGTGGAAAGTACCAGTAAATTAAGCACTCGAGAGTAAAGAAGACGTCGGCAACAGCTTCCTCGCGCACGGGTCTCTGTGGATTCGAAGGCCGAGGCTAAAGTTCATTAATAATTTCTCACCTTCCTCTCACAGTCTCCTTCTTCCTCGGCCTCTGGCCCACGCGATAAAGTGTCCAATCTCATTAAACGGGTGAAAAGGTCAATTCTCCCGAACAAGCCCGGGAGATTACGACTCAATAGAGAGAGAGAGAGAGACCCCAAGAATCAGTGCAGAGCTCTGACAACTGTTTCCACCATTGATCTCCGTGGGTCCTCTTGGCCCTCGAAACGAACCTTCGCCAATTCCTCGAAATCGTCTGAAACTCAAAAGGTTCAAGGTTACCACCCCATCGAGCTAAATCACGATTTGTGCAACGACCCTGCGAGTTGTGGCTCCAAAAACAGCCGTTCGCCACCAAAGAGATCCATGAGACCATCGCATCGTGGTCCAAGGTTCAAGGTCGCTCGAGAGACTCCAATTGCATCGGAGCCACTCGATCGTTTCGCTCAAGGACTCCGCGAATCACGAGGTTCGAGCCTGGAAAAGTTTATCGGAGGATGGCGCGTCGACCAGGGGGTACTGGTTTAAAGACAGTCAGCCAGCCAATGATGCTGGAAACACCGTGTTCCCTCGCACAAAGATAGTAATCGGGATTAAAGAATTTCTATTACGCACACGGCTCGTCTGCATTTCTCTAGCCTACGGCGAGATGGATGGATGGATAAAGAGAAAGAGAGAGGAAGGGAGAGTCCAGCCATAGAATCCCGGAGGCTCGATTTCGCACACATCAAAGCCCGGATCTGGCGTTGGTTGGTGGTGTTGGTGAAGGAATGATAGATCCCGATTAATAGCAGTTCAGAAATCGGTGTTTCGCGGATGGATCGAGAGGATCGCTTAGCGTCGAGTTTCCTGATGAATTGTTCTCACAATTATCGTGATCTACGGGTTCGGGGATCCAAGAAACACGAAAGTCTCGAGAGCAGGGAGAGCCTGCTAATCTCTCTGTTCGGCGAACCCTTCACTTTGGCCTACCGCCCCTCCTCCTTCCCCTGGCGCCCTCGTCACCGAGTTCCTACCCGTTCCACCCCCCGCATCACCTCTTCCTCATGGTCCGCAACTCTTTGCTGCGCCGCACCTTTTCACTCTCACCCACACTCTTGCACGCGCACGGGGATACTTTTGAGTGTACGCGCCGGAGACGGCGGTGGCGGTCCCGCACCGCGCAGAAATCCTCGGAAACTTTTACGTCGATCGAGAAACTATAATTATCCTCTGGGCTATGCGGCATGCAGTGAGCAACGCGCGGACGGCCCGGCACGATCGCGATCTCCCATTTTTTCTCCCACGATCTCGCCCGCACGTACGTCGATCGACCCACCGACTTACTCGCTGACTCATCAGCTGCTCGCCTCTCCCGATTCGCGAAACTATTTCCACGGAAACCCCCTGGGACTTCCCTCTCGGTAGCTTCCACATCTCGCGTGTGCCAAGCCTCAAGGTCGCCGCTAAACCTCGCAGAACCCTGTCGCAATCCTCACCGAGCGTTTCCCACCCCGGCGCTCGTTTTTGCGGCTCTTCGTTGAGCTTCACCGTGTAGACTACGTCCTGTTGTATGAGAGAGAGAGAGAGAGGGTGAGGGGGAGGGGGAGTAGTTCGTCATAATTAAATGGAGCGAAATTTCTGCTTGACAAATTTATCGTGGCCACTCGACAACGGCCGAGGGGGGTGCGATCGTTTTGAAAATGTTCGGAACATAATGCGAGAGGGTTTGGTTTGGTCAGAAACTCGACACTCACGGATCAGTCCAAAGTGCTCGCGAGATTAAGAAAGAATTTCGGCCGTCTACGCCGGGGTGATTTATGAAAGACTCTCCGCTGTTCGACGAGAAAACGACTTTGTGCGCTGATGTGCCGCGGTCACGGTGATTTGATCTAATTAGACTCGTGGCATTATCTCGAATTATCGAATATTACTGCGGAAAGGTCCGGGGAGTAATGGCGTTAGGGTGGTTTAGTTTTCGTTAGCCATCAACTTGCACTTGTCCGTGGTGGTAACAATCAGTCATAATAAAAGCCAGCGAGACCATTGCACGCAGGAAATATAATGGGCTTCGAATTTATCACTAAAAAACCCACTTGACATTTCATCATAATTTTCACCTAAGAGACCACTGCCTCCTCCCCTCGAGACTCTAATGAAATATTATCGCGGGGTTGTCTGCTAATTTTTCGATCGATCCGCACCGGAGTACAATGGAACTCGACGAAACGATCGATCGGAATGGAAGAGCTGCGTTTTAATGGCAGAAGCTTTCAGTGACGATTGTTTTACGATAATCCGGGCTTGATTTTCGTCATCATCATCGGCAAACATAAGGAGTGAAGGGTGCGGCAGGGGTAGTTTAAAGTACGGTGTCATGCGGATAGCCCAAATTAGGGCTATAATCCCCGTTCCATCCGAGACACGGACCTTCTCCCCCTGATGCCGTCAGACACTATTTACCGATAGCATTTTAACCCTCGATTTGTCGTCAACAGCTTTCGAGCCCATTGGGAATCCCGCTCTTCCCACTCTTGACTGGCTCACCAGTCGCGGGGGTGACATCTGCTGATTAGCTTGAAACTAGTCGCTTACCTGCTCCCCTCCCGAGAACCTTCCATCGCCTAATTATTCGCCTCTCCCCTTTCTTCCCCTTGACCTTACATTCTGCAAAGTTCACTGCTCGAACTTCTCTCACTTTTCCGAAGACAAGAGTCACGTGGGAAGAGAAAGAAATTGTCGTTTGAAAAAGTTTCCTCGAAGGTTCTACGCCACCCACGCGAAATTCCGCACCGGGGGAAGAATCCGATTCGAGAGAAGATAAGGCAGGGGGTTGGGGCGTTTTGACAAAATCACGCGGTTCCAGCGGGAGAAAATCCGTGGGTTGAAAAGGAAAGAGAGGAGAGGAGAGGAGAAGAAAGAGGATGGCGAATAGTAGACGGAGTGACACATTGCGATCGGTACCGGTCTTCGCTCTTGAAATAGAATTCATTGTCTATGCTTCCTTTGGCGGAGGAAACGCAACCACTCGGAATATTTTGATAATTCCCTTTTTTGTGAGCACGATACTCCACAGCGTGTAATGCGGAAGAGATCAAAGGCGTCAGTAGCACCTGTCCTCTAACCCCCGCCTTGTCATCCAGCAGGATTTTGCCAGGAGGCTGGGGATCCGGCTCTCTCTCTCTCTCTCTCTCTCTCCCTTTCTCTGCCCACCCTTTCCCTCATCTTCCACTTCCACCCCTTCCCCGTCTAACTCGCTGCTTCCTCGTCCCTTCCTCGCCCTTCCTCCCACTTTCATCCCTCTCCTTTTCTCCAGCTCGTGCTCCCTCGCTCCAGCTTTGGCTGTCTCTCTGCGCACGAGAATACGCGGGGCTTGATCAGACTGCTGTTGCTGCTGCTGCCTGGGTAGGAGAGATTGTCTTCTTCCTTCGCTGTACTTTATACCCCGAGTCTCTGACGATGCCTGGATTAAATTGCAATTATCTATATTGCAAGCTCGAGCTCCCCTCTCGCGAAACGAAATAACGAGCGCGCTTCCCGGAACAGAAGACTAGCCAAAGAAATATATCGATCCTACTAGAATGCGATCGGCAATACACCCCCTGTACGACTCCAACAACGAAATCCCCGAAACTACCCCCCGTGAAAATTCATTGGTCCTCCCGTGATTCCACCGCCAAACACTCTTCGTACTTGTCGGAATCTCAGAAATTACCACAATCACGCGCATTCGCGCGATGAGGGGAGGTGATCGATGCCACGCCACCCCCTGGATACCTTAGACCGGAAAGAACCCCTCTCGTAAAGGCACAGGAGGCTTTTCCAAACAGTTTATTTATCCTTGAAAATTCCTCGCGAGAAGTTTCATTTATCAACGCATTACCCCAAGGTATCTTTTGAGAGTTCCCTTGTATATTTCCCAGAGAGAGAGAGAGAGGGAGAGAGACAGGCTACCGACTAGTAGGTCGTAGAATGTGGCCAGCGTAATAGCGGCGCGATTTCGAGCGATAGCCAAGCTATCCTCTTCCCTATTAATCATTGAAATGAGCTTAAGGTTAATTCATGCGTTACCGACACCCGTGCGCTCGGACATTGCGATAAGTACGGCAATTACTGGCCGCTTGCTTGCTGCCAGGGTGCACCGGCTGAGCCAAAAGAGAGAGTCGCCGCGAAGAAGGGAAATGGCGGCGCCGGCGGTGCCACTCGGATGCACCGAGGAGTCGAAATAAGTCCAGCGAGCATAAGTCATCCGTAAGGCCTCAGGGCTCGCAGTCGAGTACCCTAGAATTATCGCTAAACGTTATTGCCTAGCCTCTATAGATCTTGCGTATAAAATACTAGGTTATCCTTAACGCTCGAGCTGCGGTGTGGTTAGAAGCGAGGGTGGACCCCTAGCGGCGGCCACTCCGCTCTTTAGAATTTCGCTGAAACATTTTGTTAACGGCGTCGGAGGCGGCGGTCTCCAAGTCTTTCGTCCGCACCCGGAGGAGGGGACCTCTCTCTCCCTTTCTTCCTCCCTTTGACCTTTCTTACCTTCCCTTGCCAAAAACCCTACCCTTCTTCTCGCCTTCCCGCCTTGCCAAACTCTCGCGAAACTGCGTTCCATAAAACCCACTGACGCATCTACGCGCGCGTCCGCACACACACAGACGCACTCGCATAGATGCGTTTATATGGACTAATTGTACCTTGCTGAGTGGAGATGGTTCCAGAGATTCTTAGGTCCTTCCTTAATGCGCGCATTTCCTAATGGAATTCTACTACTTATCCTCCCTCCGCACCCTCTACCCTTTCACCGAGTGCAGCCTATCATTTCCTCCGCTGGGTCCACCACGCTGCGGAGATGCTGCTCGTCGTCGCATGATTTTAATGCGAATTCATCAGGTTCGAGACGGGATTTTCGCGAGAGGAGAAAAGACTCGCACGAGGAACACTCGGATCTCTGGCATTATCTCCTTTGGATAATTCCCGAAGGATCTCCCGGGTACCCGTGGGTAACGACGGCTCGACGATTCGTTTAGAAAATACGAAAATCTCCTTGATTGAATATTGTAGCTTCGACCATCGGCCTCTTTTAGCATGCATAGCGTATCATTATGTGTTTTATGATTATCCAGGGGTACCATTTATGTCATTTGCGTGGTACACGCGTGCTTTTTCATCTTTCATCGGGAGCATCGTGGACAGAGGAAACTAGACGCGATGTTGTTGCGCGACAAGAGGTGGAAGGTACGCGCGCAAACACACATGCACACACACACGTACAAAAGTGTGCGTATAATGCAGAGCGTTGCGGGAGACTTTGAACGACGACGGTGCCCTGGCACAAAGGTCAAAGCTGCCCGGACCGTCTGAGCGTCTCCGCTACGTGCTGAATTACCGCACTTTGAATAACGGATCCTCGGTTATCATGTGTGCACGTTACTTTCCGTGCCGCTTGTCAATACCAGACGATCCTTGTCAAAGTCCCTATGCCATAAGATCGCGCTGCACCACCGCCGCAATCCAGCAATTAACGGAATACCTTTTCCTTTGATGGCCCCACAAAAGGTCAAATCGCATCGCCAGGAAATATCAGCGGCAAGCGCAAATAGTGAAAAATTTAATACTCCGTGACGTATTGTCAGGACTCTCTCTTGTCAAAGGACATTCCCTCGACACCTGACGGACCAGATAAATCGATCTATTCGTCCGTCCCCCGCCTCTAAGAAATTCGAATCTGGCGCTCTCGAATTAGCGCGGCAATCACACGGTCATTATTGTTTCGTTTGTTTCACTGCGTGGCGCTGATAGGCTAGTGCCCGCGAAAAGCGCGGGAACTGGAGAAAGAGATCAGAGATCGTGGGGAGAAGGCGGCCATTTTTATCCAGGACAAGTGCGGTGCTAAAGAGCTGCCGGATTAACAAAGAGGTACGTTAATGTGAATATCTCGGTGTTTTATTCGAAATATTTGGCAATTCCTGAAGAATGTCGTAAAAGCCTCGCAACCTGATTTATTGCCAGGTTAGGAAATTACGTGGGAGGTGAGTAATAATGATTTTGACAATGTTGCGTCCTGGTTAGATTTTTATCCGTTTATTTCATGGTTCTTTTCATTTGTGTTTCAAAGGAAAGAGAGAGAGAGAGAGAGAGAGAGAGAGAGAGAGAGAGAGAGCACAATAGTTGTCGCAATCTGAATCCCTACTGCTTATCGATTGCGTTCTATCGTCGTACCACCAATAATCCGACCGTGAAGAAGAAAGAAAGAGAGAAAGGGGTTTCTCATGGAACGTATGAGCGCCGTAAGTGATGGAGACACCCTGACTGATTGTGCTCGTGGTGATCTTGACATTTTCCTGGAATCTCCTTGCTACCTTCCACATTCGGGATTGTTTAAAAAACCAAGGTAAGTCTGAAGAGGTTTTCATAAGCTCTGGAAATTCCAATTAAAATCCTGACTCAAAACGCTCGTTAAAATTTCCGAATTTCCTCTCGAGATTCTTCTTTCGATTGTTCCTTATCGTACTTTTCATCCCTTGAAAGTTTCTCGTGGAAAGGGCAGATCCAATCAGGAGTGCTCGTCCACTCCCCCCATTCCCCTCGCCAACTCGCTGCTATTTGATATTCTCGCAAAGGACGATATGTAAAATACTTGATAAAACTCCAGAGTTCATTGTTTCAAGTTATCAAATAACGGTCTTCCACGAAGCGGAGATTACGGCGCGTTGGTTTGCTTTGCGGTGCATCAGACCGTGTGATTACCGAAGTTCGGAGGTTATAGTACCTCAGACATTTCGTGGACGCCACTCGCTTGAGCGGACAAAGCTGCGTGCAGAATCGATGTTGATATAAACTAGAAAACAGAGATTTCGCTCAACAACTCAACTCGAAAACCTCCCCTGTAATTACAAACTGTTTGCCAAAGTTATATTATCCTGTTAATGGTATTAATATCGAATGCTGATAATATTGCTAATGGTAGTAATTTCAAGAAGACTGGAAAACCTGTCTTTGCCTCTGTAGCCGGATCGCACAACCGCATAACAGTGCTCCAATCTTACGGTAAGCTTATTTGTCGCAACAGACACGAGAGAATGCGAATAGAAATTCACAAGGGATCAACGTACGTTAAGTCCTTTGTCTTTGATGGATTCGCGTAAAAATAGTAATGCCAAAGACGCGTTTTGAGTAAAAATTAGCGAGAGGGGATGGTTTTTACGGGCCGTTCAATAAAAGCGGTAATATTCGCGCGAGCCAATAGAAATAAGAGGAAAAAGTTGCCTCGTTTCTCTGTAAAAATTGAAAGGTGGAAAAATAAAGTGTTTATGATAGTAACGATGATAATATTTTACAGTGTGTTTAAACGGGACCCAGAATGGTGATCCACGCAGCGAAACTGATGGGAAAAGCAGAAAAATCACCGCAGCGAGGTGAGTCTTTTTTAGAAACTTAAAATTAACAAACTTGTTATCCATGCGGTACATTTATTGCTTTATTAAGCGTCCTTGGAAATGGTTCAATGAAACGCTAGAAATTTAGGAGATAATTTCCATTAGTAAAGTGAGACTGATCAGGGATAGGTAGGAGGAGGGTTTCTATAGTGAGTGACGGAATGTACGATTGGCGATTTACTTACGGTAAGAGAAGTAGAATGTAAAATCAGGATTTTCGACAGATGGCTGGAATCTCAGACCTCGGGCCGTGAATACGCGGCCAGTTGGAGGGATCCCCGACCTCACGATTTTACGCCCTCGGGCTCAACTGCCGATGGAAAAGTTGCGCTCTGAGTGCTCCACTTTGTTTTTTTGGCTTGAGACATTCCAGTGGAGGAAATTTCCGAAACATTTTCACCGACGTTTTCCTGAACAAGGCGTTATGTTCGGCATGAAACATTCGCCCACCGTCTCCCTTCGACGCGATACAAAAATGATAAATAAAATCCCGCAAAAACCACTATAAGCATTGCTCCTCCCTTTAATAAAATTTTCTCCACGGCACTGGACTAAATCTGCTCGATCATTCGTTCCATCCGCAAACTGCAAAAGGGCGCGTTAATTACGCGCGCATTAGAATACAATAACAAATATGATAAAAAACTAACGGAAAGCCTATGCGATAAAACTCGATTTAAATATTTGAAGAGAGAAATAAAAAGCGAGAACGAGCGGATAGTAATTTCGAATAAAAAGTATTGTTAAACGCGTATTAAAATGTACGCGAATGATAATGAATAATTTGTGATCCGTCTCGACCAATGGAATTTCAAAAGATAATTTAGATGGAAACAAAAGGTGATACGCTTTCCCGTATTTATTCAGAATTAAAAGAAAAGTAATTTTCTTAGCTGACGCAGTTTAAAAGTTCTTCCATTCAGATCCATTTCGTTCTTTTCCATCTTGTAAGAAAATAAGAGCTCTTATTCCACGGTAAAAATACTGGTTACCTTAGAATTCAAGGCATCCCCACGAGTTAGATGACGAAGGAAACGTTGTTTTTTCAGCGTAAATGCAAAAGCTTCCGCCGTTGAGACGTACGTGCATAATTAAGATACGTATTCGGCGCTGATACGCGGAAAAACAGAAGGGAAAATTAAAGATACACACGAGCGATTCATACGCGCGCGACTATATACGACGCGATCAATATTAAAGTCACGCGCGAGGTGGGGGAGGAGACTATGACTTTTTCTAATTTCTCCAAATTTTCCAGATGATTTGAGGGGAAAGCCGAATAATATCGTGATACGGCTATTCCCATGAAAACCCAATAAAGCGCAACTTGAAATCACAATGAAATAGATCTTCGTACGTGTGTATAGGCTCGGGTTTTCTATTGAGAGAGGGTGCATGGGTTTGAAACGGTGACGAAAATTGGAGCGGTCGTGAACGGTGATCCATGTGGCGAGTCAAACCACCAATTTCAATTGCGATTTACTAGGAGCATTGCGTTGATGTTATATGGGGCTCGTTGCCTTGGGCTATATAGGAAATAAAATCGCTAACCGGGGGATGGTTTTCGGCGAAAATAAGGTAAGAAGCGAGTAACGCGGACTCTATTATCGAGCAAATATACGCTGCTCATCCGCCTCTCCACCCTTACGAAGGAATACAATTAATGTATGTCGAAAGAGAGAACCGACCACCATCGCTCATCCCATTTCTCTCAAAATGGGCCAAATTTGAAGACATAAGACGCGACGGATACACTCGGCATTCATCTCCGCGAGAAAAGGAGGTCTCTTCGCGAGTTTTTCCCGACAGTAAAATCTGCTTTATTAAAACATACATATTTATCGCTGGTGCCCGAGTCGGAAGATCTCTCTGTTTTGAAATATTTGGAAAAAGTAGCGAAAACATTTCCATTTCGGAAAATTGCACCCCCGATTGTTTTTGCGCGCGAGAAATCGCAATAACTTTTCATAGCCCGGCCGAGAGTTTCTCTCTCCGGTTGATTCGTCGAAATATTTCAAGTTGGAAGAGAGTTTGATTTACCCTCCCCCCGGAGATGAGAGACAAGCTGTTTTGGAATCGCCTCGACCGCCGGTTATTTTCCCGTCTCCATTAGCCGTGATTAAGATAGTATCTTGGCACGTTCTTAATCGCGGCTGGAGGAAGGGTGTACTCGAAAGAGGTGGGGAGAAGCAGCGGAGAAAAAGAGCGAGAAACAATGCAAGTATCTAGGAGAGAAAGGGGTTCGAGCACTTGGCACGTAGGACTCCCTGCGAGGCAACGTCCAATTACCAGCTGGGCGCGTACCATCATGGGGGGTCTTACACGCAATTGTTGTATTTCCCCATTGTACCGCGGCGTGATTGAGCCCATTGTTTTTCTACTTGCAATTATCAGGAGGAGAGCTTTCGAACGACCAGTTTGCCACGTACTTTGCGTGCCCCGGACAAATTTCGATCGTTATCCTGTCATCGATACACCGCAAACTTTAATTATACTTTCCGCTACCGTAGAATTTGCCCGGGTGCGCGGGGTGGCCCGCTTTCTTTCCGTCCCTCTTGATTATTGTCATTATTACGTCATTAGCATATAACTCCGGAGGAAAAAAAGTAGGCAGCATCGACTATTGCGTCATTAGCGTCAATCAGTCTGAAAAAGTAGAGCCGTCCGCGAGATATGGGCGCCGGAATAGGCAAATTTATGGACGGACCGGCGGATCTGGTTAAACCGGAAATCAAATTTTCATTCAACCGCCCGAAATAACCTATCGAATTCCAGCTGCGCCAATAACACCCTCTTCCCAGCCACCTACCCACCATCCACCCACTCGTATCAACACCGCGAAATAAATGTCGGGAGAATGGAGTAACGTCGAATTTTTCATAATCGAAGCTACTTAATTGACTCAAGGGGAGCGATCAGCAAGAACGGGGGAAGTCATCGCATGACTTTCACGTTAATATCGCCAGATGCTGCGGCAGTTTTAAAACTCTGCGTTTCCGCTGATCGAGTCAGAGTGAATTTTCAGGTACAGTAGGGACGTTGAAATTTCTGAAAATACGTAGAACGTCAAACGAAACGTGAGGTTGCTGTCTGCTGCAGTCAGTTGCCCATCGTCGTTTCAAAGGCTTGACGTTTTCAATATTTAAAACTAAAATTCAAATGCTCCTCTGTGTGACCGATCGACGTACGCGCAGGGCACCTGTCAAACGACAGCTGAACGATTCAGCTGGTACTCCGAAAGCGAATCATCCTCCACAGTCTTCCACTCGAAGAAAAATAATTGCATTTCGCCATTAATCGAATTCGCTGTCTTACGCGTAGCACACACACTCTCTCTCTCTCTTTCTCATTCTTCGACAAATATCTCGGAACTCCTAGTAACCAAAGAAAACGCGGTCTTCCGATAAACTATAGTGCTTTCCTCGATAAAATTCATTTGAGATACCAGTGTACGATTTCAAATCGCACGTACCCATAGAACGGTTCTTAAATAAAAAGTTAGTGGGGGAAACATTGAAACATTTTTGTCGATTCATGGTTGAAAATTACCGAGAGAAATAATGATGAATTTGACCCAGATATCAATGACTCGGTTTCAAGCCTGTTCCCCATCCCTCCCTCCGCCATTCGAGTTTATCAATGGAGAAAAGTTAAAAGGGGTGGCGAGGATTTTACGAGTTTTGAAACGGCATCTCGCGAACACAAATGCCTTGAGCGGGATTCGGTGAGACAAAGAATATTCATAAGTACGTTGTAAGAGACACGTATGACACAGTTTCGACGTAATCATTCGTAACAGAAATTTTTCGCGGTGCGACGCTTCTCGTATCACATTTCCCTGTAGCCCGAGGCTCGATAGTGTATTATACGTCCACGTAGAATAAAGATCCTTTGACAAAATTCTCCCCCGGGATCCGATTTAGGGACGGCTATATGGCCACCAGGAAATGACTGAACCACGTTAGGATATTGGGTTATGTTAAAGGCGTCGCCCCGTAAGAAGTATGGCTGTGGCTGTGCCACGTACCCGGAACTGAATATCCTCGACTAAGCATCAATATTTTTCAGGGAAACGTATACTCGTAAACTACCAGCTCCATATACCCACCCCCACCCACCCCCCAACGTTAGCTTTTACTGCATTGAAAAACAAAACTTTGTTTTTCACCATAATCACCAGCGTGTACCGTATTGCCCCATTGCTAAATTTTATACTTATGAATCATGCGCCGAGGACGCTTCTCTTCGTGACACTCTGAGTTACGTAAGAAAAATGCTAATGTCGCGTGGTTTAAACGGAAATCGGTCGTGGCCACGCGCCGCCGTTCATCAAAATCCGTCGGGCCTAATTTGATTTTCGAGCGAGAGGCTCCGCCGTCCCCCGCCGAACGCTCGTTCCATTAACGGCTGGCAGAAAAAATTTATTCGGGCGTAAATTAAGAAATTATTCGAAAGCTCGCGCGGCTGAGAGTAGGCAGGCAGATAGGTAGGTCGTGTTACCTCGGAATATTAATAAATCCAAATTCGCGGTGAGCTCGCTTGTAGGGACGCTAGAAGTTTGATTTGTCGCGTAATGGGATTTAATTCGACGAAACACGCAATTTCCACATTTCCCCGGACTAATTTCAAGGCGAGCTCGGCAAGGGGATGCCTCGCAAGCGGGGTGCAATATAATATCCGCGCGAGGAGTTTAGTTTAGTAGCAGTGGCCGGTAGTACATTAAATCACAGCCAGGGAGATAAACTGGAGACTTGGAAGCCACGAAAGAAGCACCGGGTCACCATGATGGCGTTATGGGGTAGCCGAGCGCGAGCTATCAATACCAGCTCCGGGAATAACCGGAACGTCGGTTCCTGGGAGAGGACAAGCGGTCGTTGGCTGTAACCAATGAAGACATAAACCCACATCCACGCATAATTTAGAGTTCTGGACTCTCAGTAGGTGGTTGGCCACCACCCGGGGGGCTTTGGACACCTTATCACGGTCAGACTCCTCTCTCTCTCTCTCTCTCTCTCTCTCTATTTCTTCGAGCAGACTTTGCCTTCCTCCTCCTCCCCTCTCTTGAGTCGCGTTAAAGCTGCCGTACGCAATTTGCACTGCGGATTAGCCGCGGACACGGGGGCCAACGCGGGTTTCGTGCTACGACAACGTTTAGCCGGTACCAGAGAGCGCCAACGAGTCTCTCGCATCCATGGGGCGACGTCAGCGACCTGACACGTATATGCAGCAAGCCCCATTACTTTCAATTTATGTCCCCCCGATCCTTAAATCGGCAAACTTTCGAGGACCGCCCGCGGGGCACTCGACCGCTCGAGCGCCACCAAGATATATAAATATTTGCAAATGGCCTCTCCAGGACCGCGTGCCAGGAAACGAGGAGCCTGCTAAATCAGAGGAACCCGGACGCAGAAGAATCTCTCGTGCACGGGTGCTCACTCTCGATATCCTCCCTTCGCCACCTTTGCGCAAGGACGCTGCTGTTTCCAAGTGACCACCGGGGGTCGGGTAACTCGCTGCAAACGCGACTCTTGTGCGTGAGGAAATCGAAGTTGTCGAAACGTTGAATTAATTTGGTTCTTCGAGGAAGAGTGGAAGCGATAGAGCGGATTTCGTTGAAAAGTTGAATGTCCGATTGTGCGTCGCGATTAGATTTGATTAGTGGAAGCACGAGTTTCTAGTGGTTTCTCGAGAACTTTGGCAGTCCGAGGAACGATCGGGGCTGAAGATCATTTTGCGTTTGGCTCGCAAAAATCGCGTTTGCCGATAAAATTGTAGTATCGTTATCTCGTCCGTGCCGTGATGAAACGCTGCGTCGCGCTATTCAGCAGACCGCACACGATACAGCCCCATTTAAAGTTTCAGCCGATATAGAGATATAAAACCATGCACAAACACATACGCGCGCACGCTTTTAGCAAAATCCGTTTCCGCGGTACCGTTTCAATTTTTATCAAATAGTCTTACCATCGATCTCCATATGCCACGAGCTTTCTCTTTCAGCCTTCATCTCGATTTCCCTTTTTCCCTCTCGGTAATAAAGTACCGCAAAGGCTCGGAAAACTCGAAAACCATCTCGCGTTACCGTGAAACACCCTTAAAACGATTGAGCTAACTTAACGGGAGAGGGTGAGCTGACCTCGTGACCTTTGCCTTCGGACAGATATCCAGAGCGTTCCAAGTGGAAAATTCGCGTGGAGCGTGTAGTGAAAAGAGTACACAAGTCTGTCGGACGATTAAGAGTCTAACAAAGGGTGCGTGGTGGGTTCCTCCGTAAGATGTTCTCGGGGGGAGGGTGGCAGCGAGTAGTTTTGGCTCATCGGGTATAAAGAAGCCGGCTGATTGGCCGTAAGAGAACGAGGCGAGTATCGAAGGGAGTCGTGTTGGATTCGACAATGGCACGGAGATAGGGAGGGCAGAGGACAGGGGGTGAGTTCGCGAGGGAGATCGGGGAAAAGAAGAGAGAGAGAGAGAGAGAGAGAGAGAGAGAGATCCTTTGGTGGCTGTTGGATCGAAGTGAGTTTCGAAAATGTATGCGCACACGGCCAGATTCACAAGGAGGGCTGTAAACCCCGCCTTGGGGCATGCCGGGCCCTTATCCCGCAGTGAATTTCACCCCACAGCCTACGGACGCCACCCCATCGCGTTGTGGCCATGTGTGGACGAGTTTCGTGCCCGCCAAGGCAGTCAGCCACGAGGCAGCAGCATATTGGCCTTGTTTGAAGAAGCGGAATTGCTACGCGCGCCCATCGGCCCTCTTTCTCGATTCTCCAGCCGAAAACAGCAACTGCTCCCACAGCCCTTGGCCGAGTCGCGTGGCCCGCCTAATGACGACGACTCCTCCTCTCCCCATTGTCCCTCCCCCTCCCCCTCCTCTGCTGTCCCTCCTTACAAACCGCAAAGTGCGCGCAAATTAGTCGCGCGTGAAAACCCTCGTGGAAATTTGGTCACGATGACGGGGTCGCGAGTCTCCCACCGCAGATCAACCCCTGGTCAACCACCCCCTTTGCGAGGAAACCCCCCGGGATTCCCGACGGATTCGATTCGACGACTCCGCCAGCTCCGCAGCGTAAAGATACTCCAGCGAGAACATTTAGGTAATTCTCCTGTCGGAGGTTTACCACTCGGCGGCTCGAGGAGGGGGCGGGGGAGGTTTCGAATCTCGCCGGCGGCCCTCACGGAAAGCCCGAGAGATACTCTCGAATTTGGTGCACAGGCTGGCATCGCGCATACGAAATGATGGTTAGCGCTGCGTTTCCCGAAGTTGCGCAGCGTCGCAACCTGGAATTTGCGTGGGGCTTCTCCGCCCCCGCCGGCCAGATTCTTTCGTAATTGAGGTCCAGCGGCAGCCTCCACTCGAGCGGGCCCCATCGCTATCCGCCCGGCCGCTCTCCACTTAAAATCCAGAGCCGTTTCGCGAAGATCTCCGCGAATTCCCATATTACGCGCCGGTTTCGTGCACCCGCGCGCGAAGCTCCGCCACCCACGCACGGCAGGTCAAGGGGAGAGGAAGAAACGAAACTCTCGTACACGGTACGAGGGGACGGGGATGCTGCGAGAGAGTAGTTCCGATTTCAATGTGGTTCTCTCTCTCTCTTTCTCGGTGCACGGGTCTCGTGTACACGGCCAGAGTTCACGCATACGTGGCCAACTTTTGCTCGCAGATTAAACTCACGCACAGTCCGGCCTGGGGGCGGCGTGCCGTGTCCCAACGTCTCTCGTCTCTCGTCTTTTCCTCCCTTTCTATTTCTGCATATTCGTGCTGTCGAATCTCTCTCTCTCTCTCTCTCCCTCTCTGAAACGCTTTGCCGTGCCAGCCTAATGAGAGAGGCGAGCGACCGTGATGATCGTACCCCTCCCCCACTGTTTCTCCCCCGTGATCCACCGTACTCCACGCATTCCCATGTGAGGTATCGACTCGCCCATATGGAACGACACAATTCCACGCACATCTCGCGAGGGCAATTTCGAAGGTTTCGCGAAGATCCCTGACAAGGGAATCCATCAACGGGGGGTAAGCGGCGACGAGAGCTCTTCCCGGAACCGGAGGCTAATAAAAAATGTCGAAGGAAGCAAAATGAACGCAGAAGCTTCGGTTCTCCGCGGGTAATCGAGTCAACGTGGCCGTCGTGGCGTGTTCGCGCCGTGGGTGCTCGTTCGAGTGCTACACGGAGAAAGAGGACGATGAAGGAGGAGGGGAGGGAATGCGGCGTTCTCCGGGCGAAGACCGTGGAGAGTCAGGGCGGTGCGGAGGACGATAGATCGGCTGCTCGTCCTGGAATTTGCGGGACGCCCGTTATTCCCGCAAATGCTCGAGCGCTACCGGATCACGCCACGCTGTCGGTGATTTTCCCGAAGACGAAGACACCTCGGACACCGCGCGGTTAAATATCCACCGCCATCTTGGAGCCGGCGATTTCACGCGCTGCTGCTGTTGCTGTTGCTGCTCGAGCCGCCGGCCGCCCCGGATATTTCGCAAAGCCGCGCAAACTTTTATCCGGCGGGCCGCAAAACCGATTTGAAAATGCTACTGGATCACGCGCCGCTGCGGGCGACAATGCTGGATCGCCGTGATACATGGAAGCTGCCACGTGACGCAACCCGCTCCACCCCCCGTTATTAGTATTCCCCGCGATCTCGTGAAAGCCACGGCAGCACCGAGTCCTCGCAAACGCGAGTTTCCACGTGCCACTTTGTCAGCGGCACGTCCCGTCCTCCCGTCGCATAAATAATTTTAACGAGCACCCGCCGACTCCGCACCCCCAAAAAACCCCGAATACGTTCCACGGGTTCCGTGGATGGATTTTCTCGCGTGGAAATCCTCCCCGCTTTCCACAGGGGTTTTCCTTGGCACGTTCCTCGGCGTTTCCGCAGTGATTTCCATCCGCGCTGCAAGGAAATCCGGAAAAAACGGCCGATATTCTGTTCCGGGCGCGAACGCAGAACGGCAACCAACCCTCCTTCTCGCGTATCGCGAGACTTCAAAGCTTTGAGAAACCCTGTTCGGATTCAAAGTAGCGAGAAATCACATTTTAAGGAGAACCAACCGACGTCCAGACGTTAGACAGCCCGCAACCCCCCGGAGACAATTTGCATTCTATTACCGGAAGGCGTTTGTGCTCCGTGGAGGTGTTTTACATAGCAACCGAGACTTGTTTATTGTAATTACGAAAGTTTGCCTCCCATCTCTTAGCTGAATTCTTTGTCAACTCCCGTAAGACTGAATGAATAAGGAAACGGCCAGGAGGGAAAAACGAGGTTAAACCAGTAAGCACACAGGACTCTTTCGATTATGTGAAAGTTCCAACGAATGTTGGGAAACATTCGACGGAATTTCTTTCGTTTCTTCGCGTTCTCTCTCTCTCTCTCTCTCTCTCTCTCTTTTCCACCCCCTGATTAAGTCGTCCCAACAGAGAGGAAGAAAAAATGTCTCGAGATAAACGATTGCGCAACTGATCCTCGATCCGAAATCGAGGCCTTTGACGAGAGTACAGACTGGCCTGTTTTCTTATTAAAAAATATCAATGGGCTAGTCACGCATCGAGAAAGGCTAGCGATCGCCAACAATGAGCCACGAAGTGCAGTTGAACGTTCTCGTGGGTGTAATCCCTGTCCTGCTCGGAGAAGCGCGTGTAAACAGGAGGAAAAAATGTATGAAAGGACTAAATTTGCCACGCGCTTAAGTCAACAAGGTCTCCTCACGCAGGACGAGGCCGAAATTCAATGGGTTTTCGAGTTCGCGCTACTTGGTTTCGGGATGAGAGGTAGAGAGGAGGGTGGGGTTGGGCTCTGGGGGGTGGAAGAAGAAGAACGGCGAAAGAGAGAGAGAAAGAGAGGGAGAATGGGGAGAGGGGAGAAAAAGAAAATCAGGTCGATACTCGGGGCCATGCAGAAAAAAGCGTAGCACCTGACAGCCCCGAGGGTCCTTTCTTGGCTGAAGGGATATTTCAAGCGAACGCTCTCTCTCTCTCTTTATCTACATTTGCGGTCCTTCGGATCAATAGGGATCAGTATCGATCTTGCGGGAATCCTTTTACGATGCAACAAGGATCATCGTGGATACACTGATCGTCGGGCTTTGTAACTCTAATCAAACGGACAGGTACAAATATACAGTGAGGAGGGACTCCCGCAAAAGTTTCTCCCAATAAAAACAAGGATCCCCTCAAGAAGGATCCTCCTCCACAGAACCGGACAAAACCACGTGCTGAATTTTTCGAATTTCGCTCCTTCCACGATGTTTCGCTAGTCTCCTATGAAAATCATCGGGAAACCGTCAGAGTATCATCGTCGATACTTTCTCGAGTTGCGAAGACTCTCCTCCGAGAAGGTTGATAAGAGCCGGGGAAAGGATTTCCCGAGAATTTTCGCAATCCACCGAACCGAACGCTCCTGGCGAACGTTGAAATTCCTTATTTGAGCGCTAAATTGACGCAGGTGGTGAATGGGCAGGCTCGATATGGGACGGGCACCCGCGGCTCTCCAGTTTGGCATATGTTAAATTCCCTGTCAAAACATCGTTCGCCCGCGATAACGGCTAATAATAATCGTGCTATTATAGCGCGAATTCATTTCCAAGTGCTTGAAACCGAGGAACGGGCACGTTCCAATATTACGTCCGCATTCGCAACATTTACCGGTTAGTTATTGTTATCTAACGTAATCAGAGATATCGCAGCTGTAATTCAGAGGGAGCGACGCTCAGCAAGATACAGAGGGGTGGTGCGCGAGAGGAGCAGGATCGAGGCGGAATTGCGGGAGGAGAGGAGGTCGGGGATGAGAATTGAAATGAAAAGTCAATGAACGATTTCTACGTGCAGAAATTTATTGGTATTTGCCGTTGCGACGTGGAAACCACTTAGGCGCGTAGCCAAAGTTAGGTCATCGCTTCGGATTATTAGGTAATTAGGGTAAGATGGTCTCTCCGTGCTCTCGCTCTCTCGCTCTTGTTCTCGCTCTCGCTCCCTCCTGCCCTCTGTGGCCATCTCGATGATGGAAGGGCCACGCTATATTACCGACTACCTACCGATAGATAAACACATGGGCAGATTACACGACGCTCTCGGCTCTTGCATAGATATATGCAATTTAACTAGTAATTTCCAACTTACATCAGCTTAACTTTGGGAGTAATGATGTGGTAGTTAAATTGCATCACACGAGCGAGTTAGGGCGTTATAACGTGACGTGCTCCGGAACAAAGTAGATTATAGTGGATTTCTTGACGAGCAACTTCCCCGCTAAGGAACGGAGCACTACTCCGCTCTATAAATAATTGCATTTATGAGCCTAACGAGAGTGCTTTGTCGAATAAAGCACGTCGCCCGCGATTCTTTGGGAGTTTTCTTGATTTCGCGAGGTCACGTCCAGGAGATCATCATCATCATCATCATCATCAGTGCCCGTCAACTCGACAGTCTGATCTTCGTCTTACCATCGGGTTGGGTCTTTCGCGGTTGAACGTGGAAAACTTTCTGTTTCTCTGAAAACATTGAGAAATACGCGGCTTTCCATTGGAGGGCGAGAGGAGAGGGGAGAGGGCAGTTTTTCGTTAATTGCGCAAGCCTCTCACCGTTGGACGATCTCGCTCGCTTTCCTTCATTTTCTTGCTTTTCTTGCTTTTCTCTCCGGGCGATTCACGAAGCTTCGCAGAGATCCCTCGAGGATCACATCAGGTTGTTCCTGCGCGCTAATATAATACCGGCGCTTCCTCCTCTCGATCGAGTCACGATTTAGCACAGGCGTGGTGCGGTACTTTCCACCAAGAAGATGGACGGTTTGACCTCACCCGTAGCTTAACGTTCCTTCGATCGGTGCCAATGCTGCTGCGATGCCCGACGAAAACTCGCTGATTTTGCCTACACGTCGGCCAACCCACACACACACACACACACACTGACCATCTCGTACGAATTCTCCCTCGAACCTTCTAACCTTGAAACGACTAGAAAAATTTCTCTCGAAAAGGTCCCTTCGCGAAATTGCGGTGGCCCGTCATCCTCTCGGAAAGGAATCGCCGTAATTCGTAGATTTATCGCTGACGTCACTACTCCGATGCGTAATCAGGAAAATCGTCGGCCATTTCATTTTGCAAACAGCACGCACTCTCGTAGATCGTATCTTGCGCGCGGTCCTGTGACAGGCTTCAAACAGTTTACCATATTGTTCGCATAAAACGCTAACGAACGAAGCTCGTTGTTGCGCAATGTTTCCAGGAAATGTTCGCGATGCACCGATGTCAGATTACTTGTGCGGTACACACCGGTATTAGTATAATATTCATTGTCAATCAATTTCCGCGTTCCGGGGTATGGACCGCGGAGCGACTGTAACCAGCGAAGCTTTCCCCAAAAACTCTTTAAAATCTCATTTTACTAGATCTCTGATCGGACTCGCGATTCCAAGATGGTTGTTTGTTCTGCTGTTGAACAATCGCAAAATGTCTAAGTTCTCGTTAAAACCCACGAGAATCGAATTCGGGTGACATAACGCTCTAGTGATGGGCATGGGTGGTGCGTACGTGTTCCTGCTGATTGAGGGACACAGGAGAAAGCGAAAGAAAGAGAGAAATGATTAACTTTAATGAAGATACGGATCAACGTTTCTCTTGTGTTCCCGGGACTCGATTACTGTACCTCGACCTATTCTTCGAGTACTCCGGGAACGTCGAAAACCCGAAGAGAGCATCGACCCGTCGACGTCCCTAGCAAAAAAAGGTCCACCGAACGAGGGTGGTTTCGGAACACGTAGAGGCAATCGCGGAGTAAAAACGGACAGGGAGCAGAGAGGCTGAAAGAGAGAAGCACGGAGGGAGGGAGAGAGGTAGAAAATACTGCGAGAAGACGAGGAGCGAGGAAAAAAGTAAAAATGAACGACAGAGGGGAGAGAGAGGGGTCACGGAGGTAGAGAAATGAAGGAAAAAAGAGAGAAAACGGTGAGAAGGAGAGAAGAGAGAGAGAGAACGGCGTGAAAACCTGCCGAAATCTCCAGGGGAAAACAGAAGCTGCGTCTTGCTTTAGGAAGATTCTACCATCCCCTTTTCGCTCCCATTTGATTTTGCCATCCCTCAGGTCCCTGTTCAGGCTTCTTCAGCCCCTACCAGGTGCTTGCTTGGGGGATGGCGAAGATTGAGGTGAGAGCGTCATGGAACGTCATAGGAAGAAGGGGCTGCTTCGTAGTAGTAGTGGTAGTACTAGTAGTTGTAGCAGTAGTAGTAGTAGTAGTAGTAGTATTAGTAGTAGTAGCAGCAGCAGCAGCAGCAACGGAGAAGGCTAGATGAGGTGGGGGAAGGGGAGAGACAGAGGGAGAACGGGAGGGAAAGGAGAATGGAAATGGAGGGAAAAGGACGGGGAGGGGAGGGGTCAACCATCGGCACAGAGTAAGGGTGGTAATGGTAGGTATGGCGGGTGGTAAAAGAGGGGGCATCGATCGGCCATGCGCACACCGAGTACCACCTCTCTCTCGTGCCGCACAAATTCTCCTCCCTCGTTCCCTCTTCTTCTCACCCTCTCGTCCATCCTCCTCTACCCCATTCGTCCCTCGCACTCCTACACTCCGTATCGTCGTCGTCAGCGCTGCCGTCGGGCATGACGCTCGTCGCACTTCGCATTCGTGACACATGGATGGAAATGAACAGAGACAGAGAACAGGAGAGTTGAGTCGAGGGAGGGAGGGAGGAAGGAAGGACAAAGAAGACAAAGAAGAGCTGGAGGACGGATGAACGAAGAGATGGCGGGGGTGTAGTACGTGCCGCTCGTACAGGTCGATCTCTCCTGCTCCTCTCGGGATGAACGTGCGTATCGCGATCTGCCAAAGACGCTCCTCGTGAGAAAAAAGGACACGGGGAGAGGCACCCTCGCGGAGGATAAAGATGAGGGGAAGGCGCGGGGAAAGTTTCCACGAAAGATCAAGCGTAAGTGTACTCAAGAGCGAGTTCCAACGATTGAGAGAGTGGCACGCGTAAGCAAAGATTGTAGAATTGCGCAAAAAAGAGGGTGGGTTGCGAAACGGGGTGGTTCCAGAGGGAAAAGAGAAAGAGGGTAGGTAGCGCGTCGCGAAGGTTAGGTCGCACGCACGCAGTTCGGTGTCGCGTCCTCGGCGCAGAACAGTGTGACTGGAGGCGGGCACCACACCCCCAGGCGGCGGGGATGCCGCGCAGAGGAAGAAGGACGTAGACGGGGTTGAACGAGGGGAAGGGGCGCAGGGCGCCGCGGCGCCACTCGCCTCGAGCGCAGTGCGACGTCGCGACGCGCCACGTGCGGTGTAGCTCGCGAGAGGAAGCCGGTAGCCAGCTTGCTTGCTTGCTTCCTTCCTTTCCTCCCTCCTTCCGGTTCGTCCGCCCGCTCGCCCGCGTTTACCCATTTGTCTTCTCTCCGCTCCTCTCTTCCTTCCTCCCTCTCGCCCTCTGTCCTTTTCTCTCTTCTTTCTTTCTTTCCTGCCTTCTCTATCTCTCTCTCTTCCTTTCCTTCCGCATTTCGCGCACCCACCCCCACCCCCACCCCTGCCCGCAGTCGCGTGTCCGTTCGCGGACATCGCAGGCAACGCGCGAACCTCGAGGAGGCCGTGAAAGGGAGACAAGAACAAGGAGGGGAGGTCATCTCGCTCGGAGGGGGAGGGAGCGATTCGCTCGCGCGAGGGGGGAGAGCCGCGGCGGCCAAACGGAGAAAGAGATACGCACGCATTGACAAACCAGGGGAGGGGACGAAACGCCAGTCCCGAGGATTAGCCTCCGATAATCCACTCAAGGATTAGGTTACAAGGACGCGTACTCGCGTGTGCGTCGCGCGTCTCATCAACAGGCGAGCACGAGGTCCACCAGGAGTCTCCGGTCACGGATGGACCAGCTGCTTCCGCTTCCTGGACAGTGCGCTGAATTTCGCTCCGCGGAACTTTCCACTCTTGGAATCGAACTCCAAAACCTCCATCGGAGCGACCTTGGCGCCGGTGCCCAGGGTAGTGTCGTCGCGCTCCACTAAAAGCGGAACTCGACGCTTCGGGGACATCGGAAGCTCGAGGACAGCACTTCCGGTCCCGCGGAACTCTCGTTGCTCGAAGACCGCGCGACCAGACCAGAGTGCTAGTTGGTGATGGGCTCAGTGCCGTTCGGTGACCCGCGATAGCGTCCCGTCCAACGAGAGTGACCGTCAGTTATGCGAGCGAATTTTTCGGACTTCCGGAAAACCTTGGTTTCCCAGGAAATTTCCTCCCGCGAAACGCCGAACCTTCCGGCGGCGTCTTCTTCTTTCCCGGATAGTACTCCCTAACTCGCGCGCGGTGACACAAGAAATTTGCGCACGATTAGAAAGTGTGTTGAAAGTTGCTCGACAGTGTGTGTAATCTCAGCAATGACAAGACGATTTTCCGGCTACAGGCGCCGCACTCGTTCACGCAATTTCTAAAGTTCCCGCCGAAACAGTGGACGTTTCCCCATTTATGTGGCAAATCCACTAATTCCACGGATTCTACGGATTTTCTGTACGTATGGGTTCTCAGTCCTTTCCCCGGAACCTCCCTTCCGTTCCGCGACGCGAGTTCCTCCCCCGTTTTTCGTTCTCTCCGCGCGAGACCACCGAAGGGTCGTGTGGCATCTCCGCGAGCAAGTGCACCACCCTGTGTTTTTCCGCCGGGTTTTTCACACTGGGATTTTCCGATAAAGTGCGCGCGAAATAGGACCAGCAGCAACCAAAACCTTTGCGAGGAATTTCCCCGTGGTCGAATCACAGACGCGGTTCGCGCTGGACTCGTTGCGGGTTCATCGCGCGAGATCACTCGATCAATCGGCTTTCAACCCCCGCTGAGTTACTCTTTTGCGCTTTTGTTTCGCAAGAAGCGATACGCTTCCGGTTAACGAGCGAACGGGGTTCGGCTGTGACTGTCGGAGTTTCCAGAGCTCGACCGCGCTCACCCTGGTCCCGTACCTGCTTGATTTCTGTTGATTTTTCTCTTCCCCCTACCCACGATCCAAACGCGGATTCGTTCTCTCGTTAAACGGTGAACTATTTCGACGTAGGCGATCAGTGGAACGCACTCGTGTCTCGACAATTCGACCGGAAGTCTCGCACGGGCAAAGTTTCCCTAAACAGATATTTGCGCGGCGCGGATATACTCGCGCGCAAAACTTTCCTCGCGGAGATTTCTCATGGAAACTGAAGAAACTTCCTCCGTGCACCTCCCTCCCCTTCCCCTCCCCCACCGCGCCAGCTCTGATGGAAATAGCAGAGAGCTATAAGATTGAACGTGTGGCAACTTTGGACCTCTGGCGATCGAGTCCGCGAAAAATTCAGTTTCAATCCCCTTCCCGGGGTGGTAGCTCCGATGAAAATGAAAGTGGGGGAGGTTTCCGTGTTCTCTGGTTGAAGAAAGACCAAGGAATCGAGTAGTTTTACCACGGGAATTCCAGGATGTAGGATCTTGACGTTGTGGCGGTGATGGTGGTGATAATGATGGTGGTGGTGGTGGTGGTGGTCTCGACCCCTGGCGGAAGATAATTACGCTGGAAAATCCGGATGCGAGAGAATCGTGCGTTTTTTGCGTGGAATCTCGGACGAAGCCCCGTTTACGCTATTCCTGCCAATTTCAGGGAAAAACTTGTCTTTGGTTAGGAACACGTTGACAAGCGATATCTCTCTGGAAATTTCACGAGAATCTCGGGGATTCTTTTCGTCGCTGAGAGTGTTTGCAATTAAAAAGCGACCGTGGCACCTCTGGGAGTCGTATTTAACTTTGCTTAACTAAGTTCTCGAATCGTCGACGTACCGCCCGGGGGACCAGGGCCCGACGAGAACGTAATTTACGTTTTTCTCCGTAGCTTTGAGGCTTTTGTCCCATGGTGTCGCGTGTCCGTTTGCGCAAGATTCGACGATCCAGTGTTGGTCGAAACACTTCGCGTCCCAGCAATTTTACCCAATTTGATCTACGGTTACCGAACGCAATTTCTTTCTTTATCCTCTTTAAGGACTGCGTTACGCGAATTAGCTCAGAGTCCATTTGAATTAACGCTGTAGCGTTTCTCTGTGCTTTTCTCCGAGGCAAGAGCGCCAAGGAGAATTTATTTATGCAAAGTTGTTGCGCGACGCTATCTTTTATGGTCGTAACACTCTCCCCCTTATAGTTCCAGAAGGACTCGTGTTCCGGCAAAAGTCCCGACGGAAGATGTCGCCTGTCGTTCGTCTTGGTACGCGAGTGACGAGTTGAATAACGGAAAAGTGCCGTCAAGAACGGTTTCTCGACTGCTCGACCACTCGAACCACCACGGAGGGCAACAACAGTATGTCTTACATCGCCTTGGACTCCAACGCCTGGCAGGTAAGTGCTCAATTTTATTCAAATCTCCCAAGTATCTCGGAAGAAACTCTTGCTTGATTGATTACTCCTCCGAAACTACAGGAAAACAAAATTGTTTCTCCGCGGAACTCCCTCTGCCACTATTATTATCGTTCTGCTAATCTTTCGAATAATTTTGGCGAAATTGTCAATTTTATTCTCCTTTTGTCACTTTTGGTGGCGTTGGTCAAGAGCGCTATCTTACGTCAGCTAGTTTTGATGAGATTAGCGCTGCCGAGGCGTCGAGGTTGCTCACCACTAAACTTATTACATCCTGAATATATCCAGGACATCCTGGAGACTTACCGCTGTCGGCTATCGCATGAATATTTATACCCCAGGAACGGAGAGCTGCGTCAACGTTAGCGAGAATCTCATTCTCACCAGAAACGCAGATGTGTTCTTACTAATATTCAGATCTTTCGTCTGCTGCATTTTTGTCGGGATTATTGGATTAGCGTTCGAGTAGAGTTGGTCGAGAACAAGTTTCCAAGCTCGGGAAATTAACGGGTATTTCACATTGAGTTGCTTGATTTGTTCGTTCATCCTCGATAACTTGCAGGTTTTCTTTCGCGAGGAATTCTTCGGCTTTGATAGATATGTCGTGTCTTGGTTGGAAAAAAGAAATTCATCCTCCTGCCTCGTAGCCGGATAGTGATAAAAGCCTCATTTTTCATTTACCTAATTGCTGGGAGGGGGTGGAGAGCAAGCGAAGTTTCACACGTACAGCTTCGCGCCGCCGTAGGGACCGTAGTGTTTAGATTTACTTTTTCGCAACGCTTCTCGGAGTTATCCATTCATACCGTAATAATTATTTTACGCTAGAGTAAGAAGCTTTGAGGCACCATATCTGCTTGCTAAGAAATTGTTTAGCAGCTAGAGATACGAATAACTGGCAGCCTGAGAAGCTTCGGCGATATATTACTTCAACGCCTATTACACTTCCGGCAATATTGTTAACAGCATAATTCACCGGTGAAATATTGCTGCAATTTGATCATTCTTCTACAACAAAGTTTCTGTCGGCAACATCGTATCATCTTCATGAAGAATATCCGCGTCTCTATTTACATGCCTAACGGCTCTGTACTATTACACACACCCACGTATTCGCACGCGCACTACCAATGAAGAGACAAAGTTCCAATCAGGGAGTCTTCGATTTTCGCGATAAAATAATAGTAGCCATCCTCGACTTCTCTTAGTAATCGAAGAAAACGGAAAGCATTTACTCGAAAAAGGAGAAAAGAATGAAAATACGATAGAAAGGGAAGAATACTCGTTGGCCGCTCAAGGAGAACGAGAGAGTTGAAAAGTGGGGGAGTGGATTGCGAGGTCGATAAAAACTCTACTCGTGTGTCTCGGTACCAGATGATCCAGGATGGATCAATCCTCGTAGGTGATCGCGCGACGAACGCGAAGGATCCACCCCATTCATAAAACAGCCAACCAGCTGTCAGATACGAATCTGACTGGATTCCCTCTCCCCAATAATTCTCTCGTAGTTGCGATCATTATTGCTGGAAATTAGTGACGCTTGATACGCGTTCCATCGTTTCACATGCGATCCAGGAACAAGTTTACGCGATTACGCCTGCGTAACATTGAAAAACGGCCGCGCGAACTTAGGTAACTCGTGCACGCGAGCGCCAGCACCGCAATCCATGGGATCTCGCGTGATCGGTAAATATCGTTAATACACCATAGGCACGTTGCACGTTGGTGCAAGATCGTAATCGTCTGGACTTAATCGTTCGCGGAAAGAGCATATTACGCAAATATTTATTGAAATGTTTAGCAGAATCCTATTAATTGGAGAACCTCCTGTTAAATCCATGGGGTAAGCGCGGCACTCTGGTCGGGAGGAGGGAGAGACGCTCGTTCTGCGCCATAAAGTAGTAACGTTTCCCCGGACAAAGCGCAATGTTTTAAATCGTTGATTTTTCAAGGACGCGATATCGTTGCTGGCACGCCAGCGAAAGTAGATGTGATTTTCTCTGAAAATGTACAAAGTTGTGCGCGTATGTGCGACGTTAATGAAACATTTAGGCGTGACTGTGTTGCAACGCGAGGATTGTGCGCAGTTTCGCCTTTAAGGTGTTACGACCTGGAATAGTAATGGTGGTAGTGGTGGTAGCAACGGTAATGGTAGTAGTGGAATATTGCAACGCCCCAGAATTATGCCTCCAGGTACCGATAGGCAGCTACCGCGCGGAGAATCGGGACACACCGTTTTCCATACTTACTTACGTGGATCGTTCGACGTTTTACATTTATCCCATTTATTGGATTCGCGCGCATTGAAAAAGTTTGCCGGGATCAATTACTCCGATTGCGTCGAGCGATTCGACGCGACAACGCGATATTTTAACGCGAGCCGCTTTCTGGACCCAGGGGAGAGGAGATTTCCATGAGAGAAATGTCACGGGCTCGGGAAAACCATTTGGCCCCTTTGTAAAAACGCGGAGAAAAAAGGGCAAGTTCGGTGCTTGTCGAGGTAAAAAAATAACGCGCAGCAGGGAAAATGGCGCGGTGATCGTTAGAGCCCGTTTGATACGGTATGGCGAGTATAAACTTTCCCCCTCGGCAACAACTCCGGAAATCACATAGAGAAGCAGGAAATGTAAGATCTCCAGCATGGCGGATGGCGGAAACAAATTTAGGTATCCCCATATTGAATTATGCTGTTACTCGAGTTCGCTGGCTTTGCCTATGACGCGCTGAATGACCAACGGAGGGTAAGGGGGTAATTTCGGACCAACCGCGCCGTTTAGAGTCCACCGGTGAAACGCAACCACGACGCACGCCGCCCCGGACACTTTCAACAACGGCCAAAAGCAATTCCCCATAAAAACCGATTAAGACCGTACCGATGTCCGGGCGGAACCTTGAAAAAAACCGAGCCCAGAATTGTAGTTTCAGTTTAACTAGCGCGCTCCTTCCGCTCTTGCGCGAGGGAACAATTTGCTGACATTTTTTTAAAGCGGTCGCCACCCCCCCATGGATGACCGTCGATCTCGTTCACAGCTATAAATATTCAGTGTCAATTTGTTGGAATGTACTTTGAGCGAAAAGTCCCTTAATACACGAAGAGTGGCCCCCGCACAAGTATTCAATCGACGGTCCCATATAATAGATAGCGAGGGGAGCGTCGAGGGTTGCAAAAGGGAGCAAGAGGCATCGGACGCCAAGGTAAACAGAATCTGCGCATTCTCCAATAAAGTATGATCGTGACACGTGCTAACTAAAATGACCACGAATCGTCTACTAGATCGGAAAGCGGCGAATGTCGTTTCTTCCCTTCTCCTTCCCTTCACACGGTTCAAAGCATATCGAAGAGAATTGGAAGAGCGACGGAAGGGTAAGACGGTCGCGGAGATTCTGTCGCTAGCCGGAAGTTATTCGCAAAGCGATGAAATCGACAAGTTGCTCTAATGTGGATGAGAAGAGAGCAGAAGAGACATGGGATATCTGGGTAAACAGTATTTGCACATTTTCCAATAAAGTATGATCCAGTCGCGTGGCAAGGCAGAGTGGATGGTTGTGTCTTCCGCTGAAATAACAGAAGGGGCCAGGTCGTGTCGCAGGATTAATACTTTGCTCCCACGTGGCTGGCTGGTTAGGCTAGGGACTGTCGCCATAGATACTCGACACGACGCGAACACGCAATAGGAAAACCGCAAAACCACGCGGCATTCGACAAATAACGCCGACGATTATTGGCGTACGCGCGACTATTTTCATCGCGCATGCGTGCGCGCACGTGCTTAATATTCCCCGTGAACAACCCGCGCACCATCCGTGCGAATCCGTGAAATCGAGCTCCCCCCGAGTATTTGCCGATCCAACGAATCTCGTTTACACCCCCGCGATTCTCCCTTCTCCCCCGGTTCTTCATCCCCAACACCCGAGAAAGTCGCGGTTCTCGGGGAAAATCGAGCGCTACGCGAGTTCGACGGAAGTGCGGGGGCGTTGAATTTTCCCGCAAGACCCCGACACGGAGACAATGAATCTCACCCGGACGAATCCGAGCGGTTCGAAGGCTTTGCCTTTTAGGGGAGAGCGTAGGTACCCCGGGAGAGAAACGGGAGAGTACACGGACGCGCACACACGCGTGCGCGTACCGATCGCACTGCGCGCGCGTGCACAAGCCTCTTGACGTTAGCTTTCGTGTCTCTAGCATATTTGTCTTGGCGACCCTCTCGACTTTCATGCTCGTGTTCACGCGTGGCAAACAGGCCACGCTAGGCTCCGGCGACGGAGGATGCACCCGGAAAATTTGCTGACATCGTTAATATTCCCCGGCGATGTCCTTATACAGGTCTGCCCGCTATATTTCATGGGAATACTTGGAACTCACCAATGTCGAGATATTTATTGTACGAAGCGTAGGATCTCTCTCTCTCAATCTCTCCCTTTTTATAAACTCTCTCTTTCGCTCGTTTAGTTATATCCTCGCCACACAGTACCAGTATTTTGTCGGTTTTTCCCTGGGTTTACGAGGAAACCGTGAATCACTTTTGAATTGTTTGAAAACCCGTTTGAAAAGCTTGCGGAAAGAATATCATTTTTCGCGTAATCTTGCAACGCAAAGTCCTGGCACGTGTCGTATTACGATGAAATACAATATAACATTTTACATTTGCCAGTTGCTCTAATTAAAGCCCCCTGCTGGTAAGCTCTGTTCAAGATACGAAACAAGATACTAAAATTATCCATTACACGATACCTATAATTGGCGGCTAGTTTAATTCTTACAGCAGAAAATCCCCTCCTCGAAACTTTTCAATAATTTCCCCCCTCGGGACGGACTTCGTTTCCCCGTGATCTACGACATTGACGAGTACTCGTCGAATCCGCGAGGATTCTGTCGATTGATTCATTGTTTCATTTCGTTACTCGCGTTCCAAGGGAAAAGTGAAAGGCTGCCATATACGTACAAACGCACACGCGCACGGCCAGAGCTATATATCACGTGGCATTGGAAGTTTCGAAGCGATCAAAACAATAAGAAGAGGAGAGGTACTCCATTAGCATATTTAAGTGAATCTTTCATTGAAGATTGATGTCACTCGTTTAATAAAAGTGGCGAGGTGGTTCAACCCCAGCGCAAACCTGGATCGTTAATCGCTCTTTCGTTGGTCCGTTCGTTGTTGGTCCGCTGCTTCGTTCGACGTGCAATTACTCTCGAGTTATTTGTCGTTCCACCTTCGCCTAATGCGTGATTCACTGTTTTGCATCGCAGCCAGGCAGGAACAGTTGGTGGCTACATCAAAAACCCGTCGTACTTCAAAGTTGCCCGATCGCCGGGCGTGTAATGGTGCGCTAGAGGCGCGCGGGGGTGGCAGGGGTCCAGGATTCGTTTGGAGAACGAGCGCGGCCTAATGGGGAAGAAGAAAGGAGAAGAAGGGTGAACGAAAAATAAATGATAGCCGAATTAGCTTAATCGGGTGATGGTTTACAAGGGAGATACCGCGCGTTTCGAGTCGGTCTCCATGCAGGGGGACCAAATCCCATTGCGATTTCATTTTGACCGGAAACGCGCGGGGATCAAGGAGTCATCGCGAGTACTTGAAAAACCGAAGCGTCGCGAATGCGAGGTCTCCTTCCGCGAGAATTGATCGCGCACCATTCCGGAGTTTCTCCGCATCTCGAACTTTTTCCATCCGACCCCGTGCTATCTGCGACTTTTCGGTCGCGTGAAAAATATTGTCCAGCGATAGTTTCGCGGCACTCCAGTCCTGTCCCGGGGAAAATCGAAGAAAGTTATCCGAAAGCGGGTGGAAGCGCAGGAAGCACAGCAGCGAATCTGCCAAAGCAAACAGCAAAGGTGTACGAAGGGTTAAACGAAAGATGGCTCTCGTTGATGCGTGGCGCAAAGGCCAAAACCGAACGCGATCCCTCGACGAACGTGGTTAACCGAGTGACAATGCGGCGGAGGGAGGTTCATTGTCGTGGCCCTTTCGACACAAAAGGGTTCACGGCACTTTATTCATGGGCGAATACGTAGCGGGAATAACGTTGCACATTCCTGCATAACGCATAAGACAAATAAAGCGGCGGTCATCCCTCTTTTCATTCGACCCTCGGATGCAGCCCCGTTCCTCGCTAATTTCTATCTTGATTAAAAGTTGCGCCGATCCAAAGAAGACACGCGTTCCGTGAGAGAATGACACTCGGCCACACTCCGCTCGTGGTAACGAGCGCGAAATTCCCTTGGAAAAGCCCCCCTAATTACCTTATAAATAACGAACGCTAAATATCACAGCGTTAATAAAGTATAAAAGCGTAACGTATAAATTTTCATCGTTGAAAGAAAAGTTGCGGGGACTTATGAGCTGTTAAAATGCGCATAAATGCATTTGGAATAACCTGCTTGGTGAAAAATAAATAGGCATTGCTTCAAAGTTTTATTTAACTTGCTTCTAATTGCTTTTAACGTAAATTTCATTATAAATCTCGACAAATTCTATTAAAAGTTTCAACTTTTATGTCAATGTAATAACGTTTTTCGTATTTACCATCCGGCATGAGAGACTTACCTCTCATGTATTTTTCACTTAAGTTTTTAAAATCCATTTCGAGCGAAATATTTTTCCGCCTCCACTCCTCGTATCCTCCACAGTATTATATCCCTCTCATTGGTCGAGGGATTTTCCAAGGAAAATAAGTTTGGTTAACGCAGGTTTTGCCGGCCACCGCTGTAAGGAGGGATCGAAAAAGAAGTAGCAGATGGCGAGACCTTCCATAATTATAATTTTTCTCGGCCGTTTTCATTTGACATGGCCGTCAGAGACAACGCGTCGTGATCAGTCAAGCAACGTCGGCTTGTGTTCTAGTCTTTAATCCGTTCTGCTTCCAGTGATTAAGTCTCAAGAAGAGAGAGAGTAGAAAAAAGATAGGTTGGATGGACGGCCGGGGAAGTACGTGGGTGGCTGTGCGAGAACTGGCTGAAACAAAGAGGGGAGGGGGTAGATAGGCTGGTGGCTGTACGATGACATATTCCTTTGTTCCACCCTTTTGCGGAAGACAACGTAGCGACTAGTATTTGCAAGCGCAAAGAGAAATAATGACTAGTCCAGTATTCAACTAATATTTGCTTCCAACTTTTTTTGAGATTTTTCCTCCTCGAGAATGCTAGGCTTTGTTAACAAGCCTTTCGACAGACAGGACGTTAAAGACACTAGCCTGATTTTCCTCGACTAGACAAGCTTTCTAGCGCTAAAGAATTCCACTGTGAAGGAAGCCAAATTGCAGGTGACAAGAGCGTTCTTCGACAAGAGAGCAGAGCAAAGTAGCCTGGAAGGAAAATAAGATTTGCTTACTCGCCTTCCACTTCTCCCATTCACTAGCTGCAAGCAACATTAGCCATTCCCTTGAAGCTTTGCCTTCAAACGAAAACTTTTCCATTTGATCGTAATATCAATTCAAATACTATTGTTCGTTTGATAACGCGTGGATTCGCAAGCCTAGAATTTGCAATGGGGTGATCGCAGAGCTCACCCTATTCTACTTTAGCTCTCTTGGTCCTGGTCCCAGTTTTTGAAGGGTGGTAGAGTGTGTGTGTGTGTGTGTATAATGGAAGGAGAGAGAGAGAGAGACTGGTCGTACTCGTGATAGTGTGGTGGTGATGTTGGTGATAGTACTGGTGCTGCTGGTGAAATCGAGTTAGCCAAATTAACCATGAAATAGACTCTCCCCGCCCTAGTGTCTGTCTATCTCGTCAGTCGCTCGTGTCGTTCACATCGTTCCACGACCACTAACCAAAGCTAACCAGTCCCGTAGGGCCTTTTAGGGCCACTGCACACAAAATTGAACCTTCGTTATTAAGAGAGTACGTCGAAAAGCTTGTGTGCACGACGTGTTGATTTTCTTAATTAACCGCACTATACTCCACTATAATAGAAACTTGCATAGATATTTCGCGCCAGTTTCATTTAATGTCACAGAAATTCAATTTCGCGTCTTGGAATGATCGAGCGACTGGCGACCGTGTATCTTTTATGGGGGTCCCATTCAATTTTCTGGCCACCTTCCATATTTACCCTAAATTTGCATGATAGTACACTTGATTAAACGATATAAATTTAGTTTATTTATCGGCAAACATTTATATGTGGCTAATGAGATAGTTAATATTAGTAAATTAATATTATGGGGTAGTACGTGCAATTTCGAGTGTGCCATTTTCCAATTGAATTTTCGTTGGCTGGTATTTGCGCGCGTTTTGCCGCACTCGCGGGCCTTTTACATGCCCCAAAAGTAAGCGGGCTCTACTTTTTATAAGAATAAAGTGTTGAGACGCTGGCATATCTCCGGACCATGATTCATGGGTACGATGATCCCATTGACAAATAAGAAGGACGCGGACCTGCCTTTTTCTCATTAGCGGCGCTTTGAACTAACCCGCCCACGTTATGACAAACTAGATTAATTTTCTGTTCAAATGGAACCGCCTCCTCCATAATAAAAGTTTTATTATGAAATTTCACTCATCAGACTCTCTTCTCTTCTCTTCTCTTCTCTTCCCTTCCCTCTACTTCTCTTCTCTCCTCTCCTCTTTATCGTCTCTTCGACTTTGACCAAGGGATTTCGAAAATTAGTCAGATTCACCGAGAGATTGTTAAATTAAATTTTACCCAGAAAACTGCTTTCTCGGTTCTTTTAATCATCTCCCCCTTGAAATAGATCATTGATAAATGTCGCAGGATTTCCATAAAAGTACGGACGACAACGCGCAATGTGTACCTGTGCGAGAAATATACGCGCTAGGAGATTCGGATCGAAGGATTCGAACGGGATTCGCTCGATGATCTTGTTACCGTGGTTGAAGCGAAGCGAGTAATGGAGAATTATTTCGCGGAGGTATTTATAACCGGAGGGATCCTCAGTTAGCAAATGCGAGAGAGACCGAGAGTCCGAGAGGTGGTTTTCATAGTAAAAATCAAATTCGGTTAAAAATATTCAAAAGAGGGAGCAGTGGATGGAGAGGGGTTTATAACTCACGTCAGGCAGGTAATTAGCCGCTTTTGCCCAGCTGTAATGGACCCGCTAAGGCACTAAGCGAGACCCTTAACTTATTTAAATGAACTGGTAACCCATGTCCATGTCCAACGTGAGCCAGACACGAGGCAATATAGAAAAACCATTTATAAGGGCACTATTCCGGATGCCTAGATGCCTTTCTTTTCCTTTTGCTACAGTTTTCGAGCGAGCAACCACGGGGCAGATCTATTTTTTCGTACTGACAGATGCGTGCCAGCATATACAACGAGTCCGGTTAACAAGTAAGTTTCATTACTTTCGGAATTTCTTAATGGTTTCGTACATCGCTCTTATGGCTGTCCGCGTGAATAATAATCAACCACCAAATGCGAGGATTCCGGCTAATAAGTTCCGCTAATTCCGCTAACGGTTAACAACGGTGCCTCTGCTGATAACCATACATGATAATTTCTAGTTAAAAAACCAGCATACCTATCTTTTTTTTTCGAGAGAGGGGAGGGGGCGAAATTTTTTGCCTTCGTTTAAGTACGCCTATATAAAAAGTGGGCGAGACACGAAAAAGCTGATTCGGTTACAACTGTGGTGGTGGTGGTAGTAGTGATGGTGGTGGTGGTGGTCGGGGCAAAAAGTGACATTGATTTGTTTTCGATGGAATTTAGAGACGCGTCTAAAGGGCGAATATTGATTTTATGTTCGGCTGTAAAAGTGTGATTTGAATTTTGATTGCGGCCTGGGAGAGATCGCGTAACTGGATAGTGCACGCTTTGCCAGACGCACAAGGACCCTTGAAGCGACGCTTACTCGGCCGGAAAATTGAAGGAATATACGTTTTAAAGCGGCGAACTCTAAGGTCCAGTGTGATGGAGTGTGACGAGTACTTCCCTAAAAGGGAGAATGAAGTTTCTGTCACGGAAATTTCGCTTTCTGCAAAAGTAATCCTCCGATCTATCGAAATCCAGGGAAAACCGATAAGTGAGATTTAATTTGGGCGAATCTTCGTTTTCTATTTTTTTTCTACCTCTTTCTTCTTCTTTTTCTTCTTCTTATCCTCTTTATCCTCCTACTACTCGTCCGGTAAAACGCTAATCAAGTTTAAATGAAATTTTCGCGAATAATTTGAAAGGTAAAAAGCACGAGGATTCTTAATAATATTCCAATTTAGCGCAAATATCACAGTGGAATATCGTCCTCTTAGAAACGGTACTTTCGCCGAGGAAAAAAAAACTAGAAGAATTTTACTATGGAGGCGTACTCCTAGAGCCAAGGCATTTTAGCTTGATTACGATCTTCTTCTGCGCATAATTTCATAATGATACGAGGGCACGGGCTTTATCATAAAAACATGCTAATTCCAATTTTGTCGTAACCGGAGATCACTATAATTTGTGAAACCTTAAAAATAGCTATTAAAATATCATCATAGGCCGTTTCCAAGTATTACGACGCGTACTGCTCATTTTCTTTTGTCAACTCACACTCTTCATAATGGTACGCTAGACTCACAGTCCACTTTTCTACTATCCTAGTGTCGATCTCGCCTTTAAATTCCCCTCTCCCACAAGCTCGACTAGAAACACGTGCAACGTCTTGCGCGCGAAGGTATATCGGTATTTCCATTGGAAAGCAAATTTTCCAATGACTCCAAATGATCCATTAATCTAGTAGATTTATAAACGATAAAAAATGGCGCATGGTACTCACGCTTGTCCTCGTGCTACTTCATTAGAGAAGCTTACAACAGAAGAGAACTATAGTTGTCAATGTGTGTATCAGCCAGGTTATGCACACCCACTCTTGAAGGTGAAGAGAGTAGAGTTGGGGAGGGAGGGGTTGGAGGATGAGACGAAGCAGGTTGTGGCATTGTCTCTCTTTCCTGCTGCTAACGTCTCGTGGTTCCAATTAGTTCTGAACGTCGGAAGGTCCTAGTCTCTTCAAGTTCGTCGAGAGCTGTCCATCCGTTCGTCCGTGGGTTCATCCGTCCTTCCATCTTTCCATCCTTCCACCCTTCCATCCATCCGTCCGTTCGTCCGTCCATCGTAGTGCCATTTGCGAGTCCTTCCTTGCCTCTTGGCTCGTTCGTATCCCTCAGCTTCATTAAGAAACGGTAATGCGTTTTGCTTTTCTTCTTATGTTAGCTCCTCTCTCTCTCGGAAGGGAACGAGCTAGGGACTCTTTTAATAATCCCGCAGCACGCTCAGAGATTTATTATTTTCGGACTACGTTGCTGGATAAGTCCATATGGCTGACGCTCTTGCTCGTCTTTTTCTTTTTTCCTTTTTTTCTTACCTTCTTTATTTTCTCTCCCTTTACTCCCGCTATCCTCCACTCTCCCTATTCCACTTCGTCTTGTCCCAAACGCTTCCTAGCACGTGGATTCCAGACTATTCTCCTGGCGGAGCTACCGCATCTCTTAAAATGAACATTTTTTTTCTTTCAAGCCCTGTCTCTCCGATTATTCTCGTAAAAACTTTGCATCTCAAGGTGTTCCGAATAATGGAGTAATAATGCAGGAATAGGTTTTTCCATAAGGTGTTTATAGGAATACTGGGCTTAGAGAGAAAGAGATAGAGAGAGAGAGAGAGAGAGAGAACACGGTAGTTTGTTAGGAGATAAAAGATTTTCGACGAAAATTCCTCGAAAATATATTACTGGAGGATGATATGTAGGTAGAACTTCCGGACGAAGATATTGCCTTGGGAGTTGGTTGTAAAGGAAATGGAAAACAAACTGGTACAGGCTACATCTTCTGCTGTAAGAGAGCAGGGCGGTTCGATATCGGGGCAAGACTTGCTCCTCTTGTTTGGTTATAATTCTTAGAGGACGTATAGGTATAAGCATATTCCGCTCCTTTGATTTAACGAGGTGTGGTGTCGGTTATACTATAAACAGTACATCGAGGCCCCTATAAACCAAACGGGCGAGTCGGTAAATTAGGAACTCAGAGGCCACTCTCGCAAGAAGCCCCTAAAAATACAATTAACGGGTCGTTTAACGGATATACCTGCGGAGGAGGTCACTATTTTCAGGGATGGGCCATATTCCTGCAAAACGAATAAGCTGTCTTCGTAGTCTTTTACCTCACGCCACCACCCATCGTTCGGTATTTGTTGAAACGATAAAAACTAATTATGGAAAAAGCACCGATCGCGCGAGCGCGCGCGCGCGCTCGACATTACAAAGAATACTTTCGTGCGTACTTCGTCCATACCTGTGCTGCAAAACATTCGCGAAGAGAAAGCATCGAGGAAAAGGTAATTTTCCACCTTGCCTCGGTAATGTGTAATAGTGTGGAAATAATTAATGCGGTGCTAAATGTTTCTTAGAACTTGCAAAATGTCATTGAAACATGTAGGTGTGTCAGACTTTATTTTCCATAAAAGAATTCTCTATTAAAGCGGCAATAAAGTATGGCTTTGGAGGAACTCGCTAAGAGAGATACCTAACTATACCTTAAGCATTAATTACCACCTATGTAGTCGCGATTTATTGCGAGTATGACTTAACGAAAGCTTACATATTCCCGGTAGACTTTTGCTCGTAATATATATTTCACGTAACCCGAAGAATTTCTCAACAGCCTCCGAACCCCCTCGATGATACTCGCTGAAACCATTAAAGGTGAACCACCCCCGCGCAAACTCTTTCGACCCTCTTCGCAATTTGGCGCTTCGATTGACATTTTACCGCGAAACAATCGAGTTTTCGAAGATGCTCGCAAAACGATTGTGGGACAATCAGCGATGTCACTGATTTCGTAGAAAATCAGGGTGGAGCGTAATTTTTCATCGATACGAGCCATGGGATATTTTTGAAAGTAATCCGGAACGGAATCTTTATCTATATGCATACTAATTTATATGTCTCGCATAGCTTAAATGGTAGAACCGTTGTGTGCGTGCGTGCGTGCGTGCGTGTGAGGAGCCGGCAGTAGATGCAACAATTCACGATAAATCATTTCAAGGATCTTTAGCTTAATGAGTTTTTAGTGGCGGGTTTCAGCAGTCGTGATTCATTTTGTTTTTTAATCAATTCATTAACGCCGCGCACCTTTTCGTTCTGCCTGCTACTACACTCGGACCCGTTTCAATATTCGATCAGTCTGTGTTTTCAGCAAAGCGCGCCAATGAAAATCATTTCGTTCGCTATAATTTTCAATTGCTTCCAGACACTGTCATTGTTCGCACGAAAAGCATTATTCAATTGGCAAAAGCGATAATAACCGAATCACTGAAAAATCCTGCGCTGTTCTTTGCAGAGGTGGCGAGGGAGGATATCAGCGATCGTCGAGCTTCAGCCGCTTTAACGATAGCGGAAGAGAAAAGTAAGGAAGTAGAGGAGGAGGCCGAGGAAAGAAACCGAAGGTGTCGGAGTTTCGGCCCTGCGGGATACGACCCCCGTGGAGAACACACGACTCCCGTAAGAGCCTCCGTTTGAAAATCGCACCTCTCTTTCTCTCTCTGAGTGTTGAAACCCTCCTGTCCAACATTCTTCACCCTCCCCGCAGAGAAATCGCTAAAAAATGAACCTTAAACTCGGCCGACAGCTCGAGACCACTCTTGTCATAACAAATCTATTCCTACGTTCCTCGCCGCAGACTTCCGTTCGGGCGAAACCCTCTGACGTTTCTTCGCGATTCCTCACGAGGGGTGAGACCGAGAAAATTGCAATTCGCAGCAGCCTAGCACGGCCTAGCTGTGGAACGCGAAAGAATCGGTTTAGAATCGGTGATTTAGTTTGCTGGAGAGAAGGTCGGTAACGATGGGATGGAGGGGGAAGTAGTTAGTCAGGGTGGGGTAGCCAGAGGAAGATTAGGTGCATCTTGTGGAACATGGCAAAGGCGCGAACGCGTCGAAAGACGGATCTATTAAGGATCTGGCTTGTGGCTACGGTACGGGCTTAGCCCTGTAATTAACCGGTAGCTCTTTTACTCGCGAGAGTAACTTCAGCCGTTTAACGGTCTGCTTTTATTGGGCGCTTATTGGTTATTTTTGGGCTGGCGCGCAGCCCTCGGGCACTCGCCACTCGCCCGAGGGCTACGCCATTCCTGAATCCGGAAACCGGAAGAGATCACCGGTCTGTCCGATCAGAACGTGCATTCGTCACGGAACCACTTGTTTTCGACCACAAGCCCTTCCTCGTTCTACTAAACGGTCACGTTACAACCGAAATCTTCCGCCACCGTGCTTCTCTCTTCCTTTTGCCGTTTTACACGATCGCTGTCCCATCCTGAAAATCGTCCTTCGCCCTTCCCTAATTATCGTCGATTCAATTTATCGCAGCTACTAATGCAAAGAGCGTGCGTTGTTTCTCTACTATTTCACGATGATTACTGCTCGTTTTATCGGGGAAAAAAATTTAACAACAATTTACATTGTGCTTTCAAACAAATCTAACCAAGCTCGAATTAATTTTCTAGGTTCGATATATTATTAATCTACGCAAATGTTATATATTATGATAATTATAAAATGGAAAATACAGAACGCGCAGAGCCTTATTTCCAATTGAGCGAACCAAGTAGAGTCGAATTTAATAATTTTGTAAATAATACAGGCAGGATGGGAATTGCGGATAAAGAATACAATTGTAATTAGAATAATAATGATAACAATAATAATTGTTATTAATACATCATAGAATTTGTAATCGAAAATTTTGTAATGCAATACATATTGATAATCATAATTTGGTGGAACGATGGTTATACAGTTTAATGAATATTAGCCGCAATTTGTCAATTTTATTGCTATCCTACAGAAATCCACGCTGTTTCTATAGGCACAGAGCAGATTCGCGTATTCTCCAAATACCGCGTCGATCGAGTTTCGGTAAATTTTCAAATTCTTCCTATTCTCTGCCACACTCTCGTATTTGATTTTGCGAGATTTTCTCTGGCTGCTGTGTGCGAACAAGGTCTCTAGACGTAACAAAAGTTTGGAGGATCATAGAGTATCATGATGTTAGCTTCGCACGTGTCCAGCGAGCGCCGTCTGTTTACTGTTTAAGTGTAGGACACTCGAAGGTCCATTGTTTATTAGGTTGCACGGTGTTCAGCGAGGACTATACGACCGGTCGAAGCCCTCTCATTTTCTCGAGTGCGCGTACATAAATGCACGTGGCCATCGATTCGAAGGCTACAAGTGGTTTTAACCACGCAGCACCTCTCTCATCGAAAAAGAGAGCTGCCTTTTGATTAATTAATCGACTAATGTTCTCCTAGAATGGCATTATTTAGTCCCGCCGGTTGCCATGGATCTCCCATTGTAGCGGGAGAAATAAGACACTGCGTAACACAATGGAAGCCGATATTTCATATGATAATTGAACTTGAATAATACATTTATATTAAATAAACGCGGCAAGTGTAACAAGTGTAAAGTAGTCTGTTTAATCAGGAAAAAGCATAATGTGAATCGTTATCCGATTCATTGAATAAGTTTAAATTCAGTTGTTTATATATTATATCTCTCTCGTTCGACTGGATCGAATAATTGTTAAAAATCTTGTGGGAAACCAATTTTTCAATAAAGTGCCCGCGTCATAAACAATTACACCTGACTCTCCTCCATTTTAAAATCAATCGTTTCAAGTGCTCTTAGACCCTATGGAAAATTTGTGCAGTGTTCTATTCTCGAGTTGTACGTGCGCGTGCACACACACACACGCGCGCGCGCGCGCGCGGATACACGCTTAACAGTCGTTGCGCAATCTACTCAAATTTAATGAGTGCGTTAAACAATATGATTTGCCTAAATGGATAATGGGCGCAGCGAAACGGTCTGAAACCCGATGAATGTAATAAGCGTAATACGCCTCTTGAAATTTCATCGATGCAACGAAAGAATTAGAATAGAGTTACTCGGGCTTGTGCGCGCGTGCGCGAAAGATTTAACGAGATACATTTGTAAGAAACGGAGTCTACATCGTACTTGGGAATTTATCGCTTTAACGATGCTATGAATATAAATTCGGTTTGACTTTAGTCTCCCACAGCGTGTGTATATTACATATTTGCGTAGAAAGTGAAATAGATAGACGGCAAATGTTCGAGGGGGTTGAAATAACTGAAACTTGAAGGCGAGAGCCAATAAGAGAGTCGCGTACACCGTAAACGGGATCAAACTACTGCTTTGCCTTCGATGGCTACGGCTGAGGGGGTTAAGATTATACGTAATTAACGCTATAACCACAGGTCTGCGCCAAATTAGATTATTTTTTCAGCCAACATTTCAATCAAGTCGTCAACGTCCCCTTGAGCGATATCGAAAGATTCGACCCTGCAATTACACTGTTAATTAAATCAAGATCGCTGCTGCACCGGGTACTCCTTCGACCCATCATCTATTACCCCATAGGAAACGCTCGTTAAATCGCGATCGTCGTCTCGTGGAAATCCCCTCTCAATTTCAGAGTGAGATTTTTTACCCTCCTCCAGTTCCGTCCCCTCGACTTCCGGCGGGACCTCCTCGTTTTCAGTTTCGGCTGGAAACGCTAAATTCAGCGGCTAGTCGTTTTCACGCCGGGGCGCGGGGAGCATCTGCGAGTTTCCGTTGTCTGTAGCGAAACGTTAAGAGAAAATTGCGTAACAGTTGGTAGCATCGACCGAACGAGTGCGCAGCAACCATAAAAACAACTGGAAACTCGGCCGTTCGCAGACCATTCGAGAAGCTGTCAAATATATGCTATCACCCCCTCTTGCGAGTGGGGCGAGCGTCGAACGTCGAACGTCGAACTTCGAACGTCCCCTACGCCCTAAGGTGCGTGCCGCTTCCGGCACTCGTTGACCCCATAGTTTCTTTTTTGGAAAAGCCTTCCGGCGACGGCGCTCCTGCCCCCGAAGCTACTCGAGGAAGCAAACACGGTGCTTAATTATTTTCGACAGGCCGCGATTCGAGCTAGAGAGTCCAAACGGACAGCCGGGGGAGGGGAGGCTTTTTAGCTGGTGCCACGTGGCGGCGCGTGGCCGCAGTGTAAAAAGGAAACAAACCCACGCGCGCCCGCTACTTACTGTTACCGATATCTGCCTGCCCCGCAAAACTCGACCTGCATCCTCGAAGACTCGTCCTTTTCACCAGGAGGTCCCAACCTTCCACCAGCCACGCTCGCCGCTGCGCGATTTATGCCCCGGCCACTTCGAACTGGGCCCTGAAACACCTCTCGCCCTTCTGAAAAAGCCTCTTGTCATTTTCCTCTCGATTCTATACACGCGTCTCGTCAACTAACGCATTGCTTAAAATTCATTCTCGCGCTCTGTCCGTGGTCATCTCCTCCTACCACTCCTCCCCACTATGAAATTATTTAAAGCTTCGAATAAAATCCAGAATACTTCCAGTTGAGAAATGCTAAAATTTCATTCGCGCGCGCGCTTTTATACGTCTGTGTGTGTGTGTGCACATACTTGCGAGGGATGAATTTTTAACGCTCGAAAAGATTTACGAATTCAGTAAACATCACGGGGATTGAGCTATTTGCTCTTTTGGGAGAGGAAATAAATAAATTATGATTTTATATATTATTTGTTCAAATATATTCATCAAATGTAAATTCAATTATACATTTGGAGAAAAAAAAGGCACTTGTAAAATGATATATCCCATATATTGAGGTAGAGCAATATATGTCGAAAAATCGGGAATGATTTATTCCAGAAAATATTTAATAACGTGTGTATTTCATCAAATTTTTTGATTTTGTTGCGAAGCGTTTAAACTGTTTTATTTTTAAATCAATTTCTACACTTATACATGCCTCTACGCGTGTGCGTAAGTGTGCTCGTGGTGTACAAGTAGTAAATAATTTGGAGCTATACGATATCGAAAGAATGAGAATATCCATTGTGATAGACATTCTCTCCAGTGTTTTAATATATATCATACATTCGAGTCAGTGATTTCGCGTGACGTAAGTGAAGTTCAATTGGTGAAGCATTGACAGAAGACAGTTTTCGCGATCTTTCCCAGAGACATCGGGCAATCCAGGAGGCCCGCAACACCCGTGAGTAAGTTTTCTTCTTTTTCTTTATTTGTTTTTTTTTTCTCGATTTAAATGAACTTTTCCTTGTTGCGCGATAGTGCACATGGATAGCCGATAGGGATTAACCCTAGGGACGGATCCTTCCTCCCTCTGCGCACTTAAATTTTCGCGATCTCTGCCTTTCTCGAAATATTAGCAATTCAATATCCTCGAGAGAAGGCAGAGAGCCCCGCCGTTGGCACTAACCTGCGATGGAAATCGAAACAATATGTCTTGCCGGCAATTTTTCCGAACGAACCGGCTACAGCGAGAGACGCATATTCGCCAGTGGGAGTAATTAAAGGCCATCGTGTCTTGTCACGGCACGCGGTCTCGCTCCTTGCGATGACACGCGAAACTTCGTTAACGTTCCGCCGCAAGCCCAACAAATAAAGATCGTTAAGAACACCCGGAAATGAAAGCTTTTGATATTTACGGCACCGGTTAAGCCGTTAGAGGCCTCTAAGGAAGCCATGCAGGGCCGTAGCAAATCTTAGGGAAATGGTTCGTGCGCCGATGTTCTCCTTAATGAAGTGGATGAAGAATGAGATAATGCAAAACTATCTGTGCCGTATCCCCTTACAAATGCTTCCAAGAAAACAGTACTGCCACGCATTGAAATTGCCATTTGACTTTTTCTATAACACACATTCATTTCCATTTCAAGTTTATCCTCGAGGAGCGCCCTTGCCTCCTTTTGGTTTGCAAAAATTTCGCGCTTACAACCCAGCAAGTTCCCCTTTAAAATTGAAATAGGGTTAAATTCGCTCGATTACTCGTTTCGCGCACGATTCGCGGATCACGCTACTCCGATCATCGTTCTCTCTCTCTTTCTCTCTCTATATATATATATTTTATTTTTTATACCGCATCTCAGGGTGTCTCTACCGCGGTTTCTGTGTGGAAGAACTTTGGAATCGAGAAAAAGGGCTTCCGAGTCACGTGTGGTAGTAGGGTAACTCCTCGAATGTATCGAACGTTCCCGTCGTGGGTTGCAGCAACGGTGATCGATGCCCAGAGGGTCCCACCGTATGCGAAGGGAGGGGGCGGACCGATAACGGAAGGATCTCGTAGTACACGCTACCCTAACCGGTAATGGGACCCTTACGCTCGCTTTTTCGCTACCCTTTCACAGAGATCGGATCAGTTAAAATTTCAGCCTGGTTTTTGCTAAATTTGATCGCAAAATGTCTATTTTTGCCCAGCTCAAAGCACGGATAAACACATATATCGAAACTATTGTTTCTCCCTCGTTTCTCTCCGATAAATCGATTAGAATAAAAAAGAAAAAAAGTTAAAAAAAAAAATAGAAATTCCACCGACAAATTTGGTGGTCGTAGAAGTTTTTATTTCCGCGCATAAATGCTCGCTTCTCTTTGGGGCTCGATAACTGTTTACTTACGAGTGGCCATAATACGCGGGTAATACCGAGTATTTTTTGGGGAATTCACGGAAGTTTACGAGCCATTAGGGCGAAAGAAAGGGTGGAGTAAAAAAGCGGGCGCGGAAGACCGGCCACAGATGAGCGCGGTAAAAAAGAGGAATGGAAAATTCGACAGAGGGCAGGTTTCGGCAGTGGTGGGGGAGGGGTTGCCGGCGGCTAGGGGGTAGTTTGCGCACCATGTATCACGCGAAAACGATAATGCTCTCGCTGCCCCCGATCGCGGGGGGAGCGTTTCCCGAGTATTTCTGACGCAGTTAACAATAAGTACAGAGTCCGAACTATTTGAAATGTTTATCCCGCAGCGAAATGTAATCACGGCGCGTGGGATTTGGGACAGCTGCGCGCGTGCTGAGGACAATTAACATGAATTATGGTAAATGCATGCTTGTGGTTTGAGCCGCGGAGAGCAAACGTACGGTCTCTCCTCCGCTCTTCTCTCTGCTAGCGAAGCAGGAGTATCACACCAGGAACGAACGAACGAACGAACGAACGAACGAACGAACGGAGGAAAGAATGGACGGACGGACGATGCCAGCGCAAATCCCGAGCGCCCGCGGCGCGAATATCTCGCAGCGAACATTTTTGCGCACGACCGGCCGCAGGTGTTTCTACTCCTCTAACGGCCAGCCGGCAAACTCTCCCGCCCCATGCTTAATCGAGATTGCAACGACGGCTACGAGAGAACTCGTCCTCCACAGACGATAACCGATCCTGAAAGCTCGCTGCTTCGGCCAAATTAGCGCACTAGCATAATCCCTTATCTCGTTCCGCCATCTAATTCTTTCCCCCGATGTGCAAATTCCACCTCACCGTTTCAGATAAGACTCCCACACTAGTTGGACCGTTTCTTTTTCCACTACCTTCCCTCTTCCTCCCCGCCCTCGGATCTGCTCGTTTGCTTATTTAATTGTCCCTTTATTCGTCGTTTCTTTTTTAACGATGCGCGATCAAGGTAATCCCGGGGATTCCTCGTTTATTGTACAAACGTGATTTTGATAATCATCCGGCTATGTAGTGGAGTCGATTGAAAAAATTGTGTTTTACGTGGAGAGAATGGTGGTGGGGGTTGCTATGCTCTTTTTTTTTTTTTTTTTTAGTTCGCGGACAAATTTCGATTTGATGTAAAATAAACGAAGTGGAAGTCTCTCGTTTGAAACAGGAAAAAAAACAAAAAAAAAAGAAAAATAGGGAAAGGGAAATTTGGGATCATTCGATAAGAGTCATTTGTATCGAAAACGCAGAGTTTTTATTGTTTAATGTGCAGATTAAGGTGGTTGGGTTATTAATTAATTAAGCAGCAGCCCATAGCTTCTTGGAGAGATTGAGTTTTCTCCAGGGTCTTCCGATGAATTATTTTATCGTATAAAACGTTCGAAAATACTGTGCATATCCTTGTCTCAAGGGTGGGTCGAGACTTGGATACGGAGCTGATTGCTCCGGGCTGATAGATGTTGGCTAATTATGTGGCCGAGAAGTCCTGGCTGCGGCTGGTCAGGAAGAGCAACCTTTCCTTACATCCCCCGCCTTCTCACCCCCGTGCTCCTGTCCTGCGGGACGACCACCCACTCATTGACAATGAAATTTCCAGCTGTACCTTCGGCGTCCTCATTATTCCCCCGGTTTCTTCGTCATCTCGACACCCGGGGAAAACCAACGGATCAATCCCCCCGACCTCGTGAAATTTTTCCGGAATTTCTCGCTTTATTTAAAAGATAAACGTAAGGCGAGGGTTGACTTTTTATCAATTGTTCGGCTTCAACCCCCGAAAGATCCCCGCTTGATCCTATTAACCCTTTTTTTATTTTTCAATCAAATCCAAGATAATACTTTGCCTCTTGTAGCTTTACAGTCGAGAAACTTCTAGCGGGAAATCGTGATCGGGTAACGTGAAAAAATTCCTTCGCAGCGACGAAACTGTGTGCGAGTCCATCCTGGCTGCTGCTGCTGCTGCTACCTCTACCCTGTACGTGCGTGTGCGAAATTTCAATATGATTCGCAATTAAAATTAAATGAAAAATCGTAGGTGGACGCACACACGTTAATTTAAATTTGAATTCACACCAAATTTAAATGCACACACGCTGGATATTCGAAGCATTTCGCAGTCATTAACAGCTGCGGTAATATTTACGTCGCGTGTAAATTTCAGATGCATTTATTCATGCCATATTCATTTTATAACGAATTCAAGGTGATTATATATTTCATTTGCTAAATAATTACACACACTGCACTGCCACCTATTAATGCTCCGACAGAAATTGCTTGCACGCGGACAATCCGTTTCATCTGGCGGCGTGATCGTTAAAAAGTTGGACAAATCAATTTTCCTGATGATGACTTCCACTTTCGAAAACAAAGGCTATTGGATTTCTCACGTGTCCGCGCTCGCTCGCATAACGAATATCCCTTTCGCCCTTTTCACCAAGTCCCTCGCCGAGGTGGACTAATGGCGAAATAATATCGATACCACGAGTGAAACACTCGTTACGGCTAATGCAAAAATCGTTATTGCATTTCTATATGAAATTAGCAAAAAATCGCCTTGAGGAATTTCCGTGCAGACCGCTGGGTGCCGGAGTTTCGGCTCATTATCATTTATCCCCTCGGAGCGAAGCAAATCCTCTTTACGAATTCCTCGAGGTCCTTGGACACAGGCGGAGAGGGTGCTGCACGAGGTGGTGGGAGGTGGGGGAGGTGGTACCGCGGAGAAGGCATACTGGCGCCGCAATCACGATTCTCGAAAGTCTCGAAGAAGCTGGAGGAGGCGTTCGTTGTTTCTTTCGTTCTTTCCTCCCTTCCACGTTGCCTCTTCCATCCGTCCGTCCACTCGTCCGTCCGTCCGTCCGACCGTTCGCCGTCCGTTCGCCGTCCTTAGTCTTTCGTTCTTTCGTCCGCTCATTCGGTGGTACTGGCCCTGTAATTGGGCCCAAACTCTTAGCTGCGCTCGGCCGGCCAAAGATTATACACCCGCATGTCCCGAGGGCCCAGCGCCAAACGCTCTTGTGTGATATATTATGCTGCAGATACCTGTATCTGATTCACGAGGTGAAGCGGCGTAAACGGAGTAACTTTTTCTTCGATCGGGCCCAACTACGACGCTCGACGCAGCAGTCGCCGTTAGAAGTCCCGTCGTAAACGCTTAAATCCTCCCTCGCTCCTGTCATTTTCTCTGGAACTGATCACCCCTCCCCCATACCAGGATTCCTCCAGCCTCCCCCGATAAAAACCCTACTGATTTTTTCCTCGCTCGAAAAATTTCACCGAATCGCCGGCGGAAAGTTTCCTGCCCTTTTCTCGGTCTCGGGGGTGTCTCGCGTTTCCCGTGAATAGAATAGAGGGAGGGGGAGGGGGAGCGAAGCGAAAGGGTAGTAGTAGCGCTTTCAGGGTGTTCCAAGAAGACGGTGCTCGCCCTGTGTGGAGTTTGTCGAAATCTCGCAGCTGCTCGAGGTGTTTCCCGGTCTCTCTCCGAGGGAAGGGGGTGGTTTAGGGTGGTCTCCGATCGAGACGTGTAATTCCGTTGATTCGTCGAACAGCAGGAACGATTCGTGACACCCGACATCTGCGTGGTCTCCAATTACCTGCTTCGGCTTCTTTGCATGGCCCAAGGAACGCGCGAGAATTCGCTTTGTTCGCTGCGCCCGGGACTTGCGCGACGCCATGTCGCAAACGGTCGAAAGTGGACGGAGGTGGGTCGTCCACGCGATCTCGCGAGTTTCGCGGGGGTGTCCACCATCCCGGGCATGAGTCCCCACGGTGTTTCGAGGGAACCGCGCGTGGTCACCACTGGCCCTCTAGGATCGATTCGCGCCTCAGTGGCGGTGTCGTGTCGTTTCCTCCCTCACCTTGCGCTCCCGTGGCCTCAACCAACGCGATCTCAACGGTAACGAGCAGGTGAAACCTTTCCCACTGGGAAAGAGAAAAACGCTGGAGGTACGGCATATAATTGCAGAGAGGAGAATAAATGAAATTGCCCTTTGCTTTAAAAACTCGCCTCACGGTTAAACTCCGCCCGGCCGTAGGATCCAACGCGCAGAAGGAGCTCGTCCCTCTCTCGTCCTTCCACTCGACGCGCGAATCTCAAATTTCCACCCCCACCAACCTCCTCCGGACCATCCGCGAGACGACTCGCCCATAAGTTTCGTCCTGGAAGACGAACGCTTTCGGTCCTCCAGGAATATTCGCGAGAATCTTCGAACGTTCGCGAAGAATCGACGAATTCGCGTTGAAGCGACCACTCGTCTCTCGCTGGTTTCCAGCTGTTTCCAACTGTTTCCAGTGAAGCTCGATATCGCGCCAGGTCACGTGATCGATGGAAATCGCCATTTGCAATCCACCACGGAGGAGTGGAACCATCGTTCGTTCGCACACGAGCAAACCAGGGCACGCATTGACACCAGTGACGTTGCAGTTCTCTATAATTAGATAATACGGCAGACACGAAATAGCCGGGTTTCCCTTTAGGGATAGAAGGGAGGAAGGGACATTTCAGGTGCGCGAACACACGCGCGTTCGCCGTTGTTGCCGCTGTAGTACCAGAACGGGGTCCGAACTCCGTTAGGTGGCGATGATGATGATGACGATGATAGCGGTGGTGGTGGTGGTGGTACCCCATGCGTACCCAAGAGTGTCACCCCTCGCAATTTCACCCGGAAATTTAATCTGGAAATTTAACGGATCCTTCGAAGACGCTTGATGGTTCGTCAAGCATCTCCCGTCAAGTTGGAATCATCGAGTTGCTCCCGGTGAGCCCCACTTTGTCCGGATCCCCTGGCGGAGATCGCGTCTTTCATTACCGGGACGTTAGCCATGGATCGGGGTGGTATAAACGTACAGTAAGGAACGGCCAGTGCGAGCGAGCAACGAGCAGAAACGTCCACTCGCTGCTGGACTCGACAGCGGTCATGAAAAAAAAAATCGCGGTGAGCCTTCACTCGCGCACTCCTTGATGTAGCCACGCCCGTGGCGGATTCCTCATACGTAACTCGTGCGGTGGCTCGACCTACCAAACCCCGTTCTCCTTCTCCTACGCCGTGCAGTCTAAGATTACCGACGCGATGCTTTTATTGCAATTGAATCTCCCCACCCGGTCAACTTACTCCCTACACCCCCTTCCTTTCCCCTGCCTCTTTCCCTTTCCCTTCCTTCGACCCCCTCTAGGCCTCAGCAATCGCCTCTAGCTGCATCATCCAAGAGCTCTGCACCTTGCTTATCTTCTCTTCTCTTATTTTCTTTTCTCCTCTCCTCTTCACTTCCCTTTTTTCTCTTCTGTCTTTTACTATACCGCTCTCCACCCTCTGTGCTACTTCTTTTTCTTCGCGTCTCCCCCTTTACCGAATTTACAACTTTCTCACTTCTTTTTGCGCTTTGAACATCTCGGTGTCATCCAAGCTGTTTATGTCTAGTCTCTCTCTCTCTCTCTCTCCCTTTCTCTTTATTTCGCGGTGTCTCTCGGCTTTTGCCATCCCCGCACAAAGTATTGCATCCGTCTTTTTTACTTTTGTCGTTCCGGTTAGCCATGCCTTTATATTACGAGTTTCGTTCTCGGTTCCTCCTTCCCCTGTTCTCTTCTCTTCTTCTCTCTGCTCTCATCTCCTCTTCTCTCTTCTCTTCTCTCCTCTTCTCTCCGTTCCTCTCGACTGTAACTCATTGCTCGGCGCGCGCGGCCCGCGGCTCATTAAAGCGATGCCTCCTTGATTCCCTAATTACAAGATGGCGGCCGCGCCTACATGGCGTCTAAGAATCCGCACCCTAAGAAGACTCACGATTGGACACTCCCTGGATTTCTCTCTTCGCCTTCTTCATTTCATTCTTCCTTCTCGCTTCTTTTTCCGCCCAAGCTCTGAACAGTCGCTCGACAATGTTACGCGCTCTTCTTGTTTCTCCTGCTTTTTCGTTCGCCTCTCCATTCGCTTGCTCTCTCTTTCCATCTCTATGGGATAGATAAACTTCGACGAGACGCAAGCTTTCGGCGTTTCGCTCTGTACGGAAGCATCGACTATTAATTAAAGTAGGAAATTTCGAAAATAATAGCGTGAAATCGATTTTAAGTGCTATCCTTGCCTCCTCGACATTTGAACTCTCGCCTATTATCCAGTGAAAGTATGCAATCGAGCGAGTACCTCGAGATTCGCTTCTCTCGTACTGTTATTTCGAAGAAATTTACAGCGGAAGAGCTTGCTAATCCGTCACGATTTGGTTGCACGTGAACTAATTTCCCATCATTATTCCTCCTAGTGATAGTTGCAAGTTAAACCTAATGGCTATACTTAAGTCTCCCAACTGTTTATTTTACGAGGATTACCGCGCAAACTATTCTATTTATTTAGTCCTTGCGGTACACCGCGATTTGATCGATGCATTTCCCTACTCCTGGCGGAATCTTCGCTTATGCAACCCACTCGCAACGCGCCAATCGCGCCGCGTGTCTTTTCATTGAAATTATGCGCGAAGCTCATCTCGTTCGATGCTTGGAATTGAATACTTTCCGCGGCGAATACTTTCTATTCCAGTCGCGCGCGTGTTTCCCATGGTTGGCGAGTAATATCGCGTTGTCCATTAGAGTATACGCGTATCATAAATATACGTAAGAACCGAATTAGAATAGTCGATTTGCTTTCGCGCGAGGAACGAGGGGAGAGCGTAGCGTACGACGATGCCTCGTGGCATTATGAATATTCGCCGAGAGTGTGGAAGAGGACCAAGTTAGCCACGCATACATATGCATGAGGATACACTTGACAGATTTTCTATCGAATTTCGAGTGTACCGTTCTTACGTGAAATTCGACAATTTCAGCTTGCGCGTCTAACTCTTGCAAACTGAAATTAGGACTTTCCCCGCTGCGTATGGATAGTGCCGAGTCTGCGCTAGGAATCGCGTAAATTACCGATTTCAGTGGACTCCGCTTATTTGAAACGTCGGAGGATGGGTGGTGGTGGTGCATCTCGATTTACTCGAAGAAGCAAATTCCAAGAAAACCTCCGCAAAACGAGGGGAGAGTCGCGTACCGTAGTGTCCGAGCACGTACTTGCGCTGGGATAACTTTTTCACGGGAGGGGGGGAGGAGGACTCGGATGGTCGAAAAAGGGTATCCCACATGTTCCGGGTATTGTTCCTCAATGGATTCGCCCGAAGGGTGCGGGCTTCTTCAGGTTGCTGGAGTCCTACCGCGCGGCCCACGCCGACTGCCGCTCATCGACATCCCGACAGCCCCAGGACTCGAATCCACAGAGTTGCTCTTCGCGATCCTCTTCCTCCGTCTCTCGTAACTAATAGTTGCCGCTCCTCTCTCCGTCTCCCCCAGCCTCTACTTTAACACCCCCCTCTCCCACTTTCTCGTGGCCATCACCCTCCTCGATACCGGGACCGGGACCGGGACCGGTACCAGCACCCGCACCAGCATCAACGCCAACACCAACGACAGCAACAAGAACAACAACAACAACTACGTTACACCTCTCGAGAAGATCCGCGATCCGGTGTTGCTCCCTCCCTTCTTTCGATTTGCATGGCGTGGGTGTGCGTGCCTTCACTTTGGCTGGTAATCGTATGTAAATCGTATAGGAGATCTCTCCTGTCCTGGTCGCGCGACCGCTTCGCGTCGGATGAAAGAGGTCGAGCGGAATCTGCGGGGAGATGGACCGTGCAGCTTCTTACCCCGCGGCCAATTCGGAGGATAGCCGCGTGCGTTGCTCATAAACAAATTATCCGGACTCAAGGGTCGAAGGTCTATTGAACCGAAGCGATCCGTTCTCCGTTCTCATTTACATAGTTAGCCCTGAAGCTGCAGATGCCCCACACCCTTCTTGCTTCTCCTGGCCTGCCAGGATCTGCCTGCCTGCCTGCCTACCCCTCTCTCCCCCTTCATCAGCATCCTTACTAGTTCGCTCTTGAAGAAACTCGCAGCATCATCCTCCACTTCGAGTACTGACCACCCTGATGCTGCTGTTTTCTCAATGCTGCTCCTGCTTCTGATGGTGGTAATGGTGGTGGTTGTGGTGGTGGTGGTGATGGTGGTGGTGGCGGCGACGGTGGTTGTGGTGGTTTACACGCTTTTTCTCGTATTCCACGTATTCCAGACTGTAACCACCCCTCTGCTATTTCTACTCTGATGAAAGTGTACCGGCATACCAACACGCAAGCTCCTACTTTTCGTCTCATTCGGCCTCGAGAAAAAGCTAATTTTACCCTCTTGTCATGGTAATCTCTTATGCGCGTGTAATTTGTGATTCGAAAACTAAGTTTGCGTACAACTGCGAAGATCCGAATATTCCATCGTGATACAAGGCCGCGTTTCCCAATATTGCCCCTACTCTCTCTCTCTCTCTCTCTCTCTCTTAGCCCTTCATTGTTCTTTGTTCGGTTTCATTTCGTTTCGTTCCTTTTGAGAATGTTCCTTAGCTCGATACATTTTATGAGTCTTTGCGTTACTCCACGTGCATCCTCCAATTAGGCTCGAAGATCTTCGTGACAATGATAGGGATTTCAGCGATTGACTGAGAAAGCACTTTACGGCGCACGCAAAATTCTTGTATAGAATTTAGCCTCGCGGCGTTTTACATGGATTTTGCGCAACTCCAAAAGCAGCGGCAGATGAGCCTGCTCGAAATATCTGTAATACGCGTTTCGCGTAGCTATGCTGTAAGCGAGTGAGCGAGCGAGCGAGTCAGTAACTATCATTAAGGCATCGATTCGTTCGAGAAGTTCTAACTCGCGCTCCGCGAGATTTTTCATGACATAACGGAGAATCGAGAACCGGAAGAGATCCATTTCATTGACGGAGCACCTTGATACGTGACGAGCCTGTAATTCCCATTGATCGAAACGAAACGTCACGGCCTGCAATCTCGTGGTAGCTCGCGAACGCATTAAACTCCTCGTAAATCTCACTGTATCGAATTTCCTACTTTGCATCGAAAAAGCAAAGGTGCGAGTACCTCGTCGAGTGACGTGCTTCCGAAGAACATCCCTGTGCCCTCCTCCCCCCCCTCGGTTCTCTGTGGCTAGACGATAACGATTGGACTACGATCGATGATTATTCATAAATTAATAGGATTTTATTAAAGCTCTAATTATAGTTTGATTCTTTGTGCGCGTGCGGCTCCACGCGAGTATCGTTATCGGTATTAATTAATAGAGTCTTTTCAGCACTTGGTGAAAGCAGCAACCGCGCACAACGAGTATAGTTTAAATTAAAATTTCATATGCCTCGCAGAGTATAGAATGCAGCAAAAAGCAAAGTGTGGCGAATCAACGGTGAAATTTACATAGACCAATAGCGATAATGATAATTTCAGGAATCGCGCGAGCGCGCGCGCGCGCCAGCCCGCCTGCCCGCGTGGGCGTGCGAGGATTCTTAAATCATTATGCAAATAACGCGTAAGGACAAATGACGTCGGCGCGTGGTTACCGGGGAAGGAGCGAGGACAGTCGCTCGCGTTAATTAGCTAACTGTTGGCTGGCTAAAAATTTTATATTGCCGTCCGGCGAGAGAAAAAGGCGATGAATCATCGGGGCAATAAATGAGCTGCGGGCGAGGCGTATAATAAAATAGCGTAAGCAACTCTATCTCGCGTAGTTCATTAAAGTGAGAGAACGCGGAGCAGATTCGTGCGGGCTGTCCGGACTATCGGCTTTGGCGTGGCTCTAGTTAGAAGGGTTAGGGGGAGAGGGAGGCAAGGAGAGCGAGGAGAGAAGAATCGCTAAGAGAAAGAGGAACCCTTTGGGGGTTAAGGGGGTTTAAATCGTGCAGACTACGTCAGCCTACGGGAAGAGATGGAAAGGGGGGAAGGGGCGAGAGGGAGGGGGAGGAGGAGGAGGAGGAACACCTAGCTAGGCGATACTCATTACGAGACGAACGAGCACCGACGCGCGGCTGCGTCCATGTCTCGTTTTGTCGGCTCTGGTACCCCGCGTACAGCGGCCGCGTAATCATAGTGCCCCCCAGCGGTGAACAGGCCCCGGCCTCCGCCCCCGCCCCCGAGAGGGGGTACCCGGGGAGATCTAGCGAGAGGGAACTCTGCGAGTTGGGAGAGAGAGGGAGGCTTTTTTTTCACGAGCTCGAGGGTGAATCGGGTGGCGCGGAGTACCGGCAGGATCTGGGGGAGGGGGAGGGGGTGAGATAGGGGCGGAAGGGCGGCTGAGGTAGAGGGAGAAGGGCAGAGGTCTCATTGCAGACTGGCAGGTTGCATCTCGGAGCACAAGAATCGCTTCCCCGAGGGGCAATCCGCTTCCGCGCGCTTGCCCGCTTGCGCGGGGAGGGAGATCTCGGTCCGTTTCAGGGCCGGGTGGGGACCCCCTTATTGTTGACTCGGGCCCCGAGCTGACTTGGTCGAATCCGCGACCGTGAGCAGCGTGGGTGGGGTGGGGTGGGGTGGGCGAGAGGGGGAGAGAGATACGTCTCGGGAGCGGTGGCGAGTCGAGGGGGGCCGGTATGGGCCAGTGCAATGCTGGGGGAGGGGTACTCTGGGTCCCGAGGCTCGCGGGTAGGGGGATAAGAGTGGAAGTCCCCTCTTCGTGCCGCCCCCGCCCCCGCTGCCCTCGCCCTCGCCGCCCTCGCCGCGTGATTGCTCCCCTAGGGCAGGCATCGCGTGTCAGGCCCCTCTTACGCACCACCCTTCGGCCGCGCTTCGTCGGGCCCTTGACGCCGACCCCTTCCAGTTCCCCTTCCCCTTCCCCTTTCTCTTCTTTTCTTTCTCCCCCCTTCTGGACCATCGTGCATGCCGACAGTGTTTCGTGTCCTTTCTCTCTCCGTCCGTCCCTCAAACTCTTTTACCGCACGGACCCCACAGTCCACGACCGACTATGACGAGGTGGACGGTAATTCTTTCCTCTCTTTTTTCTTTCTTTTATCTCTTCCCCTCTCTTCTCTTCTCCTTTTCATTCCCTTTTCTTCCACGTTGCGCTTCTCCGAAACCACCAGCTTTTTTGCATACTGAGATGCGGTAATTGTGCGGCAAATGCGACCAGGCCCAATTTCAGGCTCGCGTGCTCTCCACCTTAGGTGTTGAACACCTCTCCTCTTCCAAATTCTTATTTCGTGATAGATGCGACAATCTTCTGAGTGACATTTTACACTCTTACCACGATCCCCGTTGATCCAATTGAATAAAACTGCTTTTCTTCGTCTTCGTCTTCGTCTTCTTCTTCTTCTCCTCCTCCTCTTCATCCTCCTTATTCTTGGTTTCCTCCTTACACTCTCGACTTCCTCATTATGTAGTTTTACTACTTTCGTGTTTTCAAGTTAGCGAAACATACGTTTTGAGATGGCTCAGTCAAGGAAGTTAACACTTTGCACGAGAGTACTTTGGCGAATGGCGAAGTCTCGGTGCTAGATAATTTTTCCCTTCTGAAAGACCTAACGATAGGATACAATCAGGTAGATAATAGCAAAAACGAACATGTACATCTCTCTCATTTCTCACAAAGAAAATAGCTTTGGTAATTTGTAGTTCCCGCAATGGGATCCTTCCAGAGTGAAGGAACGTTGCTCCTTCGCTATTAGAACAACGAGCCTAATCCGCTGAACGCTTAATCCCATGGTTCGCCAACACGTAGCTCCAAATGATCATTTCCGACAGATTGATCCGCCTAAATATCGCTTTACGTTTTTTCAAACAAAGCGTGCAAACGCTGACGAGACACTCGAGCTCCTTCAGCTGCGCGATTCCTCCCTTTGTAGCGATTTCCCTTTATTCGTACGATGAACCGCGGAAGGACCCACCAATCTTGATATTAGTTGAGCGAGGAAATGTATAATTTGCCTGGAGATTCGCGAGTGACACGCCTTGGCGATTTTATAAAACGAGAGAAGATTGCAATGTCGAATCATCCTTATTTGATCGGCTCGATCGCAGAACCATATCGAAATTCGGAGGAAACGTTTAATTCCTCCGAAGGGTAAGCCACAAATCATCGCAAACGAAGCAGCTCATAGTAATATCCAGCGAGGTCGGGAAAGGTAACGTTTTCGGTGTTCCGGCTTAATAGTGGACCACGTCTAATTGGGCTAGACTGACCCACCTGTTCCCACCGGATCTTACGGTTAGTCACGGCATTGAAACCTCGCGATACACCGCTCGACTCTGCTCGGTACCATTACGAAACCCGAGCATTGTCTCGCCGAAGAATTTCCCAGCCCTTAGCGCCTGTAATTTTCTAATTTGCTTCCTCGCGATAATTTCCTCTAATGGCCCACCCTCGTCTCTCGGGGGCCCGTCAATCTGACACCGACGCGATGCTAATTCTCGCCCCCCGATAGCTCCAGCGTTAGAATCGCCTTAGAATCCCAATTATCGGAATCTCCGATCAACGGACCCGTACATCCAAAAAAGAAGCAACGCGTTGCGCCCTCGCATCCGATCGAAGCGATTATTTTTCATGGAGGTTTTCATCCAACGAACACCAGAAACACCCGAGAGATCGTCGAGTCTCCTCTCGTCGTCGGCAAACTCTTCGCCTCGCAGACGCCGAAATTCGATCGAGAGACGTCCGATCAATTTGCGACTCGATTCCCTGATTTTCGAAGGTCATTCCTGGTATCGTTCCCGGCCTATAATTACCGGTTGCAAAGATTGCGTGTCATTTGCAGGAAGGTCTCATAAACGACTCTTTATTCGATAATAATTGCGCCTTAAGAACCATAAACACTCATTTTCAGAGATCCATTCTTAATGTCAGGTATTTCCGAATTCCTCTCGATGTTTTGTCATTTCGCCCCCTCCCTCCGCACCGGCGCGAGCTTTTTTGCCGAAATTCTCATGGTGGCGAAGTCATTAACGCGCACGAATCTCTCCCCACCGCCGCGGATCGGCGTGTACGCGCGAGGAGTCGGGAGAATCTCGTGCGAAGCGGAAGAAGGTCGGAGAAGAGGAGAAGAGAAGAAACCTCTTTCTCGTGATTCGCTCCGAGACAATTAAGAGGTCGCGATAAATCGCGAGGGCCGATTTCGAAGGAATTCGATTTAAAGCACGGAGCACGCCTCACGCGCGTACGCGAGGCGGACGAAGTGGTCCACGCAGTTCCAGTTCCAGTTCCAGTTCCCGAGGGAAGAGAAGTGCGTGGTTCGCGCGACACGGCCGAGATGGGATCGCGCAGGCGTACACGGAACCATTCGACTTTTTATCCGGTGCTTCATTGGAGCTACGCTATAAATTCGCTGAGAGGCAGGCAGGCAGGCTGGCAGGCAGGCAGGCAGGCAGCACGTTGCTGCAAACATAAACCACGGTGAATGGCGTGGAAGAAGTTTATGGAAAATATAATTAACAGGTCATATAAAGCGTTCCAGTGCGTCCAACAACTTACGTACATCGCCGGTCCTTTTTCTTCCTGCAGACTTCTCGGTAGTAACAACTGCAGACTCGTCGTAGGCCAGAGAGTAATAAAGAACTCCGCCCGCGATATTCCCGCTTTCTCTCCCCGCAGCCACCCCCATAAGGTCCTCTGCCGGTGCTCGTTATCCTTCCCGGGAACTCCGCTCAGCTGCCGAAACCGACGGTCCGCGGTTCCCTCGAACCCCCCTATCTTCCACCACCCACACTCTCACCCCTATTTCCGACTCTTGGCGAAATCTCGCGGAACACCCCCTCCCCCGCTTCCGATCTTGTCGGACTTCTTCGAAGAAGCTCTCGCGGACGTGGGGATCGTCGTGGGGTGCGCGGAGGTGGCGAGGCCAGTCGCAAATCGCACGGGGAACATCAAACGACTCGCCAGGGGGTGGCGGAGGAGTTGCGTCACTTCCGCCGGACGTCGAGAACTTTGCCGATAGTTCCCCGCGCTTCTCCCTCGGCCAGTTCTCAAGGAAGACGCGAACTCCACCCCCTCGAGACTCTCGCGCTTTCTCGTAGCCTTGGTAGAATCGGAATCCTGCGCGCGATTCTCGCAATCTCGATGATCCTTGGCGGGGCCTCGACGATTTCAGTCACGGGGGTGGGAAGGGAGCGAGGGCGCAGTCGAAACCACAGATCTATAATTTGCCCGTTGCGATGCGTATAATCTTCGAATACCAGAAACTATGCTATTCATTATTTCATTCGGCGCATTTGCTACCAGCGCCCTCCGTGCGCAGCTCCGCGATATAAATCCCCGGTCATTATGCTAATCCGCCAAATGATAGTATCCACCCCCGTCCGTCCGTCCGTCCATCCGTCCGCCCGTCCGAAAGATTCGGATCTGAGCGAGAAAGCCCAAGAAGAAGGCTGTTCGCGGCCAGCAGCTCATTTCGTAGTTATCCGAGTTGCTCTACTCCGTTCTACTTCGTTTTTCTTCGTCTCTCTTCGCCTCTCTTCGCTCTACTCCGTTCTCTCCGCTTTGCCATTTCGCGCCATTTTAGAGTCCTGCCGCATCGGCTTCCATCGTATCTTCCATCGCGAGAGTTCCTGCCGGCGCGTACGGCACTCGCTTAATCACGTCAATTTCGTCGACGAATTTCGACCACCGACGAATTTCGCTCCGAACGTACGTGGTGGAGATCCCATGGACCTGTTACAATTTCTCTCTCCACCCGCCCTCTCCCCCTCTCTCCTTTTCTCCCTTTTTCTCCTTCTCGACAACCCTCGCTCCGTCCGCACACGCGTTGCTGCGATGAAAATTATATTCTACGCGTCTGTGTGGATTTCGGTAAGAAATAATCACCGTGTGGCTGTCCTCGTGGAGATATTTGATTCGTGAAATAATTATACGGCGAGGGTAATAATTAGGCGGCAGGGATGTGTGTGCGCGCGCGTTATTGATTGACAAATAACGAGTTAGATCGTCCAGGAAGATTAGAGTAGAGAAACTCGGAGTTTCGATATCTGATGAAGGAAGCGATAGAGTTCTGCTGTAACGCTACGCTACGCTGCGCTACGCTGCGTTACGTTACGTTGCTTTACGCTAAGCGGTAAGATCAGTCGATTTGGAGGAAAGGTACGAGACGAAGGTAACGCGAGGAACATTGCTGTTATAAGTATAGAGAAATGATCCAAGTACCTGTTACCGTGAATTTTTTCCCCTGGACTCAATTGGATCTCATTGGCAGATCCTGGTCGGAATCTTAGAGAACTTAGCTGGCAAACACGTTTTCAGTTGTATTTAAGGAAAGTGAAGTTCTCCAAATGTCTGGATCCTCGAGGCAACGTCTCGCCTTACAAATCGGGATCAGGATCTCGAGCGAATCCACCAGCTATTCCCTTGGGCGGCTTTCTCCAATCGATATATTTGCATGCACCAGTTCGAAGGTCGTCCTATAGGGGATGAAAGAGGGCGGAGGGAGGAGAAATTGGAGGAAAGAGAAGGAGAATCGGAGTAAGAAACATCGCGTCCTTAAAGCTGGCAACGAGCTTGGATCTAAACATTCTAAGCATGGGAGGAGGAGGAGGAGGAAAGTTCTGGTGGTTTCATCGTCTCTGGACGCGGGTGAACCACCCACGCGTCAGTCCAGTTGAGTTACGGCCGAATCTGAGCGCACCTGATCCACGATAATCACCTCTAATCTTCCACTTTGGTCTTTTGTTGGATATTACCTCTCCTGCCCCCTGCCCTCAGCCGCCACCCCCTTCCCTCGCTCCTTTTCGGCCGTGGCATAAATCATCGGGGATGCTAAATCGCCGGGGCAAAAGCGCGGAAAATTATTCCAGGAGAAATTCCTTCTGCGAACTGATCGAACTCGGCGAATTTTTACTCGAAACGCGCGATCTACTCTCGCTACCACCATTCCGCGATTCACCGAGGGGGTAGTTGCGAGTGCGCCTATGCTGCTGCTGCCGTGAAGGAGCGCAAGAACCGCAGTTTCCAAATAATCGGCAAACTTTTCAACGAGAGAGGCGGAGAGGGGCAAAGGGAGAGACGAGTAATTTGGAAATGACCGCACAACAGTCCTTTTAATTCCCCTCGACCGCGGTCCCAGATAACAAGGTTTTTCATTCCATCGGCGAAAATGCTAATTTCAGAGCCAACTTATCTGAATCACTTAATCATTCCAAGCGCACGCATTATGAAATAGACTGGACTACTAGGAACCTTTGCCGCCGCGCCAAGTCTTTCTGGCGAAGCAGATGAAGCGGAACGAATAATTATTGTTCCACGTACCGCGGGTAGTACCGCTAACGGAATATAAGATCGTCCAACGCGATAAAGTATCAATGGGTGTGAATAATTTTCCACGAGATAATATTACTAGCGCTTAATGCCGCCCTTATTCCATCTTTAATTGCCGTGCGGAGGTTAGTACTCGCGCAAAAAACGAATATCGTTCAATTTATCGACTCTACCGCACAGATAATCGCATTACGGGATTCCATGGCTCCTCATGTTAGACTACTGCTGGTTTCCTGTTGGCATTTAGGTGTTGCTCCTGCTGCTGCTACTGCTGCTTCTATGCTGAGCGAAGTTACAGAAGTGACTGAATTCCATGGAAAATTATAGATTAATTACTTTGCGCGTGTGCCTCGGATGTTCGTACAATAGCAGGATCTAGTTTACTAGCCACCATTATTATTTTCAAACGACCATCATTGACTTTTGGATTTTTATGGTAAATTTCCCTCACAGATGCAACGATACCGTTTAATGTCTACCGTTTCGATCAACGATATTATCTCCGATACGTGGACGACTAATGAATTGGCCTTTAGCCTTTCACGTTTCCAGCGTGATTGTTATTTTCTCTGTCGGTAGCTGTTCTTCGGCAAACTTGCCTTCGTTCACTGTTTCTGCAGGACCTTGTTAAGGTTTCTTGCGCATCTTTACAAGGTGGTCCTTTAAAATTAATCGGAACGTCGATCGCGGAATCTTTCGCGTTTCTTCAATTTCTTCCGGGAATCGGGAAAGTGTCTTGTATAAAATAGTTGTAGGAAAATCGCGGGGGAAAATTCGGAAGAGAGCGTCCGTAGCTGTAGGACTTGTATGACCAATCGTCTTTGCATGTCGGTGACCTTGAAAAGTTGCAGAGAACACGTGTCCTGCCCACGCATGTGCATTCTCTTCGTTATTTCTTCGTTCGTTCGTTCGTTACATCGTTCGGATATTCTCGTGTTTCTCCAACCGTTCGTTCGTTCGTCCGTCCGTCCATCCATCCATCCATCCATCCATCTTTCGCGCTACTCCCGCAAGAGTCGAGAGAGCCTGCATATCCTTGGGGCTCGACCGAAAAGGATCCGGCGAATTTCGTCTGCCCATTTCGTTCACGTAAGGTGGGGCCCGCATCGATGCGTCCAAATCCAAGGATTTACCTCGTTTGAAGGATCTCCTCTCAATCTCAAGACGCTTCAAAATCAACTTCGCGAATCTCATCGATTTTTCCCAACTAAAATGTGCGTTTCTCCAGTCAGACTCGCGCGTAAATTGTGCAAAATCCACTTGCTGTTTCTTTGCAGACATCGTTGCGCAGCTTTCAGATGTTTGTTCGTGTACTTGCGTCGGATATACTCGCTGCCACATGCAAACGCTAAACGCAGTTTTCAGTCGTTAATAATCTCCAGCTCGGTATTTGAAATACTTATTCGCAATCAAGGTAAACTGGCAAGTAGAAATTATCGAGAAATCTTAATTCGATCTTATCCTACGTCGGAAAATTCATATTGATTTTACATACTCGAGAATTGCCAGTAGGAGTAGCCATATTCGTACTGTAATGACATAAGATTACCTTACCGACGTATAATTTGCACTGGCACGCTCGTAGAAAAGGCTACAGTTGTATAGTAAAATAAGATCGTGAGAACCCAAAGTAGCTTGACAGTGAAACAATGTTCCCCTAATGGATACACGTGTTCTCCGCGGTTCTCGCGCCCGTGCCCTCGCAATTTCTGATAAGAAGAAAAATTTCCTTCGCCGATAGACCTCGAAGGACGAAACTCGGAGGGAAGAAGCGGTGGTGGGAGTCCTGGAACTCGCGCGCGTTTGCTCGTTCCCAGCAGAAAAGAAGGAAGAGAGTGAAAAATCTTGCCCCGGCTATTAGTCATGGTCGAGAAGTACGAGGTAAAAGGTGAGGTAGAAAATGGATAGTGAAAAGTTGCGGGCATCTGGCGTGGGTGGTGATTAGCGCTCGCGTGTCCCCAAGTACCCAACTAAGCGTTCCGTGGCGCCACGAAATTATTAGGCTTATCTTCGGCACTTTGATAATTATACAGCGCGTGTAGCTCGAGATCCCGTAAGGGATCGGAAAGCTTGCGTCAATGTTTCAGGAGTTTATAGGCCGCGATGCGGTGCCTCCTCGGGGTTACCTAATGAAAAGGTTAGTTGACCCCGCCAGAACGCCCTGGCGCCTCCTCCGGAGCTAGGAACCCTCTTCCGCCCCCGCCCCACCCTCGCCCTGCCCTTCCCTGCCGGATATACGTCTACTCGCTCTGGACCCAAAGATGGAAAAAAGCCGACTTGGATCTTCGCAACCTGCCACTACCCTCCCCTTCGTGAGAAATGTCCCGATGAATTTTCAGATTCCGCGAAATTCCCGCGGATCCCGCAAAAGCGAACGTTCCGCCCTCGGCTTTGATTCTCTCGAGCAACCGGAAGAAGCGCGCGACCATTCGTCGCGACGAATCGTCGAGTGGTACCGCGCATTTTACGACAGTTCCCATGGAAAGCGAGCAGCTCGTGGGTCGTCGCGTCGAGTACACCGGCCGACGTCGATGCGACGAGAAACACTCGACGCGCAACCCCTTCCCCTGGACGATTTCCGACGAGTTTTCCCTCCGTCGGAGTTTCGGCGTCGCTCAGCCCCTCCCACTTGTTACAATCGCGATAAATCTCGGCGCAAGTACTTCCTGGCAATAAGTAATGAATTTCTCCCAGTACGGAATGATCCCTGGTGGGCTCCCCCTGACTCTCCCCGCTATAATCGGCGCACCTAACCATTCGGATCTGTAACTGCTGGGAGATAAGAAAGACGAATTATCGGAGATGCTGCCGTTGTCGTTGCCGCCGCCAACGCCGTCGCCGCCGCTGGTAAACTCGCAGCTAAAACTCGATAGGCAATTTCAATTGAGCGGTACTCGTTCCGAAGATTCCTCATCTCTCCCGTCAGGGATAGGTGGGAGGAGGGAGGGGGGTTTCGCTTTTTCCAAGCCACATAAATTCCCGATCTACTCGAGCTGTCCCCAGCACGAGCCGCCGGTGTAGGTGTAGCCGAGCACTCGCTCGAGAACTCGAACTAGAACTCGAACTCGGTCATTGTTTTTTATCGAGGTGCAGCTCGCGCGTGCATTGATCACGCGTATGACAAGAGCCAGTAACTACGTGGTAATCGCCACTTCTAACATGCAAATTACGCGCATGCGTTACCGTTTCCATCGAGATAGCGATTCCAGCGAGTGATAAATGCCGCCAGTCGTTTCAGCGTTTCTGCCGGCGAATTATGGCGACGCCTATGCAGTCCGCGTGGAAAAATCCTTGGCCGGAGTTTCTAAAGGAAACCCGAGAAGCGCCTCGGGTCCCCTGGTCCTGCCGCTCCTGCTCCCGTGACTTTCAACGCCCTGGAACGCGGTTTCGTCGCGAGTCCACCGCGCGCGCGCGCACGAGCAAATTTCCCTCGAAACTCGCCCGATATCGACGAACGCGCGTACATTTTCCTCGCAGCCTTCGAGTCGCCTGAAAATGATCGACGATCGACGAGAATCGTCGCGTAAGTAGGAAACGCGCGTAATCCCGTCGATTCTATCGCTTTTTTTCCGCGACGATCATCCGGATGATTCGTCTCTTTCCGGGAAAGCGAGCCGGGAGTCCCGGCGAACCTCCTCTCCGTGCAAAATCGGACTCGCGCTAGGCAGAGGTCGCAATGGCATTCCGAAAAGTGGAAACTGCGAAGGGTTCGGCGGACCGCGTGGGTACGCCGGCGGTAACACGAAATCTCTAATGGAAATTACAGTGGTCCCCTAAGTGGCGTGAGGATATACTTGGTGAACTGGCTTGTGAACTCCGTTAGCGCTTTTTAGCCGAGTTTGACTTGTTCCGACTGTTAAGACTGTGTGGGAAGCCTTTCGGTAATCAATGGTTCTGGCAGGTAGGCGCCCTTTTAGTGGCTCTTGAAGAGCATAACCACAGTTTCGGAGGGACCTAGGCAACCATTCCCTCTCCCTTTCTTTCTCTCTCGCACTCTTCCTCTCTCTCTCTCTCTCTCTCCTGTTCCTCCTCGGCCAATCGTTCTCTCGGAATCTCCTGGAATCCCTCGGCTATCCTTCTTTCGCCACAGGCCGCACGAAAATCTCCACCTCGGCGAACACCACCGTGAAACGACAGCGACCACGAAAGCGGGTGACCTCGCGGTTCGAGAAATCAATCGGCTCGATAAATGCGGAACGGCGAATCGATAAGCGAGCGGATAGCCCAAGTTCTCCTCAAGGCCACTGCTCGTCGACGCTCCTGTGGACCTCCTGGAGCCGTGGCGCGCATCGGCGAACAAAGGAAGGATTAAGGCAGGAGAGCCCGGAGAAAGGCTTATACTTTACTTTACTTCGCTTTACTTTACTGTCTACTACCGGCAGCTGATCGAACCTTTCGATTCTTCGGAAATTAATCTGTCTTTCAGTGGCCATTTGAGCGATCCGTCGACGCGAGGGTTCGCCGATCATCGATCGCCGGAATAAACATCCTCCCCACACCCCACCCCTGGTAAAAATAGAAACACCGAGTGCAACGGGGAATCGTCTTCTCGAATTAATTGTCGGATCCGTCGTTATGTTCCAACGCATCCTCAGAAAGAGAGTAAAAAGATGTACATTACGTTACGGAACGTTACGCAAGGGTTCGGATCACCCGGCACAAAGAGGTTCTTCTTTTGGGGGGATTAAGAGGAAGCTCGGGAGCGAGAGGCACCACCGGCATAAGCTGGTTTTGATTTTTCGGGAATTTCTCTTTTTCTGGCTTTCCAAACGTTCGAGGGAACGGAGCACGATCGATACGGACAAGGATGGCCCAAGGCAAACAAACGCGACAAAGCCGAGTCCAATATTGGACTCCTCCACAATCGATTCGTACAAGCTTACGTATACGTGCCCGCGCGCGTATAAGTGGCCCCCGCACACACGTCCGAGTCTCTGTGTACGTGTATATAAGTTGGAACGCTCCGTAGACGAGAATAGTGTACACATGGCACCTTCGCGTGTTTGAACAGACCGTCGGTGGTCCTCCAATTCCAATAGGCGCCAATCCGTGATAGAGCAAATTCTTTAGCCGGTATCTCGAGCTCTGCCTTATTTTCCAGAATCAAACTGGCAAACAGACTTGCCAATTACAGCCTGAACCAAGTTATTATCCTGGGATCACCCCCCGCCCCCACCCTATCTCCCGCTTTCTCGGTGCAGCCACAGTTAAGCCCCGATAAGCGCTAATCCAGGTAATTGCTTTTAAGGTAAGATTATTCGCGCGTTTCACTTAAATAAATCTCGGGAAATCGAGAAGAGGGTTGAAAAGAGGAGGAGGGTGGTGGGCGGAGGAAAATTAAAACGGGTTGGTGGAGTTGCGACTGCAGTATCTCATCGGCAGCCGGAGGAACGAGCGTCATCGTTGTCCCTGGAGAAGAGCGTCCGTCGACCAACTTCCGACGAACGACGGAAAAATCGAGTGCTCTCGGGGTGTCTTAAGGGAATCCGTGATATAGGAACGCGACGGACGACGATGCTTCGGGAACCATTTGCAACGATTTAGGCGAGATTCGAGTATGGAGGTCGGAAGTTCAGGGTTCCTCTCTTTGGGCCCGTCCGTACCTACGTCTCGGGCCGTCAGATCGACCTTCGACCCTTTGAGCCTTCCCCTCCCCCCACCCCAGCCCACCCTCCTTTCCGAGTAAGGTAAAAGGTACAAGAAAGCAACGGAGGGGCGTACGGTGCGCCACGTCGTAAACATATTTTTATTAAATAATTAGAGATTAGGGCTCCCCTTAATGGGTGGTTAGCCAACTCGTGCCCTCCATTCCACGCATTCCAGCCTAGCGTACGTGAGATTCCCACACTACGTACTTTTCGGCTTCCTTCACTCTCGGCTCGTTTGATCACGCAAATTCGCTTTGATCCCACCAGCACCATCGCGCGTCCTTATCAATTTATCTACTTTAGCCAACCGAGAGAACATCCTACTCAGCCACGAACATTTTCATCTATCCTAGATGTATCGCGCGAAGTGGCGATGCTGGTACCAGTCGGTTTACCAGGATAAAATCATTCTCCTCTCGTCGCCACTCCTTTCCCTCGCTACATCCTCGCGCATTCCTCGTCGTCTACTCCGCGATAGACGCGGCCATTCGATGCTCCCACCAAATATAAAAAATATCCGCGCTACTCGAGAATAATATTTAACTGAAATGGTTCGGCCGTGTCGGTGTGTTTGCGTGTGTGTGTAAAGGAGAGAATGCGCGGACTAGCCGCACAAGTATACTTTGCAGGCTCTTTGCATGAAGGATATTTTAGCTTTCGGAAGATGACTTTTCCAAAGACAAAGAGAGGTAATAACTCGGAGGAAAACTCTGCCGCCGCACAGCGACTACTACTACCACCACTACTCTGCGGAAACTCCCTCTATGGCAAAGTTTTTAAAGCCATCTAAAAATAGGGTGGTTTCTAAGATTGTAGGTCACGAGGCGCACATCAAAGGGTCTCGCTTGCAGCGAGTGGAGGAACCTCGGTCGTCTCTCGCACTCCGCAAACTTGTGTCAAGTTCCCGACGTTCTCCAGTTGCGAACCTACCGCTTTGGATAATTCCCCCATGAACGCAATTAGCCCCGAAATTGTTCGCTGTATCGATTGTCCCCGTCCAAAGGAACCTCCAGCTTCGCGCTCCGATCGACCGACGTGAAATTTTACAGCCAACTTGAAACCACTCCGGGAGAAGCACCGTCGATGCGTGGGTGTGGTTTAAACAAATAGGTCTTGGGTAATTTCACGATACACTTGGCGGATCCTGCCGCAAAACACAGGTAGCCAAAAGTCTGTAATTTCTTTGGCGTGTAGAACTAATGGTAGATAATTAGTGGAACGCAGCTCTTTCGACTCTATTCCCGGATCTTAGTCTCCCAAAATACAGTGAATCCGATGCTAATGGTACACCTCTGTAACGAAACACACACGGGGGCTTTACAGAGAAACTCATTTCACGGGACTAGGAGAGGAGTGCAGAGGCCAGCTATGTGTTTAAGCCGCAGTCTAGTCAATCGCGAAATTCGTCAGAGCTCTAGCGATGACCCTACTCCGTGAATTTGGCAGCTAACGTGAGAAAAGGAGCATGGGATCTCTCTCTATTAGCGAATACTTGAAAATACTTTCCTCCGAGCATCCCAGGCGATCACGAGATTTCGCGTGCGTCTTTAGCCCGCACCATCCCCCGCTACCCCATAACGCCAATGACCTTCGCTCGAACTAATCCCGTCGACGTGGACGCGCATCTTGAGTAGTTCGACACTCCGCAGACTCTCGAATTTCACTGGAACTGCGAAGGTTCCCTCGATCAAGATCCATCCTCCCTCGTCCCTCTTTTTTCGCCGGAAGTACTTCGGTCGCCATTGGCCGAGACGCGATTGACGGTATCGCAAGACGATGCAGCGATCGAAACTCCGGGATTTCAAGACCTGACAATGCGTTGACCAAACTGGAAGTAAGAGGAGGAGGGGGTGCTGGTGGATCCGAGGAAGAATAAGATAGCAGAGGATTCCGATGGAAGGAAATAAAAGACTCGGGGTTAGCGAGGGCAGAGGGGAGGGAAATCGACATCGGGACGCCGCTGACGGGCAATCTCGGCTGGTTTCCGAGTCGCCATGGAAGAAGCTCCAGGTGTCCCTCGGTAATTAATCGACGGTTTAGGTTTGGCTTTGGGTTTAGGTCGAGGGGGAGTTCCGCTGTCCCCGCTAGCGGCAAAATTAAGAGCGAGGACAGCGGTGGTGGGTACCACGAGTGCCGACACAGGTACCAGAGCTACTCATTCAATTATGTGGCTGACACCGACCACATCAATCTTACAGGCCGGCGCTAACGCGAAGATTTCGATGAATGCGCCATCGTGCCGAGTCGTTCCACGGTACCCGCGGTTCCCCGTGGCCGTTCCCGCTATCCTCTCGCTACGCCGGAAGTAGCCTCGCGGTCGCACCCCCTTCCTCTCGATTCGCGGTATTTTAATTTCTTCGCCCACTGAAATGGAACGTGCAAATTCACCTGTGAAAACTCGGGGGGGTAACGAAAATACGGACGATAGTAAAATAATGAATCGAAAGGATATTTATAATAGCGAGAGAAAGAGAGAGAATGGGAATCGTGGAATAAAATAAAAGCCTGGATAGCGCGAAGGGAAGGAAGGGGGTGGGAGATGCCAGAAAGAACGGAGAGAGTAAAGTAAAAAGATTTAAGATTATCAAAGCAAATTCGCGAGAATGAGTTTCATGAGATGAAGCGGAGGAAAAGAGAAAAAGCTCGCAGTTATTGAGAGAGAACGAGAACGAGGGTATGAGGGTGCGTGGATGGAGTTGTCGAGTAAAAGAGGGAAATTCACAAGCAGCAGCAGCAGCAGTAGCGGTGAGAGAATATCGTGATCGGTGGCAGCGAACGCGCGCGAGCGGGAATTTCAATAACCCGCGGGACACAAAGCGGAATGTAGTCACATCTGGTTGCTCTCATGCGGTGGCAGTTCTGGGTTTACGTTGGGCGTCGCTGCTGGACGGAAAATCACGATTGCTGCCGGGCGCAAGAGGGCTGCTATGCGCGCATAGCTGTAGATGCAAAATTCAGCAAGAACGACGAAACATGACGAGAAATCGACCTGTTTCCTACAGGGGGATGGTGGATACTAGAGGGTCGAAGGGAATCAGCGAAAAACGCAACCTTCCAAATGTCCGCGACAGAGAAGCGATTGAAAGATTTTGTGGAGAATCGAAGAAACTGCTGGACCACCGGGGGTTGCTCGTCAAAGAGAGAGAGAGAGAGAGAGAGAGAGAGAGAGGATGAGTGGTTGATGGAAGAGAAGGAAGCAAGAGGGGGTTGAGCAAGGTTGAAGGGTAGATAATGATCCATCCGACGCTACCAAACGTTCCATCGCACGCGTGTGCGTGCGTACGTGCGTGCGTGCGTCTGTGTCAGAGTGCGGGGGCGTCTGGTACAGTGGGCCAGGAACGGGAGGGCGGCGAAGGGTGCGAGCGGCGCACCGCATGCATATTGAAGCGTCGTTTCATGGTCACCGCAGACTGCAGTTCTGCACTTGTGCAACGCCGCTGTGGACGCCCTATCGGATATTCATAAAGGAACGTCGACCCGGTTCTCCTCCTCTCTCCTCGCTCCTACCTCCACCCCTTTGTCTTGGCTTACTTTTATAATCCCGTGTGTGTAGAATCCTCCTTCTTGAGGAGAACGCGGTGCGATAAAATTCAGGCCCTTCCGCGTGGACCAGATGCGAGATCGCCTTAAGGCTGCGAGCGAGCGCGCGCGCAATTTTTCACGGGAAGCTCGCAGCGGCTGGCGCAGCGACAGTTAAACTGTTATTTCACGATTAGCAGGAAGCCGACGATGCTTTGCATTTTAACAGGAGGGACGGGGGGAGGGGGATCATAGGCGACAACGATACAACAAGCGGAACTCCGTTTGATGGATGACGTACGCCTCGTCGATAGCTATTAAATATTTATTCTGCGCACGGAGGTTGTTGATTCGCTGCCAGCTATGGCCACTTGCACGAAACCCCGTTAACCCTCCCACAGCCCCCGATGCTTTTAAACTAATCATCATTAAATGCCGCGATTAAAAATTAAATCCAATTTGAATGACAATTGCCACCGCGCAATAACTCGCAGGGCGTCATTGATCCAATCGGCGAATTTTACAACTGGAAATGACAGCCTCTGTTCTGTCACTTCCACGTTATTGAGAATATTAGCGCACACCGATAGGGATGCGCACATGGAGAAAATTAACAGACACAGACACGGGCCTCTCTACTCTCCATGATATATCGTGATGTCATGTAGATAAAGCAATTATGGCTTGTGGATTAATCTATCGTGCTCAACGTGGAATTTAGTTGCAATAAATCCAAGGCAAATAGTATAACATTATTTTAAATACACGGCTTGGATAATATCCGAAGGAAGAATAAACTATAATGGCGCGCAGCGCGGATTTCGCAAAGCAGGAATTCCATGAAATGTTTAATACAAGATAAACAAACGGTTTATACGATGCGATAAGGATACTTGTGCATTAGAGAAATTCGATACATAAATTTAAAGCGAGTAAATTGGATAAACATTTGAACGATAAATGAAAAGAATGAGCAAATGCGAAATATAGCTGCAGCAAGTAGTACAATCAATAATACGGTAAATAAATGAAGCAATAATAAAGATGGGAGGGAAGGGTGTGGGTGTGGGAAGGCATGTGGAATGAAAATGGTAATAAATGAAAAACAAAGAACTCGCGGAAAGTTAACGGATCAAATCATCACTTAAGGTAATCTTATATAATAACTTAACACTTTTTCTCTCGCGCGAAAGTAAAGTTTCTTTTAAAATGTAATCAAATGGAAACTCGGTCAGCTTTTTATCCCCGGTTGAGAACGGTAACGCTCAAGTTAGCTTTTGCGCCGACCCAACCTTCTCTTTTCATTTAATATATGCCTTATGAAATTAAATGAAGAAGTACTTGCGTAAGAGCCGGCATTTCAGAACCCGGGGGAAAAGCTGCATGAAAAACACGAGCTCCCTTTACCGAGCAAGACGAAAGCTTTTTGCATTTAAGCTCCAATTCGATTGGTAAAACGAAGGGCAGCTAGCAAGCGAGAGAGAGAAAGAGAGAGAGAGAGAGAGAGAGAGAGAGAGAGAGAAAGGGCTCCTTTCGATTCTGCCGACACTTTTTTCTCTCCCTTTCTATTCCTTTCTTACACTCTTCTCTTCTGCTCCGTTTAAAAGACGCCCTCCCTCTCGCGATACAATTTCTCTCCACGACGAAAAATTCCTCGGATTATTAAGACGTTCCTTTGAAAAATCAGCTCCTGTCTCTCGCCCGTTACTTTTCCAGGAAATAAACAAGTTGCGGCATAATTGTGATTTTCTCTGAAAGTTTTTCGGGGGTGGACGAGAGAGGGATGCGAATCGATGCGAGCGAAATCCTGTAATGGATTATGGGAAAGGCTTATTCGTTCGGGTCCATTTTCGTGGTTAGAAGCTTGCAGATGCCAGAGAGACTACGGGACTAGTCGCTGGTGTTCATGGGGTGGTGGTGATGGTGGTAGTGGCATTGGTGGTGTCTTGCCGCAGGACATCTAAATCGTGCAAACGGAAACGCGCGCGCATAACTTTGTCACGGAGGTCCGCGGCTCTAATTCGCGTCTAGTATAATAGCGCAATATTTAAGGCCAATTATCCACTTTGGCATAATGCCATCCATTCGAGGTACCCCATAAGAATCCCCCGAGCAGATGCACCGTTGGTCAGTTGATATACCGCATCGTCGCTTTTTCCCTTATTTTAATCGGCTGCTTTGTTCGTCGTGGCATTCGTCGTTATTTATGATCCCGAATGCGCGTCGACGACTCCCTCCCCTCCCGCTACCCTCCACCATCCGTGACTCTACGCACAGGAAAATACACCCGCGTTAATGGTGTTTCTTCCCGAACCTCCCACCACCCGCTATCCGCAGGGTATCAAAGTATCTCTCGGTCGCCTCGCGCACTCCCTTCTTACGGGAGACTCGATAATCCTCACAAGAATCCACTCAGGGTATCACCCGAGAGTTGCCACTGGTGCACAGGTGACGACCGCGAGTAGTGGACCGTGCACCAGGTCCTGAAATTCGTGGGACTTCTCGAGGGAAATTTTGCGCTGACCTTGCTCGCGTGGTAATTGAACTGTTCGGAGATCTCCCGAGGAACCCGGAGCGTTAACGCCGTTAAGGGGTAAGATTTCACGTGGAGCGCTCGTCGCCCAGGTTCCCCGTGGTTGTGCACCCTCTCCTCCCGATCAATATTCCGCTAGACTTTACGCGAGTTTCGCAAAGCACAGGGAGACCCCTCGTCCTCGCGGACCTTCCGAGGTCACAGGGACACCGTAGTTGCGCGCACTCGTAATTTGATAAACGACCTAGGCGGAACGTCCGATAACAGGGGGTGAGAGGGGGTGAGTTTTGTTGCGCGACATCGTTGCTACGTGACTAGCACGGGATTAAGATTCACTTTGGGCCGCCAGTTTATCTTCGGGGGTTGCACCTTCCGGCCCGGTTGATAATTGAATTCCTTCCGCGTTGCCGACTCGGCTTCGTTCGCCGTGAAGGTGGTGCGGGGGTGGGAAGGGGAGGTTTCCGGCGGGCCAACCCCGTAGCTTAGAAGCTGAGCCGAGCTGAGCCGAGCGGAGTGGAGCGAAGCGGAGCCAGAAGTGGCGAGAGCGGTAGCAGCGACGGCAGTAGCTCTCATTTCTCTCGACGGTAGTACTCTCCTCTCCTCTCCTCTCTTCCCCAAGGTGAATCGATTTTCTCAAACCCCAGCCAACCAGCCAGCCAGGCAGCCAGCCGTGCCAACGGCTGCCGCCCATATTCGCATATACCTCAGACAAAGAGACCTAGATAGACGGAAGCCTACCCTGTACGAATAGCGAGGAAGGAATGGAACGCCGGCGGCCATTTTGTAAGCTCTTCCCGGAGGAATCAATGTGACGTCGCCTGAGGGGCGCTTGCGCTGCGGGCGACCCTCCGCCACCGCCACGGTCGTCCCTCCAATCCTTCCTCCTCCGATCAATTCCAACTTTGGTGCCTCTCTGGCTCTCTCTCTCTCTGCCCGCCCCCTGTTTCTCTCCCTCTTTCTCTTTCTATCCTTCGTGTATTCTTGCAGACTTACACACTTTCATCCACCAATCGCGCGAAAGCTCCTCTCTAATCCTACGCAACCCCCTTTTTTCAGAGATTCTTCGAGCCCGAAAACCATTTGCTCGCTCAGTACACTGATAATGTTTTCAGCCTAGTCCACGTATTCCTATGGTTACCGCGGTAAAGTTCCGCTGGAAAATTGATTTTCCCTGTAGTTTTTATTTTGCTACTCGAGCGGCGTGGGGACGCGTACCGCCGTGCTCGACCTCTCCACGTTGCGTGGAATTGCCATTGGTAGTTTTTCCGAGGGTGGAACTTTGGCAGGACGAGCGAGCGAGCGAGCGAGCGAACGCTCGCTCGCGAAAGGGAAAGTTATCGACGCTTCCAGATCGCGAGCGCGGGTTCTGGCGGCAAAAAAGACTTTTTTGCGACGACCGCAGCACCAGTCGCAGATTCCGCGCCTGGCTAACGCAGGAAAAACCGGTACAGATTATCTTTGCGACGAGGCCCGGGTCTGGGTGGGGCATCAAAAGTGCCGGAGCGATACGCGGACGCTTAAGGGGGGCATCATCATTGCTCATTTTTGGCCAACCTTATATTCTACCGAAGCGAGAAATTCGCCGGCAGGGCTTTCGCCGGCGAAACTCCCGATCGAGAAACGATGACGAGTCGCATAATTAACGAGCACCACGATCTTGATATTCAGATTAAGTTATCCCCGGTTGCGGTCGGCCGAGGAAGCCGATACCGATTCGACGCTACTGCGAGCGTTCGGGGGTTCCCACCCTCACGGGACGAACGACGGCGGGATCCTTACCGCGGTGATATTTTTCCACTCGACGATGACTCGGGGTAATTGCGGCTGCTCCAAGATAGGGGATGTTGTTGCTCTTTGCGAAAAACTGACTAATCCAACGAAACAATTAAAAGTTCTCTTAAAGCAATTCAATGTTTACGCATCAAATATTTACCCCGCGCTATAGCGTAGTCGTACTCTGCTGGGATTACCGCTGCCACTGTCGCCCACCCCATCCCACCCCACCCCCTTCGCTACATTCACTGGGCATTAACATTTATTTGTCCCTAACAAAACTTCTCCCCAAGGAATTACTAACATATAATTGAGAAAACTTTGCAATTTCCTCCTTGCCATTATATTTCGAGGCACAAATTATATTCATAAACGGAATTCGCCACACAACGCGAGCGAACGTTAACTGGAGTTCGAGATAGCAGCACAGGCTATTAAATCGAGCTGAAAGCTTGTCACTCAAAGTAACGAGGCGAATGAAGTAAACGAACCGGCCAAGTAGGAAAAATAGAAATATCTGTTGCTTTGCGCATTGGCTACTTTGCCAGCGATGAATCGTTTCTTCTTCCGGTGCGACTAATTTTCCTAGGAAAGCGGAAAATCTACCCTCCACCATCCCCCCGATCCTTCTCTCCCCGAGTCGCGCAACATTCGGATCTACTCCCGTGCGCGAAACGCACTCGAAATTTTCAAAGCTTAACAGATTTACCGTATCTGCATACACGCGCGCGCGCGCACACGCAAGTTAAAAGTGACAAAAGCAGACAGCTCGCGAAGCTAATCTTCAATGAAAGTCTCCTCTTGCCACCCACCCTACTACCCCCACAGCTAAAACTCGAGAAGAGCAAGTTTAGGCAAAACTAAAGTTTCCGTGTTATCATTATGCTCATACGTCCTGGTAGACCCTCCACGTGTTTTCCGATAAATGAACAAGTTTCCAGTCAAGCAAAGGGGTGGAAGGAGCGAATGAGTTTGCAGGGTTGATTCGCAAGGTAAGAAAAGCTCCTCTCCAGGGGAGGGGGAGGGCGATTCAGGGATTTGTCCAAATTAAAAGGACGACGAGGGTATTGGCTTGTAGGGGAGGTAGAACACACGGCTGGACCTTGAATCGTCCTTTGAGGGAATGGACGCTAAAATCGAAGGCAACTGAAATTTATAATAGGAGGGTAATCGAAGCGGGCGTGCACGCACCTGGGTACTAGAGTACCGGCACGTTATTATGATTAGCTACTTTTGGTCTGGCCAGAGAGTGCAGGAGATTCCGATCGGATACGCGATACGCGACGCACACCTCGGATTACAGCGGAGAAGATGATCTTCTCCTGCGGCCGCCCGAGGCCGTCGTCAGGTACCTACACCCTACCCACCTCCTACCAAGACATACTTCATTTATTATGACTGTGATCATCGATTATGCACCGACGTCTCTGCCCCTCCAGACTTCTTTCTTCGAAAGCTCGTTCTTCCTTCTTATCCAGTCCATTCCTTCTGCCTCTTTCTCTTTCGCTCTTCTCCCTCTTTTCTCTTCCCTCTGTCTTAACCTCCTCCTCCCCCCCTCTCTTGTTCGCGCGCTCCTCTTCTTTCTACTCGCATTCTCTTTATCCGGCCATCTTCCTCCTCGCGTCGCTGCCCCCTTTTTCTCCTTTTTCCTCTTTGCTTTCTACCCCACCCCCACAGCCTGGCGCGCAGCACCCCCTTCGACTCCCCCTGAACCCAGCCGTTCTCTCCTCGCGACCCTTTTTTTTCTTATTCCATTCGACGCATATTTTATACATTCACCGACTCGCAGCCGGCTATCTCGCGCACGCATTATCCTGGCAAGAGGATACCAAGTGGATTACGCCCGCGGGAGGGGTGGAAAGGGGTACGCCGACCCAACGCCGATTTTGCGAGGGTGCCCACCACGAGACGCACCGCACCGCGCAGATTTTCCAGATAAATCTGCCTCTCGCTTCGTTTCGCTTCGCTTCTGTACGGCTGCCTTGACATTTTACTAATTTCAGGGATATACTTTAAAATTGGTCAGACTCGGCAGATTCCGCGCTTTGTCTGGAGGATTCGATTAATTGGGAAAACTTGTTGTTATTCTTCTTCCTGCTATTCTACTCGTAAGGTCCTTTCCAGTGCTGGACTATTCTCCGTGGTGCAGCATCTAACGATAAACCGTGCCCGATCTATCGAGTCGGGATAACGATCTGGCGGCTGTGGAGAGTTGAAGCCGCCGTGGGCGAAATCATACTATTCTCTCTCTCTCTCTCTCTCTCTCCCCCCCCCCTCCCTCCCTTTCTCCCTCTTTTCGTGAACGTGTACTCAGCGGTACGACTACGTTCTTTGCGGAGGGTGCATACTCGGATTTATTATCACGAACAAGGGTGCAGCGCGTTTGCTTGCAAAAGGTTGCGCACCCTTCTAAGAAATTGATCGAAATTCTCTCTCTTTCTCTCTCGCGTTATTATTCTCTAAACTACACTTGTGTTACACGATGTGAGATTTAACACGTTCAAACTACCGTTCTATAACATGCACTCGAGACTTTAGCACCGGGGAGAAAAGTAGAGTCGAAAATGTGAGATTTTTTTATGATAATGCATGGGCGATCAAGTTCAACCAAAACTGAATTGAAAGAGTCGTGTGGTGGGCAGTTTAATTCACGGTAGAATCCCTGGAAATTTTCGCGAACTATTGCCGTAGAATCGTTAGCGCAAAGCCACCAAGTTTAATTAGTTGCGCATCCTTGAGGAAGCAGTAAATTATAACCGATTAGTATCGTTATTTCTCCAAAATACGTAGAAGCAATTATGCAAATACATCGGGAAATAACGTGGAGAGTAAGAGAGAGAAAGAGAGAGAGAGAGAGAGAGAGGGAGATATATGGGGGTAGGAATGACTGAATTACCCCTCATTACACGCGGTAATAATATTCTTTCAATAACTATTGTTTCCTGATTGGCCGGTGGCCACTCTCGCTTCTCTTTATCGATTCTCTGTCCCTGTATTTACGCGAATCCACATCCATCCATGAAAGATTCATCTGATTTGTCCAAATATATCAAATTGGAATGCTTAAGCCCTTGAGAAAGACTTTGGATAGAGTACAAGGAATGGCAGAAATTATGATTTTGCGCTTGTAATTCTCGTGGCTCGGTGAGCGAATTTTATTTGCCGAGCAACCGGACGAAAAACAACGAAGGACTTGCTCACGGAGAACTCGAAGTCGCCTTGTCTTCCGGCGGAGTAATGCTGTATTTATGAAATCGTAAAGTAAATTCTACCAAGTAAAAAGTAAACAGCTGATTCCTTAAAGCAAGCAATAAGCGCGTTCTGGTAAAACGTGCCAGATCGTTAATCGCGTAAAGAGTGGAGGGTGAAGCGTCGCAGGCCCGGTGGATCCCCGCGCGAGATTGCAGAAGAAAGCGAGAAGCCTCGAAAAACCGATTACGCGTGAAAAACGATCGCTTTACCTACTACGAGGACTGATGGAATGATGAACGAGCGGGAATTCCGAGGCGGAGGAACCTCTCCGGGAAAATGAATTAAAGTACACGAGAATTTAACACGCGTGAAAAAATGATAAATGCGACGAAAAAGAAGGTCGAAGAAAATCCAAGGAGGAAGGGGGAGGGAGAAGACGACGTGGAAAGGAAATGGAGTCGCGTGCGCACGGCCAAGTTGCTCGACGCAGGAATAGCACAGTTCCGAGGTGATTTACGAGGGGCGCGCGCGCGCGCGCGCGCACTTTATCCCACTAGAGGGTCAAGCGAAACGGACTGGAAAGAAGTCCATAACGTGGTGCGTGTAAACACCACGCAGGATAAGTACCAATAGTTAACGCGCTCGTTAAATATCCGAGCGAGTGCTACTCCCCCCCTGCGGCTTAACCCGGAGACACGTCCCTTAATAGTCCGGAGCGTCGCGTCCCTCTTCTCTCTCCCTTCCTCTTCAACTTCCCGCGGATCGGTTTCGTTTCGGTCGCGCCTCTCTCGCTCTTTGATTTCTCTCCCCTTCCACTTTCGTTGCGTAATTTTCGCGTGATAAGTGCCGGAATCGACTTCCGGCAACTCTTGCTCTCCTTTTCCCGACAAAGGTACCGGCGGTGGTCAAGGCGAAGTTTCACACCGGAACTCGAAGAACGAGTGCGGCTCTCCCAATTGGCTGGCCAACCAGGAGTGGGAGTGAGGAGTTCCCCGACTTCCGGTGGGCTGGAATTTTATCTCGAGGTGCAGGCAAGAGCGAGATAAGCGAAACGTGATGGATGTGCTCCTAATGGTCTAATTTCTGCATGGTTAACGAACTATCAACGTCAATTAGGCACAATAAACTCGTTCTTGGCGCAGTTAGCGCGTGGAGATATGAATGTCTAGAGGCCTGACAGGAAATGCGAAAAAAAATGTTTGCGGTTGCATTACGACTATTCTGAATGTCATAATTACGATGTTACGCGCGCAATGTCTCTATAACGTCCGCTGTCCGAGAAACTGCCTTACAGTCATATATAACCTATAACGCGCTTTGCTTTGCTTTGCTTTGCTTTGCTTTGCTTCGCTTCGCTTTACTTTGCTCCGCTCCGCTCTGCTCCACTTTGCTTTACTTTGCATTGCACTGCTTTGCTTTTCAACTACATAAATCTAACATCATTTTTCACTGGCGTAAATCTTGCCTCGCGTATCACTACATTAACGATCACCGTGTAAACTTCTGCCTTTCTCGTGGTACATCCCTCGTCCCTACTGAATTTCTCTTTTCTCCCATCGCAATCGCCAGTGCGCCCGGTGTTTAATAGCGCGGTCCGAGCACTCGAGAAAAGATGAAAAGTTTAGTCAACCCCCACGTTTTGCAGGACTCGGCGTCCTGTACATGGAATTCTATGGGGTATCGTTGAACCTATGGACCGCAGTTTCCGATCCCTGATTACACAGATGTTCTAAACAAGTGGACTTTAAATGTCCGCTGTACTTAGGGGTAGGAGCGGAGAACCTGGATATCGAAGGTAAAGCATTTTGCGGTAAGAAAAGGAAAAATTCACTAGGAATCGGCAAAGCAGCTGAAAGCTGAGAGAGAGAGAGAGAGAGAGAGGAGAAACAAAGGAAAGAGGTCTAAAGGTTGTCAGAAACTGGCGAGTTTAACTAGCTATCGGAGGATGCTGGAGAGAAACATAAAAGGGAGGAAAAGGGGTTGGCGACGAGAGGGTCCACCAAGGCACACAAGGTTGCTCGACCGATAGTCGAAAGAACGGGCGTTTAATACTTTTCTCGTACAAGAGGGAAGTTCTCTTCTCTGGGAAGGCCTTTAGCGAAAAGGGTTCGTAGCTTCTGGTGATTGGTGTAAGTTAGCCCTCTGGGCAGTGAAAACGAACTCTGAAGCGCATGCGCAGCATCAGCATGGGGTTCCCCTTTGCTTTAGGGTTAGCCGCGGTCCTCCCTGCGGCCAACAGCCCAGGATGACACGCCCCGGGCTACCAGATCAATAAGATCCCTTATACCTACCTCTTTGGTTACGCCCTGAGATACGTAGCTCGAAACTCACCCCGCTTATTTCCCCGTGTATACTCTATTAACTCTTTATGGATCCTGGCCAGAATCGTTGGGACATTACGAATGGTTTCCTTATTCCCTTCTTCTCCCTCTTTTTCTCCTCTTTTTCCTTTTCCTCTTTCTCTTCCTCTTCTCTTTTACTGCTGTTCTTTACAGCTCCCTAGATATCATCCGATAAGATAATACTTGTCGCTTTTAAGAGAAACAGGGAGCGCGTAAAACAGGGTAGCTTTTATTTAACGGGAGAATCGTCCCGAGCTCTTTGAGACTCGGCGGGTAAACGCAAAGCACCGTTGATTTCCGAAAAGAATCCTTCCCTCCGTCCAGCGTCGAGTAGAGTCGAGCGATTGACGCGGAGGAACAAACGGCGGCGTTTCGTGCGAACATCCAGGATGAACCGCTTCGGGAGAAAATCCGCGAGTGCAGGAAAGGCAAAAGGAAGAAAACCGTCATGGCGCGGCGCGTCGGGGGGTACCGGTGATGACCGTCTCGTTAAAAGGCATCCCTTCCAATTTTGCCAGGTCGATCTGAAATTTTCTCGTAAGCTCGCGTGTACGCCCTGGGCTGTCACGATTCGGAGCTAACTGCCGTGTTCGTACAACCGATTCAGAAATTCCTCGTAAGGTAATTTTATCGTCGGAATTCCGCTTGTGCTCGTACGCATAACTCCCGTAACTCATCGTCGGTCCATACCTCCAAAGTAGCATCTTCATTTCGACTAGCCGCCTCCGGTATCGAATCCTCCGTACGCCTGTCTCTCCCCCCTTGCAGTTTCAACGCTCGAACGGTCAGAGATCGGCGTCCCGCTGGACCGCGGCAGGAGAACGAAGTCGCGCCGTGTAGCTCGAGACACCTCAGTTTCGCGAGTCCCGGTGAGAGAGATCGGTAAAAAAAATCGGTTGGACCGAGGAGATCGGTAAAGTGGAAATGGCCCGGCGGAGAATCCGCGACGCGATCGAGTTGCAGGAACCGCTGGAACTTTGGCGAATTCGCCGCGACCTCCGGAGGTTCGTCGGACGCGGTGCGAGTGGTCGCTCGGGTTACCTGAGAGGTCACTGCAGAGTCCGCAGGAAGTTCATTAGCACCGATCCGTGCCTCCTAGGCTACGGGGGGGGGGGGGGTCCGTGACTAAAAGTCAAAGAAAGGTGGAGAGCGACGGGGGCACGTTCCTCGAAACCAGCCCAGGAATTCCATTCATTCGCTCATTGATCAGGTACCCGAAAGACTGCCTTCGGCAGGACCCGGGTCATCTGCCCCGGGATGACGCGACGATTCCCCCCGGAAGCTTTTTTCCTCGACGATACCGCCAATACAGCTGTGCGCATCAAGGTCACGGCTAGTAGAGGGAATCTCAAAGAAAAAACTTGCTCCTCCGGATCGCCGATAGCATCTGCCTCGCGTCCCACCTACGATGATTCAATCCCAGCGGTCCGGACAGACGTAAAGGGAACGATCGACCAATCCTCTCCCCCGATAACGCGCGTCTCTTTATAAGCGGGGGACTCGCGAGTACGCGCGAGCACCGATAGAAACGTTCTTCCGGAACGAGTTCTGTTCCATTTCGTTCCGTTCCGTTCCGTTACGTTTCGACGTGTGCGTCTGACGGAACCTCCCGGAGAGCGACATCTGATAATTCTCGCATCTTTCCGCGCGCAGTCCAATTCCTGCGAGATGCATTCCCTTCGGATAGAACGCAGCCTCCGGGAGCGCGAGGGAAGGGAGGGGAAGGGGTTGCTCGGATCCTTTATTCGAGAAATAAAATCCACACGACATTATCCGGGCTTTATTCCGCGGCCGACGCGGAAGGCACGAGCATTTGGACCAATGAGAAGCGAAGTGGGCGGTGTCGAGCCCATTCGCGAGTAGCGGGCCCCGTTCTCCGATTGGTCGACGGTGGGACTCAAGCGACCAACGGTGGGAGATTCGGCTGGCGGGGGCCTTGAGGCCGCCCAGATCCCTCCCTGGTTCTTCGCGAGTCGCGTCTATCTGGTAGCTAAGGCCCCGCGGGCGCAGTAACCCTCGAGTCTTCCCAAGTGTACGACGCATCAGCCAAACATATACAAAGCTCGAGATATCGGAAACAATATCCCTTGTGCCGGTAACTCGATATATCCTGCACCCTTTCCTCTTCTCTTCTCTCCTCTTCTCTTCTCTTCTCTTCTCTTCTCTTCTCTTCTCTCTTCTACTCTTCTCTCCTTTTCTTTTCTTCTTCTCTCTTTTTAACTCTGCTCTTTGCTCTTTGCTCTACTCTTTTCGCTGTACTCTCCTCTCCTCTTCCACTCTCTTGCCTTCCGTTCGTCTGTCACTCGTGCTCTCTACATTTCCACCTACCTCTCCTCGCTAACTCGCAACCCTCGCATCACGACTCGCGCACGCCCTTTTCCTCGCGCTAATTTTCGCCTGGAGGAGAGACGACGGAAACACCTGGAAAGACAGGAATGTTTGCGGGCAACAGTGCCGCGTCGGGGTTCCATCCAAAGTGAATGGTCCTAGAGCAAAGTCCTCGCCATCCCTTTGGAGGACACTCGCCCCATGGTGCGACACTCTCTCGCGATTGGATCAAGGGCATCTCTCTCGGCAGGTACCGTCGCGGGGTTGCGTTTCTGGATGAAAGTGCGCGAGGGCACCTAAAAGCGACGTTCGTCCGTCACGAGAAAAGTTAGCGGAATCATTCTGGACTCTCGAGGGTACTGGCAAGTGACGATTTCCATGGTGCTCCCTCGTGATCTCGAACCTTGACCCGTCGCCATTTTCCCAACGAAGACCCGATCGAGCGTCTAGAACTTTGGCGGCGTTGAAATTTCAACGACACTCGCGATCAACCTCACCGAGTGGCAAGTGCGTGGAAACTGGATTAAAGTGAGCGTGTGTGCTGTGGTTGGGTGTCGCGTCACATCGCGTCGCGTGGTAACGGAAGCGCGCAAAGGACCGGCCGCAATGGCGGAGCGCGAGGGTTGATCGAGTCCACCAGGAAACGGATCTCGGGCTCTCGTCTCAACGGGGACGCTGGTTTTTCTCTTCCGGAAATTCTCAAACAAGAGGCCGAATGCCGAACCTCGACTACTACAACACCGCGAGGATGCACCAAATGGTAAACTCTTTTCAAGATACAGACAGACATCCACCCCTCCCTGGCGTCCGTTGCCAAATTTCTCAGCTTTTCCCCATTAACGAAGAGAGACCCCCGCGGGGGGTGTTTCTCGTCGGTGAGAAGGGGCGAGTCTCAAACCCCAAGGACCGGATCAATTTTCGACAAGATCCCACGTTGCCACGTTGCGTCGTTGCACGCGTTTAAGTGAAATAGATACGTCAGTCTTATGGAATATAAGTTCATAAAATTAAGCGGTAAATCATGGCGATTTAACTCGGGCCACTCGGTACACCGGGCAGAACAGCCCCGCAACCTCAGACGCCGTAATGACAGGCTTCGAGAGCGACTCGTAAAATCTTTGCGCAATGGAATCGTTTCTGGCTGCGCTATTCCCCAAAGAGGCTCCCAAACGGTGCACGCACGCACGCACGCACGCACTCACGCATGCACGCGCACGCGTGCGCTCAGCCTCGCCTTTCAAGTTTTCGTGGTCGTGTAATGATCGCGTGGATCGCGTGGATCACGGAAATCGCACGATCACGCGGAAAATATTCGTCGCGCCGCAAGATCCGAAAACTAAAAAAAGTCCTGGGCGAAAATCGCGGATTCTCGAAAACCTCCTGGTTTTGCTTGGATTTGCTTTGGACAGTTGCGCGGAGACGCGCAGAGCTTCTCTTCCGATGGTTTCCATGACTCTCGCGATAATTTCTCGCCCGTGTACCGTACCCCAGCGTTTGTTTTACAGATACCAATGCAATTTCCCTATTAATCACCCGGAACATTTTCAAGTTCATCGAAGCTCGTGTTTGGGTCTTAGCATCTACGTGTTAATAATTCTTCGGGGAACCCCGGTGATCCTCGCGAAGGCTCTGCCCTCGAAGCACGAAGAGAGTTGTTAATTGTTGCTTGACGTCGGCTAGAGGAGAAAACGTGCCTGGAACAATTCCGTTGTTGCGCTGTTAGCGCCTTCGATGCTTTACGATCGCCAATTACTTCGTTCGCTTCGTATCGGAGCCGCCGACAAGCGAGTGCACGCGCGCGCGTGTTTCCTGCGCGGGGCGGGTGCATGTGCACGGCGCGATACACTTTTCACAGACACGCGTAAATCCGGTGCACAATGATGCGCATGCACGTTGCTGCCAAAAACATAAGTTCGCCGCAACTTGGACGTTCGTTACGGAGGAGTTCCACGAGAAATCTCTGCCATCTTCGAACGCTCTCGGGACGGCGAAGATCGCGGAAAAACTAGATGGAAAAGCGCCGGAACTCCTCGAGGAAGACCCTCGAGAGGACCCGGCTCCTCCGGATCTTCGATGATCCGACGGAGATCCGAAGATCGTGAAATTTTCAGGACGATTCGCATTCCAAGGAGAAAAATCAACGACGGCGGCGGCGGCGACGCCATTGACGTCTCGCGGTTTTCCATCCGCCGACCGAGAAGTCGCGTTGATTTTCAAGCATCATAAATATGCATGGCCTTCCCCTCCGCGAACATAATTAGCGCGAAGCTGCGCATGGAAATACTCTCGATCCATAATTCATATTTGTAGCACTCGCCGCTTTTTTCTACGCGGCTCCTCCACCGCTTTATTAGAGACCTTCGGTCGCAATGACATTTAACGAGTACTGTCCAAGCTCAAAGAGGCCGTGGCGAACGATCGCATTGTATTTTTACATCGTTTCTTCGGAGTCCAGCACCCGAGTCGTCGTCCAGTTTGCCCGTCGTTGCTACGACCACGACGCGATCGCGTTATCTCGAATGCGCGACGGAGACACCCGCGAAAAGTTTGCGCTGAAACGATGCGCTCGCGATAATTCGGCCGTCGTCGACTGCATTTTGCTCCATCCGTTCGTTCGTCCGTTCGTCCGTTGGTTCGTTCGTTCGTACGCGAGTTCGTTGCAGCGCGCGATTTACGATATCGACTCTTCTTCTTCTCGGGGCTCCATCCGGTGGTGGTACTCGACTCGCAGCAGAAGAAGAAGAAGAAGGGACCTGGCGTCAAAACAAGCGAAGAACATAGATTGCTAGGTATAAACAATATTTACTACGGCATGAGGTACATGTTGATTGAGTCAAGAAAAGAATTTCAAGAATGTATAATTTATGTCTTTTGCGGCGCAGTAAACACGCTCCTCTGACTAGTCAGTGATTCATGACAGCTATACGATTATACGCAGCGAATGGACGGAACTTTAAGGGCTGAGTTTTGAGGGCCGATCGACGAGCGACGATGACCAAACGATACCGAACACTCGCGACAATACGCGTCCGAGTTCCACTCGCGGACGCGCGCCATTCCAGACCTCCGCGTTCCACAGCCGTTCATGGGTAAAAAAAAAAAATTTGTGCCGAACGGACAAACTTGAGATTTTCCCCTCTCCTCGGTGTCTCTCCGGAACTCGTGGAACCTCGTGGACCGCGCGAAGTATCAATCTTGGCCTTAGAAATTAGCGGGTAACCGGGGGTGATTAGGCAGATCGGCATACTCCACGGAACACTCGCCGGGGATCCCCACGAGTGGGGCTGCTTTGAAAAGAGAAATTGCGCCAGTTTCTCTTTTTAACCTCGGCCGCTGGAAGACCGAGCAATCACCTGCTTAACGAGCCGGGAAAAAATGGACAAATGTTTGCTCTCGACAGATTCATTTGTAGTTCTGTCAAATAGAACGCGCGCGTGGGAAGCGAAATGCCCTCTGTGTTAGGTGTATTTAATAAATTCGCTGTATCGGCTAACAGGATTCTATAAAATAATACTGCCGGCGTGTAATTGTCCATTGACATTTTAACCGCGCGCACCGCTCGGAGTAACTCGCGAGCAAAGCACGGATAAACGTTACAAAAGTGCCATCCGGTTTAATTAATCTCGCGACCTACGGTACCACGGACTCCACCGAGGTCCACCCCGTGTCCCCCCTCACCCTGTGGCCCGCGAGACAGTTTTCGATATCTCAGCGAAGAAAAGAAAAAGTCGAGATGTTCGGGAGGCGAAACGTCCGGAACTACCGCGAGGAGTCGATAGGTTCTTAGGGTGCGAAAATAAGGGAGGAGGGAGGAGAAGGGGGCACGTGCCAGTCGTCTGCGCTTCACCGACTCGTTTTGGTCGATTGGAACGAGTCGGCCGAAAAGTCTGCCGGCCTCCGCGAGGATCTCGGGGGCCTCGAAAAAGGTGGACGAGAGGGAAGCGCGGGGGGATGCATTCGCCTCGTAGGAGACAGCGAGAGAGATAGGCAAGAGAGTCGGAGCTGCGCGAGGAACGAGGCCCGTTTCTTTTCACCTGTGCCACCGCGAGCAATAAATAACCGCCAGCTTAGCTGATTTTACTGCCGCGGGTTTGGGTGATCCCAATAACGCCGTCCGAAGAAGGGACCAATAATGCGAAGAAAACCAATCTTCGCGCTAACTAGCCATTCAAGCGGCCAAACTGCCAGACAGTACTCGGGGGACCCTGGTTAACCTTTCAACGCGAAACATTCCGCAGCCACTTTCGGTCCTGAACCGAACAATCATCCAGCGATGTCATAAGCACCGCGCGCCGCGATGCGAAAATTCCACGCTGCAAACTTTTGCTTCATTCCCGGTTCCGATTTCGATTCCGATCCCGATCTTGAATTCGAGCGTCTTCCTCTCGAGTGGATCCCGTCGGTTCCCCCCTTGCAGGGAGAGGCTCCAATTGCTCCACTTGTTTTCAATTAACCCCACCGACGCTCGTAGGGAGCTACAAATCATCTTCGAGCCACGAAAAGATACTAGCGGTATCTCAACATCCACCCCCTTGCGATCCTTAAGAACAGAGGGATCAAGGATCAAGGTCGCTCTTTCTCTTTCGCTTTCATCTTAGGTGCTTTTGACTATGATCGGAGTGGTACTTTCAAGGTCGACGATGGTCCAGAAAACCCGCAGAATCCTTCGGGTGCCGCAGGACTTTGGGGGTACCGGGGACGGGGACGGGGACGGGGACGAGGGCGAGGCCCACCGCAATAAGACGAAGGAACGCGCGCCGCAAAAGTAATCGTCGTTATTAATGGACGCCATTAGGCTGATAATAAAGGACAGATAAATGTATCTCTCGGTATTTGTCGCTTCGGCATGCTGAAATCGCCGGTTTGAAATCGTAAAGTTCCAATTTGCAGCGCTGCCTCCACCCCCCTTCTCACGCGGCCTCGCACAATTCCCAGGCTGACATTGAATTATCATACTCGTCGTTACTTTTTCTCAAGGCCTTTGAAATTCACGTGGGTAATGAGCGCCAGCGCTTAGGCGAACGCGGCTTCAACCACGTGCTGTTGTTTGCGTAGGCAGACATGAATGGTGGTCTTGTTCTTCCCGGCGCGCGCGCGCGCGCGCGCGATCCTCATTACTCGCGCAACCGCCCCCTCCCGCCCCGTACCACACTTTGTCCCGGGAAATGAAAACGAAGCTCGTCGATAGCCTCGAAAACGTTCTCGCCGATTTTTTTTAGAACCCCTTTAATTCGCGAAGTTGCAACCCTCCTCGCAGCGGTCGCGATCGGCAATCGCGGAGAAACGAGCCAAGGTCAACGATCGTGATTTTTTTGAGGCGAGCGACGACTCGAAGATGATCCCGATGATTTTGCCGGTAAGACGAACGCGTTCCCGGCTTGTCGCGGATGGCCCGTACCTCCTGAGCTAATAACTGGTTAAATTCCGGTAGTGGCGAGGCTCCCGAGAACGGTAGCCTCTAATCAGCCTAATTTCAGGTTCCTTAGGCACAATGCGAGCCAACATTGGAATTATTCGGCAATCGTAATGGATCGGAATGTTGCGCGCGTTCGCTCTTTAGGCCAGTAGATTCCGTTGCTTCTCGCCAGCCAATTTCGTTGCCCCTCTTCTTCCTTCCTTTTTCGCCGACCTCCTCATCCTTCTCCTCCTTCTCCGGACGAACCCCCGAGCCCCGGGCTCCCTCGTCGCTCGCTCGTTCCCTCTTCTTTATCGGCCACCCGCTATTACGATCGGCTCGTCCAGCGCTTGATTCCTCGCGTCTGATTAGCGATGCTCCTCGCGAACTCTCGCCACTTTTGCAATCGGCCAAATCGGACCGGACCGGCCGAATCTCAACCACCGCCACTGTGCAAACGTGAGATCGTTGCCAATCGCGGATATCGCGATGAAATATGTCGGCGCACGATCTCTCGCTCGAATTATTCGCCCGACCGGTATTTATGGCGCCATTATTCAAATGGACTCCGCCGTTTTTTCTCCGGACCAGCACCGAGACCCAGCGTTCCGCAGGAATTCCCCGGGTCGATCAAATCGGTCGCGCCGCTGCGAGAGCGGGTTCCGCGCGATCGCCGATCTTTCCCGCAACGACGAACTTTTCAGACCCATCTCTCGCTCCCTCCTTCGATTTGCCGCCAGGTTTGCCCGGTGAAAAATTGAGGAGTTTTCGCGGTTGTTCGGCTTTCGGACGAAGAAGATCGGTAAGTCCCGAATGGAAGAGTCCAAAAGTTCCGATCGGTTTTACGCCGATTCTCCGGCTGCGGAGAGACGGAGGAGATCGTCGGGATGCAATAACAGCCTGCGAGCCGCGTTACCGATTCCGCGTACCCGAAATTTCGAGTGCTGTGGCAGCAGGTTTTTTCCGAGCAGTTGAGTGGCTGTGGAGGGATGAGGGGGGGGGGGTCCGGTCGAGTGGTTTCCGCTGCCCTCGACTGCCCGCTCTCCACCACGTTATACGACCACTAACGACTCGCCATTAAATCGAGTTAACGAGAGAAACGGTGTTATTTGTGCCGAGCTATTTCCTAGCCGTTCCCTTCGGTTCCGTTCCGTTCCGTTTCGGCCCAAGCCGATCTCCATCCCTGCACCCCCGCGAAAGCAAAAACCCCTCGTGGACCTCGGCGCCGATGTCGTTTCTCCACCAAACGTTTCTCATTTGGCGCCACTTTTTCACGAATATCCGATCTTCTGCAGATTATTCGAGAAAATTTGACGATTTTCAACGTCGAGGGCAAACAGATACAACGGTGGGATAATGCGGACAGATCGCGCGAAATAAAATGCGATATCGAAAGAAATGCTCGGTATAGGATTTTGCTATTTGACACGTGTGAAAATCACGCTCGCCTTTAATGGAACGCATATGTTTTTCAGATATGGGAGGGATGGTTAGAAAAATACATAGCTGCTAGGCTGTTCGTACTTGTCGCGCGTGTATTTTCAATTATTGCAAAGTCATGTCCCGTGCGCTAATGCAAAAATTCTCACAGCGCCCAATTACTGCCCGCGAATAAGCGAACGATCGCCGGGAAGGGCGCCGCGATGCGAATGCAAGTTGAAATTTAAACACGATCGAGAGGTCCGAGCGTTTTAACGATTCATCGTCCGGCGTTTCCGCGAAAATTACAATCGCACACCGCGAACGCCCGTCGTTCGAGTGCTCGCGAGGACCGACAGATTTTTCGTCGTGGAAACACTCGCGAATGGAAGAGATAGCGACAGAGAAATTAAATATGTGTCGGGGAATGTATTTACGCAGTTATTTTCATTGCGCAAGCAGCAGAAAAATACTATCCCATAAACCGCGGAGGAAAAGCGCGTTCGTCCGGCGAGAGTGTGTTATGGTTAAAAAGTATGATAAAAAGTCAATGGGGGGGTCCCTTGAAAACAGAGTTGACGCATTTTAACATTCTCCATGCGCGTAATTCTGTCTCTCTCTCTCTCTCTCTCTCTCCTTATTTATCGTGCGATCTCATCGATCCTCCTTACCATGTGCAATTTTGTTCACGCGCGCTTACTCTGTCAGGCTAGCCGTAGGTCTTACCCCTTTGATCAATAAGAAACCCCCTCGCATTCGCCGATCTCCTTAAACTGCAGCTCCCATTAAAAACTATTACCACCGGCTTCCAATATCATCCCCACGCGACACGGAGCATAAAGCATACTCTCCGGCAAATAAGAATAATTCTTTATTCAACAATCCCAAATTTAATAAACACAATGCGCATATATATTTATAAAATATTTTTCCTGGTTATTTCCCCGTGCAAAATAGTCGCGATATTTCTGCATATTTGCTCAGTATGCAAAATTACAGATAGCAAAACGCCGTTGCGCATTGAAAAGAGAGAGAGAGGGGGGGGGGAGAAAGTGGTTGGCGCAGCGTTAGGGGAAGCGCGAATTTTTGGAAAATCGAGCTTGCAAGCTCCAGCAGCGAGGGGGAAGGGAAAGTGAGGGTAAATGCCATGGTCGAGGAGAGGGCGAGGGAAGTGCACGGGGTTGGCAGACAGGCAGGCAGGCAGGCAGGCATGCAGTTAGCAGCCACCCTGCACAGAAGAGCAACGAAGGGGATGGAGGAGAGAAGGGGGTGAAGCTTCCCCTTGTCACGGCAGCGAATATACACGCCGACATCGAGGGACAGTTTCAATCTGATGGTACAATTTCGGGAATTGGATGGAAATTATCCGCCGTAGGTATCATGTGCGCGTGTATGCACCCCAATGGAGTGTGTTCGCCGGTTCTCGTTGCACAACACGCGTCCCGCTGCAAATACTCCAGTGATATATCACGATATAGAGCACGGCTTCCTCCACCAATCGCAATCCTTCATCGGAAAAACGGGCCCGGAATTGCTCCGTTGATTTTCCATTGATTTCCACTCTCTCTCTCTCTCTCTCTCTTTCTCTCTCTCTCTCTCTCTCTCTCTCTCTCTCTCCCTCCCCTCCCCTCGAATCGAATCCCCGTTTTTCTCCAAGGTCACTCGACCAGGCCTCCGCGGAAAACCGGAGCTCGTTCCGCCGTTCGCTCACGAGGGGGTGGTGGGGTGCGTGGGTGTGGGTGTGGAAGCTGAGGATTTTGTTTGGTCTACGAAGCAAGAATAATTGGAGCGCATCGATATTTAATACGGAAGAATAGCGGGAGACGTAGAACTCCGGAGATAGGGAGAGGGAATATTGAAAACCGAAACTCGGGGTTAAGCTTGCGTTACCTATAGAAGTGTGCGAGGTGGGGGGGGGGGGCATAAGGGGTAGGGAGATAGGTTCAATCTGACAGTCTGATTTTGCGAGATAAATGGAAGTTATCGGAAGCACATAGGACGCCTGGCTGGCTGGCTGGTTGGCTGGCTGGCTGGCTCTCTTTATATACACGTAACTATGTGTCTGTGTACGTGAATTTGCGCGCCAACATAAACAACACACGTACACGCACGCATCTATGAAGAAAATACGTGCACCTGCACCGACCATAGTTGTGCACTATGCTGCTGCTAGTGTAAACTCGAAACAAATGGGTGCTAAACGTGGTCATATTCAAGCAAGTAATTCCAAGCTCGTGTTTCTACCATGTTTATGCATGCCAAAGAAATAAGTTGGTTTAACGTTTCACGTTGGGAGCTCTCAGGGTGAACCAGCGAGGGTAGAGGAGGGCAGGGGAGAACCAGCGCCTTTTCGGATTTCCCTCGATAAAATCCAGAGAGATCCAAACTCGCGAAAATTCTTCCCTCGAAACCGCCGCGGCCAACCATCGCCTCGATCCACGCGACTCGCTGGGAAATGCTCGCGAATAAAGAAAGCCGTGACGTCATCGGGGACCACCATTTTAATCCGGCGGTCCTGTTTCGCGAGCTGCACGCGAAACTTATCCGACGCGCGCCTGCCTCCTCTGCTTTAACAACGCGCGTTTCGCGCCTGTGTGCACGCACGCACGCACGCACGCACGCACATTTTCACGGAGCATTTCGGCCGCCATTGTTACGACCGAGTTGCAGCTTACTCCATAGGCCGGGGGAGAAAAAGACGGAGGCTCCTCCAGCCAAGGTCGAGTTTAAACGCATTTGCGCCGCGCAATATGCACTCGCATGCAAAACTTCAGCTCAGCTCGAGGAGCAAAACGGAAAAATATCAGGGATAAGTATACATCGGTATCTCGTGTATCAGTGCGATTGCAGTGATTAATCGCTCCCAACTAAAAATCTTTGTGTACACTGTGTAATCATGGCGTCATTACGTACACTTTATTCCCATGTACCACGAGGGGATCGACTCTTAAGATAAAATGAGATAATTAAGAATCTCTCGCAGGCTTTTCCTCGGTGACCGACCGGCGCTGATCGTTTTTAACGCCGGTGAAAGGTACCACCGGCTCGCTCGTGGATATTCAACAAATAGAGCGATTATTTCCATCGGAATAACTATGGTATCTCGCGCGTGTATTCGCGCGTGTGCGCGTGTGCGCGCGCGAGAGACGCGGAGTGAAAGATGGAGAGCGTAGACGTTTAGCACCATCATCCGAGTAGTTTCGACCTAACGGGTCAATTTGGGGTAAGTTGGGGATGGAAATTGTCTGGCACACGTATGCCATACATATGTATGTGTTCGCGTGGCTCGCATTCTCCGGACCATCGAGTCCACCACCGCCGTTTAACGCGGTCCGTTCCATATTCAAGCAAGTAGCTTTCAAGTCCATGCACCGTGCGCGCGTGTACGTGAGCGGAAGTCCATCATCCTCTTACCTCAACATCCACGTCCACAACCCCGTGGCAAGACGAGTCCGTAACAATCGCTGGAATTCCGTCGTTCCTCCGAAATTCGCGGTAACGAGCAGCCGGGCTGTGGGGTCGAGCGACTTCGAGATTAAATCAGGCACCCCCGGAATCTTTGGGTAGTCACGACGGTGCCCCTTGCCCCTTGCCCCTTGCCCCTTACTCGCGCCCACCCTTTGGCCAGAGATCCCGTTTTGAAGATCGACAAATCGATGGCTCCATGAAAATAATGAGCGAACGCCCAAGGTAAAGCGGAGGTTTTGCATTTTCCTCTGTTTTCCCGTCGATCCCTTTCCGCGTCGATGCGTTTCTTTCCCTTGTGCTCTCGGAGTTTGGCCGCGCTCGATGTAGCCGTACGCACTTTTGCGGCTCCACCTCGTTGCTCGCGCCTCCCTTCGGTCTGCCGGTCTCTCTGGTTTGCACATCTCTCCCTCGTTCTGCTCCCTCCTCGTGCCCCCCTTCGTCATCCGAAGTCTCGCCACGAACAGCAACACGGCAACACGATATGGTCGGAACGGCCCTCTGTCGCATACAGACACACGCGCGCACGGCAAGAGAGAGAGAGGGAGAGAGGGTGAAAGAGGGAGACGAACACGCACGAGCGTTGCTGCTGCTGCTGCTGCTGCTGCTGCTATGCTCGCAGCGTTGCTGCCGTTCTACACGCGCAACGCTGTTCTGTTCTATACACACACACACGAGCTTATAGACCGGCCGACCGCATTATGAATATTCAACCGAGCACCGGCATGGCTGCGTTCGAATTCATTATTCATTCCTGCGGCGGCATCGCGCGACCGAACGTTTTCCGGCGCGCGGGTGCCAACGAATATCGCAAACCGACCCGGGAACACCAGGATCAATCGCTCGCCACCAGCCTCTTCGAAAAACACGCGCGATTCGCGAGAGCCCTCCCCAACGCGACCAGGGAAAACGCGACCTGGAACAGCTCGTCGCTCGTCGATCTGCACCTCGAGGTCTCGAGGGTGGTGCGCGAGGATGCTCCCGAGGACTTCTTCCGGTGTAGTCCGGACGTTGCTCTGGTTCTCGAAAATATCTGAAGGGTTCGCCGGTGAAGATGAATCTACGATTGTCTTATCGCAAGGGTTGGGGGGGGGGTGTAATTTGACGATAATCGAGTATGAACAAATGGAGCGATCGAGGAAAATAAAAACGAGTGGTCTAGTCGCGAGGGAAGCGCGCCGAAAGTTGGAGAAGGGGTAGGAGGGGAGAAAAAGTAGGAATGTCTGGACGGGAGGAACGAGTTCGTCTCCTTCTCCGTCCGCTTCTTCCTCTTCATCATCCTCCTCATCTTGCTCGTCCTCCCGCCTTCGTGTCTCCTCGTCGTTTTATTGGACGGACGAAAGAATGCGCTCCGTTCGGTCTAATAATCACCGCTGATGGCGAGGGGGCCAGGCGGAGGGGCAGAACCGCTTACGCAACAGCTTGCGCTCGGATTTTTCGGATTCCTCGGCGCACGAAATCCGCCAGGCCCCCCCGACCACCCCCTTTCTATCGAAGCTTCCATCTAACCGATCTATTGCTCGATCTTCTTTTTCTCCCTCCACTTACCCCGACGGATTCTCGTCGAGGTCCTCCAGCGCTACCGTATTTCTTATTATTAATTTCGTACACTGGCTAAACTTCTTGGCTATCCCATAATTATCTCTCTCGCGAGTCCCTCTCGCGTGGTGGCCCGAATAGTTCGATCTTACCGGAACGTCTCTTCCGGTGGAATATTCGAGTTTCGAGTCGAGAGAGAGTCTTCGCTCTTTTCGTTTTGAAGCCTCGCGAGCAAATACGCAACGCGACGGGGAGGATGGGGTTACGCCAGTAGGCGATCTCAATTTAGTTAGCGCACACGCATAACTGGCACGTGGCTTCGCGCACTTCATAAATCTCAAATGATTATCGCGCCCTTCGCTATTCGACCCCCTTATCAGGAGGATCATCGCGGTATCGGGAACTCCGATCGAAATAGAGACTAATGTTCCTTCTATTGTTTGTACGTTTAGAAGGATACGCGATTTGTCATGCAGATTTACCTCCCTCTTGCACGCGGCCGAATAATAACCATTGGCGAACGTTCGTTTCTCTAACGAGCAGCCATTTATAACGATTTTTATTACTAAATCTAACCTGTATTTACACCGGCCGTTTCACATGGAATTGTTGAGAAATAGTTTCGCGAAACGCAAAACGAATAATTTATCAAATTGCATTTAAACGATACGCGTTTATTTATGTATTTATGGCGTGTAAAAATTAAACAATCTTGCCCCCGACAAATTCATCCCGTTTCGTGGAAAAGGCGCGAAGCGCTGGAATAGGGAGCATAATTGATTGTACGCGAAACTCTGGAATTGCTGAAAGAAAGTGGCGTACTTTCGGCTCTCCGGCGATAAAACGAGTCATGAATTTTATTCGCTGAGCGGCGGCGGGGGGGTGGAACCGACGAAGCTTGATTTCAAGCTCTACTAATTTTACACGTGCCATTAAACCTCGTTTAATTCGATCGCTAACTAAGTGTTTCGCTTTGTTCTAGGTAAGTTGTGACCTGAGAATTCCGATCGAACTTTCGCTAATACTTCGCCAGTAGAATTCAGCATGACGTTCAGATGCATGCCAGCGGCTTTTCAGACCCTCGGTGGCAGCGACTGCAGCGCGTCCTGGGTAAGTACATTTTACACTTTACATTTCACTATCGAAAATATAAAAATCGACTTCTCGAAAGCCACGACACACACCCCTTAAACCTATTATCCGGCTAGGAAAATTTTTTGTCTCGATTTTTCATCGCGAATTCATCGCAATCCCAAGGTACGTATGCGTTACCACCACAGTGCGCATTCCCGTGTATGCGTCGGTGTACGAGAGAATTTATTAATTTTCACCAGCGGAGGAAAAATATAATTGCTCCGGCGATCTCTCCCCCGTGTACTACGAAATTCGCCTAAGGAGGAGGGAGCACCGAGAACCAGAAAAACCCGGGAAAACTCGTACTTTTTAACGCTGTACGCGTTTCGCGTTATTTATTTGCTCAATCGATAACACGCTGATCGTTTATTGAATTGGTTCAACAGCGGAGAGATTTAATCGAGATGTATTAAGGAACGAGGTAATCGAGATACAATTGAAATATTGATCATGCGAGGAGGTGAAATGTGTGCAAGCGAGCCAGTAGTGGATTAAACGTGCGCTACCCCGTACGGACGGTACTTTAATACCATAATGGGAAACCGAGGGGAGTAATTTAACGTTCTTCAACGTTAATTAGCGTTGTTCCTTTCAAAAGTGCACGCGAGAAGCGCGGAAAGTTGCGACGGGGGTGGAAGTGGTGGTGGCGGCGGCGGCGGCGGCGGCGGTGGGACGGGGACCACAGGATGTTTTGGGATAAAATTAATTTCAACTACACCGATCCTTCGAGCGCGCGTGGCTTTTATATCTTTGGCGAACAAACGTATGGCACACCAGGAATTTCATCAGTACGCTATCCAACCGTTTGTTTGCACACGTTACGAGTGCTGTGCACCTACAGAGCCCCCACACGCATGTGCATTAAGCTCGCCTATCCCCATAAACGTATTTCCCCAGCCCGTGCTCGTGTATTGTCCGGAAATCACGGAAATCATGGTCTAATGGGCTGCTGAACTTGTGCCCGCAGAACTGGCGTTACTAAATTAGCCAAGAGCACACTTGTTTCTTGATTATTCACCTCTGACCTAAAGCACCTGTAATGCTCTCCGTACACCGGGAAAATATCACACGGGTGTTCGTTCCATTCCCCCATAAGGTCGCTTGGATTCCGTGGGATTTCTTACTTTCAAAGTGGACAGGTCGGTAGCAAATGAAAAACGAACGTTTCCTATCCCAAAAACGACTTGAGAATTATTTGCGAGAAACAATTTTGAATCTCGCGAAGACTCGCGAGCATTTCGAGATGTTTTCGTGGACCGTCCGAGGGAAGAGAAAAAGAGCGAGCACTCTGCACTCTCGACTCTTTCCGAGTGCGCTCCGTGTGGACTAACGACGGAGCGACCGAGCATTCTATGGGAAAAGTTGGGATAATCGTCGTGGGTCAGGCACGAGAGCGTCGTCTTCCCCTTAATGGGCAGGCGGCAAAGAATTTAGTTCGCCGAGAAAAGAGATTGCCAATGCGCAAAAAGAGGGAAACCACCATATTTTATCGCTCGCGAAACGCGCCGCTCGCCCTTTATCGATGCTCCGAAACCCCGCGTCTCTCCAAACACAAATGGATAAAAAAGCAAATTACAACCCTTGAAAAATTGAAACTTGCAAATTATGGTTGCGAGGAAGGGGGGAGTCTATGAGGGGTGGTTGTATTAAATTTCTCGGAGGAATTTTTTAATTCGATAGAAACTGTCGGACTTAAGTAGAAGAGGTCCGTTTGTGAGATCCCCTTAAAGCGTTTGGAGGATTTGAGATTCCTATAGAAGCACGGAGCGCGTCCTTCTTATTCTTATTCCGTTGTTATTACTTTGTTCTCTTCCTCCTCCGCGGCCGTCCAAGTAAATAACTCCTCATCGTTTACCTACCCTACCCCGAGTTTATAATGGGGATTATCTTATTTGTGCCGAGACTCGTTTTAGTCCCCCGCAACGTCCAACTCTTCTTCTCTCCACTGCCGCGCTCGCTGCGTGGGCGGGGGTGAAAAGAAAAATCCTCGGGAATCAGGAGTAAAAGAAGGAGAGTCGCGTCTGGCAAAAGCGAGAGGGAATCCCGCGGATTTCTGCCGAGAGAGAGAGAGAAAGAGTCAAACAAACTAAGCTGAGAATATTGTCTCGGAGGCCACCATCCGCCTTCTTCATTTTTTAGCTTTGCTTTATTAACCTGCACTCGCGGGAATATCGTGACGAAAAATCGGGAAATTCGCGAGACTCCTCTCTGAGAAAAATCCCCTCGACGATTCCGGACCTCCGAGAAAAGTTTTTTGCTATTTCAAGCATAAGAGTGGAATGCGAATTGAAAATATTAATGACGCGAATCGCTGTGTTTTCCCCACTCACGTTTTCCGGCAAGGTACCGCGGTATCATTCCGATGATTCCAAGCGTCGAGAGGTTTCGAAAGACCGTAATTTCGAGATATTTCAAAAAAACAAGCAAACAATTCGACGAAACTTTATAATGGTAAGACAAGGGGATCGCTTTCTCTCCCCTTGTCTTCTTCTTTCATTAATTATCCAACGGAATAAAGTGGCAGAGGAGAAATTATGGGCTTTTCGCTCCTTTGATATTTCTCTTACTCGATATTTTTCTTGTCTGGATAACATCAGGCGCAGAATTTTCCTGATTGACGCGTACACGTGCATAATGGCTGAGGAGGAGAAGGAGAGAGGGAGAGGGAGAAGGAGAAGGCGATGCCCCGCAAAGGAACGTGGATTAAATAGAGAGAAATCATATTAGCGTGAGAAGATGTTGTTCCCTCGATTAGATTGTTCGTTCATGCCCTCCCGATCCCCTCCTCCCTTCGAACGCGATCTTGCGCAATCGCCAATAATTTTCCAACGCGGTGTCCAAATTCAATAAATCTTGCAAGACCACGCGGCAAATGTCAATGAAAATATAATTGCGTACGGACACTGCGGCGCAAACTTCCCCATCCTACTTACGCAAGCGCGCGCGCGCGCGACTGAGAGAAATCTCAAGATTTTCTCGATTTCGAGAAACAGCGGGTGCTTCTCATCGGGAAAGAGCACAACCCCCTCCTCTTTTCTCGCTCCTCCGTTTCTCGTTAAATTCGAAATTTATTCATCCAGTATCGAGAGTGGTCTCTCGCTCGCGAAATATACTCGATAAATGCCAAAGACCTTGCGCGGAATTAGCATAAGAAAAAGTCTGGGAGTAGAATCTAATAATAAGCGAGCATTATCCCAACACGGATGGAATAATTTGCAGGTACTCTCGCGCGGTTCAGAATCTGAAATATGCGTCGCTCTATCCAGGCTCAGAGCTATGTGCATAAATGGTGAGGTGCAAACGTAAATCTGCATTGTTGTGTGTTGGCGTTCGGTCGGGAAGATGAATTACTGGCACGCCACGACACTCCGCGCCAGTGCTAAAACAAATGATCGTTATTATATTAACCTGACTCCGCTAACGGCTGGCCAATCAATAAAGGCCCGGACGCGAAGCACCCTATTACCTGCATCGGCGTAAATCGTGAAACGCTCCGAGCTTTTCAACTTGGCTCCAGGTTTTCGTCTCGACCCTCTCGACCAACTCGCCGTCGACGACCGGTAGCTCTCCTCTCCCATCTTCCTCTGGACCGGGTGGGAAAATCTCTCGTCCCTTCCACACCCCCGCACCCCCTTCTCGTCTGTCGATCTGAGAAACGCGACCTTGGACCTTCGAGATCGAGATTCCGCGCGAGGACCGACGACGGCGTTTGATAAATTTCTCCCCGCTAAAAACGCGCGACGTTAAGGAAATCCCCCGTGGAAACTGACAATTAACCGATTAGCCGGAATAACTCGCCGATCAGAGCGAGGGCGAAGCGAGTTTCCTCGACGACCACCACCACCACCACGGTACTCACCCTTCCACCCCTTCGCAGATTTCCGGAAAGAGGTCGGAACCGGCGAGAAATCGCTCGGGTTCTCCGAACACTCCACTTCCGCTTCATCCGCGGACGCGAGGTTCCGGTTCGCGGCGGAAACGATCGATCGTCGGAAATAAAGTCATTATCCTCCCGCGGTTCGCCGCTCGACGGGTACGCGAGAGATGCGGGAGATGGAAAAAAAATCCTTGGCTTTCGGAAAGTTATTGCTCGGCAACAGCTGTACGGGGCAATTAGCATAAATTTCTCGTTGCGCAAGCAGAGGCTCTCGGTATCTGATTAGAGAACGAGCGGTCCCGCGCGGCGGGCAGGGAAAGGGAACGAGGGGCGGCGGACACCACGAGGAGAATCCCCGGAGAAAAAATAGGAGTGGTACCCGGGGTCGGCATCCCGAGTTCTCGGGATCCCCGATCGAATGGAATCGTACATTCGTCCGGGGGTTCGCGCATCCACACCTTGCAATTAGGGATGCGGCTCCCCACCCACTCCCTCCCCCCGCGAGATCGCGACGGGCTAACGGGCTGGCACGTTCCTCCGGAGTTCATTATTAATTATCGGTCGGCCAGTATGTTATTAGTGCACTAGGAGAAACTGTGGCCGCCTCGCGCGGCATCCGAAGTCCTCGTGATAAATAGTAGTGGTACCAGCCGCACACCGACGCAACGCGCGAGCAAGGAACACGAATACACAATTAATAAATTTACTCCGACGTACACGCAAACTTTGGCCGATCTCTCCTGTTCTCTCCTCTTCTCTCTGTCTCTGTCTCTCTCTCTCTCTCTCTCTCTCTCTCCTCTCGCTTTTCTTTCTTCGCCCTCCCTCGTATAAACCCAACCACCACCGGCTCCACCGACGCCAATCCAAATGCGTTTCTTGCCAGCGGGCTTTTGCGCATTCGAAGTGACACGTACTCGTAATTACTGTTATCAGTTAACGGATTGTGTACCTGTTGCACGTGAAGACTATCTATCGGGCCGTAGCCGACGGTCCCGCTGCAATTTCATCCGCGTCCCCACGGACTCCCTAAAAATACCCCGCTATCGTCCAATCTGCTAGGTGAATTTGGAGAAAATGTCCTGGATCTCGCTGCAAATTTCAGTCGTCGTCGAGGAATTTTCGCGGAGGGGCTGGGTCACCGGAAACCACCGGCGGGGGAGGGGGAGAGACATCGATGGCGGCCATTAAAATTTAGCGCGCCAGCTGCACGGGCATTCTTGCCCCGGATGAATATTTTTCTTCATTTTGAAACTCGCGGATTATTCGCCTCGAGTGGCGAATTATAATTTTAGATTTTTGCGATAATACGGGGGCGGTTTATTATGAAGTGGCGCAAGCACGCCGAGTTTCTCCTCCAGGTTCCTCGCGCTTCCTTTCTTCCGGCTTCTCGTCTCTCTCGCTCGCTCTCTCCGTCTCTCGTTCCTTTTATTCCACGTCGAGAACCTCCTCCTCCTGTATTTTCGTCTGGAACGCGAAATACTCTTGCGGGAATGAATAAGCGATGAGCAGGGGGAAAAGTGGGGCGTCCTGTGGAGCCGCGGCTGTGGGCTCGCGAGATTTCGAGAATCGGCGGCAGTCAGCCAGTAATTAAATAGTCCGGAGTCGTTGTTTAAAATCATCCTCTCGCTACGTGGAAGATATATTTCGGACGTTCGTCGACCTTAGCACGCTCTCGTTGGCAAACGAGCCAGCCAGAAGGGCGAAGGGCGTACGGTATTTGACCAGATTTACGTTGCATTTCACGCTGTTAATACTCCCGTAGTATAATTATAATTAGCAGGATACGCCCTTCACACCGCCCCTTCGAAAGTTTACTCGGATACCCGGAGGTATCCACGGGAGAGGAACCCTTGCTGCCCTGCTGCCCTGCCCTGCCCTGCCCTGCCCTCTCTTGTTCCGTCAAAATCTACAGGACCTCCCTCCTGCACGCTCACTTTCCTCTTATGTCACTCTCTTCCCTACCACCCGCTACATACGTTATCCGCTGAAGAAAATCTTACGATTCCTACGCCAACTTATCGATCTTTTAGATTCTCTTGAAGTTTTCGCATGTGTGTGTGCGCGCGCCAAGCATCATTCAACTCTTTTGCTTATATATGGTTACAAAACTGTAATTTACCGATCTATTACGCAAGCCTTGTGGAAAGTACTGAATTTCCATATAGCAATGCTTTCCCACACACGCGCTATCCCCGCGTTAATCCCGTTGAGAAATTGGAAATAGAAATGGCTGAAAAGCCACGAAGGCGAAAATAGTTTCTCGAGCGTGTCATAGGAGGGTTTATTAGCGCGAGTGCGCCACGTGGTGGTTCCTGCGGGAAGAAGGGTCGAGAGCGATGAGTGAAATTTATTAAAGAGGGTGGCAGAACCCACCGGCACCGGAGCAATCAAGGCCAAAAAATAGTCCAGGACCTTCGCGAGGGGAGGGAGTTCTGTTTCCATCCGGTAGACTTGTTTAGACAATGGGAACGAGGCGGGCTAGAAAAAATCGGTTCTGCGTAGTTGAGGTAGGGCTCGGGAGAAAAAGAAACGGAGAGAAAAAGGAGAAAAGGACGCGGTCAGGACTTCACGGTCGACACCTAATTCGACGATGGGGCCCTACAGCGAATTATTAGCGTCAGTCCCAGGTAGTTTGCCCGTGAGTTTCCGCGAAGTCCAAGTCTACGCGCGAGGCCTCGAAAACGCACTCGGCCAACAATTATCGCTCTTTTTTCTCGGCGAAACTCGGCGGATTCGTCGCCCGGACAAGGTCAGCCATCTTGGCGATAACCCGGGCGACTGACGCACTCTCGGAATTTTCTGCATTCCAAGTGGCGTGTGGCGTCGTCCTGATCTCCCTAGGAATTTCCTGCCAATGCCAATACGACGGTGCCGGCACTCGAACGAGCGAGGGGCACGCGTTCATGCGAAGGAACTTGGCAGCCGCCACTTAACGGCGCGCATCCTCTTCGACTTGCACGACACCGACCAATCGCGACGTATTACGTCGGCCAAGATGGACACGCGCACAGAAGAAAATGCGGCCGAAGGGACTCGCGAAAGAATCGACGACCTGCGGAGGGACCGAGCGAACCGGAGCAACGGCTGTGGGCAAGAGCGAGGAGGGGCGGAGGAAAGGGTGAGACGGAGCGAGTGGAAAAGAGAGGAGGAAGAGGACAAAAATAAAAAAGGGGAAAGAGACGAGGAGGGAGGAGGTGGTGGATAGGGGGAGAGCACGGTCTTCGCGAAGGGGTGGAAGATGCAGCGGGAGAAGAAAGATGAGAAACGAGAGAAGATAAAGAGATGAGGTAAAGTCTGAAGAATGGGGAGATGCCGGGGGGAAAGGGCGAGCGTGGCTGAGGGGCGGGGAGGGGAGGAAGGTTGCGCGTGCCTCGGGCAAAGTCTTGGGCCTCGCGTGCCCAAGCATGGCCTCGTCTCACTCTTCAGTCTTCACGGTCAGAGGTCATCATCGAGCACGAGCCACCTTAGGGTTCTCAACCTACCTTGGAGTTTGCTTGACTGCCCGTGCCGCGAAACGTCTCATTAACGCGTCCGTCTGCTCGGCCGACAAATCAAAACAAATTAGCTGAAACAGATCTTGGAAAGTTATCTCGTTACTTCATCCCGCGTCTATTCCGGGAATAATAGAGAGGACTGAGAAAAATGGGGGTGGTGCAAGAGTGCGAGGGTGGAGGAGCGCTTCCTGGAAAACTCACTCAGGTTTTCCCTCAAACTCTGTATCGGTCGTGCCGAGCAAACTGCGAGGGGGTGAAAAAGATCGAAACGAGTATAGATAGAATCGAAAGAGGGGGGAGGGATTGCCAAAAATGAAAAGGAGAGAAACGAGGAGAAATGAACGGGGGGGGGAGGGGTGGAGAAAGAAGCTCGTAAGGGAAATGACGGGTTTTCCAGATAAATTTTCTCGATGACGAGAAGAGAACGTTTACGGATTACATGCCGATTTCCAATTTGCCAACCTGCGGTGAAGAGTTCACGACCCCGTTGCACCTCGCGGTTACGCCTGTTACCTGCAAAGGTAAACGCGTGGCAATAAAAGGAATAAGTGAGCCCACTAATAATGGTGTACCATTCGAGGAGTACCTTTGGGAAATTTACGGAGAGTCTCTCTCTCTCTCTCTCTCTCTCTCTTTCTTCTCTCCAGCTAACGACGACTCCGCTCTCTGCTAATGGTGCCAGCTGAATTACGATAAGTGTCACTAATGGAGACTTTGATTAATTTCACTGACAATACACAAGTATACGGTTACGACGCCGAAAAAACGGAAGTGGTTATTTTAAGTGATAAGGGAGAGAATCTGAACGTATTTTCCCTGAGGGGGGAGGGAGGGTTGCGCAAAGAAATTTCGCAGGCTCGAAGAGAAGAGGTATTTCTCTCGGGGACTCTCGTTCGCTCTCCTTGCGTCACAATATTTCAGTATCGCGCGTATGCTAATGCACAGCAGACACCAGCCGGAATCCCAAGTTTTCCATCTGGGAAATTTACTTTAACGCACCGCCGCGCCTTTCCAGAGCGGCGATCGCAAGCTGCTTCAGTTTGCCAGGGTAAACAGGCGTGTCAAAAATTCTCGTAGTCTCCTCGCGAAAACCCACGAGAAACGCACCCTCTCCCCCGTGATTTTTCGCGATTGAAAGAAAAAATTACGAAAATCTCCAAGAGACAGAGCGAGAGACAGAAAAATACCACCCACGTTTTTCCTACATTTCCTATTCAAAGTTTTCCTCTCTATTTCCTCCGATTCACAATAGCGGAGCCTAGCGGTGGACAGTAATTACGGGGGGTAGGTAGGTGAAGGGGGAAGGCGAGCGCGCTAGACACTCTCAAGGAGGACATTAACAATTTCGAAAGAGCACCGGATAATGATCATTAACAAAAGTCTCATAAGTGACTGCCTGCGTGTTGTAGTAGTGTACCGGCTGTGGTCGAGTACTCCCGAGATCGAACGCTCATTTATTTAGCTTAATAACTACAAATTATAGGCTAGGTCGATTTCATGGCCTGCAACTCCCATATGAATTTCAATGTGGTAATATGGCACTCCGTAACCTTGACTCTGTCTCTCTAATATGCGAGGAGCGCGTGTTTCTCGCGCGGAATCGACCGCGGACCGAGGAGAGCTCCTCCGGATGAAGAATTTATCCTATCTACTTTTATCCACGGCAGCGAAGTGTCGCCATTTTATGCGTCCTCCTCCGCGCTATCGCTTAAAAGCATATCCGGTAACTTTACTGCCACAATCGCGCGGTGATCACGGATCCCCTTAATGCTGAATCGCGCGTTAAAGCGAGTCCTCCTGATTCTGGTTCCTGTTTCGACTCCCGGGAAACATTTTCTTTCGCCGAACGATTAAAGTGCATTTTAGCGGCTCGTCTCTCACCCTGGTCTCAACCGCTGGAAAAACTGCGACGGAAGCGTCGAGGGCCCGTCGCTCGCGCGACGATCGAGAGGGACGAGCGACTTGACGTTTGGAGAGCTCCAAACGTTTTTATCGTTGGACGTCGCTAATAAGATCCCGTCGCGCTATCTCCGCGCGCGCGCATTTTCACGTCATCATCCTCGAAGACTCCGCGAAGGAGTAACTATCGTTGGGAAATAATTATCCGCGTATTTCTTCCAAGCGCCGTCGTAAAACGAGCGTGGAGCATAAGAGAGAAAATTTATGACACCATTAAGATTATTTTCATTCGTGCCGGGACGAGTGGCAGGAAAATTATAATCGCGTCACACTCTCTCCCGCGCGTGCACCGGCTCTCCGGCTGCTGCCTCAAGGAGAGAGACACTCCAGGGATAACGTGGAGCGGCAGGGTAAGTGCAGAGTCCTGCAGTCTACGGGATCCCATAGGGGACGCGTTCTTGTCCCGCCGTCGGTAATCCCATCGGTAAAAGCGGCGGCGCGTTTAACATCCGACGAGAGGAAACTGCGCTCTCGCGTGCAGGCGCCATTTTCTCTACCGATGGTTCCCCATCGCCGCGGAGTGAAATGCACCAGGACACGCGAAACCTTACCGACGTCGTGGACTTTCTCCCAATTACCAGCGCGACGAACCCGTCGTCGTATCTGTCGCAATCCGCGCGATCGAGGAGTAAGAGTAACCCCCCGCAAATTTCAATGGCGAATCGCGAGATCTCCATGGGGGGGGGGGGGGCGTGCGAATCTGCGAGAATATCGCGAATAGGTCGGGAAGTTCGGAGAAACGAATGGAGTCGTCGATGTCAATTGACGCGGAACACGTTTTTCGAGAGGATAAAGACGTTCCGTAAAACGTCGAGCGGCGAAACTCGTAGATCGCGCGGTCGGACAAAGATATCTTTGATTTTTATCGAAGTTTCGACACCGCTGGATACTCGATCCTGGAGATACGCTCCATGTTAGCGCGCAAACATGTTTAATGAGGTAATTCAACGAACATCACTCAAGCCGCGAGCGAGTGCCGATAAGACCGAATTTGTTCGATTTAACGCGCGCTCTTACGTCGGCGAACTTGAATTATCGTCATGGCGCGCAACGGGAATCGTGCCGCCGTAAAACTACTACCCCATGTCGAGAACCACCGGGAATTCTCGCGGTGATGCACCACGTGGAACGGCGCGAAAATAAAAGCGCGGTCTCTCGCAAAACTCGAAAACTCAGGCTGAAAGCGGATGGACGACGAGTCGCGGGAAGAAGGGCGAGGAAAAGAACGGCGGAATAATTGCATTATTGCGATAGAATTAGTTCGCGTGGTAATAGGCGACGTTAATCGACGATTGCCGATACCGGCGGCGGGGCTTCGCAACATTTCAGATTGAAGATTCACGCGTAGATAGCACGCGTTCCCTAGGATTTTTTCCGCGGCCGAGAAGAAGGCTAAAGACATTTTCTACCGTTATCCACGATGCTATCTTCTTATTGATAGAGGGCCCCGCGCGTAGTGAGGAATTTTTAATTAGCCCGAAGCACGTCGATTAAATCTTGCCGAGTAATTATGAGCCGACGCGTCTTAGCGACGTTACGCAGCGAAACGCAGCGATAGTTTGGCTTTGCGCGTTTATTCGGCAAACGATAAAAAGCAGCGGACAACATTGTCGGAGATATGCGTCCCTCGACTACTTAGACTTTCCTCCCTTACGCCGATCCCTTCGATTTTTCCATCCATTCGCTTCGTCTCGTCTCATTTTTCGATAGCTCTACCCCCTCTCCTCTTTTGAGTGATGCGGCTAATCGAGACTGTTCTTGGCGTCGACTGACACCACCGTTCTGGAACGCGAGTAGGGGGTTGATAGATTCGTAAAGTTGATTAATGTTGTCAGGAGAGACGACGTCCGGCAACCGTAACGCGTCATTCTCCGGATATGCTCGCGCGTCTATCGAATATTCAGCTGGAAAATTGCACACTCATTATTGAGAATGAAAGATGCTGAGCGTGTCCCCCTCCCCCACCACAGTCATCTCGATACGATTAGTAACATCTTAAGCGCTCGAAATATGTTGTAAATGTTTTGAGTTCGACTTGAGCAAGGTGCAACGCGGAGGAGCGGCTATTTAAATCTCTCTAGGTCTTCTTAAGGGGATGGGAGGGAGGGAGGCAAATCTTTAAAGGCTCGATCGAGACCTTCCTCCGCGCAAGGCGAGAATTTATTTGGAAACCTTAGCGGGAAATTTATGGCAACGACGGGACCATAGATAGGCAGGATAAATGTTTTAATCGAAATTGCAAATATCGTAATCTAAATTAATATCTTGTCAATGATTAAACCGGTTATATATTTAATGACTGTGTATACAGAAAATGTGCGAGGGTAAGAAGTAGAAGAGGAGGAAGGCAAAATAATCCGATAAACGTGTCAAAGATACAGCCTCGTGGTCCCGCCATATTTTACGGGTACAATTGAGATGGCATCGGCAGCCCTGTCACCTCACTTGTTATCAACGCGAAACTTTACGCTCAAGACCGCGCATACTTTACCAAACGCGAGCCAAACTTCGAGTATTATTCGATAAAGCTGTCAGACTCCCGGATACGTTCCCGAGTCGGACAAAGAAGCGCGCCGAGTAGGATTTTACACAACGCGAACCGATCTACCATCGTTAATTCGGCGAATTACGTAAAGCAGATGAGATTATCGCTGGAGGAAAGTGCAGCGCGGCACTCGTAAAAAAAAAACAGGAGAGAAGAGGAGACCCCGAAGATGACCAGAGAAGAAACCGGGTGGGTGAGAGGAGGGAGAGACAGGAAGGAAAAGAATGAGAAAAAAAACACAGAAAAAAAGGAAAAGAAAAGAAATCTGGTCCCAGGCCTCTGACTTTCGCCGGGTGTTTGCGGAGCGCGGAATGAATTTTTACGGCTGAGAAATCAGAGGTGTCACGCGGCCAATAAGTTGCCGTTAAATTACGACAGCCCCCCACTGGAGTGGCCTCAACCGACGATGACACCAGGAGGAGAGGACGTACGAGAACAGCAGCGGGGCTGTCGCCGAACGGGCCCGCGCAATCAACCGGTGTTGATTTCCGTTTAATGGCCCAGCCACTGATGATCCTTGATGATCCCCGAGGTACCGGGGTCCGATAATTAATCCATACGGATTGATTATTCGAGATTTATGGACGGCGGCGGCTACCACGAGCGGAAATGCTCGCGGGGACCTTTTACCCACGCGCGCAATTTCTTCCTTTTCTTCGTCTTCTTCGCGTCCTCATCTTCGTCTTCGTCAACTCCTCCTCTTCCTCCGACGCTCGACAGTATCCGATCTAGAATTCAACGAGATCAGTCAGAGTCTCCCGGTCGTCTCGAGTTTCCGAATGCTAATGACTCCTCGCGATTTGTCTCTCTGGCGGGAAGAATCGATGATGAAATGATTCGGGAGATGCCGCCGACACATCGCCGTGTGCCCGTCACTTAATAAACGCGATACCATCTACGACTCGATCGGTCCACGAATTCTAATTAATTTTTCAACGCGTAAGCTCCTCCGGGTGGGGTGTAATGAGAGAATAGGGATAGGGGTCGATGATAAGGCTGGCCTTTTCTTTTACGGCTGCTGCTATGCTTCTACGGTTGTTATTAATATCGCTGTTGTTTGAGATGTTAAGTGGAGGATTTCTCCAGCTCCTTTGGCAAGATTTATGAAATGGAAATTTCAAGCGTGCCATTTTCATTATTGATCTAGAAACAGCGTGTACGTGTATATTTGTATAGCGTGTGCGTGCGGCTCGCAAAGAAATATTTTACGTCGAGGGCCAGTTAGAAAGTCAGTCCTGCTGTCTGGCAACTCGGTCAGTCCTGAAAAATGTCTCTCATGCATTAATCATATCTACTTGGTACGATGCTCCGAGCAACGTGGCTCGTAGTTTACCGGCGATCGGTAAATCGCGTTATTCCCGTGGTCCCGATGATCTCCCTCGACTAATTTTCCACCGCGTCGGGATCTACCGTGTGCAAAATCGATCGGCGAACGACCGGCGCTTCTCAGAGGAAGAGAGCGAGGATTCGATGGTAATTTGGAAAAATCGGCAAACCTCGGTGCCTCTTCGGTCCATTTTCTCTTTTACCTCGCGGCGTTCGGGTAATGAAGAGATTTGTTGCCGCTACCGCGCGATCGGTTGGAAGAAGTAGAGTCAATCGAGATAAAACACACCTCGCGATACGGCAATTAACTGCTGGACACCGAATAAGAAGTCTAGCAAATTTTAATCGCCCATTAAAATCTAACGAGGAATATTAACTAACCTCCTGGCTCCTGCCGATCTGCTCGGCTGGACGTGTAAATATTCGCGGAACGCCACTTTATCCGGCGATCTGGGCTTTAAATTATAAATTTGTTGTTGACGTATTAATATGCGCTACCTACGCCAGATGAATCTTGCCGATGGAAAAACGTGATTCGCTTTCAAATGGAAAATGCCGTTTTCGCTAATTATGAATTTATTAGAATTCCAGTCGTGCCGATACTTTGAGAATTTCAGCAAGAACTCGATCGGATTTCAGCGATTAATATCGGCTAATATCGATCTTACCGGTGGATCGAAAAAAATATGCCTTTCAAACGTCGCTGACATTATTTCTAGTTTCTTATTATGACGTTACACGAGTCCTTATAAGTGAAATCAAATCAATAACCGATCTCGTAAAGTCCGGACATGTTTATCGCTGTAACTCTCTCGTGCTTCTCCCTCCTTCTCGAAAGGATCTATATACTTTGTCGGGACATAATAAATGGATATATAATTATTAATTGGATCGAACTACCGTATAATTCATCTGTTAATATGGAAGCACATGTTTCTGGGATTACTAAATTTTACACGACTCGTCGTACAAAGCGTTGCATGAAATTTCTTTAAATTATACAAAAGCGTTTGTTCTATTTCTCTCTCTCTCTCTCTCTCTCTTTTTTTTTTTTTTTTTTTTTTTTTTTGGAGCTTACGACTGGCAAGTAACTCGGGACTTTGGGGACTCGATTTTTCTTAACAAATTTTCCAAAGGTTCTGCGGCAGATTTTAGCGTGAAGTCGATTCCATAGATGCCCACGTGTCACGCGATGACACGCGTGTCTCTTCGCCTCGAGAAGACCCGAGCACCGGGCGGGCACTTCGATAGAAGATTTTCTTTCTTTTATCGAAAAACGGTCCAGAGACGAGTGCCGCGGCGGCAAAGAACCGAGGCTGGAAAGAAGCTTGCTGCTCACTTTCACGCAACGCATAAATATTTATTTCGTCCTTCGGGAGCGCACATAAAAGTACGCCTTAATTATAAAACGAGAGCTTATGTCCATACGTAGAATTAGAATCGGTTGCCGCGTAAGTGCCAGCGCCACAAAAGATCGACTTCTCACCGCGATGCGAGCGAACCGTATACAGCTCTAGGAGCCGTGGAGATGACGCAGAGACCGCCGCTTTGCCGGTTTCCCGACGCGGAAGCTCGACGTCGAATACAGTGGTCGAAGAGGAGAAGAGTACACCCGGAGAGTAAAGTGAAGGGCCACGCGATTTTTTTCCCAACCCTCGCGACGATCCTCCAGCAGGTTTTTCTCGACCTCTACTCGGCGACTGTTCGCCGGGGGTGGGAAGGGGCGCTGAATCGTTCACCGTTGTTTCGCTCGTTTCTCTCACTCTAAAAAAGTCCCGAGTCTCGAAAGACGAGCCGGCGGCACGTTTTCTGCGGCGCGGGAGGAATCGGCGATCGGTGGTAATGGTCGGCGGTCACTTCCAAAGCGGCCGATGCCGATCCTCGCGCACGAGTCACCGGCCATTATTGATTATCCGATTTTTTCCCCTTGGCGTCGATTCCTGGGAGTGTCGGCGGAAATTGCCGATCGCACGGGGAAATCTTGCCGATTTTCTCCGAAGGGTCAAAGGTCCGAGGGTTCCGAAGGACTCGCGCTCGTATTTGTTCGTTTGACAATCGGAAGGAAGGGAGAGAGAGGGGGGGAGTTCTCGAAGCAGGAAAATATCGTTATCGCGGTAACGCGTTCGCCGCGTCGATCTCGATCTTTTCGGGCCGCGGTTAAGGAGGAAAAACACGCGCGTAAAATCGAGGACAGCGGTCGCGGCCGATGTTTCTCGCTTTGCTTTGGAACATTCGAGCGACAGAAGACAAGTGGTCGGTCGCGCGAGCCAAACGCATTCGGCATTCCCGACCTGTGCGCTTCCTCCTGCGGAATTTCGTAATCGGCCCGTACGGACCCGCCCGATCTCGATGTTCCCGGCCGAATCGGCGAGTCGCCGCGTGGAAAATTCAGGAAAATCGGCCGATCAAAATGTCTCACCCCTCCACTGGGGGGTGCAAGTGGACCGCGCATTCCGGCGCTAAAATCGCTAATTGCGTTCCCGATGCTTCGAGGAATCGGCACCGTGGACCTTTTGTTCCACGCTCTGATCAACTTTCCTCGTCGGAACCGAGGGAAGGGGGGGGGGTTCACGCTCGAATTTGTATAACGCGAGGCTCGTGGTCCAAGACGAGACATGGGAACGCGGGAGGAATGGCGGAACTCCCGAATTTCTTCGTGCAAAACCGATCGAACTTCGCGAGCGATCGGAGAGGATTTCCTGGCGAGTTCCAGAAACTCGTGGCTAACATTCGACAAGCCATTCGTGGATATTCACACTCGCCACGAACGTGTCACGCTCGCTTTTTTCCCCCCTCCGATCGGAATTTTTTCATTCGCCCGATCTCGTTCGACTCTATCGGTATGGGTGAATCGGTGCAGGAGAAAAAGTCGTGCTCCAACACAAAGTGGATTGCCCTAGATTGGGTTCTCGAATGCGTGCGTGCGTGCGTGCGTGCGTGCTCCGGCACACACGACAAGCGCGTGTATTTCCACGTTGAATCGACGCCAGCCACGGTGGTGGTAGTGGCACTACACGGACACACCTACGTAGGGAAGCCGTGGAGGAGCGACTTCACACGCACGACGCACACGCGCGCGTGCACGAGCACACACGACACACAAACGGAGAGCATTCTCCACGAGCAATCGCACGCACGTAGCCACGCATGCACGCATTATGAACGGCGGCGAAGGGACAGGGGGGAGGAACAAGGTGCGTTGGTCACTAGGGCGTTGACCCGATGCCGGACTGGACCAAACGACTGTGAGCCGAGCGGAATCTCGGCTCGAGGAAGGGCTGGATGAGTGCTCGGAAAAAAGAAGGAGACGCGGAAAGAGGCAGCCGTTAAAAAAGCAAAAGATCCCAACGCGACGAAGCTTCTTCGAGAAAACTTCGGCTCGCGCCAACGATCGACGGATCCACGTCGTCACACTCGTCACTCGAGTCGCGGAATATCGCGCATCTCTCGATCGTCGACGCGATACGGCCCCCGAATTTTACAACCCCCGCGAAAATGCCGATTTTCCCGGCGTCGTCGAACGAACGAACGACTCTCGATCGCTCAGTTCCACCAGAGAAGATACTCCCGGGAGTTTTGGGGGTTTTCCAGTGCCATTTAAATACTCGACTACTCCGCGCGGAATTTAAATGGCCTTTGCCGAAAATTTGAATATTCCTTCGATCTCTCCAAGTAGCGTTTTAGATAGCAATCGCCGCTGTTCCCTGTCAGATCTCGGGATACCGATCGTAGTACTCGGGATGACTATATTGAGCAAATTCTAACGCGACCGTGAGATCTCCGCTCCGACACGGAGTTTTGGCGAGAACCGCGCGGATTATTAATCTCCTCTCTTCGTCCGCTTTGCGATATTGTCTCGAATTAATATCTGACGAAGAGGCTCGGTCCGTCGCTAATTATTACAAATAACTATGCTAAGCAGCGAGTGACAGATTCTTATCAGCTTGACATTTTGATCCGGAGCCGGTGGTTGGTATACGTCCGAATATTCAAATGAAACTAGTTTTTCCTTATGGTCTGGGCGGATCTCCGGGCAGGAGTTCCCTTTATATAAAAGTTATTAAAATTTCACCCGAGAACAGCTCGTTCGTGACACATGCCGAGAAAAGCAATAAAAAGTAGAATTCGGTTTGAGAAACTTCGATAGAAATTTCACGTCGGGCAAAAATGATTTGTGTACTGATCGACAAGTTAATTGATTTGCATGAGCCACGATATAAATTAGCGGATAATTGCACAAGATTTTTGTGAGAAATCTTGTATAATTGAGCGCAACTCCCCGTAGAATAGGCGAAAGAGGGTGGGGAGAGATTGGTAGGTTCCTAACTTAATGTCAGAACACAGATCCTTTTACTACCTGTAAATATCAGCAAATTAATAGTTTCCCTTTCTTTTTTCACCACGAAATTACTATGACTTGAATAAGCGGAGCTCTCCCCGCGCGCGTGTATGTGTGTGTGTGTGTCCCGAGAATTACCAACTATAGGAAGACTCAACTGTTCCTAGGGACAAATTAAAAATTACTCTTGTTTCTCCGACACTGCAACCCACTTTCGTGACCGAGCTCTGTGAATCCTCTGAATTAGAAGCTAATGGACTTTTGAAAAGCCTTCGCTCGGTGCAGTCATGCGTGGATTTTCATCGGCCAAACGATTTTTTCCTCACGTGGAATTTTCATTGCTCGTCAAGTCAGCACGCAACGACGATTACGGCTGAAAACTTTATGATTCAAGGTGCCAATGATGCTATAATCTTTCAGGAGAAACGGTAAAACCAAATGATATCCAACAACGCGCGCGTAAAGCAAGCTCTCTAATCGATCTTAGCGTTTCTCAATATTCCCCAAAGAGTCTTGTCCGAAAGTCATGGAACGGAGAACGATTCGCAATTGTCCCGTCGACGCGCAGTCCGAAAGCTGTGACGAAACATTGGCTCCTCTCCTTTAATCCAGACTCCCGAGTGTTCGGGAATCTAATATTATGCCTGAAGAATAGTAGCGGCCGCTCACGGAATAAGAGAGTAGGAGTCGTTCGTTCGGTAACGGTGAACCCAAAGGTTCGGGCCAACCTCGATCCTCGCATGTGTGTTTCTCTCCTCTAACGCGAGAAGAAGCATTAACAGTCTTCGGATGCTCCCTCGGCACGATTGCACTGGAATTTAATAATGAAGGGTTTTTCATTACTTCCCTCTACTCCCACGTGATAATATTGACCCTTGCACCCCGTTCGCCATAAAATGATTTGCCAGTAATAAGATTTGTCATGGTTCCCAAAGAAAACCAGTATGGGGAATCCATTTGAAGGCATCGCGCACACCATTGTGCCGTGTCACACACCTACGTGCAACTTTACAACCATTGGGTGTACCAGGCGTGTCACCCACCCACGTGCAAGGTTTCCATTGCACGTCGTAAGCTGGTATCGCTAATGATCCAATAACCATCGCGCGACGCGTTCGACGGTACAGATCTATCACAGGTGTAACAACGCATCCATCGGCAGTTGCGCAAAACTCGCGTTGCTCGAAAATATTCCGTACGGAGAATTGGAGCGTGGCGGCCATATTGGATCCTGGCGTTACCGATCGTCGAGCCGAGGATTCCTGTCCGACGACATCCGACGATGCGTCACTCGATATTTCTCATCCTCGCTGAAACTTTTCCCCTCTGTCAAAAATCGGTATCGAGACCCGGACGATCGTCTCTTAAAAGGAGGTGGCGGCGGCGGCACACCTGTTGAATAACATTACTTTGTACGACGATCGGCATCAATTATATAAATGAGTGCGCGGGACTCTTTAATGGCAACAGGCGATCTTTCTCCATTTAGATATCACGCGCGGTTATTCGTCGATCGGCTGTCAGGCCGCATTTCGATACAATCGCGATACGCCGGCCGTGGCAGATCGAGGAACGAAAATCGATTACGCTGAAATGCAAAGAGAGTAACTTATGTAATAATGAGAATGATGCAGCAACGGGAGAGACCCGGGGTGGGAGGAGGGTGTCGGGGGATACCGATCGTGTGATTTTGATCGGTAGTGCCTCGACCGTGCCAGGGTGTACCCCATTACCGTTGCTCGCACACTCTCGAGCTGCGAAACCGCAAAGGATCGTTTTCCGTCGATCATTCATCCAACGATCGATCGGCAGATTCCTCGAGATCGTTCGCCGCCTGGAACTCGCGGCAAACTCGTTGACAAATCGCCGCGCGACCTCAATGGCGTTCTCCATGGTGTCCCCGGCGCTCTCCACCCCCGCGCTAGGTTTCGAGATAAAATTTTACAGGCATTCCTCGCCGAGAGCCAATGGCCAATGAGCGTTCGCCGGAGAAAGTTCGATTTTATCTCGCGGCTCCTTGAAATCGCCGCGGACAGCGACGCGCCATTGTTATTCCATGGGACCAATATGGGATATTTGACAGGGCATAATATTCCGGTAATGCACCGCGGCTATTTCGTCAATATTGATGTTTCTCTCGAGAACGTTTTCAATCGGCCGAACTCTCACTTGCCGCTGGAAAATCAAATCAAGCGCTAGTAGCGTATGCACCCCGCAGGTTTGCCATGGCAGAGTCAACATCGACCACCACCACTCGCTAAGCGTCTATTTGTACGTAATGCGCGAGTAGAGATATACGGTGCGGGGGCGTGCCTCGGAAAAATACAGCGATATTCCACGGGGACCGCGCAACTGTAACGGTAACGCGGCGGCTACCTTTCCGTCGTGGAACTCACGTTTTCTCAACTTAACCGAGAGCGGTCCCGAGGCGTAGAACGCAGAAGATCGGAAGCGAGCCTTCGGAAGTCTAATCGATTCTCCGAGGAGAAATCACCGGAAGCCTCTTTCCCCCCCCCCCCCCCCAGGAGTCGTCCTTATCAACGAGAGGTCGTTCGAAAGGGGATGGGGATCGCGATCGAGATTGCAAGAAGCAGAAGCGTGTGTAACTGCTGCTGCGGCTATTCTCCTCCGGCTTCTTCAGCTCCCGTCTCTCCCCTCCTCCAAGGTACGCGAGTCCTCTCCTTGGCAGCTATGGATGAGGGTACGTTGTAACACGGGAGGTGCGGGGTGCAGGGTCTCGAGAGGAACCTACGCTTCCCTCGTTTTCCCCTAGTTAAGACGTTGGACTCTCTCTCTCTCTCTCTCTCTCTCTCCGGGCAAATAGGCAGGTCGGAAGAACGCAAAGGCGGCGAGCGCTGACTCCCGGTGGAACGGGATGGAGTTTTCACGGTCTCGCGAGCTACAAGTCAGTCCGCAGGATCTCCTTTGTGACCGAGGCTTCTTCTTATTTGGAAGATCCTTGAATATACGGTAGCACCGGCAAGTTCATCCTTCAGACTAGGAAGCGCATAGAGTCTGGCGGCAGTAACAATGCGAGCAACAATAAGTTTGCGAGAAAAATCGCTCGAAGATAAGTGGATCGTGGATGGGAGTGTGGAGGATGAAGCCCATTTGGAGAGCAATATATTACCCGAGCAAGTATTATGTCGTATCGTGCAGGTTGGATGGCCTTTCCCATCAGGGATATTGTGCAACACCCATACGTGGCCACACACATTGTGCGACACGACCACCGCTATCTGCATCCGGCAGAGACGCCCCAGAATAGACGTGAAAATATGCTCTAAGATTTCTCCGGGGAGCCTCCAACCTCCGGAGACTTCCAAGACCTCGCTCTCGCCCCCGCCCCTCATCCGCGTCCTCTTCATCCCTCGGTCTTCGACGAGACGTTCGCACGTTTGGCTTCGCATTATCGAGCGAAACTCCCTCTTAATCTCGAAAACGTATCGCAGACTCCAACACCACCACCACCACCACCTCTTCTATCTCACCCAACTTGCTTCCACTAAACTTCTTCGCCGCGTCTCCCTCACCCCCATCCCCGTCCCTTCTTCCACGCTTCACTGTCAACCGGTAGGCAATCTTCAAACGGTACCCGACGAGGATTTTGTCTCACTGCCGCGTGCATCTCGGGGTGTTGTCAGTTTTTTCTGATATCGGAAAATTATCTCTCTCGCGCGCGCGATCTATTTTTCTCTCCTCGCGTCTATCGGTCACTTTTTAACGCGAGCTTTTTCTCGTGGTTTCCCTGTTTGCGCGAAAGAAACTTGAGCCACGTCCTTGTCGCGCGTCTCGCCCAGTTTGCAGTTTCCGAATATAGCAAGGTACTTGGATTAATTTATTCGGACGTTGACCTGATAAACGAGTCTGATAAAATCGCGTTCTACGATAAATAGAATTCCACTGCTCCGTTGAGGTCTCTGTTTTCCTGCCCTCCGGGTTTCTTTTTCCTCGTTTCTTTCACCGGGAGCCGAGGGCGCGCGCTGGTTTCAGTAGTCGACTAAATAATTCAGCTGCTCAACGGACAGCAGTCGAGAGCCCGCGCGAGTTTAATAAAATCCGACCCGGTTAACGGGCCTCCCCGAACGACCGCGGCGTTTTCCAGAATTTGCCGTTTTTTCAGCTTTTTCAACGCCGCCTTTAAGATTCATGAAGCAACGCGCGCCGATAACTCGGCGGTTACTCACTCGATAGGCGAGTTCAATAAAATTCTGTCCTGTTAATGCGTTTCGCGGAGGGTTATGGCGTTTTAAATTATATAGTCGTGCGCGCGCGCTCTTAAAACGCTACATTCTTTCTTAATGACCGAGTCATTGCGTCTCCGTCGCTACTCGTATTCTCGCTGTTTGCGCTGACTTGTGAAAGAGTGCGCTCGATACGCGAGTTCTGGATCGCGGAGCCACGAGGCAGCAGGAACAATAAATCAAAAGGAAACCCGTTTAAAGAATCGCGCGCTTCTGCATCGCGTCCTTGCGTCGCGTTTCGTGCACTCGTCGTTCCGATTGGCCAGCGCGCGGAACCGGGAATCCCCTGCGATGGGATCTCGCGAAAAACGCGCTCGTCGATAAATCAGGTCCCTCCTTATCTCGATTCGTAAGCTCGTCTCCATCGTCGGGGAAGAGTCCGCTGCTGCGAGCACTTCCGGAAACACGCCGACATCAAAATAAAATTCCGAAGAAAGTGCAACGGGTCCGAATGGAGTTGCGAATAGAAAACGCGGGTGGCACGCGGATCGAGGGGAATGGAGAGAGGAGAGGAGGAGAGGATTGGGCGGTGGTGGTGGTGGTGGTGGATAGGGAGAGAAGAATCAAGGACCGCCGCACCGGGTGGATGAGCAGCCTACGCGAACGGGAGGAACGCGAATAAAAATGAAAAAGGATACGACGACGCGCTGCCACACACTCGCGCGGGATCCTCTTGGTCGTCCCGTCCCGGTTTCTCCGCATTGTACACGGACGAGACGCGGCGATTCTACGAGGAGGAAGCGAGAGGGGACGAAAAACGAGCGATCGCACACAATCGAGTGTGATACGAACCACCACCGGAAACTCCACTCGCGCCGGAAACCTTGCGAGCAGCGTCATCATCCCCTAAAATCGGGACCTTCTCTTCCTCCTCCTCCAGTTGATTTTCAGGAACTCGAGGAGTCGCGAGAGGTCCTCAAGATGCGAGAAACCGATAAGACCCGCCGCGAATCCCTTAAAACTACATCAAGTTCACCGCGCGTGTACCTGCGGGAAACCGGTATAATCCGGAGGATCGGCGCACGCGCTTGTCTCGAGAATCCCAAGTCGATATGAAAACGCATCGGAGGCTGCGAGGAAGCGAAACGAAACGGAGATGGAACTCGGAAGCGGATCGGTTTGAAAAGAAACGAAAGAAGGAGAGAAAGGGGGAGGCAGTGGAAGAGAGAGAGAAAGAGAGAGAGAGATAAGAGCCAGCGAGTCGCAGGTAGAAATCGAGGGGAGAGCGAGTCTTCGGTAGAAGGAGCGTAGGGAAGGAGAAGGAAAGGAACTCCGCAGGAGAGGAGAAAGAGAGAAGGCAGGAGAGGGGTCAGGTGACAGCTGGGTTTGCCGCAGAAGAGAAGGAGGTGAGGGAGAAGAGGAAGAGGAGGAAGGAGGAGGCGATGGTGGAGGTGGAGGCGGTAAGAGGGAAGTCGGGCAAGGGGGAGGGAGTCGGTGGTCCAGGAGGTCGAGAGAGGAGCGAAGTGGAGGAGAGAATGTGGCGACTCGACACTTGGCCGGTGAACATGGAGAGAACCTGCCCCCTCCTGCCGCGGGCGGCGCCACTCGAGGAGATCCTTTCCTCTTTTCGCCTCTAGGCCATTCTCGAGAGGCGCGCGCGCCAACGCGGTGTCGTACGACGGTCTCAGCGACCTCGACCAATACGCGCGCCGCATCCTCGCGCCAAAAGCATTTCCCAGCGCTTTTCCGCAACCGCACCACGTGACACCCACGAGCTTTCGGCCGCGGACTCGTCGGACGTCGTCGGGTGAGACTCGCCGTTGCCCGGGGGAAATCTCGTACCGAGGACCTCCCGGGGACCGGAAGTGGTGGTCCGCGTGGAACCAGGACCAGCCCGGCGATCTGGGAATCGCGCGACGACGTGCTACCGACGGGTGTGTCCACTCTCCGTCCAGTGCGGCTCAAAGTTCGTCGTTCCGCGACCCACGTGACACGCGACACTCCACGCACCCGCGCACTCTCGAGGAAGATGTAGCCGGAGTCGGGAGTTGTGCGAGTTCCCCAAGTGCGCAAGTCGAAAGTTACGAATTGCCCACGCTCGGAGGGAGGGGAGAGACCCCTCGAGGAAGAGCCAGAGGAGGAGAGAGGGGTTTCGAAGAACAGTGCGCAGTTGAAAGAGACTCGGGGACTTCCGGAGGAATGGGAATGGGAATGGGTATGGGAATGGACATGGAGATGGAAACGATGGATCAGATTCCTTTGACAAATGGAAGTGGACTCGCAACGACGGGGACCAGAAGCATCTGACCGCGCACAGTGACTCTCACTGCATTGGCCGACCGACCACCGTCCGATTTCGCGGTGAAATCGACGCAGTCAGACTGGCATCGCGATCATTCTGCGATCGGTAGTCGATGCGACGCAACGCAACGCAACGCAACGCAACGCTACGCGTCATTCCTATGATAGGTGCTCGCTGTACTTAAGTTCTTTCTTGCTCCTCCTCGCTCCTTCTTCATCCATTTCACCTTTGATCCCCGCTATTGCGCATTCCTATTAGACGGACGATCGTTTGCTTCAGACACTAACCTTGAACGCGAATCGGAACCTCTCGGTAATATCTCTTCGCCGAGTCCTCGATACTCGGCGATAATCGACGACGCGAAGTCCGACGACACGTACCCACCACAGGACCCCCGATCCTAACCCCGCCAATTATCCAGATTATTCGTTAAGGCGATCTCGATCTTCATCGATCGATAACTCGGCAACAACTGGACTAGAATGCCCCAAGCATCGTTAAGCAATGATCCAAGATCTTTCGCAGTGATGTGCTGGTGACGACAGTAGCAACAACAGTAGCAACAGCTACAGCAGCAGCAGCAGTAGTAGTAGTAGCAATTAGTAGTACGTGGCGAGTATCTTCCAAGCGAATCAATTCCCTCAGCGAGAAATCGACAGCCAAATAAAGTGGAGAAGTTTGCGCCTGAAGTGGCCGAGGAAGAGACGCCAGTGACGTAATTGAGATAACGTCGATATGGGAGATAGCGCGAGTGGAGACTTTAACGCGCGGGAAGACACGACAGTGGCAAGTCCTCGGCTCCTCTCGGATGACACCAGAAGGTTTCGGTCATGACGCGTTCAGCTCTCTCCAGCAGATAACCCGGGTCCACGTCGCGACTCTCTTATCCAGATCGCTGGCATTCGGGGGAGGGAGACAGCGATTCGTCCGATTCGTCCGTGTCACTCGTAAAACCTCGGGCACGAACACGCGGAACCGAAAGTTTCCACTCGGGAAGATCGAGATCTTTGGAGCAAGTGCGCCGTTGTCAGAAATGCTAATGGGTCCAGGGAGTCGGAAGCAACAGCGACAAAAGGAACAGAAGCAGGAGCACCCCCTCCACCGGTACCAGCTGAAAAACGTGACGCGCTAGCAAACGGCGACCTTCCTCGAGAGTTTCGGCCAATTCCCATGGGAGGTCCAGTCGCACGCGTGACCACGAGGCCCCGTCGATTTTCGCACCTGCCCCCGGTGACCCTCCCGACCTCGGCTCTCGAGCTGCCAACCTGTTCCGGTCCCCGTCCGATTTGACGCGAGTGCGCTCCAAGTTCTCGTCCACGCGGCCGCCGATCGTTTCCTCTCGCAACGCGCGTCTTCGGCGAGCGAGTGTTTACACGAAGCAGCTGCAGGACCGGTAGCGGTACCAGTTACCGGTACCACCACCACCACAACCACCACCACCACCACCACCACCATCACCATCGTCATCGATCGACTCGCAGACTCCGAATCCTGCAGTACCGTAGCGATCGAACGTTCTCGTCGCCGCTACTCCCACATCCCGGAAGCTATAAATTTCCAAGGTCAAGTTCCCGAAGAGGAAGAGCCCAGGGTGGTTCCTGCGCGGGCGACCCGCGAGAGGCAGCGGGGGGAGTCGGAAAAAGGTCGAGGGTCGAGCTCTATGGTGAGGCAAGGTGGACATCGGCGAATCCGCGGATCCTCGCGTGGACGCGCCTCCGGCGAGCTGCACGTGGACTGACGAGTTCATTCCGCCATGTCTGTGCTCGAGGCTGAAGACCGGACCGCAATGTCGCCGCTCGACGAGGTGGTCTCGCCGACCAGCGTCGAATCCGAATTAATGGTCGGTGACATGCTGGAGGAGCACGAGACGCTGAACCACCAGCACCGCGACGTCAAACGAAAGAGAGACAATACCGATGGCGATGACCTCGTGCCCAGAAAACTGCTCTCTCTCTCTCGGAACAATAACGAGGTTGGATTCGTTCTCGAGGAGAGCCCCGATGACGACATGCGCGACGACCGCGATGAAGTAAGTCTCATTTATATACCCGCTGTGGTACCGTTACTTTTAAATTAATTGCGTTTCTAATAATAGGCGCGCGAACAGAGCCATTTCGCGCGATCATTAGGGGGAGGGGGGGGGGCGGAGGACTCCGAGGGATCTATAAGGAATCGATCGATTCTTTTCAAGAGAGAGAGAGAGAGAGAGAGAGAGTGTGTGTGTCTGTTTACACCAATGGTGTCCTCGTTTCTCTAGATAATTTACTGGATTTGCGTTCGTGAATTCCTGACGGGAGAGCCGGAGAGAGCACACCCTCTCCTCAGGTACGCGGAGGACCGTTTCGAGTCTCGCACACGCGGTGCTTCTCTCCCGCGGTTTATTTCCTGAAAACTCGCGGGACGCCAAAGTCTCCTCGTTAGCCCATTCGTTCGTTAGACCTGGCAAGAAATCGGGAAGCGAGATTAAGAGCATCGTAAAACCTCGATCTTAGTACCCGGTCTCGAGAGAAGCTTACGATTGGGAAATTAGTTACGTCACGTTCCCCCGCGCGAAGGGGGACGTTCCGTTTCGACGTTCGGTATTCGACGAGCTCGTGGCATCGTCGGAGAAACACACCGGAGGACGACTCCTCGCGTGGGTCCCCTTGTACTCCCGCTGGAAAATCTTTGAGGAAGCAGCGCCGAAGTCGTTTCGCCACGTATCTCTGGACTTCCATCTTGAATCGACCGGAGGTTTTTCCCTCGTTCACCGTCCGCACCTTGTACACGCGCGCGCGCGCGCGGTACCACTTTCCAATAAATAAACGGAGTTCCAACACCCCGCATTGGACTCCACGGAATCATTTGACCATTGGTATTTGCATGAGAAAAGCTCTACCTCCCCCTTCTCCTGCTCCTCCTCTCTTTCCTATGCGTTCGTGCTTGAGTGCATCTAACACCGCGTATTCGTGTCTACTGATAAAGGTCAAGTTTGAATATACGAACGTCAATTTTTTAAGGCGCGCGTGTGTTTCTGCGACCACACGCTCGAACGTTACTTACTAGAGACTACATTAACGTTATTTTCGTCGGTGTACACTGTCACAGTGACGAAATTTATGAATGATTCGACAAAAAAGCTGTTCTTACAGTAAGTTGGCGTGATATCACATTACGACTTCTCTCTCTCTCTCTCTCTCTCTCTCACACACACACCTTTTCTCTCTGCCTCTCTCAAACGTAGTCGAGTGCCTCCGGCTTTTTCTTAATAGCTGTCGTTCACAGTCAATGTCGCTATGAATAGTATTCGTTATTATCACTGTACTATCGGGCCGCTTCATCCTCTGCATTCGAACGAATGACTAAAGAGATTTCAAGAAGAAAAAGTCTAATTACTCGAGGCGTCACCTTAACACGCACGACCGACACTTTTTGTCGGACTCCGTTTCATCTGAGATTCTACGGAGAAAACTCCTCTCCCCTCCGCGGACACGCGCGAAGAAGATCGCTCCGAATCGACACTCGCTCCTCGCTCCTCGCTCCTCGCGAATGCTCCTCCGCTCGGCTCGACCTCTGTCGAATCCAGCGAAATTTTCCATCGGAGGGCAGTTTTCAGTTTCCAGGAATGGCGCGGCGAACCTTCGGAAATCACGCGTAAAACCGACAAACCAGTGCAGTAATATGCAGAAATCCTATCGGAGCGTGAAACTAATTGCATTACCGTTGGGAAATTACGTCGATGTTTTACCAGGTATCTTGTCAGAAGTCAAAAGACAGGGAGACAGAGGGGGGGAGGGGTAGGAAACCAATTTCAAAGTTTCTCGAATCTGGGGTCGAGTGACCAGTCAATATTGCAATAGTGATAATAGCGACGGCATTGCCAGTATTAGCGATGGTGGTAATGGTGTGTTGGTGCTAGCGTTAGTATTAGTTTCTGACAAAGCTCGTCACGGAGTTATAAACTTAAGGTTCGATCGTGGCAGGAACGTTTCCAAGACGGCTTTAACGCTTGGCTTATCTCGCAGCTACAAAGTGGCAAAGGATTCAAAACGCGAGACTCTCTCTCTCTCATCTCTCTTTCCTCTCTCTCTCTCTCTTTCTCTCTCTCTCGAGACTTTCGCGGACCATCTACCTACCTACCTACCTACCTACCTACTGGGATGCTCACGTGTGTGTACGCACACGTTCGCGAAGACGGCGCACACCTGCGGGAGTACGCGGTGCACACACGCGCACATACGCATACACCCGTAGAAAACCGACCGGGGGAGTAGACCGTTTCCGTTAGTGGCTCTCCCACGGATACTAAATTTAATTTCTCAAATACCGTTGATCCTGCACGCAGTATCCATCTTGGTCATTACCAATTATTTATCTCGCGAGCCCCACCTCGGCCAGGCGATACAACGAAACAAAACCTATGCACTTTAACCTTTGGCTATAGACCGTTGAGAAACGCTTGTCCTACAACTTCAGCATCTCTTTGATTTACCCACTTGATATTATCACCTGCCTTTTATCCTTCGCTCCGAGCTAAGCTCGGAACTTATTTCAGCGATCTATCACCGTGCCTGTCTCTGTGTCTGCTCGCTCCTTAAGGATTAGCTCCTATAACAGCTTCAACGAAACTATTATGGTTTCTTGCTCTGTGCCTCTCTCGGGAAACGATCGTTGCCGGAGGACCGCGGGACTGCAGAATTGCGTCCAGCAGGGAGAGACCCCTAACGACCTCCCCTCCCCCACCTATTGCTAGTCACGAGCAATTCGTTACGTCCGGATGCTACCACAAGATCCTCGCTAAAAGGAGAGCTGCTCCTCTTTCACCGATTCTCGCTGTAACGTGGTATTCCCGCGTATGATCTCTCCCTCTCTCCCTCTCTCCCTCTCTCGTAAGACGCAGGGAGTCGACGAGAGTCGAGGATTTTGTTCTTTGGATCCCGCGCGTTGACGCTCTCTAAAACACTCGACCCGTCTCGTCTAGTGGCGTCGAGGCTCTCGGCGGGCAAGGCAAGACCCTCTCGTGGTTCTCGGTGAAAAAAATTGGCGAGGAAAACTTGTCGCTATCGATCACTGTGATTATAGCCTCGAAAGGCAAATTCTCCTGAAAGATAAGAGCTTCTCTTGCTCTCTCTCTCTCTCTCTTTCTCTCTCCAGTTGCCAGTCGTTAGACACATTGTAGCTATTATGACAGAGTGGTGTGTACTTTCCATAAACGGCAGTGACTCGTGTTCCAAATGAAAAGCTGGCGTTCTCTCGTCTCTCCTCTCCTCTCCTCTCCTCTCCTCGTCTCGTCTCGTCTCGTCTCGTATCGTCTCGGTTACCGCGAGAAGCACAATAACGAGTAAATCTGATTATTCGCACGCGAGTGCCCGGTGTCGCAAGCTCCACTCGCTAATTTTCTATGGGGAGAATTTCGAGGAGAACTTGCAGTAGTCCAAAGAGCAAAGATTAATCACCCGTGGCATTTTAGATAATGATAGGTGTAAGCGCAGTGCTCATACGCGCTATCTCGTAAAATATTGCGCGAGGTCCCAGCAGGTAGCAATTAACATTCTTCGCCAATGATAATCCGACTGTGCTCCCGCTGATGCCTCCGCCATTTCCGGAGTGCCGCTCTGCCCAGATGAATCGTTGCCCTAACGTCCACCGACTCGTCATCGATCAAACCAACCGCGAACTTCCGGCTCTTAATATCTGCTCGTAACTACGTCCCATAAGTAGCCTGTTGCTACTTTTGCTCCTGCTCCTGCTACTACTACTACTACTACTACTACTTATTCCTCCCTTCAACCCCGTCTCCGTTAAATCGTTACTCTCGTTAAAGCAGATCGATCGGAACGATCGTATCTCCGATTGCGCGAGAGAGATCGACGTTGAAACCGTCTCTCGTTTCTCGGAGAAGCGACTCCTGGAAGCACCGCGCGCGAGGTTCATCGACGAGCGCCTGGTGGACGATGAAAAAAGTCGGACGATCGCGATGCCGCGAGAACGAGCGGTTCTTTCGGCTCCTCGAGTCCCGGAAGCGTCGATCAAATAGCGAAACGAGGTCGACGCCTCTCGTTTCGGCAGATTCGCGAAAGGTTTTAGGATCGAAACGGAGTCGAGTGTCGCGTCCGTCCCCTACGTGACGTTCGAGCGAAGAAGAAGAAGAAGAAGAAGAAGAAGAAGATGGGACGCGAGGAGAGAAATCGAAGGTACGGGCGCTTGATCCAGCCGAGCGATGTCGTTAAGGAATTTTTTTGCGGCGGGCGCAAATTATCGGGAGGCGTCCGGTCCGCAGGCGAGGCGATTGGCCGCGATTATCAAAATTACAGTTCCACGTAGCCGGGAGAGACGGCGGGAGAGACTCCCCCTGGCAGCTCGGGGATTCTTACCGAATGACGCGGTGACAAAAAGAAACAATTGCTCCCCGGAGAATCCACGGTAAACCGTGTTCCTCTTCTTGCTCGAACGTCGACGTTCCGTTCCCCTCTCCTCCCCTTTACTCCCCCCGCCGTTTCAGCTCGCGTTAGCCAACAATCGCGTGCAAAGTCTTAATCACCTTCGCCTCGACGACTCTTAAAAATTATCTAATCGAATCTCTACATCTGTTCCACAGCCCTGTACCGGCGGCACCCTCCCCCACCCCCGGTTCAACCCCGAGGTCGCGGGACCTCCGTCGACGCTCGTGGTTCCTCCGAGGTTTGCACCGCAGCTTCGCGACTCGAAACCGGCCATCCTCCGAGCGACGCGATACTTTTCGCGGAGAGAAATGGAAACGCTCCGAATTTCCGGGAACTCCTCTCCCGTTTAACGAGATCGACACGGGCGGGACCGGGAGTCCCGCGCGTTGGTGGGTCGACGATTAATTTTCCTGCGAGAATCGAGTTCCGTGCACCAGTGAATCTTGTCGACGATAAAAAGGCCACATTGAAAGTAATCTTCAAAACTCGAAAAGTGTCCTGGTGGCGTAAGCTCCTCTTAAGAAATCCCGCGACGTGTCTCGGTAATATATTTAGCTTATTTTTCCATAGTCCACGCGAAGAAAGAAGAAAAAGAAGGAGGAGAAGGAGGAAAAGGTAGCAGCAGCAGCAGCAGCAGCTGGTAGAAGGTTAGGTGGCTGAAAGACAGAATTTTAACGATAGGTGTCCTCGGCAGGGCAAGTGTGTGGGAGGTAATAAAGATCTGGATTAAATCCCGTGTGCTCGGCGAGTCTTGTAAACGCATAAACATAGCTGCACCGCACGAAACCACCTCGGGCACACACAACACACGCTCGAGGAGCGTGTGCCGACGCCGCGAGCAAATTTATCCGTGTAACTGCCGTTTTACCCCGCCACGATATATTATTGCACCCGACGCGGTTTATCTTGGCTGCACTTGCGCTGCTAGCAGCCACTTGCAACACAGTCGAGACCTACGGCTCCTGCAGCTCCTGATGCTCCTGGTACTCCTGTTGCCCCTTCTGAATCTACCATCTCTCTCTCTCTCTCTCTCTCTCTTTATCTCCATTTTCATCTTCGCCCTCTTACGCTGTTTCTCTTTCACCATCGCAACCCCTAGATCTCTCTCCCTCCCTCCATCTCTCTCTCTCTCTCTCTCTCTCTCTCTCTCTCTCTCGCTTTCTTACAGCCAGTAGATGCGCTTAGAAAATTTCTACCGCAACTCCTCCTTTGTCAAGGAAGCTGAAAAATGCTTTTATCTACGATGCTACGCAAGCTTGTCGTAGTTTATCTCAATTTAATTTCACGACGTCTCTCCGCGTATCGCGTACGTGTAATGAGAATTTAATGCAGTTTTCTTATCGCGCTTCGTTTTTCGTGGAACGAGAGATCGCGTCTGTGTTCGCCAGGATCAATTTAATTTGGAATTTTTTCAGATGCGTGTACTTATCGCGCGGAGGAGTCCACTGCGGTTCTCTCTCCAATGCTCCTTTTTCCGCGTGACTTCTTTTGGAGGGAGGAGGGCGAGGCTTAAAACTCTGACGTAAAAATAAGAAAGGGTTGTTACTCGCGTTCATCGAGAGTCTGGCTCGTGCGAAGATTGTTGTTAATGAAGATCTCTCGCGGATATTGGGAGCTTTGCAAGAATCAAGCCACGTGTACTCGAGCCGAGACTCGATCATTAGCTAAACGCAACTTCGTCTCAAGAAACGAGTGTTGTGTGTGTGTGTGTGTGTTGTCTAGCAGCGGAAGATAATAAACGCACGTAAGAGTCTCGTAAATGTTTCTTACATCGCTTCGTTTCTTGCCATTCGCGATGACGTCACTCCAGAGTCCTGGTAATCGGTTATTACGCGCGTTTTGCACTCCATTTTTATCGTACAACGCAACTACTGTAACCTCCAATCAATTTTCCTCTCATTCTCCAATCACTTAATGGAAAGAACGTCTCCGCACACCGTGCGAGGCTCGAGCAACTCTCAACCACATAATTGAAACGGTCGAAGAAACTATCTGCCTCGCTCATCGATTTCCACTCGGTTTTATCGTCGCTTCGATTTCACGCTGAAAGTAGAAAAAGTCAAGGATTCGGGCGACGGTCCCTCGTCGAGGGTTGGCGATTTCCGGAGAGATTTCGCCTCTCCGTACGGAAGTCTTAAAAATCATTCATTATCGATACGTCCTTTTTCTCGAAAAAAAGAGAGAAAAGAAGCTGAGGAGGAAGAAGCGGAAGACGAGGAAGAAGAAGAAGAAGAAGAAGAAGACATCCGGGGTACTAGTAAGTTGTAAATTATAACGGTACGGGACGAAATAATTTGGCATGGACGCAGCTTCTTACGTGGACCGCGGTAATGAGTAGAAAATAAGGCGCATATATTATGACCTTAATAAACCTGGCTTAAATTTACATGGTAATTAGCGAGCTCTCCGAATCCAAAGTACTCTTTGAACGAGAGCCGTCAAAGAGTCGACGCGCACCTGACAAGAAACGAAAATAATAAAGCAGCGAACGCTATGAAATTGAGCCCGACGACCGAAAAAATTCTGTTTATTGCACTGGTGTTAACATTCGAACGCAATTATCTCTTTTCCTTCTTCCACCCCCGCGCTCCTGCCTTCTCCCTCTGACCCTCTCGCTCTCTTCGTTACAGCAAAACAATTTGCAAGCGCAGCGAAATCCCTTATCATTAAAAACTAATTCAATTCGGTGGGGGCGAATGGAAAAACTTAACGAGAGACGCGCGCCAATCAATTGGAGCAAGAGTCCAATGTGAACATTATCGTCGAACGATGAAATCTCCGAACGCGCGGTGGACTCTTCGGAACGCGGTGAATTTCACGACCGACGAATGCTCAAACTAGTCCCGATAAAAATGCTGATGCATCGTGTTAGAAATTAGCCGCTGAACGAAGATGGAAGCGATAGGAAAATATTTTCTAAAGCTTTCGGAGCAAATGGGTCTAATTAGCCAAGAAAAGGGATGGGAAGGGAAGGGGGATTACCAGTAATAACGAAACAGATTTCCCTCGATAGAGCTCGTCGACTGCTTTTGTCGCTTTCTAACGATGACAGTGGCACGATTTCACCTTTCAACTTATTATCAAGCATTGTGCGCGCGTGCTTTTCATTAAAGTCATCTCACTTTTGTGCTCGCCTATCGATTAGCCTTGAACGACGCCCATTGTTTTAGCAGCTTTTCGATTCTTGTTCGGGCAAACTTACACGCGGATACCAAGCGTTAACCTTTTGCCGTCGTCCCACTTTAGAACATCCCGTGTGCTTCCCCTTCCACGAGAATCAGGCACATCTCCGCAGGACTCGTAGATATTCGTAAGATTCGCATGTAATATCCTTTATAAATCGTGTCCGCTTCTTCGGGGAGTCAGCCGGCATCTCCAGTCTCCCCTTCTAACGTTACTCTCGTGGTAATTTGACATTTATCTCACCAATCACGCGATTATTTTCACTATTATTAACGGGTCCTCCATCCTCGATAATCTACCACTCCTCGCCTCCTCCCCCCTGAAAAAAGTAATCTCTCATTGGGGGGAAAAAATATGGAATTCCCGCGACAGGTTACTTTCACTTTCCTCGACGTTTAATCTGTAACTTTAATTAGTATTAGGGCGCTCGTCGAGTTTCTCGATAAAAACTTTGATTTATTCTCCCTGATGTTTCTTAGTTTTCTTGAAAGATAATAAAAGCCATTTTGGTAGTAGGTTCGGATAGGTTTTTATAGTTCCCATTGAAATACATCACATGCATCATAAATAACAGGGTTCCACCTACGTGGACGTAAATTATAAATGCAAACTATGACGTTTACTGAAAGTTACCCTCGAAAAATCAAGGCGCAGTATAGCGATAGTTCGTTGACTGCCAATAATATTACAGCATCGGCGTATAACTCGTTCATGGCAAAATGCTTTTTCACGTGGAAAAAGTCTTGTCTAGAGCCAATCTGGGTAAACTAGTTCCCCCTCCGTTTCACCCCTCTCTTCTCTCCCTCCCCCCTCTCTTTCTCTCTCTCTAGTTAAAAGAGAATATATTGATAACTACTTTTACTTTTATCACCAGAAAAATAATGCCATGCATAAATCTATTATTTATGATTCCCCGTTTATTTACACCGTTTCTGGAATATTGCGAGTGGAATTTGCAAAATGGCGCACGGTTTCCCGGTGGCGCGCGTTTCGCTCGGAAAATTCGCCAACTTCCTGCATCCTCGTGTCACTAGGCGCACCACGAAAGTGGCGACCAATTTGGCCGGTGAACCTGAGAAAGGAAGGAAGGAAGGAAGGAAGAAAGGGGGTACCGAAAGTTCTCGCGCGCAACTTCAGCGTTAATATTCATGAGTACGGTTGCGTATCGTAAAAGTCAAGCCGCGGTGTCACGGATGCGTATAAACTACGGAGATAACGAGAGTAGAGCCGGAGAGACACGCAACGGCCAAAAGTCCAGGAAAAAAGCGAGTCCCCGCAGAGGAAGAAGCGCGGAATCCGCAGGTTCTTCGAGTCCTGGAGGAACCAAAGCGAAACGATCCTGAAAATTTGCTGGTATCATTTGCCTCTTTCACCCTCCCCCCTTCTCTTTCTCTCTCCCCCCATAATACACCCCGATAGATCGATCCTCGAAACTTTCACCTTTCACCGATTTTCCTCGCGTTCATCATCCCCTCTCCCCACCGAATCCCGATCGAATCGTTGGATCAACCGGGAAGCGGAGGAAGGTGTTGCGGGTGCCGGGTCTACCGACGGGGTAGTTTGCAGGGTTTTCGCCCTGGGGGAAGCGACGGTGAGAAATTTATGCTCGTTGGCGGTTCCGTAAAAGCACCTTGCGCATATGTCGGCCTATACCCGTCGGCGCAAATAATCTTGCGCAGCTACCTGTCGGTGCGTACGCGTGTGGGTGTGTCACCTACCCACGGCAACCTGCAACGGCAGCAGCGACAGCGACAGCGACAGCCCAACCAGCTAACTGTCCACGTGCAGAAAAGCCGCATTTTCAAGCGAACGCGTATCGCTGGATATAGAACAGTTCGACCAGTCTCTCCGCGTCCTTCTATACATTTAGACGCGAATTGACCTACACACACTCACCAGAGTGTAATCGCGCGTCGACGGAAACCACATACCGCCGGCTCCCGTTGCACACGTTCACCGCGACTGACGCACGGACCTACAGTCGCGGGGACGCATATGGAGTCCCAGACTCCATACTCCATGCTCCCCATACATGGATGCAACACCATACACCATAATCGCCGTCGCCTGTTTTTCATGCATTTTTATTCCACGTCGCGTCTCGCGTGGCTCGAGCCAAATTTCGGCAATCCGCGTACTTTGGTTCTGAATTTTCTTTTTTAGGGGGGAGGGGGGCGGTGGCTTTACCCTCGGAACGGCGGAATCTTTGCGGGTCATCGAGGAGCACCGATCGATATCGATATCGCGCCGACCCACGTACGCGTCGATTGGTTTAGATTTAATTGGCACCGCGACTTCGAGCACGCTTGTAAGTGGGCGTTTTTCGGAACGGGCCTGCCTTCTAAAACGATCGATCAATCTCGCAAGATCGCCGAGGACTTTTCCACCGTGGAGACTTCGGGCGAGGTGTTTGCGCGCTGGAAAATCCCGGGAAGAGGGAAGATTGCGTAATTTGCCGTACCGCAACGAGTCGGTCGCACTCCGCCAATCCACCCCCTCCCCTTGTATGCACCAGGTGCCGATCGAGTCGACGGATTCTCGGAAATCGGCGTTTTCTCCGGGAAACTCGCGAATGGCGGTCGGAATCGGTTGGGTCCTCGCGCGGGGTTTCGCACTGCAACCAGCCACGAACCGCGGGATCGGTTAAAATCGCTCGATTCTCGCAACGACAGGGCGTGGAGGTTGTTACCGGTCGAAGTAGGCGGGCTCGCTGGAATATCCGCGACTAAAACGATCGATCGCGGGGCTTTGCCAGTACCGCAAAACCTCCGGCGGTGGTTGCTTTGCCTCCCGTGGGCGGAGATTACGCAGTCTCTTCCACGTAAAGTACGATCGTTGGTCCCGATCGGCATCTCCTTCCCGCGGGACTCCCGGCCAAATTGAAATTTTCACGCGCTCCCGAGAGCCGCGCGAGTGAGACGTTAACGCGCGCATTAATCAAATTCCACTAATGAACCTTTTAAGTGTTATTAAATGTTTTACGCAACCGCCTCGAAACACCCGTGCGACAATTTGTATCTTTCGCTGAATTATTTACGCGCACTATAAAATCGGTATAAAGCCCGCACGAGCCCCTTTATTCATTCGCTTTAATAAGGCGTCGCAAAGTACGTTATTTAAATACTGAGGGAACAGCCTGAAGATGCTATTTATGTCGATCGTCATACACGCGGATAAGAATCTCGCGTTGTGCAGCTCTATCTTCATTAAGATCACCATTGACATTAAGCAAAGTTAAAGTTACATTGTAGGCGGGGGCACGGATATTCTTTATCACGATTGGAAGAAAAAGTAGTGGCCCTGAACTTTAGCTCTCTCTCTTTCCACCATATGCTTCTCCCCGCTTGTCCACACTGGCTAATCCATGAGTTTCAGTCTTGCGAGCATTTACAATACCGCGTCATATCGAAGTTGTTGCACCATCACCGCAGAAACTCCCCATCCCCCCCGGTGTTCCCTTGGAACTTGGGACCTCACTACCCCCCGACGAAGTCAACGCGCGCGTAGCATCTTCGAGAGGGTCCTCATCTTCCGCGGTTTCCCTCCCTGACGAAGACTTTGCCTCGTTAAAGTCACGGAAGCGGACGCGAAAGTTTCGCGCCCGGGTGACCGTTGCCGATTCCATGGCTTCCACGACGTGGATTTAGCTGTGGCGCTCGGAGGAAATAAATTTTAAGATCGAGGGCAGTGGAGGAAGGCATAAAGCTGTAGTAAACTGATACTCTCCGCCGTTAAGATGAGCTCGATTACCTTTGATACCAGACTCCCGTGGCAAAAGCCGATAGGATAAGTTAATAGCATGTTACCCCGTGGAAAAATCCCATGTCCAATGGGTTTTCACAAGTGGAATTAATCGTTCGCGATACCGCGTAATTTATCTTTAAGAAAGTGCTCATTTGCAGCAGCGGCAGCGACAGCAGCAGCAGCAGCAGCATCAGCAGCAGCTAGATACTATTGATTGCACTTTAATAGAGAACTCTTTGCTCCCATTCCCCGTGCGTAGGGCTGAATTTATGATAGGACCTGTCTTCGGCTAATTTCTCTCCGCGGTAATCTCGCTGCGTCCAGTCCCCCCTCCACCAGCGGACGCGATAATTAATATCCTTACGCGTTTTCTAAATTATTTCGCCGCGCGCACGTTGCCTCGCAATCCTTTATCGCGACCAAGACCAAACGCATCGGGTGCCACCGAGGCAGCGGCAGCTTCGCTCAGGCGATGCTATCGATTCTCGCTGTCATACTCGATTAATGATTAGTCAAGGCTATCATCCCGATGGCATCACGGAAGTACGGGGAAAGCTTCTCCCCGTGTTCCCTTTGATTCAGAGAGATCGTTCCGTGCCAACCGAGAGTACAAAGCATCAGGAAACAAAGTATCGAGTACCCCGGTACCGCGAGAACCTCCAGGAATTTCCGAATCTCTCCAGCTAGAGACGAGTGAAATATGCCACGCAACGATACCGCGAGCCGATGAATTAACGGAACGATTCCCGTGTACCCTCGCGATGAGACTCACCGACGATCGTCGATGACCCGTAAAGTAGCAAATTCCAACGCCTCGACAACCACCCTCTCCACCTCACCCCCCCCCCCCCCCCTTCCTTTCATAGATTTGAGAACGCATGGGGAACAGCCGCGCGAAATCCTTCCTGAGCGTCGACGCTCACGAGTTTCAAGGTCAAGCATCGTAGTGGCGAGAGCGCGTTACCATTCTGGAAACTAGTTGGCAAAACGGGGTGGCGAACCGCGCGCGGTTCACGATACGGTCTTCCGCGGCGCGAAACGGGCGATGTTGCGCAAGGAGCTACGGGGTCCCATCGATGCCGAGGGAAGCGTTTCCTTATGGTTTCAATAATCCTGGCGTGTCCATTAGAGCGTAGAATTTACATCGGAAGGTATCCCCTCGTCTGTGCGGTACTCGGTTTTATCGCTATGGATTCTAGACAATTGGTCAAGGTAATACTTTTCCCCGAACAAGACAGTTTCCTCGTAAAAGTGTCCGGAGAAACAGAGAACCGGCGCGAGTAGTCCGGCGCGTTATTTCTTACGTCAGTTTTATACCCGGACAAGTGTACTCGAGAGCCTACGCCACGAGAGCGTGGCCGCAAGAATAGCGCAATAAAGTCGCTCGTTTTAAGCATCGGTGCTCGATGTGGTTCTCTTTGGAAGCCGTTAAGCTCTTATTAAATTACTCGTTCTAGACGAGCACCTTCCTCGAGTACAAGCTCGTGGGTCGTCGTTAACACCTGCGTGCGATCGACGATGCACACGACGAATGAATGCCGCCGCGTTCGCTGGAAGCTACCGCCAGGACGGGCCCTACGGGGTTGACGGCAGTAGCGACGCATCGTCTCGCGATGAGAACCCTCAGTCCACCGGAACCATCGTCTTCGAGGACCCAAAACATCTTGGGATCTTGCGAACCTTCGGAGCCTCCAAAGTTCCGAGATGGACCATCGTCCGGACCGCGCGTATCCTGGTGATCGACGTTGGATCTCTCGTCGTGGACCGTCCGGTTCTTGGGATCATCGTCAACGGGACCGGTTCACCTGCTGGAAGCTGCTTTCGGCGGCAGGCAACTTTACTGCCCTACGGTGGTCCGAAACCGCCCACCTTCGACCACACAACCGGTACCGTTTCGAAACGATCGCTCGAAGGCGCTGCGACACCCACACAAGGACACGAGGCTATTAGCATAATATGGTCTAGTCGGTGTCGACTATCTTGCCGGCGGTTCCGATTGGTCCCCGTGGGTCGCGACCGCGACCAAACGATCTTCCGCCTTCCGACCCCGCTGTCTTTCAACCCGTGGTCGTCCAGATCATCGGGGATCCATAGATCCTACGTTTCCCGCGCACGAGTGGTCCCGTCGACTCAACCCGCGCATCCCACGGCAATCTCGGTCCTGTCTGTTTCAAGGCCACAGGCATTTGGAGAACGCGTCTTCCGCGGGGAAAATCTATCGGCTCCGTCGGACCAGAACTCCAGCACACGCTCGGCTCCAACGAACTTGTCGTAGGCAACGCGCGTGGACCTTGACACCAGGTTGTAATTGAATCCGACGAGAGCAGCATTAGCGTTAGTCGCGTGAAAATTCCTAATTTGCGAGAGGCCAGAAGGTGTACACCTCCGGTGGACACTGTTGTGACAACGGGAGCTTAATTATCGCGCGGGTGCCACACGATGACGTCGTGTGCGTGTCGTGTGCGTGTATTCCTGTCACTGAGAGCCAGACGGGAACGCGAGACTCTCTCTCTCTCTCTCTCTCTCTCTCAGTGGTGAGAAATCACAGATTGACGAACGTTGGCAGCGAAAGCGGGAGAGAAAGGACCGGTTGATTTAACAAGATGTCTTGCTTTCAAGGTAATGACGATACCTTCTTGCTGAATTAATTTTTATCGGTCGCTGACTAGCTTCGCCGCGGTATATTTTTGCTCCTGGTGAGACAATGTTCCCGCTCTCGTGCGTCTCTCGCCATATTCGGCCAAATACTTTCTCTCCTCCGGCATAATTGAATCCGTGGCCAATCGGTGACCCTTATCTGCGAGTCCGCTCGTTAACTTTTACGAGGAAAGAACTTTTCACAATTTCATTGTTGGCAGAAAATTATGTCCCCGGCGTTAATCAGGCACGGTGGTACATGGAGACGGCAGAGTTTCGTATCTCCGGGTATCCGCGCGACTCCGCTCGTCTCCGCTCGACTCGGTACCATCGACACGCGATGAGATTGAACGTGCGAGGGAATCGCCGGCACTCGGAAATGTCCTGGACTCGGATGTCTCTCGCGAGGACACGGCGGGACGTCGTTCCCTTTTGTCGGTCGAGTCTCGGACAGGACGAGAAACGCTCGATATCGCGCGGATTCTCACGACGGCTGTAAACTGGCACAGTGTAGTGTGCGTGTCCCCGATGCGGCCACATATTTTATTGAACCACCTTAATGGTTATTATGCGCATAAACGTTGGCTTTCGGCGGTAAATTAATATCCTGTGTGCCCGTGCATTTTAATGCTCACGCGGAAGCGATACCTTACGTGGCCGTTCACCTCTCCCTCCCCCTCGCCCTCGCTCCGCCGCGCACACTTGTAAACTATTTCGACGGCGACGAGGATGACGAGGATGACGAGGAGGAAGAGAACGAGGAGATCGAGGAGGACGGGCAGATCAAAGAGGACGGGGAGAACGGAGAGGTCAGAGTGGACGACGAACAGGACAACGGTCCCGTAGATTTTCCCAAGGACATTCTCGGTCTCTCCTCTTCACCTCCCCCGACGCGAGATCCTTTCCTCGATCATTTCCTCCCGTCGAACGACGCATCTTCTCCCAAATGAGAGAGAGAGAGAGAGGGTGAGAACATTTCGACAGGACTTTTGAGCGTCGCTGCAATTTCACGCGATAATTCGTGCAACCATAAGTGCAACGTCATTTCTATCCTACCGTTAAGTGCATCGTACATAAATATTGATGTTTGCAAAGAATTGCGATATCTCCCGAGCCGATCGCATTTATACCACTCGGCTATTCGCGTTGCGAGAGTCGTACATCGCGCCTTTTCTCTCGCTCTCTCGCTTGCTTCTCGTCGCGGCGCATGGCAACCTATCGTTAATTTTAATTAACAGGACGCTCGATTATTTTTGCAGGATTAGCGCGTGCAGGGGCGATGGGGGGGAGGGTGCTCCGTCGAGGGTGACAAATGCGACTTTTGAGTCCCGCGGGAGATCGCGAACAGAGAGAGGAATTCGAAGTGGTAAGAGACGCGCGCGCGAAGATCCACGGAAGTTGGTTGGAGATCGCAAGAGGTTTCCTATCGCAATTTCAGGCAATAAGGGGATTTTTCCGCGATGCGGGGGCCCAGGATTACGCGTACGTGCTTCACGAATGCGCTGTAGCTGAATGTTTGGTTCTATCATCTCGCGCGCGCGCGCGCGCGTCTGTCCGTGTGTAGCCATGGCTCGCGCGTACGATCGACTTTAGTCCCGTTAACTTGAACCCTCTGGACCGGACTCCTGCCTCATGCCACCGTCCATGTGTGCCCGCCGTCCCGACGAGGCAGAAGCGGTGGAAAAAAGAAATCCACGCTGCCGGCTCCCAACATCCAGTGAAATTAACGGTGAATATAATATCATTGTTGTCCGAGCCGCCGCGGCCCCACCCACCCCCTCTCTCCCCTTCCGGCGGCGCTCCCAGCCAAAAATTCCTCCCCCTTCCCCTAGGAATAAAAAGCCGGCACCGCGGCAGAAACACTCGGGGGATTTTCGTGAACTTTTGCCTCGGCAATTAATTCTCGAGAGAGTCGTGTGCGTGAATGCACGCACGCACATTTGCGAGTACCTGTTGCTGCTTGGAGGAACACGGGAACTGGGGGAGAGCCATGGAAAAACCTGGCTAGTGGCAGGAAGAATATCGATACGAGTTTCGATATGGGGTTCCCCGTAGCCGCTGCCGGAGTCCTGTCCAAAGGCCAGGCCGCCGGTAATTCAGCGAGTTTTATGCGCCGACCCGGACAATGTTCTCGCGGTCGCCGCGGCTCGCCGCAAATGCGGACCAATCCGACGTGGGATTCCCCATGGACGGACGAGAGAATGCTCGGCTCGTGATCAACTTCAACCGGCACGCATAAGTCTTCGGAGTCGCAACTCCGCCGCTGCAGACTCCTGCGAACTTCTCGTCCTGCTGAATTTACGTTCGCTGCCTCTTGCACCCCCCACCCTCGAAACTGCTACACGGGGTGGTTTTCATGGGGTTTCCATCCGGCTTTCCCTCTTTCGACCTGGAGAGGAATGGACGGGGCGCATCCCCGGCTACTTCCTGCTCGATAATGGCGCGGGGAGTTCAATGCCGGAGAGGAGAGGAGAGAGAGAGAGAGAGAGAGACGCGCCTTATCCGCGAACGATCAAAACGTCTTCTCGCCTGCACTTTTATTCGACGCGCATAAATCTAAGCTGATTACGAGTCTCGCGCCTCTCGATGACTAACCAAGAACGAGCGCCGATTTTGACGCGAGTGCCCGATCGATTCCTCCTCCTCACCCTCCCCCGTTGCGCTCGGTGATACGCAGAACCAGCGGCCGATCAATAGCGCTCGTAATTATTCGCGATTGCTCGCCTGAGTTTTCCTGGTCGACCCGCGGGTTTCTCCGGCGACCCGACAATAGGCCAAGGAAGTCCGAGGCTTCCTCTTCCCGGAAGATCGAAAGTAACCGTGCGTGAGAGATCGGGGAAGGTTGGGGGGGAGTCTCTCCCTCCGCCATTGATAGGAGAAACCAGGAGAGAATCGAAATGAAACTCGGCGGAATTTTCAAACGAGCTAAATGCTCGCGTTGGTTTTGCCAATTTGCACCTACATCGGGGAAACCTGTTTCCCGGAAGCCCCTTGGAACCCCGGGAAATCCCTCGTGAGACCTCTGAATTTTCCAGCTCTCGTCGAAGCTCCGAGAATTAGCGTCCGGCATTCCTGACCTCCCGCAAAATTCTAAGCGGATCTCCCTGTCTGCCTTGACTTTTATTGGCGGAAACTGGAAACTACTCGAACGCCCACGATTCTGATGAATAGTTTTGCTATATCTCTTTCTCTCTCTCTCTCTCTTTAAGAATACTGGAAGAACCGTTTTCCGTTCGGCTTCCATATTCTTTCCCCCGAACCCTGAAACTTCCGGATGTTCCTCGGGTCTCTCGTGAACTTCGTTGGCTCGTCTTTAGACGCGGAGGAACATATTTTGTTTCGTTGCAAGATTATTCGGTCGAGCATCCTAATCCCGTTAGTTGGCAGCCTCCTCCGAAGGCTCCATTTAGTTTTCGACATGGCGGCCGCCATCAAGATCGACAAGTCCCCCCTCGTATTAAATTATGCCACAACGCTATAATTAGCGAAAGCCCGCGAGATACACCGGAGGTACAGGTGCACGAGTCTCCTTGAGATTTCCGTTGCTTCCCGTTCACCACCACCACCACCACCACTTTTAAAGGACCACCCACTTTTAAACTCGATAAAAAGCTGAAGGAACGAAAAATCTGCAAGATCCATCGATAACCAATTTCCGGGACTCTGACCGGTTACAATTCCAATGGTGTCCCGAGATCGAGACAAGTTCCGGGGGTTTTGCGGTTCTTCGGGAGAGAGAGAGGGTCGATCTGGACCGCGACTCTCCAGTCGATCGGGGGTTTGGGTACCGGTTCCACGATCGAGGTTCCAGGACTTTGAAGGAAACGTCGAATCGGCTCGTTAAAGGAGAATCGGTCGAGGGGAATTTTGCCCTCCGTATCTTAATGGGATGTGAATGGACGGTGCGCGCGCAGATCTGTGCCGACGTAGTGCCAAAATCGGTGCGCACTCTCCGTAGCTGGTGGTGGCAACCCGTTAAGTAACGTGGCCGAAGAGTCACGGCGAGTCCAGTAAAGCAAGAAAAGGAAAGGTGCGCTAACGCGAAGTAAGATAAGGGCGTCTCATGCGTTGGTTACCGTTGGGTGGCGCTGGATGGTCCGCTTGGAATGCCGTTTAGCGACTTCCCGCTCCCATCGACTTCATCCAGAACTCCGTCTCTCTTCCCATTCTCTCTCCCTCTCTTCTTTTTCTCCTCCGCGCAACTTCCACGCTAAATTTTCTCTCTTCTCTCGCACCTCTCAGGCGATTCTTAACTTCTCAATGAACGACGGAAATACGGCGCCCTTTTGCCACCCTCAACCCCTCGATTCTCAACAACACCACCCCCCTCCTCCGGAGATCGCGCGATCGCTCATCACCGAAGTGACTTTTACTTCGGTCGGACGAATGAGTCGAACGAGAATTTCAAGTCGATTCGCGACGCGCGGAAAAAAGTTTTTATGGGAAACCTCGCGAGGAAATCGAAGGGGTGCGTGGGGTGGCGCAGGTGCGCGACGTCCTCTCCGCTCGACTCTCGAGTTATTCGGGTGCTACGAAATTCTGTCGTTGCGAAATGGTCATGAGCCGCTACGGTAAATTTATTGCTACAAGAAACAAGAAGGTCTGCCGTTATATTACTTCCTGCAGAATATATACGGCGAGTGGATTGAATGAACGTGTATAATGTTCGAGGGTGCAACACCCTGGCGTTTTTACAACCCGTCTCATTTCCCGTTTATAATTATCATTGTCGTTAAGTACCATTTACTTTCGCTCACCGCTCACTTATTTATTATTGCAATTTCACGTCCAACTTTGACGAATGTAATTTTAAGTGATTGGAAAAGTATTTATTTCTCTTCGGCCTACGCGGAATACGCGAGCTGTTCCCACTATTATTATCATTGCGCAATTTCGCATCGTTAACGCGCTTGCATTGGAGCAGAGCAAACCCGATCCTATTCCCTTTTTTACGTCTTTGCAGGAAAAAGGGCAACGCGTGAAGTGCGTAATATTTCAGGACCTCTTTTGGAGTTTATCCAGGTAGGTGGTTTTCACGAGTTTCCATCTTGTTCCAATTAATGCTCCGCTCTCACCTGCGTGCGATCTCGTGTGCGAGGGCGAGAAAAATGAAAGATAAGCGATAGAAACTCGCTGGAACAACTGCCCCAGTAAATCTCGTAGCTTCGGGATGACAGGACGATACCAGAGATGGAAAAGTAAACGGTTAATAGTCCGTAACTTTCCATGAGTGGAAAATTTAATTTCTCTATCCTTCTCACTCTCTCTCTCTCTCTCTTTCTCCTTTAATTCTTCTCTTTCCACGATTCTCACGAATTTGGAAAAGGCGCGCGTAAGCGATAGCACGCACACAAAAAGAAAAGTGAAATTTCTAAATAGGTATGAATACTTGTGTGAAACGCGTAGGAGTTTCCTGAACTTTGGTAAAACCGTCGAGATTGATGGGAAGTATTATTGGTGATTAAGGGATCCAATTATACCATTGGGGAAAATTGGCTTGGTAAATTCTCGTCACTCGGGGATGACAAGATGATAGTAGTGGCAGGTAGCCCGCGGCTTTGTGCCAGGATGACCTAAGGAGAGGAGACCTAAGCGTCGCTCTATTTCGCTATTTGGTTTAACGCGGCGCCTTTCATTTTTCCTTTTTTCCACGTCATCTTCTCTCTCTCTCTCTCTCTCTCTCTCTCTCTCTCCCTTTCTGCTGCTCGCTGCTTGTCCGATACGCCCCCTTCATTTTTTGTTCGGACGAAAGGTGCGCGATTAATCAGACATTCGAAAGCCGCCATGTGAATATCGAATCAACCTCGAATACCCTGCTCCTCTTGGACTGCCTGCCTCCCCCTGCCCCCGGCACCTCCTTCTCATCTTCGTCATTGATTAAACACTCGCCAAAGTAGCGGCCGGTTTCTAGCCTTTGATATCCGCGAATTCGCCGAAAGATAATCGCGAGTAATAATCGTGTATTTTCAATCTCGCCCCCTCCCCACTCTCCCACGTTCGTATCTCTCGATTTTCGTCTCTCTAGCTCCCCCACCCCCCCTTTTCTCGAATTTTGCGAGTTTTACTCGTTTTCTCCACTCTCGCCCGTCCGTGTTCGAGTTTTTTGCACTGTCCGCCTTTTCCCTTTCTTCGGGGCAGAAGGGGGGTGGAGCGGCGAGAGGAGGACTGCATTTTTCTTTCCGAGGAGAAATTAATACCCCCCGTTTACGGATAATTGTTAACAGTCGATTTGCGGTAGGTGGTCGTTGAGCGAGTTCCCCGTTCGATTCGGAGACGCCCCCTCGCGTGAGGTCCGCGCACCTGGTGGGGTCAGAGTTAACTCCACGTGCTCGCGTAGAACTCGCGGAGGACCCCGAGAGCAAACCGCCCAGCCCCATTCAGCGAGCGTTTCCTCCGGGGCTTCCACGGCGCTCCGACGCGAACAAACTGCGCAAACGCCGCTGGGCTCGCTGGAACCTCCTGACCTTTGAACTCCCAGTGACAAACCCGCGGGAATGCTCGCGGCGCTCCCGAGCACCGTCGAGAATCGTCGTGGCTGCTGCTGCTGCTGCTGCTGCTGCCGGCGAGGATGGAAAAAATCGCCCGGCTTAATTTATTGGATCGGCGAAAATGCCGCTTGACCACACCACCGTCCGCGGTACTTTGCGCCGCTAATTACTCGCGGAAACGCTACGGGACGCTCGATAAAGAGCAGCTGCGTGACATCGTGAAACGGAGGCGTGCATAATTTTCATTAATCGATCGGTAACTACCGGCATGATTTATCGACCGGAATGGGAGAGGCGAAGTCTCCTACGAAAACATCGCCGCTACACGCGTGATTAATTATCTCGTTATTATTGGTGTAGATGCCGATGACCTTGAGGAATAAACGAGGATGGAGGGAGAGGAGGAGGGTTCGCAGGATCCCGAGAAAACCCGTGGAAACCTCGAAGGGAAATTCGGACGCTTTTAACCAGGGGTGAGAGGCGCGGAAGGTTTGGGAGCTCGTCGAAGGGGTAGCGAAGGGACGGGCGAGGGGGGAATTTCCGGAGAATGTAGGGCGTACACGCGTCAGAGTGGAAGAGGCCAAGTGTCGAAAGGCACACGAGGGACCCGGGCGTCGGGTCGGCGAATCGGACCGCCGCTTGCAAGGGGGCGTCCTCGGGTGCCCCGGGTGGAGGGGGCTCCAGCAGGAGTCGATGCACGTGGTGTCGTTGCCCGCGGCCAATTTCGGGATTCGCGACTCTCGCGGCGAGGGTCCACGGGCCAGGGTAGGGTGGAGAAGGGTAAGCCAGGTGGAGGAGATGGGGGAGGGTGGAAAGTGGAGGCAACGGCGGCGGCGACGGCGGCTACCAGAACTCTGGTGGTGGTGGTGGTGGCTGTGGAGGTCGCGGTGGTGGAGGCGCTGCCAGGCTCATTCGTTCCCAGTGGATGGTAGCCGGCCAGAGTAGTGGTAGTAGCAAGCGGTTCTCCCGGTAAGAGCACACCTCCCGCCGGCGGCACGCGGACTTTCCTGCGCCTCGTCGGCCGACGCCGCTGCCACCGTCAGTCACTCGGTCGCGACGCCACTAGACCAAACCGATCAGCTGTTGCGTCTCTCAAGTACCGGCGCTCCGTTCCTCTTTTTCGCTTTACCTCCGTTTCCCCGTTTCTTTCGCCTCGACTCATCCCCTTCACCCTTGCGAACCGCAGCGTGCGCGACCACCCTCACCCTCTTCTGGGAAAACTTCCTAGTGACGGCAAATGACTGCGGAAACGGCTATTGCTCCCTGGTAATGCTTTTGTCTTCACGAAATCCCGTGGAAATTGCAGAGGGATAGTGTGCTAGAGGAGCGGAGGGGAAGAAAGAGAGAGAGAGGGAGAGGAAAACCGGAAGTGGCCGTCAAACTCTATGATTTTTAGAAACAGAGGGGTTTCCCTGAATTGGAGCCATATTGGTTTTGTCGTTCGACGCTCGGTGGAGTATCGCGATTTTCTCGCTCTTTCTTTCGCGATTCTGATACATGGGTTTGAGGAATTCCATTCGTTCTCCAGTTTTTTGAAAATTCGACGGAAGCGCGTGCTGCGCGGTGGAAATCGAGATTTTTACTGTACGGGAAGTGTCGGGGATAAAAGTGCGACGACGTTCGGCGGGCGTACAAGAGCCAAAATCGTTTCGGCTCTTTTCGATAACGGTGAATACGAGAGCTCGGTTAGAATCCAGACGGTAATTTCCGTTACCCTCTCCTCGATCTCCCTTATCCATCCTCAGTTTTTCTCCGATTTTTCTCTCTCGGCTAGTAATCAGGTTTTTCCTCAGATATTTTCTGGCCCGAGGAGCGACGACGACGACGCTTCCCGTCGGCTCAGCTACGAAAGAGAAGACCGCGGGGAAACTTGCAAAGTTCCGGGCATCCATCTTGGAAAATTCGAGTTTCACTCGTGATAAATGTTACGTCTCGCGGATGAAAATATTTTGAATGAAAAGGGGGCTCGTGATTCCTGCTAATCCCGAGATAGCGGAGATCCAATCGGGAGTAGAAAGCAGCACCCTCGTTTTCAGTTCCCCTCCCCTATTCGAAACTCCCCATACTGCCCCGTTATCGCGTTCCTCGGCATTCCCGTTCAGTCGGTCTTCCCTCGTCGAGCAGAACTGATACATCCAAGCTACCCGCGGATCGGCCCACCGAAAATCACGGGAAAACTCCGAAAAGCCACCGAGGACACTTTGCAGCCAGTGAGAAAACCTCGGCGAGTCCTACGGTTCTTCGCGAGATTCGATTCATCCCCTTTCACGACAGTCGCTGCGAAGGATCATCGGGAGAGAGTCGTCGAGTGCGCGAAGTGAAAACTTTTTGAAAATTCCTCAAAACGATTAACAAAAAAGTAATCGCTTCCATATTTCACTTGCTCTCAAGGAAGTCTCGATCGACGTTAAATGTATTGACCGAGATCTCTGCTCGCTGTAGTTAATTTCTCTCTCTCTCTCTCTCTCTCTCTCTCTTCCTCCCCTGTTTTCTCCACACATCCTTAACGCGTTTACCCGATTCTCCGTTTCCAAGAGGAACTTACTCTCGGATAGTCTCGCGAGACACGTGACCCCTTTTACAAAAAGATAAAAAAGAAAAAGCAAGGGAGAAAAGAAGGGAAGAAAGAGAAAAATTTGCTCGATAGTTCCACGAAGAGCGGCGAAGGCAAATAGCTAGTGCAGTGCATTTCCAAAGGATATACGAGGCAAAAGTGAGCGGATAATTGCTAAATAAATAGTAGTACTCCGGTGGAGAAGAGGAGAGGAAGGAGGCAGAAGAAAGTGGTGCAAGTCGAGTAGACTCGTGTGTTTTGCGTGATGTGCGTGCAGAATAGAAAAAACCGTGTTGGAAGTGAGCGAGTGATTTGAGGGTGGTAAACCGCAGGGGGATCGGCCAGGAGTTCGCGACCAGGCAAACTGGAGATCCTCGGGATGTTCCCGCCGCGGACGGAGGCGCCGACAGCGGACAAACTGGCGCTCTGTTACGCGCCCCACGTCGACATGACCACTGTCATCGAAGTCGAGGTGCGAATTCTACTCCAATCAGATCACACACACACCCCGCCCCCGATCAACCCCCGAGTCCTCTCCGCCGTGCACGTGCTGCAATGCCCAACACGCGCACCCTTTCCAAGGGGTGAGGGTCCTCCTGTTTGAATTCGCTCGTCGCGCCGGACTTTTCCATCCCCGGAAAAATCCTCGGCGAGGGGGGAAGGGGGTGGACGAGGATTCCCGGGGACCGAATGAAAAAGGGATTGCGAGAGCGGCGCGCGTTCAAGGGTTGCTTTTAAAGGGAAAAATTTTAAGACACGAATGAAGGGGGAACGTGTTTATTCCCTACCCAGGTATTTTCCGGGGTCATACTTCTGTATCGTCCCGGCGAAAACTTCGACTCACCCCCCACCCCCCAGCAGTGGGCTCTGAGGAATTCCTCGGAATCTTCGAATACGCGACGCGTCCTCGGGGGCGCAAGAAGCTTGCGCGTCTCCTCCCATTTCCATCGTGGAATTCTACGCGACCACCACCTGAATTTACCGGATGAACCTCTCGATCCCACGAGCTGCAAACGAACATTTTTACAAAACTTTTGTTTTCTTTTCTTTTGTTTTTTTTTTTTTTTTTTTTGACCAGCGTCTCAACTACCGCCAGTGGTTGAATTCGCATCCCCTCGGATTCCGCTGCAGGCTCGACCAAGCGATGACGCTGGAAAATCAATCTATTTTCGGCGTCATTAAATCTCTATTAATGGAACGATGGAAATTCTAATGTGGTCGAAACTTTATCGATTTTTAATTTATGTACGCCGCGGTACTCGCCCCGCCGGTGTATCTCGCGTGGCTAATGCCTTGATAAATAATACTAGAAGTTTAAAGCCTCGTAAAAATATTTCATGAATAATTTAGCGCTCTTCTGTCTCGTGACGCGTTCCCTAACAGTTATATGCAAATGCGAGCAGCTACTTCATCTTAAATTATCGAATTTATCCCAACGAATTCCGCGTGAACGAGAACGCGCTTTTTTCGCAGCGGCCAAATTTATGGCGGCCCGATGCGACGCGCGTATTTCCACGGATGTAATAGACGAATCGCCCGCCGCCGACACAAACGGGACGAACGCGCTTCGTTCACGAACAGTCCACGTACGATGAATTCCAGGTGTCGATAAGTGTGCGTAACCCTGAGGGAAACCAGGCCAGAAATGGAAAGATCCTTCGGAGAAATAACTGGCGTTCCTCGGGGGTTACCGCGTTTGGAGAGTCGGTGCGTTTCTTGGGTAATTAAATTTTGGAGGTTTTCCAAGAGATAATAATCGATACCGATTAGGTTCTCTCCTGGCGTGACTTCCGTCGAACTTACCTTTGCTCGATTTCGACAGAACGCTCGGCAGATTATTGGTTACCACTAATAGCGCGCGTACACGCGTGTGCACACATAAACCGCTGCTGCCGTGTGAGGTAACACAAACGATTTCTCCATTTTATCGATAACGATCTCATAAATCGAAAGCTTAGGCGTTTCTCTTGCGAAATGATTCGCCAGCTTACCGATTCCTCCTCCTCCCCCTCCCCTCCGCCCAGTATTCCCTTTATTCTCGTTTCTTTAATTTCGTTCCTCCGGCCCTCGCGCCAGACTTTGCTTGGCTACTCTGAAAATTGCGAATCGACCATTTCCGCCTCTATTCGCAATGGGTAATTAATTTGGCGGTTTTTTTTTTCTTCTCCGATTGGGAGCGAATTAGCGGGGAAGATTTTCGGGATCATCGGGATAACGAGAGCGCTGATCGATTCGCTTGCGTAAAGGAAAATCGCGAGTAGTCGTCGGACGGTAGTTTTCTCGGGAAAACCGCTTTGATTCGTCGAAATCTCTGAAATTTCAACATTCTTCCAATCGTAAACGATGCTCGGACGGGGAACTCTCCCCTCCTCTCGCTCCTCCCTTGTAACGCGATTAGTACGACGAGCACCGGTTTCGAAACTCACGAACCTAATGGAAATTTCAGTGATTTTTGCCTCGTCGCGGATGAGCATTGGGCAGATTAAAAGTCACGTGTTTAGTTAAGTGAGAGTTCCCTTCTATAACGGACGCCCTCCTTCAATTTTGAAGCTACGTTGTTAAATGCCGTTATGGCTTCTGACGACATCGAATTCTTCTGCCGTAAAGAGAATTTTATGCTCCTGTTGATAAACAGCCATGGGAATCACGTGGCCGTGGTTTCCCATTCAGGCTCTCCCACTTCTCGGGCGTTTCTCCGAAAATCGATGCAATTGCAGCAACGATCGAGTGCCCGACAGGCGAAACACTGAATGGACACTCGAGAACGCGCGTGGCAATTAATAGAGGAACGCGTCTCTCCCTCCTCTCCCCCTTGTAAAAACAATCATTCCCATTAATCTCGACGAAAGGAATTAGCCTCGCGTTTCATTTTATCGCCGGAGTCCATTAGAATTAATAGACACGGTCGAATTAAATTTCCGAGAAACGATGTAAATGAAATTATGGCTAATGAAACCCTAATCGTTCCTCTCGATACCACTCGGTCACCTTCCGACGGATGTTCCTCTCCGCGGCGGAATGATTCTCGCCTTTTTTCCGTCCCTCCCCTCCCCGCGCCGCGCCTTTTTTTCCGATCGGCACAAATAGAAATTATTCAAGCGCTGCCGGGGGAATGGCTGAAACCAGCGATTTTTACCGCGAGTCAACAGTCACGGATATTAATATCGTGCAAATTTGATTAACGAGTCACACGCTGACCCCGCGCCGGGGTCACGGGCTTCCGCGCCCGCGCGATTCTGCTGGAATTTTGTGAGGGAAAGAAGCTCGCGGAGTTTTCACCGGAGTAAAGAAAGGTCGGGGCGAGCGGAGGGAAAGTCCAGAGGGATCGTCACCCGGCTATGAGCGTCGCGTCGCGTTGCGTTCCGTAAGTGGCAAACAAGAGGAAGGTTGCGGCGAGGAGGAATCTGGCTGGGCCCGACGTGAAAAAATACTCGTAAGCCCTTTGCCGCTTCTATAGAGACGTCCGTGTGATATTATCTCCCCGCGGGAGAGCCGACGGTCCGCACCGGCGCCGCTAAAGGCCCCGCCAATACCCGGATGATACCCCAGGACCCCGATAGTATCTGCGCGAGTATCGCTGTACTCTCTGGTCAAACGCGAAGATTATCACCTCTCGATTAAATCGACGCTCTCCAGGTTCTAGCGAGGGTGCTGGAGTTCTCCTCTCTCTTCTCGATCTACCGATCGCCGTCAACCCTCAGTCAAGTCGGTGGAATCTGCGAAATTTCGAGTTTTCCTCCCCGCTCTCTTACCCCCGAAGAAAAATTGAGGACTTTTTTGTAGCTTTGAAAATCCCCAACCCCTAAGAATTCCGCGGAAATTCCCAAGGAAATTTCCACCCTGTTTCTCGATGGATTTTTATGGGGGAAGAGGAACTGTGTCGATATTTCGAGTGAGAGCGGGAGAGAGAGAGAGAGAGAGAGAGAGAGAGAGAGAGCTGCCACCGGTAATAAATTAGCAGGCTGGACTTTCTTCCAGGTATGGCGGACTCTCTCATTATCCGTCGATTATTCCTGGCTTCGACGAATGAATCCATCTGTCGTGCGTGACACGCACTCGTGGTAGAAGCCCGCGCAAACTATCGTTGCCATATTACTTTCCATTGATCTTTGACAGCACCACGGGGAAGGAAAGTCAAACGGGATTTATGAGTCCAGCTTGGCAGAAGGACACCCCTCCCGGCCCGCCCGCAGGCTTCCTGCCATCCTTTATCATTCTTAATAATATCTTGGCGAGTTATCGTCGGTAAAATACGATCTGGATCTATTGGTTATCTCGCCTAGATTATTTAGCCGGAGGATGGGACCCCGTAGCCGCACCGCGCCCGAAAGCTATTTGCGTTGCGGCCTTTACCTCAGGATTTGCATAGTTTACGCCCGTTACGCTATTTATTATTTGCCTCTCACTCTCCTCCTCCCCCTGCCCGCTTCCTCTTTTACTTTATCTCTTTCTCTTTCTCTCTCCGCGCTCAGCCACTTCTCCCTCCAACTTTTCATGCATTTCCAATCTCGTCATGGAGATCCTTTGTGCTAGCTGACGCTCCTTTATTTAGGGCACGTATCCCTCCACCCCACCCGCTCCCTCTCCCCTTCCACCGCTCATCAGCTACAATTATGGCACGGAGCAATTTCCTTGGAGAGCCGGTAACCGAGGCACGTTGGCATTTTTAAGCAAATCGTAGGTTCTTGCATCCCGTAAGATTTTATGGTGAATCACGTAGCTTTGTTCAAGTAGCCTAGCGGAGTAAGAAGTTTGCGAGGTTTTCATGTGTTTTGCGAGAGTTTCACGGAGACTGCGCTTTTTCTTTGCAGGACCGACTAACGGGTCATGGAGGCATATCCTCGCTGGGCGGCGGGAACTCGTCGCCGTACTCCGGGGCGCACCACCATGGGCACCGGGGCAACGGAAACGGGGGTGGCATGCCGCACCACGGGGGTGCATCGCTGCCAACCGCCTCGGATTTCCAGCCGCCGTACTTCCCACCCCCATTCACGTCGCACCATCACGCCCCCGCCAGCCCCCAGCACCCCGGCCTTGGACAGCCCCAACACCTCGACTACCTCGTTGGAGACCCCTACACACAGACTCTCAACACGTTACACCAACACCACTACAATCACCTGAGCGCAGCCGTCACGGCGGGCCAGAGGAGCGGGGACCTCAGGAGAGACGCCGAAAGCATCCACGTGGTGAGTCTCTTTTGCTTTTCCTCCGTCCCTCTCTCTCTCTTTCTCTTCTATCTCTTTTCTTTCTCTTGTCCCAATTTCAAGAATTTGTCGAGCCTCGACCGCAGGGTCTGCACCGCTCGTTTGCTCGTCTTTTCCATCTCGGGGGAAATCACGCGATAAAATATGACTGATCTAATGTCTACTTAATCCGCGATAGCAGAATGTATCATTACGAGGTCTTTAGGCTAAAAAATATGTCGTTCACGAAGCAGGTTTTTTTTTTTTTTTCGAGAAAAACTTGATCAATAACAACGGATTAAGAAGTGGACTAAATTCCAGGGTGGGAAAAATATCTTATTGAATAAACCTCGGGACTTACCGCTTAAGGAGACACGCAAGTCAGCTTTATCATAATTACAGCCACTTATTAGTATCTAATGTAGCCGGCGTTTTAATTCACTTTCCATCGGAGTAACGATGACAGGCAAATCGTGTCTAATAAAAAGCATACTTACGCCATGTACAGCAATGCTAGAAACGTTTTTACGACAGTCCAGTAGGCGAGTGATTCATTCAACGTAGTAAATTCACGCGAAACATCTCTCTCTCTCTCTCTCTCTCTCTCTCTCTCTCTCTTTCTCCAGTTTCCTGGAAGAATCCACCGTCGATATTTCCAGATTCTCAAATTCCAGCAGAATTCCATGCTGAAGAGACATTCGAGAGACACGGGCCATGGGAGTCCGTTTCCGTATGGGAGAGGAGGGAGGTGGATTTTTAAACGAGGGCAAACTCCGCAGAAGTATACGGGATGGGAGGTGGGAGGCGCTCATAAGCATGTAAATAGCAGCGAGAGCACGAGGTTAGCCTTGGGCTGGTTTTCCCGGAGCAGAAAATTAGAACAGAGGAAGATCCGGTCACGTGCGGGTCCGGCTACCTCATTACAGGACTGCGCGCCGTGTTATTTGCCGGGACATCCCCTAACCACTTACGGCACTTTCGTCCTGTGTAATAATGGGTGGTATCGATCTATTAGATGCATCGTGGCCAATAAGTCGCGCCGGAACATCGGTGATTGCGATCGTTGATCTTCCGTCTCCCTGAAGGGATCACTAGGCTCCCCGCGACATTTCCATTCGCCATGCCGCATTCCTACACCGAGGAAACCCCCTCCCCCCTCTCTCCACGCGCAATACTACGGAGAATGCAAGTGCCGTTTGACAGAGCTCGGAATACCTCGAGATCTCCCGCCATCGAGGGTAAGCGAGTCCTGGAAAGTCCTTGAATCAACGAGAACTCCAAAGAGGGAGAAACCACCCCATCTCACCCTCCTACCCGGTCCAGGTATCGCGCGGTTACCGGCATGGTGGAAATTTTTCGTTTTCTCGAAGCGATTCCTCGTGTTTTTTTTTTATTTTTTTTTTGGATGAGATTGACGAGGAATTGGGTAGCCGAAAAGTAGGGGGTTGTCTATGGGTCTCGCATGGCGGTAATAACAGACCGCGAGGAAATTCTCTCTGGTAGCTTAAGCCCCCCCTAAAAAGTTCCCGTGGAGTGACAGTATTTGTGATCCACCTTACTTACCCCGTAGGCTTTCGTGAAAACAGCACCCTAATTACCTTCGGGAGCCACACGTGCTCTCGGCATCGATCCCCCTTCGCGCGGATCACGTTGAAACGGACTGCGAGGTGTCGAGTGACTCAACTCCACCGGGGAGAAAAGGCCCGCTCGGAGAAATTCGAGATCTGGACACGGTTTCCAAGTGGGCCTCGGCCCAGGAGGAAGAGCAGCGCCATGCAAACCGTCCCGCTGCATCTGTCCAAGTTTCAAGTTGCTCCCGGGCTCGGTTAAAAATCACTTTCGTCCGCGCGAAACCTGTTACCATCCCCCGTGGTCCCACCACCACCCTCTGCTACCTGTCCTCGCTTCTACCTCCCCGTGGAATCACCGGAGAAACATCGTTGGAAATTGACAAATTCATTTCCAATCGCAGCGGGGGTCGACGGTCGCGGCGAGAGGTTGTCTTTCGCGTTCTTGAAGGTTTTCGCGAAGGGAGAAAATTACAATGGGGAGGGGGGATGTTGGCGATGGTGGTTTCTTTGTCACTCGTTCGAAGCACTCGGTGTTTGCCGTCTAGTCGAGAGCCGAAGATACTTGAATTTGCGAAACTGGAGTCTTGGGCAAGGTCTGGAAGCCACCCTCCTCGCATAGTTGGCCATAGTTGAGGAACTTGCTCGGAGGACTATGCGTTGACTCTCACCACGTTACGTGCTAGCGGGGGCCGAGATCTTCCTCATTAAACGGCACAGGCACGCGCCGATATACGCCAAATGCCAGTAGTTTAAATCACCCTGGAAACTTTGCCTGAAAATCCTCGTGCTACATTAACCTTTCACCTTGCCGCGACCCTTCCGGTTTTCCCCCATTCGTTTCTCACGCTGATACTCGCGAAACGTGGACGACTCTTCGGAATTTGCGAGAAAAAGTCGAAGCGAGGAGGAGGGAGAAGAAAGCGGCAGAATGGTTTTTGGGCGAAGAAACGCGTGTCGAATTTTCGGGAGGACGGGGGCTGGTTTACCACCGACCCCGACTAAACGATCGATTGATCCGCTTGTTATTAAAAATAACGGTATTATTAATAACGCCTAATTGCTACCGGTTTTAATAAAATCGTTGCGCGCGAGGAAATAAACTCCCCTTGTAAATTTTGCTACCCTCGTCGGGGAGTAATGTACTTATTAAATTTTAGGCTAACCTTCGCCATTCCCTTAGGGAGGATGCCTCGGACGTTTGCTTTGAAACAAATATGCCAGGCATTGCAATGTCTAAGATACCGAAAGCACCCTGAAAAGCCTCGTCGACGTATCTCGGCGTTTTATTCCTCACCCCTCATCCATCGAATTACCGACGAAGAATCGATTCTCCCGGTTTCCCAGAGAGACTGGGAGAATAAAAAGGGTTCGATATTTCCTATTTTTTGTTCAAGGACCGCAACATGAAAATCGAGATGTCTCTCCCAATAGAGAGAGAGAGAGAGAGAGAGAGAGAGAGAGAAAGACAGATCGTGAGCGAAATCATCGCGAATTGCAGAAACTGCCGCGAATATCACGAGGAGGGGGGAATGCACCGAAGGGGGCGGAACACAATAGCAATGATCAGCCAAGTGAATGAACCGATCCCTACAACTCGTGTCCTTGAAAACGAGTAGGCGCTTCTCCACCCCTTATCCAATTTCTACGTATTATCCGCAGATGTTGTCAATGGGTCGGCGCGAAACGACCCAATTTGATCCTAGATACGGAGTGCAAATTGGCCTGGTCTTCGAAAAAAGTTCATTTCCGGTATTTCTTGGACGGTCTTCCCGTTTCTACTCCTGGTTGTTAGCAGCGTTTTGGGCGAGAACACGGGAACGATCCACGACGATTAGCGCGTTACCACCGCGGCGTCCGTGCTCGATCGTTAATCATTCGCGGTATTTTCTAGCCGGTTTTAATGGAGGCTCGCGCGTACTCGTTCCAGGAAACGCGCCGATTTCGAAAGAGCCGCGCTATTAACGAGCGTTTCCGGACTCTTCGGGAAATATTAAAGCCGATGATTTGCAATGGACAACTGGATAAAGTGGCGGTAATAAATAAATCCGCGGAAATCGCGTTATTGGGCATTAGCGCTCTCGATGTAACGCGGAGACTCGCGTCGGGACTGAATAATCGTCGTCGTTAGGTCACTCCTCGACACTTACGTAATTTCTGAGGGGATCGACGCGATTTCCGCGCACCACCGCCGGTTTTTCTTCCCACGGCGGAACCAGGCCAACACAGATTCTCGCGAGCGAGACTCTCTCACCGGCTCGCGATTTTCATCGATCTCGATTTTCGACTCTTCCCGGCCGGAGGAAATTCCCGCGAAAATTCTAACCGCGGAATTGGAACGATACCGCGGAGACCGTCGATCGTTAGTGGAGAACCGGATAGTTTCTCTCCGGATAAAGATAAGGAAAGAATTTGAGAATTTCATATTTCCACGGGCCCGACGATTTATCGGAGGAAACGCACGAGGAATCGCAAGAAGAAGAGTGTGTAGGAAGTCTACGTGATTTTATTTCGTAGTTACACTTAACGAGAGAAAGGCGATCACGTTTCATCTCATTAGCCGATGGCACGATTACATCGATTTATAACTGAGAAACAACTCGTTGTCGTTGTCGTCGTCGTCCTCTTCTACTTCTTCTTCTTCTTCTTCTTCTTCTTTTTCCCTCTTATTATTTTTAGTTGTCGTCGAATGAACGAACGCAACTGGTTCCACGTTTGTTCGCTCCGCTAATTAATGGCGGCGTTTCCTTTTTTCCCCTCTGCGTGAAAGTCGCGAGTTTAACGGAAACCCCCCCCCCCCCCGCCCCCCGTCAATTTCCGTAAAGTCATTCATCGTCGAGTCGCGATCCACGCGAATTTGGCCGACTGTTAACGTTGACTCCTCTGTCGCTTCCGAATTTGCTGTCGATCGCGTTCAATCGGCTCATTGAAATTTCGAGTAAATCACTTTAGGCTCGCTGCTCGTCCACGCGATTGACTCGTTGGTGAACTGTTTGGAGAAAATCAGACTCGACGAGATGTGGAGGAAAGGAGAAAGACATTAACCGGGGAGAATCGTCGCGGAGAAAGAAAAAATGACGGAAACGATCTGCTTGTAGTAGAAAACTCGTCCATTACCGCGAGAAGGTGATTGTAAGATAATAATGGAGCAACAAGGGCTGCTGGCAATAAAAGCATATTCGCCGTAAAGTCCGCGTATTCCGGATAAAATCAGCTGGTTTTTCTCCTTAAACGCCATTAAGATTCCAAACGTGTCTGCCTTGTCTTTTATTTCTTAGAAGACTTTCTTATTCCTGCGGCTGTCATTTATTACATTTAACCGTGTATTTTATTGTTTGCAACCTCTCCTATTCCTCCATACGCTCGCACTAGCCATCCTGAGTATACGCGCGTGTGTGTGTGTGTGTGTGTGTTTGCGCGTGCCTGAAACAGTTGGCCCGATGAAAAAAACCCGAGGGAGGAACTCTCCATCGATGCGATTCTAGTGGTTATCGTCCTTGCTGCGAAAATGATAAGAATACGAGCCACGCTTATAATTATAAACATTGTAACAGCGTGAAATGTTCCTTTTTCTTCCGAACGCCTCGCTGGAAGGATATGATGGATTGCATTTATCCATAAACATTCTTCATGTTTTATGGATATGTGGAAATACACGTTTAGTAAGACAGCGAGACAAATTAACATATTGCAAAAATCCATTTGTGCACCGTGCAATAAAGTACACTCTTTATGTAAGAACAATGTAATTTATTACATTTCTATTTATCAGGTCTCGCAGTCGAGCATTTTTTTAACAATCTTAAAAGCAACGATAATTATTTTTTATTTGCCCAAATGCATTTATACGCGTATTCTTCTCTCTTAATCGCGGCTCCTCGTACAAACGTCGGTGTATTTGTCAATGAATGAGAGAGAAAGAGGGGAAGAGGAGAACGAGACGAGGAATAGGGAGAAATAGGGAGGAACGCAAAAACGACCATGATCGTACTTCGATAATGATAATGGTACTTATAATAATAAGAAGAAGAAGGAGAGGAGGCAGAAGAAGAAGAAGAAGAAGAAGAAGAAGAAAAACAAGGTGCGTATCACTTCCACCTGCGCGAGATGTTTGGATTACGAAGCAGGGGGAGTGGTCGCTAAATAATAGTCTCAAGATGAAAGATCTCAAGGGATGACAAGTATCTCGCTACTTTCGTTGCACCGTCATCGTCGAAATATTCGACGCGCGATAAAAACAACGCGTAACTTTGTTCGATATTTCAACAATGCCCAAGTCATGACGCGCGCAGTCCCATTTCGCCCATTTCGCCCATCATCCTCGACTACCGTCCACTTAACCGTCCATCAAATCCGATATTATCTCTCACTCTCCCTCGTAAGAAAGCGATGAGTACGCGCGAAAAAATGTAACGAGTCTTCCTACGATAAAATCGCTAATAGAAAGTCCAACGACTCCGTTTCGCCTCTCTCCTATCGCTTCCTATAATGAGAGGAATGAGAGAGAGAGAGAGAGAGAGAGAGAGAGAGAGAGAGAGAGAAGCCGCGATAACAGTACGACCATAATGAGGAAGCTATGCTAAAATGACGCAAATCCAGATAGTATTCGTCGTTGACAATAATGGGGTTTTCGTCGATTCTCGTATGGATTTTGTCAGGCGACGAGAGCATCCGTTACCCGGCCTCAACCTCGTACAAGACATTTCGACCATCATCGAGTCATCGTCATTGGTTATTCGCTTTCTGTAAAACCACGTGGGAACTGGACCCTCTCTAGACCCTCTTTCAGCCAATTTTCGTTCCTTCTTCTTCTTCTTCCTTTTCTGTTTATTGGCCAAAGTGTCTTGACCCAATTACACTTTGCGCGGAGTAGACACTCCGCCGAGAGAAAATCTCATACGTGACACAATACCCGCGCGATCCCACCTTCGATGCCCTACATAATATAAAAAATATCGCGTGTCATTGCTCGGACTTTTCTCTTGCGAAATTCCATTTGCTCCATGAAACGCGCACGAGGTCTCTCGCCGAATCCACGAAACCCCCACCCCAAAGAGCGCCTGCTTCCCGGATTCCTGTAAATCAACCGCTCCGAGATCCGCATTTTAATCGCGAAACGCTAACGCGTAAATTCCGGAGAAAAGGCCTTCTTCTTGCAAGCCCGCTCGCTCGAGAAACATCCTCGTCCCAGGATCCTCGCGCCGAGGTTGGCTCACCGTTCCCGTCGTCCTGTCGCCGTCGTGAAAAATTCCTCGTTTTCAGGCTCCTCCGTCCCCGGCACTGTAACGCGGTCCACCGGGATCGGGGGAAGAACAAAATGGCGCCGATTAACGGTCTTCGAGGAACAAAAGCGCTGGTTTATTGCGTTTTCCGGAACTCGATTATTAATCGGCCGCGGGTAAACATCGGCTGGAGCATCGCCGAGGTACTCGAAGATGGGGAATTTCACCGGCGGAACTCTCGCATTGGAATATTTTTACCCACTGCCAGAATAAATATGTGGGGGAGAGAGATTGGTTATTCTCTCATTACATTTCCTCACGGACAATGGGAGTTCGAATGATTGCATTCCAAATATTGCATTAGCTCGTTATTTTCTTTTAATTGGCCGTGACAATTCCATCGGTGCGCCACTGCTGCTGCTGCTGCTGCAGGTATCGCTCCGCTACCTTTGTCACGATTGCCTGAATTTTCTGAAAAAACCCGCGCGGATCCAGTGGCTGTGTCGTCGTCGGGATTTTTCAACATCACAATTCGACGCTCCAATAGCTGCGAGCTTTCGCAAAAATTATTCCTCAAATTTTGAAAGTTTGTTCCAGACGATTTCTCGTTTTCCCGGAGAATCTTTCGCTTCTCCCTCTCCGTCCCATACCCTCCTCTTTCCCGAAATGGGGATGTTGATTGCTGTAAAAAGCGAAAACCTGTTTTTATTTTCAGACGAACATGCACGCGTCTTTTCCATACGACGGTGGACGCAGCAGTGGGGGAGGTGGTAGCGGTGGAGGAGGAGGAGGAGGCGGCGGCGGCGGGGGCGGAAGGGGTGTCGAGTATGGCAGTGTTCGCCGACCGGACGCCCTTTTGCCACCCCCCGGCCTCGACCAAACGGACCTCGTCTTACACACTAGCCTCGTTGACGACCCCCAGGTGAGCGACGATGTACGTAATCGCAACACATTTTCCATATTATCATTCTTCATTATCACGCACTTTGATTCTTATCAGAGTACGCCGATTCTCCACTATTAGGAAAATGACTTTTCTTTCTCAGTTTTCCGAAAAAAAAAAGAAAAAAAAAATGATAAATTTACCAGCAGGTCGTCGTCTCTATATGATAGAACTCCATAGAGTTTTCTCAGTTTTCCAGTAAAATACTTGATAATGATATTTGATAATTTGTGCTGCCGATTAAACGATTGCCCTTGATGCTGCGAAAAAATGCTCGGTAACGCGTCGCTCCTCCCTTGAATTTTTGCTCGAAAACTGCGAGCGATACTCGATGCAAAGTCCGCGCGTCACCATACCCTCATCTAATTGAGGAACTCTGACCTTTTCCAGAACACGAACGTGGACGACGGAGGATTCATGAACGATCTGCCTCTCCTGAAGAGTGAGTACCCCTTTGATTCTTATCGGATTGTTATTATGCTTTGAAATGGAATCGCTGAAATTCCTGAACGGGAACCGAAGTCCGAGGGATTTTGATCGAGGAGAAAAGCCGGAAGATAAATTCGCCCTTTGCACGAGGCAAAAATTCCGAAGAAATACGTGGCGCGATCCGAGGTAACCGTCGGTATAATCCTAATATAAAATATCCAGCGCATAACCGGAAATATAAAGTAGCCCCGCTAGCATGGTGTCGCTCTTAATTAGAATTTATTTGCCAGCTCCTTATGGCGTATCGGCAGCGTGGTTCTGAATTTTTAAGGAATGACAAAAAGAGAAGGAGCGGGAAAGAAAGAAAAATACTAGCAGCGTGCCAGTGTACTAAAAGTAAGGGTGTTCGATATTTCCATATTGATGTCGCTGCCCGGTCATGTTCCGCCATGCACCTTCATAAGTTTAAGGGGATCCCATGGAAAGTATCCCATGCACCTTAACACCGGTGCGTTCTTGCAGAGGCAGGTGCGACCCTTGTTAAAGGAAGTAGCAGCCTCTGTCTCTCTCTCTCTCTCTCTCTCTCTCTCTCTCTCTCTCGTCTGAAATATTAACGACGAACATTCTACTCGAGTTTTTGAAAAAATCACTGAACCCTCTCTCTCTCTCTCTCCCCATATGTTTTACGCGTGAAATTTTCAAATTGCCGGAAAAGAGGAAGCAACGCGGAAGAGCTACGTAATTTATCTTATCCTTGGAGAAAAGTCTGTCGTACACGTGGTAAATTTCATGGACGTGATAATTGCTCGTGTCGAGAGATCTGGTTTCCGCGGGATTTATTGAAATGAGAGAATTATATCGAGTGAGAGCAATCGATCACCGCCGCCACCGCCGCCGCTTTATCGGCGCGGACGTGAAGTCTAAGGAGTAAACTCATTTATTAGAACACGGCTAATTAAAACGCGAGAGGGAAATACGAGCAAGCGTGCCGGCGATTAATAATGTTGCGCATGGATCGCGAAATAATTGAATTGCAGATAAAAAGTGTCGGAGTTGGCGCAGAGACAGGAGATCTCCGGGTTCTTTGAGAACTCCCGCCGTTGCAGAAATCCGCAAAATTCCAAATATTCGCGATCCAGCGGAAAAACGCGGTTCTCTCGCGGTGGTTCGCCATCGACGCGTAGAACCCCGGGGAAGGGGAAGAGGTGGAAAAATAGAGACGGAGGATCGAACGACGAGGAGAGAGGAGAGCCGGGGAAACCAGACTAGAGATTACGTAACGCTGAACCAGTTAGCCGTTTGCGAGAGAGCCAGAGGAGGATGTGTCGTGAATCTCTGCGGATTATAAGGAAACTTGCGCGCTTCTTTCGGTTCTCGACTGCGCGTAACCACGCGCAAACGTTAGAACGCGTTAGATCGCGGCCACCGGTGCGCGTTGCGAAAGTGTCACGCACGTTTCGCCAACCGCCAACATCGGAATCCGCGATCGATAGATCCGATTTTCCATAGAGACGTTGCGCCTTTTCGTCTCGTTGCGTTTCGAGTCCACGAGGAAAATCCTCCTCCAGTTCCGGCATCCGCGATCTCCCCCTCCCCTCCCCTCCCACCTTTCCGGAAGTTTCCTCTTTCGTGAAAAGTGGAAACACTCGCGAGTGACAAAGAAACGGTCGGGGGAAGGTCCGATCGAGCCGGCGATGGAGTCGGAAATCCCGGAGATTCACCGGGGAGGGTCGAGCGACCGTACAAAGGGAGAAAAGAGAGGGAGGGAGGGAGCGAAGTGGAGGAGAGAACGGAGCAGAAGAGAGAAAAGTAGCGTTGTGCGTTGCCATAGAATTAGCGACGACCGTACGCCCGATCGGTCTCGTCGAGGACGCGAGTCCCAATGTTGTTCCTGGCCGTGCGAGCTGTGAAATAAAAAGAGTGGATGCCCGCGGGCGGATCGGATTTCGTTCATTGTCATTGTAATTTCTTGACGGGCTGCAGTTTTTGGGGCGTTCCTCACCACAGGGGTATTACCTACAGATGGCTGTTTGTTCGAATGTCACTGGAGGTTATTATATGCCTCGTTACTCGACCTCTTACGGTTTATTCCACCACCTTTCGCTCGCTCGCCCCTTCTTTCTTCCCTCATTTCCGCCCCCCTCCCCTCGACTCGAGCCAGCTCGCTCAACAACCCCTCCGCGAGGAATCTCCCTGGAGTGTCTAGAATTTTTCACCTCCCAACCCTTGTGACGCAACGGCCCCGGAGAAGTTACCCCGCCATTTTAGCGGCCGTGCGTCTCTCCCGTAGCGCGGGGAGGAGGGTTAACATGCAAAATCTTTCACCGAAATCGGAAGTTTCGCTCACGTTAATCTCTCGCGGATAGAGAGAGAGAGAGAGAAAGAGAAAGGGTGCACTCGCGTGAAGAATCGTCGAATCTCCTTAAGCGCGTAGATTTATCAGGCGTTCGCCAAATGCGGGTCATGAAACATTTATGGATCGAGAATTAACCTCGGGGATCGCCGTGTCGATAGGAGCGAGCTGAGAAATCGTTCGCTGCCTCGTTTCACCTCACGGTTTTCCGACGTCGAGGAAAATTCCGGAACTCCGAGGCAGGAGGGGGGAGAGTCTATGGATTGATCAGAATTTGCTCAATTCGCGTGGAACGGATGCAGTACTCTTTTTTCAGGCAAGGGTGGAACAGGAGAGAGGTTCGGTATGTCCGTCAGGAATTTCTCTCGTTCGGTTTTGTTCGATCGAATCTCTCTCTCTCTCTCTCTCTCTCTCTCGAGATTTAATTATAACGATGCCCATACGCGGCGGCAAGCGAATTAAAACGTTTCGAGGAAGGCTGCGTGCGCGTGAGAGTCTCTCCTGCGGGAAAACTCGCGGAGATACGTGTAACGATTGACACGTCGATCGAGCTCCGTCGATTCTCGAGAGTCACCACCGGATCGACTGGCAGCGTTCCTCTTCTTGCGCGAACTTCCGTTTGGCGTCCGGTGTTGATGGATGTCGTCCTCGGTATCTTCTGCTTCTCGACTAGGATCGGAGAGAGACGAGAGGAGAGAATCGACGATCAAAGGGACGAGGAGAAGAGGATTCGTGCTTTCAAAAGGGTTAAATGGATAGAGAGGAAGAAGAAAAAGAAGAAACTGTAATGTGAGAGAAAGGGAGAGAGAGCAATCGCGACAGATACCAACTCTCCGCTACACGTAGTAGCAACTCTCCGCTTCTCGGAAGCCGGTTATACAATTGCTCGAGTTTTACCTTGGCTCCTCCGTCACTCCGCGACTTGCTCCAGTTTAATCTCAAAACGACCCGAACCCGATGTCGAGGCTTCGCGGCGGAACTTTTTCCGTGAAACCGAATTATCTTCAATACCCAAAGTGACTTTGCTCGATTCGCGACACTGCGCGATCGGTTCTCGATTCATCGTTCACGCGCCAGTATACAGGCGCGTACGAACTTTTTTGGCGAGAACTCGAGACAGAAGTGCAAAATGGCTGAAACGCAAATCGAGGGATCGAACGATCTCTCGGCGATCGGTAGATCCGCGGTGCGCGTGTCGTGAAACGAAACGAAACGAAACGAAACGAGTTTTTGCTTTGGATCGACCGGCCTTAAGCCGGCGGTCCGCCGCCGATTTCAGGCCGGCTGAATTATCGAAACCCGACCGGTATTAGAAATAATTAATCATTCAAATGAGGACAAGACTGGCTCCCCCCCTCCCCATCGCACCACCGAGTTTCTTCCTCGAGCCTATAACTCTCTCGACTACTTTCACGCGGTCATACCGATCGACGTCCATCAATACCGATCGATACCGATTCCCCGAGCCTTTCCACCATCCGTATCGTCGCCGCGACAGCAGTTCTCGCCGAGGGGATTCTACCTTCCTCGGAGGACCTTGTTTGCTCTCCAGGGTGAAACTCGCGCATCTTTCGAGCGACTCGCTCCTTTGTCGTCGACCTGTTCGTTTCTTCCTTCTCGTTCAGGAGCCGCTCCTCGAAAACTCGCCGAAGTGCGATGAAAAATGGAACAATTACCAGGACCTCCTCTAACTGCCGAGTCATTCCGGGGAATTAACGGCGTTACATCGAGGTCGATTGGAATTAGGAAGACGAAGTTGGCTGGAACGAGAGGAAACGGGCCGACATTGTTCGCGCGGCCAGGGGGAGGAGACCCCCCGTCGAACGGTGCGTGACGAACGGTAGGCGGCCTCCATCTTTTTCCGGAGGGCAGTTAACCTCCTAAAATCAACCCCTAATGAAATTAACGAGGCCCACTGGCTCGTCGCCCGGGGCTTAACCCCCGTCGAGAACCCGCCGCGTCCCGCTAAAAGTCACACCCCGACGGGAGCCGGCGGCCAATGAAACTTCGCCGGGAACTTCAGTCGACCTAACGCGCCGATTGCCCGAGTTTCCGGCGCGTCGATTGCCCAGGAAATTGTGCGTGCGCCTACCCCAAAAATTCGCTGTCTTCCAGGCTCGCTCGTCGCCGGCTTTCCCCGTGACTTTCTCGCGCCACTTCCGCTCGCTCCAATCGCTCGTGCCACCAAACGCGCGAATCCAATATACCGCCGCCGCCGCCGCCGCATCCCCTTCCTCCCCCAGATTCGAATCTAAGTTTTTCGATGGGAGATCGCGCGCGTCGACGAAAAATTACCGAGAGCGGGAACTTCGAGGGGGGTGACCTTGGGGGATGATCGAGGGATCCTCGCTAAAATCGACTCGTGGCGGAGGTCGATCGACACACGCGTCCTCGCGATCCTTGAACCAACGGTGCCGCCGCTTCGAACTTGTTCGGAGAGGCGCGATACTCCATTACGTCAACGATACCGATTTATCAATACACCTGCGTAATAATCGCGTTACGTAATTGCGCGCCATTAATCATAGCTCCCCATGTCTCCCCTCCGACCCTCCGAGCTCATTAAAAGCACAAACGCGCCAGGTTGCACAGACTCTCGATGAAAATGATTTCTCCAAACAGCCTCCGGCTCCGTTTAATAGCGAGTACGCGAAACCGATCGATTTTCCATCGTTTTTTCCCCGGCAGATTCTCCCCTTCGTCGTCGCGAACTTCCTTGATATTCGAACGAACGACGACCGGCGCGTTTGTTCTCCGATGGGTTTCGCGCGAAAAGATTTGTCACAGTTGTGCGGACCACCGTCATCCCCATCCCTTCTGGAAGTTCGCGCGCTTGGGGTTTCTAGAAAATATTCTGGTCAAGGCTCGCCCTCCTCCCCCCACCATTTCCCCGTTACCGTTACTCCAACGTATCCTAATCGTTTGTATTAGCTACAAGTTTTTTCTCACGCTACCACTTCTGGAACCCGACGCGAGTTCGGCCGGTTCTCCATTATATCAATTTTGAATGATCTCCGCGCGATGTCCGATCGAGACCTTGAAAGTGACAGCGACCATATCGCCATCGCCTCCCGTCGAATTTCTAACGTGACTCGTGCTACTCGCGTGATACAATTTCGTAAGTCGAATATCTCGAAACGCGTGGAACGATCCCCGCCAACAACCCGAAAAACGTTCCACATTTTTTCGGCTATTTTTAGAGTCCGGTCCAATCGGTCTCTAGCGTCGACTCCTCGAGATACCTCTCCGCCCCCCTTCCTGCAAGAACCGTAAAACGTAGTTTGATTTCCGAAAAAGATCCCGAACGGAAAGAACTCGTTGGCCCGGCAAAGATCGCTATGGAATTTGATTTCTCGCGCGGTATAAGATAGTCAGAGATGTCACCGAGATAAAACTGTCAGTGACGAAGAAGAAGAAGAAGAAGACGCGTGAAAGCGACAAGTTCTCGAGGAAGCGTCCCCTTATCTCTCTTCCCCCCTCGTTCCTCGAGCATTTGCGCGAGGGATTTTCGCTTATCGCTGACGGGAACGGTAATTTATGTCAATCTCGTCCACGTGTGCAAAAACACGCGTGCCCGGCTGAATTTCTTAATTTTCAACAACGTTTCCGCTTTCTAGATCGAATCTGTCTTTTCCCGGGGAGATTTCGAAAGAGCCGGTAAAAATAGAGGCCACTTCCGGGTGGCGATCGCTGCCAATTAAAACGATCCGTAGTCCCGACGTCCATCGCGTACCCTCCCCCCGCGCACTCTCTTATCTCCATCAGGAGTTTTCGGTTCACCCGCGGGCCCTAGACGCGACACGTGTGCGTAACACACACGCGAGATCCTAGCGGTCCTTTCCCAACTCGGAACGTGCTCCGATTTTTCTTCTTCTTCTTCTTCTTCTTTTTGGTAAGCGTCACACGTAGCACGCACCGGGAGCAACGGAGAATCCACTTTGTTCCACCGGAGAAGATGACCCTCCGATAATTGCCAAACTATCTCCAAACTATCAGTGGCATGAGTCTCGTCTTATCGCTCGTGCGTTACCATGTAAAGAAAATTCGAGAACGGCGGCCCTCGGGGATTTCAACTTTCAAAACCTGGCGCAGCCCCTTCTCGAATATTTGCATTTGCACGCTGTGTCGATGTTGTGGTTGTTGTGTTGTTGTTGTTGTTGTATGCAACTCCCATTTTAATAGTTGTTCCTCCGCGCGTTAAAAATAGCGGGAACCGAAGAAGCTGCGAGCGAGGCATAAAATTATTTTTAGCGTCGCGCATTTGCCGCAATTATACGTACACAAAGCAAACGAACAATTACATTTCGCTTAGGAAATTGCGCAATGCCCGTGCGCAGAGGCATGTTTATGGGAGATAATGCCGCTGAAAGAAAATCTTGAAAATGGATGCGCCGTCTCCGTTTGTTGCGTTGTTGTTGTTGCTCCAACACCAGCACCGCCACCGCCACCACCGCTGGAAGCCTCGCGAATCAGTTGCGGTAAGCGACGACCGACTGAAAACGATAGAAAATAGAAACTGACGTCGTAGTTACGGAAAACATGACGCGGAAAACTTGCCATAGCCATGTGAAAGGGAAAAATGAAAACCACTGAAGAAGGGAGCAGAGGAGGAACGAGAAGAAGAAGAAGAAGACTCTGCGTAGTAACAGAAGAAGAATACCGCATCGAAGGATAGAATCATCGTCATCGTCATCATCATCATCATCATCACCATCATCATCAGTTTCGCTCGACTCGCGGCAGTCATTGTTGGACCAGGCGAGAAAAATGTCTTTGTTGGAAATGATGGAAAACCTCAATGGGAGGATGGCACAACAGGAGGCTCCGTACAAAAGTGAAAAGCTCAATGCGTACTTGGCATAAACTAATAACGCCTGGCACAAATGACTGGAAAAGAAATTAATAAATAAAGACGAGACGGAGAGTCTCGTACGCTGTAAGTTTTACTTTTGAAATCACCGGGAGGCTATTGTTGTCTATGATCTTCCTCATTAGACATTCCGTAAATCCCGCGATGCTGAATCCTAATGAAAACCGACAACTTTCAGTTGTGCAACCTTCCAACTGCAGTTTCTCTCTCCCTCTCGTTCTTTCGCTCTCCGCCGTCTCTCCCCTCCTCCGTGTCTTCCTTAATTTCTGCGACTCCGCACGACTCCACGCGACTCCACGCTCAATTATGCCCGGAGTTTATAGTTTTGCGGTTGGCCTGTCGTTGAAACGCCGGACCGATCGATTATAACCGGAAACGCGTCCACTTACTCCGCGAGGGAACCTTGATGCTTCCTCCTCATTGAAATTAACCGGGAGTGGCCGTGATGGATTCTCTTACTGGAGTAAATCATACGCGGTTATTTCGAAATAGCTTTTATTACGCGCAAACACACAAACGGAGAGAGGCTTCGTCCGTACAATTTATCGCGCGCTATTTATCGCTTTTACATACACAATAAATTATTGCGCGCGGAGCCCACGCGTCCACTGCATTTTGTTTAAAGCGACAAGCTTAATTACGTCGATGCCTGTAAATATCAAAAGACGCAAAACGACGTTATTAAATTGTTCGCGATTATACGAACGGAAATGCGACATAATTCGCCATAATAATAATCATAATAATTGCCAGGCTGAAAACGCGGAGGACAGGGTTAGAGCGGGAGAGAGGAAGGGAGGAGCGCGTTGTTGGTTTTTATCAGTAGGGTCGGATATTGGATACGGCGGTAGGAGGGACGAAGAAGGGAGGAAAGTTCCTCGGGAATCGAAGGGAAAGAGCCCGTGCGATCTCGAACGTTTTGAAAATGTCACGGGGGATCTTCTGCTTGCTTGTTCCTTTTCTCGTCCGTGCGCGGAGATATATGGGTTCCCGTGCAATTAACCGATCGCCGATGGATTGACCGATAGCGGAGACCGCCGATGAGTGAGACGATTTCACAATTCATACGGCGAAAGGTTACATCGGTGTAGTAGGATAATTACAGGCTTCGGCCATTGATGATGTAGCCGTTACAGCTCTGAGATCTCGGCGCGAATCTCCAGTTATTATCGTTAAATAAATTAATACACATTCACTCGGGCCGTTATGCCGTTTGTTGTGTGGGTAAGTGTTAAATAAGTAATAGGACTGGAAGTTCCCGCGGAGCACTTGCTTCTAAGTGGTACTTTCTTAATTTATGTGAATACCGACGGCGACGGCAGCGGCCATCTTGGAAAGTTTAAAGAAGCGATGCGAGGCGCGAGCAAAATTTAATTACGCGTCTTGTAGCGCGTCAAAAGTAAACGCGCGATCCGACAAATATCAGCCCCTACCCCCGGCGATCCTCCCCGTGAATGATCATTTTAATTGGAAAATCTGCCCGTCGATCGGTTCGCGATCGATCCTTGGATCGGCGAGTCCCTCGCATCTAGCGTTCGCCAGGAACTCGAAGTCGTCCTCCTCGTGGTTCCTCGAGAGGACTGTCGTCTCTCCTCGTTCGCACGTTCTCCTCTCTCTCTCTCTCTTTCTCTCTCTCGGGAGAGAAGCTTCCTGGACGGTTCCGTCGATATTTTCGCTGCGGCGTCGAGCGTGGGCACACGCGCGTGGACCATCATCCGCAAATGGACCGCAGCGTTGGGGGTCAGGGTCGAGTTGGCTTTCCAAGCAAAACGATCTGGCATTGATTTGCGCGAGACAAATTGGCGCGTGGACTTCCATTCGGTGAGTTTCGACCGGGCCCCATTAAGCCTTTCGGTTTGGTCCGCGGTCAAGTCCACAGGCTCAGACGCCGGACCGTTAACTCTCCCCGCGCGTTGCTGCTCCCTCCCATTCGTGCGCGAGATAATTTATGAGCGTCCAAGAACTCGAGCCGCGACCTATTTCTCAGTCCTAGAAAATCCATCGGCCCCGCTCGTTCGGCCAGGAGGAATTGGAACACGATCGAGATAGACTACTCGCCGGCCAACGGAGAGGCAACGCGCGGAGTATGTTGGCGCGTTGTCGGAGGATCGAAGGGAAATTTCATGATTCCAGTCCGTTCCACGAGAGAATGTTCGCGGGAATTTAATCGGGAGCGGCGCAAGGACGAGGAGAACGGTTAATTAAATAATAAAGCGTCGGTGAGGAGGGAGAGCGCTCGAAAGGTGTTTTCTTTATCGGGCAGAGGGTGAGGGTCGAGGGGGCGGGGAGGGAGAAATTGATTCGAAGAATTCAGCGGGGAAGAGGCAGCAGGCCCGCGTGGATATTGCGTTAGGTAGCGCGCCGCGAGGAAAGCCCGGAAAATCAGCGGCCAGCTTCCGGAACACACGCGTTCGCAAAGCGGCTGGCCAATCGATGATGAAGAGTTTCGTGTTATAAGTTGACCATCGCTTTGCGAGCCGCGTAATAAGACGCTTTGTCCGTCCCCCTTATCCGATATTAAGCATTCCACGGCAGCCATGCAATAATGCGAGCTATCGATGCATAGGAATGAAAACACTACGGTACGGCGAATTTAAAATATTTCTCGAGAATATTGCACGGTTTTCCCTCGCCGGCCGAAAGAGAGAGAGAGATGGAGAGGAGGGAGAGGGAGGAGGGGCCACCAGCGGGAAACTCGGATAATTTCAGGCAGGATTTCCGAGGCTCTCTCCGAATCCCCTAGAAAAATCAGGAAACTGTTCTCGAGCACTGCACAGCAGCAACATATTTGCCTTGTCCAAGTTATTGGATTCCTCCGACGGACTCCGAAATTAATGACGGGGTTAGGGAGGACGGGGTAGGAAGAGAGTTCCTGCGCGAGCGATGACGACTCGTTGCTGGGCGAGGTGTCTTTTTCTATTTTCTTTTGGTGAAAACGATCGTCGCTGACGAGTTCGCCTCTTGTTCCAGGTATGAAACCTTCGGACAGGAGTGAGAAGGCCATGCTGACAGGGAACGCGCAGCCTGCCGATGTGTTTTGCTCGGTCCCAGGACGACTATCATTACTAAGCAGCACCAGCAAGTACAAAGTCACGGTAGCCGAAGTTCAAAGACGGCTCTCGCCACCGGAATGCTTGAACGCGAGTCTTCTCGGAGGAGTTTTGCGGAGGTAAGTCCCCCTTCTCTCTTTCTCTCCCGCCGGTCCTATGGCCGAGCCACCACGCAAAATCAATCGAAACTCACTTGACCCCTCGAGAGGCCGTCGCGACCTCCGACGATTCCTACGAGCGGTGGAGGCGACCTCCCCCTCCAAACATTCCCAACTCACTCCCTTACAGTTTTCTCGAGAAATCCTGTCCCCTCCCCCGCGAATAAACGAGGTTAACGCTGTGCGCGAGAAGACAGAGGAATAAAAAAAACAACGGGTGTCGCGAGAGTGAAAAAGTAGAATGACCTCCGAAAAAGCCGGTCACGAGCGTGGTGCTGCGAGACAATAGCGTTCCTCGTTGCCTTTCCCACGATGCGGATCCTCGAATTTCCTCTAACACACACACGCCCGCGCGCGCTGGAGATCCGAGATCCGCGTAGTCTCATCCCACATCCGGTAGAGTTTATGAAAATGAGTTTACGAGAATCTACGTCTCTCCTCGAAGCGAGAGAGAGAGAGAGAGAGAAGTGGTCAGCCAGTGGTCCATTCACGGGAATAATTCTCTCTCTCTTTCTCTCTCCGATGACTGCTCTCTCTCTCCCCTCTCTGCCCGTGAGTCGCGGTGGTTCCTCTCTTTCTCGCGGACCGCGACCACTTCGGTTCATTCATGAAGCTGAGCCGAGCGTCGTGATCGTTTACTCGCCTCGTTCGCCTGTTTGCTCGCGGGTTCTCACAGCGGTTCACGCCTGCACCGTTAGGATAATTTACTGTTACGCCTAAACGATCGATGTACCTCCGAATCCCCGAATGCATCCATCAAACACCATTCCAAAGGAAAATATTTGCCCGCTCGACCCACCTCGGCATTCCTCCGATTTTTCTCCTTCCCCTCAACCCGCCACGTCCTCCAGATCCATCGAAATCCCGCGTGACCCCCGTAAAATGGCGTTTGGCCAATTAACGAAGCGTCCACGTTGTAAAATCGATGGAGCGATCGATGTTCGATCGATTTTCCGTGACGCGGGCGAAAATCACCCTCTTATCGGAGAAAGGTCGAATCTCGAGATCGGCGGCTGATTTTGAGAAACATGGTTGAGAGGCTCGTTCGATTCTCGAATGTGGCGAATTGATAACGCGAGGAGCACGGGAGAAAGGGGGGAGGAGGGGTGGTACCGGTCCGCGATGATTAATCCATGCCATTCGCGATAAAACATTGCGCAATAAGTGCAGCGCACTCAGGATGGCGAATCAGATAAATAAGAGCGTTCCAGCTAGCCGAGAGATCCATAAATCAGGTGACTGTCCGGGTGTTCAAAGATGGTCGTTCCGCAACCACTCGAATCCCCCGTTATTAATTAATCCTGTGAAAAGCTCGAACGCACGCCCACCATTCAGCTCGCGAGCTATTCGGACCATTTTCCCGGCGAACCTAAACGCGCAACTTCTCTCCCGCTTGCACAAAAGAGTACAGTGCGCGACAATAACAAATAAAGCATCGCTCCCTAAGAGCCAGATCATTTTTTATCCCGGGATTAAAGAGCACGCTCTCGAAAATTTGTCCGGAAAAATTTCGTCGGATTTCACCAAAGTTACGAGGAGGGCGAGGAACGTCATATCTGTCCGCGGCTGTACGCGAGAGTAACTCGTGGTACAGTTGCGCGATAGGAGCGATCGAGAGCATTGGCAAGATTTAAAGAAAGTAATGACAGCGCAGTTTCTAGCGAGCATCCAATTAATGCTCCGCGGTAACCGGAGCTTATTGTCCGTGGAAGAAAGGCCGGAGAAGGAGAATTGAAATTGAATAATGGCGTACGGACAATTAAGCGCAACCATCAACGCCATATCGGCTTGTAATGAGATTACACGCAATTAGTCAAGTGGCATAACGCGATTAGTCGGAGTTTGCGTAGAGTTTGCGCTCGGAGGTAGAGAAACCGAGAAAGCTTGCTCGAAAAAAAAAAATGGCGGAGCTCGGCAAGGGGGTGGGCGAGAGGTACGGCTAATAGAGCAGATCCGTTTCCATGTAAACGAGCCATTAATAATTGCCAGGTTCCAGTGTCAATTTCGCGGGCCCCCGGGCACCGAGTGTAAAGCGTTCTCAGCGGCATAATTCATCCGTGCGATCTCTCATCAAGATAATGACGTCTGATAATTACGCGCGCTGTCTAGGAGGCCGCCGTCCCCGAGGACCCCCGCACCCCCATGTTTTTCCCGACCGTCGATGAACGCGCGTCCCGTCGTATCTTCCTGCCGCTTTTCTGTGTTTTTCCGTCCTCCCCAAAATTTCCACGAGAAGGAGCGCTGGAGAAATTTCATTTAGTCGGAAGCAGCGCGGGACGAGAGGGGGATGATCGTCGGGGGTACACCGAAGGGGTTAACGATGCCAGTACGCGCGAAAACGTCTCGAGCAATTAGACAACCAGTCGGGAATTCCCCCCGCTCTCTCGTAACTCAAACGGAGGACTGATCCTGCCGGAAGATCCTGCCGAGGTGTCGGCGGGGGTGGGCAGGAGGGGGATGAAACTACCGAGCCTAAGAGGATCCGCGTCCTCTGCGAGACAAGTCGCCCTAATGAACGAAGCGTCGCTATTGTCACGTCTCCGCGATTCGGTCTCCCTCCTCTCTACCCCGCCTCTACATCCGGATGGAAAATCGAAAATCTCGGGTATCCCGAAAGAATTCCGGGAAATTCCGCGCGGATCTCCCGGCAGAGCGAAAAAACTGGGAAATTCTCGTGGAAAAATCGTCGGATGCGTCGCAGCGGTCGATTTCCACCTGTCGAAATAGTCGAGCGACTTGAAAATTAGAGCATTGGGCGAGGGTAAGCCGTCGTGGCGAGGAGGGAGCGTAGTAGTTAATCGTCGATCGAGCGGCGAGAGAGCAAAAGTCCGAGCCGACCGGTGGACCATCGTCAGACAAACTTGGACCGTACGAATTATCCTCCGTTATTCCCCGTTATTCTCCGCCGAGAATGATGGATGAGCAGGGTGTGTTAAGAAAGAACTCGTTGCTACTATCGGACACCGGCTCTCTCGACGATTCTCCTCGAGAAAAGTGGAGAAGGTAAAAGAGACGGAGATAGGCAGAGAGAGAGAGAGAGAGAGAGAGAGAGAGAGAGAGAGAGAGAGAGAGAGAGAGAGAGAGAGACGAAGGGGACAAGGAATATTTAGAGCCGCGTATCGCTTTAGTGTCGCACGATTAATTATGCGGTACACGCCACGGCGATACACTTGACATTGATTGGAACTAACTCCCGCAAAGATCGTTCACTCCCTCGAACGGTGCATCAACTCGAGAGATGTTACAGCGCGAGACACCTTTATTGCGTCAACGCCCTCGTTTTACACCAACTATTTGTCGGGCGAAAGAAAATAAAATGGTTGGCGAATAATAATTACCGGTCGCCCAAGAGAGGGAGAGCTTACTCTTTGGCTTCCTGTTCTTTCGAGCGATATCGCTTGAAAAATTGGGAGAGATAGCATTGATACACTAATTCGAAGGATTTCTTATTGATACCGAGAGCGGGGAATGTTTCTCAATAGCCCGATGACACACGTGTCTTTGCGGATTATGCTAATCGTTCCTCTTCTTTTCTAAATTTCCCTTTCCTCCGCTCCTCTAAAATAAGAAACGCAAAAATGATTAATGGAGGAGCTCCATTTCGTAATTCACACACGAAGAAACGAGTCTGGACGCTCGATGATATGTATTATGTATAGCTTACACGTATGTATGCAAATCTATATGATTAATTTACTCGAGAATGGTTTAAAGGAAAAAATCATCAATTTCTTTGGACGAAAATTAATTGCGAGCGACCGCGCGCGTCTCTCCCCGAGCCCCGTAGTATTTTTATCGCGCAACACGGATTCGCTGTGTTCTCGCCGTATCTCAATTTTGTTCTCCATCTTTTTGTTGCAGAGCAAAATCCAAAAATGGCGGACGTCTCTTGAGGGAGAAGCTGGAGAAAATTGGGTTGAACCTACCGGCCGGCAGAAGGAAGGCTGCCAACGTTACGCTCTTAACGTCTCTGGTAGAGGGTGAGTTTCTCAAAAAGTTCTTACCCGAAAATCCTCGCGACAAATCGAGATTGCACAAATCAATTATGTAATTGCTGATAATGTCACGCCTCGCGCAAACAGATGTAAGTGATATTTCAATTCCGTTGATTTCCATTGGAGGAAAAAATGAAGAAATTAGCAGCCGAAGAAAGAACCCGTTTCCCAGACATTTATCACGTTTTTACAAGTATCGCGTAAACTAATTTGTTCCGCTTTGCAAAACCTGTTCAATATTCCATCGATAAATTTTTCATGAATATTGCAAACTATCCTTTACAATTTTGCGCACGCGCGAATGCAAACACTGAAATTCATTAAAGTACGCGTCTCTGTCTAATCCCAGGCATAATATACCGTTAAATCATCAGCCGCGTCAAATAAACGAAGAAAGTAATCGCGCGCGCGCGAGCGAAGCTTAGCTGCGCAGTATCGGGCGGAGAAGCTTCAGGATTATTACGCGTGATCCTCTCAAGAGTTTCGTCATCCCTCGTTAAACGGCAGGAAACTTTTCCCAAAACTGAAAATAAAACGCGAGAGATCCGAGAACGCGGAACCCGTCGAGTCCCACGCGAATCACGAGAATCCGCTTTATCCTCGAGGACTCTCGAACTTGCGCGCCATTTTTCTGTCGCGCGAAACGCGCAGGAGGCTTTTCTCACTCGTTCCCCGCCGCGTGCTCTCCTCCCACATTTTCTTCCCCAGCGCTCAACGATTCAATCGCGAGAAATAATATTCTCCTAAGAATTCGAGCCACGCTTATCTCCCGTAATGACGTAACGATAATCTCGAGCGAGTCGCCTACGCGGCGGAGAGGTGAAAGAGGAAATGGGCGAAAAAAAAAATCCGAGACTTCCACTCATGGCGATCTTAGCGTTGCGAAGAGGCACATCCTGTGCGGGGCAGGTAGCTATTTGATGAACGACGTGTTGAGTCATTTCATGGAGCAGACTGATGAAATCATCGGCGTGAAATGGTCGCCGACATCGACGTTAAGGCCCCTTTTTCCGCGCATCCGCTCGGCAGGATGGCCCGAATGCAGATTTAATAGCAAACTCGACCTCGCCCCACTCTCCCCTTCCATCCCCCGCCCGCCCATCGCGTAATCTCTTATATTCCCTAGCGGGGCACCTTTAACGACCAGTACCGGTAGCTAACAGCTACTCGCTACTCGCTTCAATCGCTTGCACGTTGTGCACTGGCGCAGACAGTTGATTATAATTTATGGTCCATCGCCTTCCTTCCACAAAACATCTACAGTCCGCTTTTCCTTTCTTCCTCCGACTCGATCGGTTCGCGCGAAAAACCTGCAGGAGTAACTTCCTCAACGCGTTGATTCCCACAGGCGCTAATTTCCCTCGTTGAAAACACTCCGATACGTGGGGGGGGGGGGGGCTGATCGGAAATTCTCACCCCTCTTCGGAATCTCGGTCTCTCCCGCTCCGAACTCTCGAACCTTTCGATGTTTTTTACTCTACCCCGTCGACGAGTGTCCGGTCGTCCTCGTCGGAGTACAAAGTGATCGGACAAAGTTCGAAACGTGGTGGAGCAAGGGGGTGCGAGGTACGCGACGCGCCAGCACCAGGTGTTCCCGGGGAGGATCCGTCGGTCGAGATAAAAGGACGATCGCGAGACGCGCAAACCTGCAGAGAGTGACGGCGACTCGGCTTTCCTCGATCCGGAAGGATAACTAGGAAGGGGAGAGGGGGCGACCGAAAGGGGTACGTAACCCACGCGTACCTATACGTGATCGTCGTCGAAGAAACTCCGCTAAGGCGAAAGTGTGGGAACCTCCCGTTGCAAGCAAGCGCGAGCTCCGTAGACTCCGCGGACTTCAACGTCTACCGGATACCCGCGTGTGTGTGTGTGTGTGTGTGTGCACGCGCCTGTGTGCACGAGCCCCCTGCGTAAATATCTACCTGATCACCGAGCGCACGGTGATGCAACCTGATCATTCCTACACGTTCCAGCTGTGTGTCGGCAGAACTTCGGCTCTGCATTGCCGCGGCACTCGTGGACCTCCGTTCCTATCCCGATCCCGATCCTTCGGCCTCGCCGTCGAGGGTCCAGCAAGTCCAAGAGGATTTTGCGTCTCGCATTTGCCAAAAACCTGCGAACCGTCAGTGAGACGGACCAACGCGGAAACCACGCAGACCCACGCGCGGTCTCGAAAGGCACGCGGAAGAGGACGACCGAAATCCCTCGCGATGCGAGCTCGCATCATTCTCGTGTACATAATGGAACGTGATTTGCGGTCGGAATCCCCTGGATCGACTAATACGGTTCATAAGGTCGTTCCAATATACGAGAGTCTCGGCGAAGCCCTTGCGAAATCGTTCCACGAACGGCCGCAATCTCTCTGCGCGATAGTCCGTCCAGTTATGTCCAAAGCTGAACTTGGCGAGCAACGAGGGAGAAACGCCGAGGGAACTGCAAATTGCAGCGCTCGTAATTCAGTCGTAATTAGTTTTGCCGTTTTCCACGACGGCAAACCGTGTGCACCGTCGATCGAACAATCGCGACGCATCCGATAGCTCGATCGGCAGTTTTCTATGGTGTCGCTAGCCGGTGCACCGAACTCGGTCAATGTTAACGCGGACTCCTTTCGTTGGTCAGAGCAACTCCGAGTCCCCCCCTGCCTCTCCGAAGTTCGTCGAAAGCTTCGACGGCTCCTTCGGGATGACAGGATTTTGCTAGCTCGATGCTGCGCGCCAATTAGGGTCTTGCGTCGAAGGGGATGGCGGAGAGACGTGGACAAGCGATGAGTTCGATAAGAAACGAGTGTTCTTGTTGTTCCAGGAGAAGCCATACACCTTGCCAGAGATTTCGGATACGTTTGCGAGACCGAGTTTCCGGCGAAACAGGTCGCGGAGTATCTCAGTAGACAGCACTGCGAGCCACAGGATTCCTATAGAAGAAAGGAACTTCTTCACGCCACTAAGTAAGTGTTTTGCGATCGATGATACGCAGGGGAGGAGGACAAGGTAGATTGGAGCATCGAGGCTCGAGGAATATCATCGCTGGAAGGTGCACGCGCCATTATTGACCAAGTTCTCTTTCTGCCTTTCGCAGACAAATCACCAAAGAGTTGATGGATCTTCTGAATCAGGACAGATCTCCCCTTTGCAATACGCGACCACAGCACATTCTCGATCCAAGTATACAGAGACATCTCACACATTTCTCTCTGATATCTCACGGATTTGGAAGTCCCGCGATCGTGGCTGCTCTTACGGCTATACAGGTACGTCGTCATTCTTTCGCTGCACCAGTTGCAAGCAATTTGTTCATTTTCAATGAGAAGAACGGGGGAGGGGAGGAGATAGAGAGAGAGAGAGAGTTCATTTTAAAGGGAAATTTTCGATGCGTTTTGCAGAAGTTCCTAAGCGAATCCTTGAGCCACCTGGAGAAAATGTACCCGGGGAATGGCAGCGGAGTGACCAGTAGTCAACAGTCAAACTTGGACTCGAACAAGAACAAGGATGGCTCTTTGATGAACGACATGAAAAAGTGACGCCCGGAAGACCCGCCTACCTCGAACGTGGTCACCTCCATCAGGCACTCATGGCCGTACAATTGAGCTTTTCCGGAATTCGCTTTCCTTCCGAAAAGCTAACAGTGGACCACTACACGCTCTAGCGCTCACTCACACGTATACATATGACACGAGTTATGCCAAACCCCCCCCCCCCCGCAAATGCTTCAGCGAGAGACTTTTTTCCTTCACTGTGCCCTTCTTCTCACGGTTTTCACTATTCGTGCACACTGAGTCAAAAATCCAGATCAACGCAGTAAGTTTTGTTACAAATTATTCTTTCATTTTTGCGAGCAGTGTCGCGGATTGCTATTTGCGATTTCATAGAAAAATGTTGCGATGATTCGAACGAAACGCTAGTTTAAGCAACGAGACACTTATCCCTTTACTTTTCACCTTTGTGTAATGGGCGTATGGGTGTGGGTGATCAAAGGCGTTTTCAGAGGTTGGCTGGTCGAAAGAACACAATTCGATAAAACACGAAGGCAGATTACGGATATGATGTGCAATCACTCATTATTTATCGCTAACGGAATTCACGGAATTCTGAATTCTTCGGTAAATTTATACTGGACTGGGGAAGATCGACGCGAAACGTGTCAATCTTCTTCAAGATTATGCGGGTACCGATTCGCAAAATTTCGAAAAATCCAATTGCAAATTATTAAGCGTGACAAAACATTTTTCTCGAGATGCTTAAAAAAGTGTCGCGGAAGAAATCTTCGTTGAAACATCGTTTAATGTACTGAATTCACCGGTACATAGTGTTTTCCATTCTAAAAGATAAATTTCATTAGTTCAAGAGTCATCATACGGTGCAATGTGTTTAAATCTATATCTAATTTAATATCGTGTATTGCATATTTGACGATATAATTTGTGATTAGAAAAATATGAAAAGTATGAATCTATTTATGTTGTGTAAAATAATAATATTAATAATAATAATAATAATAATATTAATAATAATAACGATAATTATAATCATAATGATAATAATAATAACGCTATTTGTTTGAGCTTGCGAATCGGTGAAGAAATTTCGATCCAAGAAAAACGTAAGAGACTAATTTGCGAAATTATTCGAGTTATTTTTGAGGTAATGCCGACTTTCAAAGTTTTTATTGCTCAAGTGTCTTTATAGTTTACTATTTTGACCAGTTTACCGAGCATCCGCATTATCTTCCTTAAATAATCGATGTATAATATATTTCCACGCAATAACCACGTTCTTGCGTAACAGCAGTATTTTATCAAGCTCGATAAAAAAATTTCTCAAAAATAGTCAGATTAGGAAGAAGGGAGTAGAGGGGGTGGGATCATCAGGGCTTGGATAATTGGCGGTGATCGTATCTGATCTTGAAAGCGAAAGTATCGTGCCAATGCAAAACTTGCCATTTGAGATGTGCCAATTAAAGTATCGATTATAAGCATAGGGAAGCTGAAGGAAGATACATGAAAATGTAAGAAAATTTGTAAAAGACAGCGCAAGCGAAGAAAAAGTATAAAAAAAGAGCTCGATCGTCGAGAAGCTTCAATTTTAATGATGGGACAAGAAAAGCGGAGGTGTTCCGCTGACATTTTCCCGCGTGCGAAGTAGAGCGCAGAAAAATTGTATCGAGTACAATACCAGGTGAACCTGAGACATATCTAACTTTGTAATTAAATCTTAGGCGATAAATGTAAGATTAAAGAAACCTGAGAACGAAGGCCGTTATGCTTTCGTCTTTATGTACAGAGTATTTGAATCTTTCTTGTGATATAATCGTACATTATTAAGGATATCAAACGCTAAACTATACATTCCATGTTTTTTCATAAAATAGAAAAACGGTATTAGGAAGGACGTCGTGAAAATGGCACCGAGAAGTTTTCAGAAGGATTTTCCCGATGTTTCATTAGAGTCGAGATAACCAATGCTAGCCATGTCGTCATAATTTCCTTTTTCTTTGTTACAGTACACTTTCTAAGCCATACAGTGAATTAAATTCATAATTTTACGAACGAGCATTTAGTATTTTATGTATTAAATGAAAAAACAAACCATAAGCTTTTCAGAGAATCCGGTAGAGAGGATAAAAAAAAGAGGGTTTGGGGAGAAAGAGAGAGAATGAAAGAAAAAATGATCGTGATAGAATAAGGGATGAATTAGACAAAAGTTAATGGTAATAGAGAAAAAGCTCGAAAATTATTTTCACCACGCGTACACACATGTACACACACAACAAACGTAAATACAAAGCACACTTTCATGAGTACTTAGAGAAACAACTCGTTAGACTAAGCTCCCGTAAATTAAAATACTTATTTATAATCCTTAGAAGAGCGGCCGTAGCAACACGTTTTCTACCAGAATTTCTGTGCCAACTGCGAAGAATGTTGTAGACGATTTTGTTCCAAGTTGAGATGCATCATTCTAATCTTGTAAGATACTCAGATATATCTTTATTAAATATATTTGAATTTCGTAGGCATATTATATTCTGATATTGATTATACAGTTCATTTTTGTATATTGGTGTGTGATAAATAAATAAGGATATTGTTTCTAAGCAATTTAAACCCTAGATGCGGTTTAATACTTAATGCGTTTGCTTGATAGAGCTTTCGCCGGCACCTTTGAAGGTTTCTTTGAAAATCTAACAGAGTAATATGCGTAGAATAATAATAATAACAACAACAACAACAGTAAATTTTTATTCATAACGATGCCTTGCTTTATTAATTTCTCACAAAATCACACGTTCTGTATATAAATATGATACTTTTCATTAAAAAACTATTACCTAGGACGAGTATAAATCTGCCTGCAGATCCCACATTTCACAATCTGAAAAAACTTGAAATATATTAATTAAAGCGCACACAATTATATAATCAGTAAAATTCCAGAGTTTAAATCACACGATGTATGTATGATTATTCTCATTAAAGACAGATATTGAAACTTTGTAATACCTAAAAATTATTAAGGCTATCGATGATTGCAATCACTAGAAGTTCAAATAAAAAGTTCAAAATGAACGATGTAAGTATACGTAATACAATGATAGTAATTCAAATAATATCACACAAAACACTCTCACTATGTTCCTGTAAAAGATGACAAGAAACTTATTAACTTAAAGTGTTGATTAAAGAACATGAAAAATTGCAATACTAAGAAACGCTCTCTTAAAAAAATATAGCTATAAAGAAATGTTAAATATTCTGAAAGGTTTTAACTCATAAAGCGTAGAAAAGTAGAAGAATGCAAATTTTATGAAATATTGCTGTTAAACGAGATGTAAATATGAAGATAATGATAATAATACTAGATAATACTTCATACACACACGGAGACCAATTTTGTGTAAGTGGTTTCCTTGGGAAATGTAAGTATGGTAATGAAAAAAACATTGCTTAATAAAAATAATTCGTGACAAAAACAGTCTCATAAAAGGTTTTTGGCGAATGAGAGAGAGAGAGAGTGAATGAGTGAGTGAGTGAGTGAGTGAGTGAGTGAGTGAGTGAGAGAGAGAGAGAGAGAGAGAGAGAGAGAGAGAGAGAGAGAGAGAGAGAGAGAGAGAGAGAGAGAGAGAGAAAGGGATGCTATGTAAGTACTATAATCATATATGCAATACTCACTGTAAAGTTTGCAGTAAATTCATCGGTGGACCTCCAAAATCTAGGAGAAGATCAGCATTTCTATCTGTAAATAGAGGATTCCACGCGAACTTGAAGATTTCTTCAACCTAATAATAAAAATACATAAAAATTGATATTGAAAAACCATAGTTTTCCGTCTTACGCCAAAATATCGCAAACATTTATCCGTTTCAATAGTTAATCAATAGTCGCACCTCGGATGATAATTAACTCAATTCATTTTACCTAAAAAGTTTATTATAAAAATTAATTTTAAACAAATTCTGAATAATAACACATGAACCAATAAGGAACAGTGTTTTTATATTAGGTGTATTATAGAGTTAGGAAAAGAACATTTGAATTTTCTTGGAATTTCATTTCGTAAAATTAATAGAAAGGGTTTTTATTAAAGTTACAGGTTTTACGGTTTTATTAGTTTTTATATTTATTTCAATTTATGACAGTAATACACATCTAGAATTAACCATGTTCATTAAATTATGTGTAATGAATATTATTGGTTTATGTAACATTATTCAAATATATAAAGTAGAACATTTGATGTATAAGAATAATTTACATATCATAGTTTATTACACAATCCTATAATTATAGGTATTATTATTATTAAGGGACAAATACTATTGAATATTTTTACGCGATAATCAATGCATCTTCTTTATCTTAATTTTACCTTTTCGAGTTTTATTATAACACACTATTATATTTAACTGTTTTATTTACTGATTATAGATAATCAACAATTGTCTAATGTCATATTAAAGGTAACACGATGAGTCTACTATTTATTAAATAAGTGTCATTTTATTTTTTTAAAAGGATTTTTTTTACTTTTTCACTTATACTCTAGATTATTTGGAAAAGTTAGCAAAGAGTTATAAATTTTAATTCTTTAAATATTCAATAAGTTTTAAATGCAGAGATTAAAAGTTTGTGTAAAAATAATCAAAATAATTAATAAGTTATTCAGTATTTAAAATTAGTTTTGCTACTGATATATCTTTCTACTATAGTATATTGTAGAAATATTTTGTGAACATATTACATTTAAATAATTAATCTTAATCGTATAGAAAATCTTAACTTTATTATTTTATCTTCTTTGTTGACATTTTTATAATTTAATGCCACGATCTTCTTGATTCCTCAATCTCCTTCATTATTTTAAATACTACGTTCTAGTTAAAAAAAAAGGAAGAAAAAAAAGGAAAGAAAAAAATATATATAAGATTATATTTGTAAAATTAAATAAAATATATGTATACTTAATCTTAATAACGTTATTTCATTCACGTTAATGATTTTGAGTTTTTGACATTTAAATCAAATTATATAAATTTTCAGAAACTTTGATTATACACTTGTCGTATATATTCGTAATATATCCAGAAAACGCGATAAATGATTTGAAAATTATATAGGATTCGTTAAAAAACTTACATATATACAATTAAAATAAAACAAATCTTTAGTCAATTGAAGAGATCGTGTTTTTATGGAGTAAAGAATTCAAATTAATGTTACGGTATAAATTTATGCAACATACATAAAACTTGAACAATAATAAACTTTTAAGCATTTTTGTTCATCCTGTTAAAGATGATATACCACGTTATAACATCAATTAATAAATTTCTCATTGCTTTGACGATGAATGAAAAGTCAGCTCTTAACAGTTTCTGATTTATTCATCCAAATTTATATCAACTTAAATTCATATACGTTTTTAGATTTTTAGTTTATCTAGGAATTCATTTAATATTTTCATAAATATATCATATATATATATGAACTTTAAAGATAATATAGACCGCTGCCAATGATAAATAATAACGCAAATATTCAATGATTAATATCGTCAAAGCAACGGTAAATAGAAGTTTAGTCTTAACGCTTCAAAAATTTTAATTGAATATATTTATATAATTTTTACCGTCTGACTATCCCTTCGGCGTTTCTTTAAGGCCGACCTGGCATACGATCGTTTAAAGATTTTGGCGGAACGGGAGGCATCATAGGGCGTCGCACGTTAACATCACACGATAACATTTTAGGGCTATGAAATAATAAGATAAAAAATCAGAGAAACTAAATAATAGAAGCATAGGTAGCTTATCATGATAAAATAAAGGATGTATGCTACGAATTTTTACTTGGAAGGCCGTGAATACGGAGCGTTGCGATAGCGCGAACTTGAGCCTGACGTTGTTGTGGTCTTGTACGATTTCCATGCGCGGCTTGATGAATCCTCTGCGAATTTTATGGATATTTATACATTTTATTAGAAAATTTTACCATGTTAATACCTTTTCATTTACAATAGATCAGGATTACGTATCACTTTGCAATTCTATCGCGAGTCATAAAAGAGTTACTTAAAATTAGATGCTAGCTTTAAGATGCAATCGGTTTTTTTAAAGCTAAATTATTTGAAATTAAGTAATTTTTGTCTAAAAATTAAGTAAGTCTTTAATTTCTTTTATTGGCTTTTTCTTTCTCTTTTCTCTCTTTTCAGTTCGCTTTACAAACAGTCTTCTAAATTTGATTAAATTTCGTCAGCATTAACTATTAAATACTTTTTAAGAATCTAATTTATGTTAATTAGTGGATTAAGATTTCGAAAGACGACACTCGTTCGTCTTCAGTTGTTATTTACGCCTTATAAGAAAATAATTTATAGACATTTAAAAATTATTCTTAAAAGTTAATAGTTATTAGACGTTTAGTATAAACTTATTTATGTATATATTTCTTAGTTATAATAATTTAAATAATTAAGTTATTTATTTTATAAATGAAAGTATTTAAGTTTACAAGATTATATAAATGTCTTGCTTTGCATATTACTTATTTTAAATATTTTAAAATAGTTTCTCTCTAGAGTTTAAATTTTAGAAAATTTAACAAAAAATATCACTTACCTGGATAGTCTGATGACTCATAATAATCATGTGAAGTGTGTGGCGTAGCATCATCCTCGTAATCATAAGAAGTATATCTAAATAAGTGGTTATTGCATGTAATATGATTTATATGTTTTTATATAAGAAATATCACAATATTAAATCAAGTTAAATATGATAAATTAATTTTAAATATACATATACATACATAAACAGGGTGTTTCAGTGAGTTATTTTAAGAGGTTATAGAAGGAATGATTCTAAGACGATTTCTCATTAAATATCCTAGAAATTAAGCTTTAGATCAAAATGTGGTAAATGAAAAATCAATTTAGAATCATCCCCTTTACAACCCCTTAAAATTTTGCTGTAGCTCACTGAAACTCCCTATATATAAACATTTAACATATACATCATTTTAAAGCATTTTAATGTTTAGTATAAATTTTTACAAACCCTGTTGATGATGTATAGTGTCGATCACCATAACGAGTACTGGTAGTAGAAGCAGCATGATAATCATAATCATGATGCGTAGCCCCACGATTAGCTGCAGGAGGATTTGCTGAATCATATCTATACGAACATGATGTAAAATATTTTTTTATGAATTGCACTTCAAATAATCAATTTAAGAATAATAAAAAAATATGTTACCCATAATTCTGATCCATGGCAACTCTTGCACGATCCAATATAGAAAAGACTTTAGCTTTTGTAGGCATTGGACCTCGAGATACTGGACCACGTGTTGCAGGCGGAGGAAGAATAGCTCCTTATAACATAATTTAGAGAGATTTATCATTACTCTTAATATTATTATAAAGCCATGCTAATGTAAAATCTTTTTTCTTATGAAACAAACCTCTTGATGTACGTGGTGGGACTGGCCTAGCACTGGGTCTAAGAATACCACCTCCAACAGCACCACGCATACCTGGTCCACTATTAACTGATGGGTCATCATTCATATTCATTTCCATTTCTCTCATTTGTTCTTGGCGTATAGTGTCATTATTGTCAGGAATTAAGTATTTGCTTACTTCAGCTAAAGCAAAGGCTATTCGTGCATAAGCTTCAGCAGGTGGTGCAACAGCAGTTATTTCAACATGTAAGTCATCAGACAAATGAGCATACTTGGGATCTAGTGATAATCTACATTCTTCTTCCTAAAACAGAAACAGCCATAAATATATATTTTACTTATAAATACTGTAAAATTATTTTTATAATTAAAATAAGAACCTTTTGTCTATCTTTCATCGAACCCTTTCCCAATACTGCCATCTTACACATAGTTTCTTCTTGTAAACGTTTCATAGAATTACCTTTGGGTCCCAGAAGTTTTCCAACAAAGTTAAACTGAAATAGTTTAATTTAAAATAATGCTACAATTCTTGAAGTAATACACATTTTATAGAAACCCTTTCTAAGTAGTTAAAATTACCTTAGGATGTTCTCGTACAGGAACTAAGACTTTTACAGAAACACGAACTGGTTTATCACGGTAAATATCAAGATATTTTGGATCCCTCAATGGTTTTCCAATTGCTTGAGTCTTCTGAATCTCTGTTATAAAACATACATACCACTTGCATAAAAGTAATAATGAAGCCATAACCAAAAAAAAAAAAGAAAGATATAGAACTACATAGAGATATTTACTAAAGTTTAATCACCTTGATCGATGAGTCGTATTGAATTAGGCCATTTTTCTGAATCAAGTTCAATTTTTTCTTGCAAAAGCTCACGTACATATTCGCCAGCCTTATCGGTTTGATGTTCTTTTTCTTCACCTTCGGTATTTTCCATTTTATTTCTTGGTTTTTCTTCTTGATTCTCGTTTCTCTGGTACTTGTATTCCCCGTTACTTGATCTATCACCCATACTAAAGTGAAGTCGTAAAAAAAATCCTCTTTCAAAGTATTTTGGAATAGTATATAAAAATAATATACACACCACACGAAAGAAGACTTAATAACAGAAAATGGTATATATATATATATAATATATGACTTGATTTATATATATTTCTCTTCCTAAATACGTCATGTATATACTACGCTAATCAATGATAATCTTAAAACTTATAGCGTCCACACTTCCTGTTAAATTCTCTTGTACGAATTGCTATAAACAGTATAAATGCATAACACATGTTATTTCTAGCAATTATCGAAGACAAAAATATTGAAATTTAGTAAAATGAAACAAAGCATTATTAAAAGGTTTTTAAAATAAATTTAATTTTTATTCTAATATCCTATATAAAGCTAATGTGTAATATATATATAAATACAGAGTAATCTTGAAAAGCCCATTAAGTTTCTAATGAAATTACTTTAGAACATTTCAAAAAAACCCTTTTTTTCATTATTAACTTATTTTCAATTCTTTTTAAGAGAATGTAAATCCAACCGAAACAGTCGAATATTTTTAGCAAAGATGTATTTTTTGGGTCTCTTTCTCATTTCTTAGAAGATATGATTGAAATTATACTGTAATGACTTCTTAAAAAAAAAAAATAGAATTCTTGTACAGACCCCTTTTTCGATTATATTCCTTATTTTTTTGCAAAAGTATAAATTGCTAATGAAACTCTAGTAACTGTTATTTTTTTTCGATTTTTAGGAAAAAACGATGGGTACAAAGTATTCTTAAACTTCCCTGATTACCCATGTCAATCGGTTTTCAAATCCATTCATTTTTAAGGGAGAAATCCAAAATATACGATTTTCAGTCGGGTTTACAACATCTTAAACCTAATATTTATAGAATCACGGGTCATGTTTTCATGGCGCTTCCTAGTCTCCATAGAGATCAGGAAGTAGAGCATAGAGGCAGAATCATCGAAAGAAGCACGCCATGAGGTGATTTCTTTCGGTTGTTCAGAAAATGCCTGGGTGAGGAGTTTAGTGGGTCGAACCCCACACTACCCACATAGGAATTTGATGTCCTGAAGACATCCATAGGAAGTCTTAAATGTCTTTAGGATCATCCAAAAGACTGCCATAAGACTGCCTATGGATGTCTTATAGATGTCCAATGACCGCGAAAAAGACCGCCATAAGATGTCCTGGCGATCTAGTAATAAGACATCCCGAAGACGTCCTAAAAATCTAGTTTTAAGACATTGTGGGATGTTTAGTGAATTTAGGGTTAATATTTCGGGAATAAAATTTAGGTTATAAAAGAATAATCGATATATATATAATAAAATTTTATTTATTCTTTTTTAAGAGCTAGTATAATAAAATATATATATATAATTGTAATTATCTGAAAGTATAAATATTAAGTATTAAATACAAATCAATATCTGAAAATAAAATACTTTTTGTTTCGATTAAAGACAAGTAATAAATATAAAAATTAATAAAACTGTTCACTAACCGTTAATTCGTTTTTTCTTCTAGACATATTTTATCTATTCACGATGATGAATCGATTCTACAATTACACATTCTAAATTTTAATTTAACTCTTTACATTTTTCAGCAATAATCACTATTTAAAAACTTAGAATCTGTAACATTTTGATTATGTTTGCGATTAAAATTTCACGAAATTGAGACACACTAGTAATTGTAGCTCCGCATAGTGAGTAATTCTGCAATTAAACTGCGCCAAATCGGACTACTTTCAGATGTCCTATTCAAGACATCTCAGGATGTCTTTTAGTTGTCCTTTCTAAGACATACTAAATATGACGTCTCTGAGAAGTCTTTTAGGAACTGCCAAAAGATGTCTTCAAAAGGAGGTCCTCAAGACTTCCTTTGGAAGTCATTCCTATGTGGGACGTCTCTGAGAAGTCTTTTAGGAACTGCCAAAAGATGTCTTCAAAAGGAGGTCCTCAAGACTTCCTTTGGAAGTCATTCCTATGTGGGTCACCTTAGCATCTTATGAACCATCGAATGAAATCACATCATTGTTACTTCTTTCTATGGTTCTGCCTTTATGCTGTACTTCCTGATCTCTAAAAAGACTAGGAAGCGCCATCAAAACATGTCCCGTTTTATTATTTTACTAATTTTATAACATATACAGCCGCACAGAGTGTACGTTTGTTAATACACTTAACATATACCAGGAGTTCTAATCATGTTCAGCGGCGCTGTTTTTTAAGTTTTTAACGTAGTATAGAGGGGGATTACATCATGGTAGATCACCATGTAGTAGGTGGAATTCAACCAAGGATAGATAGATTAATAGAGGGGAATCTCACACACCAGAGTTATTTCATATACGTTTATTATTTAATTTATTTTTCAGCCACTGAATGGGATGGCGCTTGGTACTGGACTTAGCGAAGACACGAACCCCAAAACGGGCATTATCAGTTAGGTATACATCCTCTTAAAAATGATTTTTTTTTCTAATGTCAAATGACTTTTCTATAGAATACTACAAGAGTATATATTATTTTATAATTATATTTTACAATTAATTACAATTTTTAATCACTTGAAATAAACAAATGGATATTTCCTTTTAAAAAATGTATCAACACAATTCAATATCTTTGGAAGCAACATGTTTTAAATTGAAAATCATATAATATTGTAAAAATATAGTGAAATTAATAAGTAGTATTATAAAAGAAATCATACTCATATTTTTTTATATTGTAAGAATTATAAAATATATATATGCATAGAACATACTCATATATATATATATATATATATATATATATATATATATACATATGTATAAAAATGATTATACTCTAAGGTTATGATTTGGATTGTTTACAACTATACCGGTAGTGTGTTATATCAAAAAACTCAGTTGTAACCTTCTTTTCATTTCTTTTTAAAGTTCAATATTGTATATTGCTCATATACATGTATATTTTGAATATGAAATTAAACATTTGTACAATATAATATCAAGATTATAGACTTTAGTAAAATTATAAATTTTGAATACCAAGTTTATCAATCATGGACGCTTTAACTGTACTGATTGTAATTGGTCTTATCCATTGCTCTTTATTTTTCTTTGACACAATGTTTAAGGTAATTTTTATATTTTTCAAATTGAAGGATATAGTTCCATTTCTGAAATATATATTACACTTACAGTCTTTTTGTTTTTGTAATTTTAGACTTGTTCACATTTACCATATTTGTACTTTTTAAAGAATACTGGTCTTGAAATTCAGATATTAAGAATAAAGTGGTTTACAACTGCATTTAATAGAAAAATTATTAAATGGGGTATGGATCGTTCAAGATTTTGGACAGCTTGGTTTAATGCTGGTGTTATTATAAGTATTATACTTTTACCTATTGCTTCACTCTTGATTTTAAAAATGACATTTAATGCTTGGAGTGCTGGCTCTGTCTCTAATTCTGGCTCTTCCTCTACCTCAGAAACTAGTCAATCGGAGTTAGTTTTGGAAATAATGGTACAATGAAACCATTTTACATGTATTATGGATCCTGGGTTATATACAATTTTATTTAAACTATTATCTTTTTAACAGTTACCTGGAGTAAACATGCCATTTAATGAAATTGGTTATTATGCATTATCTCTAGGGATATGCAGCATTGTGCATGAAATAGGTCACGCATTAGCAGCTGCTAAAGAAGATGTACAGTTATTTGGTTTGGGTATATTCGTAGCTTTTTTTATACCAATAGCTTATGTTCGTATAAGTAATGAACAACTTACAGCCTTACCACTTAGAAATCAATTAAGAATTACATGTGCTGGAATATGGCATAATTTAGTTTTAGCAACTTTAGCAGCAACAGTTTTAATGCTTTCTACATGGTTTTGGACTCCACTTTATGCCCTTGGTCATGGAGTTTATGTAAAATCTATTCTTCCTGTAAGTACTTGTAATCTTAAAATATTAAGATAATCAATGTTATTTGCTTAAATTTATTTAATTATAGAATTCTCCTGTGTTAGGACCAACTGGTCTTTCACAAAGTGATGTTATATATAAACTGAATAATTGTGTTGTAAAACATAGTGATGATTGGTATTATTGTATATTACAAGCCACTCAGCAGCCAGCACAAGGATATTGTATTAAACAAAGTTTTGTTCAAGAATACGATGAATCTGTTCCTTCGAGACAATCAACAAACGGAGCAGTAAATTGCTGTACTGCTGATAGTGAAATGAATGGGAATGTTTGTTTTGAATATATTGAAGGTCCACAATCAGCACCACTTCATTTACCTCCACACTCTTGCCTTCCAGTGAGAACAATGCTTAATCAATCGCAGAATTATTGTCAGTCGAGTCACGAGTGTTCTTCGCTAGATGCTCATTGTATGAAACCATCATTAGATAATATGACAAAAGTAAGTAGATTTATGGTAATTATATTGTTATTTATATTTAAGAATTCTATAAAATTCAATTAACTTCTTTACAGATTGTAGAAATTAAAAGAAATTCAGATAAAGATGTATTATTTTTTGGCTATCCACCATATATTTATAGGACAGTAGATGTATCAGATTGGGTACCAAAATATTCTTTTCTATATCCAACCATGCCAGAAGAATTAGCATTACTTTGCAAATATATAACTTATTTTTCAGTAGGGGTAGCTATAGTAAATGTTATACCTTGTTTCTTTCTAGATGGACAATACATTTTAAGTATACTTGTATCATATTTCTTAGGAAACAAACCACAAAATAAACACATTAAACAAGTTACAACGTTAACAATAGCGTCTATAGGGACAATTATTCTAAGTATAAATTTAATATACTGGGTTGTAAATAAATTATTATAAAGTATGTTATTCTTCTTTTTCCATAAATTAAATTTTTAAATATATTTTTGTTATAATACACACAAAAAACTATGTTTTATTTACCAGAAAAGTGTACAAGGTATATATAACAATTTTAAGTTTAAGTTAATAAATAAAAACATATACTTAACTTAAAGTTTTAGGGAAGCAATTCATTTTACAATAATTATTTATAGTGATTTTGATAAAGTAAAGTAATATACTTTTATCACAATTAAATAAGTTATCTACACAATTTTAGTTTTGTATTTTAATAGTTTATTTAATAACAAAAATATCTTAACGTAACATGTATTATGTTTTGTTATCGCTTTGCAGCAGAATCCGCATCTAGTGCTATAAGAAATTTTTCATTTTAGACTTAATCTCATAAATAAATAAATAAACTTTTATAGAATATCAGTAAATATGCTTAATATTACATACTTTTACCATCACAGGCAACTATTTTTACTTTATCCACAACAGCTAATTCTTGAACTTCACGAAATTCAACATCATTAAGCATAAATGTCCAAACATTATCACAAAATCTATATGTATTTAATTTTCCAGCCTAAAAGTTTAAACAAATATATATATGGTACAATTTACACATAAGCCACAAAAGCTAATAAAAACAACATTACCTTAAAAGTAAGTCGTGATTTTACTCTAGTAGCCAAAGCCTGATTAATGGCTTTATCGAACTGAAGTAATACCTTTATTGCAAGTTGTGGGGTAATTTGACCATACTAAAAGTATAAGCATGACAATATATTCATATACAATTTGTTATTAAAATATAAATCTTATGCCTGTATATAAATCATTATGGTTCAAATACACTATAAAAAGAAATTATCTTTTATCTGTTTAAAAGTTTTAAGAAATACATATTAAAAGAATTAAAAAGCTATAGTACATAAATATGTTAAAATATAATTAACCTCTTTTTCAATGTACGAAACATATTTTACATTTATAGTCATACCTGAATTAATTCATCAAGACTTTCCTGTAAAGTATTTCCAATTGTAGTATTTCTGTATAATTGATAAGACATTTTACAAGGAAATAATTTAAGACACAAATTGACAGAAATAGAAAAATTTTATAAATAACAGTACACAAAGCTTTGTTGACGCTTTACGTTATCTTCTACAACTACATTGAAAGAAATTACATTATATGCATAAACTATATAAAGAAAAGTGAAGGTGCTGCAATACGAAAATTTTACGAAGTAACTAGATAAATATCTAGTGACCTTTGACTATATAAACATGGACCGCCAATTCCTATTACCAGAATATAGAATCTGCAATCCATGACGTGGAGACACCAATCCCCAGGGCGGCGAATAAAAAAACTAATATTTGGTGCTTCACACCAGACTCCTCTATCTGAACTATTGTTATTATCAATTGATAATCGATATACTGTTATTAGCAGCCATAACAATATTTTTTTATTATATGTGCATGCTGTCATTGATGTTATAAGACTGTTTTGACAAAATGGGCAAAACTTTATATTGCTGCATTGAGCTATGCAATTATAAAAGAATAACAATTGCAATATAAAGTTTTGCCCATTTTATCAAAACAGTCTTATAACATCAATGACAGCATGCACATATAATAAACAAATATTGTTATGACAGCTAATAACAGTATATCGATTATCAATTGATAATAACAATAGTGTTAGATAGAGGAGTCTGGTGTGAAGCACCAAATATTAGTTTTTTTACTCGCCGCCCTGGGGATTGGTGTCTCCACATCCTGGATCGCGTACTATTGGACAATTTGCAGTCCATGTATATATAGTCAAAGATTACGTCTATACAATTATGTTTTCAATGCTGACTTCATGCAATTGTGATTGGAACTTTGTAATATTATCTACATTATAAAGGAATCGAAAAGATTATAATTTTTCAGAAAATTACAAGATGTGCATATTCACAGTATAAATTTCGAAATTTTTGTTAAGGAATTTCAATTCGCGTATAGATTTCGACTCTCTTGTTGAGGATTCTCGGCTCGCGTATAGGTTTCGACGCTCTTGTTAAGGTTTTCCGGCTCGCGTATAAGTTTCGACGCTCTTGTTAAGGTTTTCCGGCTCGCGTATAGGTTTCGACGCTCTTGTAAGGATTCTCGGCTCGCGTATAGGTTTCGACGCTCTTGTTGAGGATTCTCGGCTCGCGTATAGGTTTCGACGCTCTTGTTGAGGATTCTCGGCTCGCGTATAGGTTTCGACGTTCTTGTTAAGGTTTTTCGGCTTGCGTATAGGTTTCGACACTCTTATTGAGGATTCTCGGTTCGCGTATAGGTTTCGACGCTCTTGTTGAGGATTCTCGGCTCGCGTATAGGTTTCGACGCTCTTGTTAAGGTTTTCCGGCTCGCGTATAAGTTTCGACGCTTTTGTTAAGGTTTTCCGGCTCGCGTATAGGTTGCGACGCTCTTGTTAAAGTTTTCCGACTCGCGTATAAGATTCGACGCTCTTGTTAAGGTTTTCCGGCTCGCGTATAGGTTTCGACGCTCTTGTTGAGGATTCTCGGCTCGCGTATAGGTTTCGACGCTCTTGTTAAGGTTTTCCGGCTCGCGTATAAGTTTCGACGCTTTTGTTAAGGTTTTCCGGCTCGCGTATAGGTTGCGACGCTCTTGTTAAAGTTTTCCGGCTCGCGTATAAGATTCGACGCTCTTGTTAAGGTTTTCCGGCTCGCGTATAAGTTTCGACGCTTTTGTTAAGGTTTTCCGGCTCGCGTATAGGTTTCGACACTCTTGTTGAGGATTCTCGGCTCGCGTATAGGTTTCGACGCTCTTGTTAAGGTTTTCCGGCTCGCGTATAAGTTTCGACGCTCTTGTTAAGGTTTTCCGGCTCGCGTATAGGTTTCGACGATCTTGTTAAAGATTTTCGGCTCGCGTATAGGTTTCGACGCTCTTGTAAGGATTCTCGGCTCGCGTATAGGTTTCGACGCTCCTGTTGAGGATTCTCGGCTCGCGTATAGGTTTCGACGCTCTTGTTAAGGTTTTCCGGCTCGCGTATAGGTTTCGACGCTCCTGTTGAGGATTCTCGGCTCGCGTATAGGTTTCGACGCTCTTGTTGAGGATTCTCGGCTCGCGTATAGGTTTCGACGTTCTTGTTAAGGTTTTACGGCTCGCGTATAGGTTTCGACACTCTTGTTAAGGTTTTCGGCTCGCGTATAGGTTTCGACACTCTTGTTGAGGATTCTCGGCTCGCGTATAGGTTTCGACGCTCTTGTTAAGGTTTTCCGGCTCGCGTATAGGTTTCGACGCTCTTGTTAAGGTTTTCCGGCTCGCGTATAGGTTTCGACGCTCCTGTTGAGGATTCTCGGCTCGCGTATAGGTTTCGACGCTCTTGTAAGGATTCTCGGCTCGCGTATAGGTTTCGACGCTCCTGTTGAGGATTCTCGGCTCGCGTATAGGTTTCGACGCTCTTGTAAGGATTCTCGGCTCGCGTATAGGTTTCGACGCTCCTGTTGAGGATTCTCGGCTCGCGTATAGGTTTCGACGCTCTTGTAAGGATTCTCGGCTCGCGTATAGGTTTCGACGCTCCTGTTGAGGATTCTCGGCTCCCGTATAGGTTTCGACGCTCTTGTTGAGGATTCTCGGCTCGCGTATAGGTTTCGACGCTCTTGTTAAGGTTTTCCGGCTCGCGTATAGGTTTCGACGCTCTTGTTAAGGTTTTCGGCTCGCGTATAGGTTTCGACGCTCTTGTTGAGGATTCTCGGCTCGCGTATAGGTTTCGACGTTCTTGTTAAGGTTTTCCGGCTCGCGTATAGGTTTCGACACTCTTGTTAAGGTTTTCGGCTCGCGTATAGGTTTCGACGCTCTTGTTGAGGATTCTCGGCTCGCGTATAGGTTTCGACGCTCTTGTTAAGGTTTTCCGGCTCGCGTATAGGTTTCGACGCTCTTGTTAAGGTTTTCCGGCTCGCGTATAGGTTTCGACGCTCCTGTTGAGGATTCTCGGCTCGCGTATAGGTTTCGACGCTCTTGTAAGGATTCTCGGCTCGCGTATAGGTTTCGACGCTCCTGTTGAGGATTCTCGGCTCGCGTATAGGTTTCGACGCTCTTGTAAGGATTCTCGGCTCGCGTATAGGTTTCGACGCTCCTGTTGAGGATTCTCGGCTCGCGTATAGGTTTCGACGCTCTTGTAAGGATTCTCGGCTCGCGTATAGGTTTCGACGCTCCTGTTGAGGATTCTCGGCTCGCGTATAGGTTTCGACGCTCTTGTAAGGATTCTCGGCTCGCGTATAGGTTTCGACGCTCCTGTTGAGGATTCTCGGCTCCCGTATAGGTTTCGACGCTCTTGTTGAGGATTCTCGGCTCGCGTATAGGTTTCGACGCTCTTGTTAAGGTTTTCCGGCTCGCGTATAGGTTTCGACGCTCTTGTTAAGGTTTTCGGCTCGCGTATAGGTTTCGACGCTCTTGTTGAGGATTCTCGGCTCGCGTATAGGTTTCGACGTTCTTGTTAAGGTTTTCCGGCTCGCGTATAGGTTTCGACGCTCTTGTTAAGGTTTTCGGCTCGCGTATAGGTTTCGACGCTCTTGTTGAGGATTCTCGGCTTGCGTATAGGTTTCGACGCTCTTGTTGAGGATTCACGTCTCGCGTATAGATTTCGACTCTCTTGTTGAGGATTCTCGGGTCGCGTAAAGGTTTCGACGCTCTTGTTAAAAATTCTTGGCTCGCGTACAGGTTTCGACGCTCTTGTTAAAGATTTTCGGCTCGCGTATAGGTTTTGACGCTCTTGTTACGGATTTTCGGCTCGCGTATAAGTTTCGACGCTCTTGTAAGATTCTATATTCTTGTAATAGGAATTGGCGGTCCATGTTTATATAGTCAAAGCTAGTGACTTTACAATTTCAATTGCAAGGGTGCCATCTGTTGAGAAACCTAGGTATTAGATCAACTTTTAAAGGTACACGAACTGTCGATAAAGCGGTTTCTATCTGACTAGTTAGTTCTATTGATTATACCACATATGGCGTTGCAATCGTTTTCCCTCCCCACTGTGAATATGAATTAAAATGGAGAAAATCCCGCCAATTTCTAATATAGATTTTTTGATTTTTTCCTCTCTTTTCCAAAGAATTTCATAATACTCGAATGAGAATATCAGCAAAATTAATCTACAGATGATAATTTGAGACTGAAACATTCGCTATATTTTCTCATGATTTCGTTTGCAATATTTGCTTGAAATTCTTTATTCTCGCTAAAGTCTTTTTCAGTGTTTTTCGTAAAAATATGAAAAGCGAAGAGAAATCCACGAGGAAACAGGGGCGCTTAGCGAAAGACGACTGTTCTTCTTCTGTCTTTCGCATTCGATACGTAAAATGTATGGTAAAAGAATTCCTGGTGACGTCAGTATCTATCCTCTATGTTACCCTCGAATAAGGCATGTTATACTCTCCAGTCACATTTGCAACACGTATTCCTCATGAATGATTAATTAAACTAACTATAGACGATCAATATACAAGGGATAACTGTTACGCCAACGTGGCCAGCCAATTCTATTTCTCTGAAATGAGCTATGGACACGTGGTTCAAGTTTCTGAAACCTATAGTTCTATTCTCATCCCTTACGAGGATATTCTGTTGTGTCGTTACACGCAGCACGGAAAATTGTGATTATTCTTTTATGATATTTTCTAAGTGATTTCAAGAGTAACGCCAATAAAAATATATTACAGGGAATCTCGAGATAAACGCGTTACCAGTTAAGGGATGATTCCCAATACTAAATTGAATCGAAACATTTAAATTATAAGGGTGCTTATCTGCATAATTTTATTGGCTGTCATTTGCGGGCTCGCGTCAAATATGACGTCAGCGGAGGAGTATTGCAGCATGTTTGCGTAATCCGCGAACGACAACCCCACGAGTATAAAAATAAAATCATTTATTAAACAGCATGAAACATTGTTCGAGAGAAGCTTTGTCTCATCTCGATATAAATTAAGCGCACATAAGTTTATAGCCGAGGGAAGGGAAGATATTTTATGAAATTGGCGAGATATCGGCAAGTCGTTTCCATTGTCGCGAGTTGGCTGCTTTTGCTTCACAAGTTCCGGGAGGGGGATGGCGCGAAAGCTGACTTTGCTCAGCTTTCCCTGCTTGAAATGTTTATGCTTCCTTTCACTATTTTACCTTCTTTTACTCTTACGAAAGTGCACAGAATGTGGAAAACTCAGGCAGCTAAACGACTTTTAATCGGATCGGAATTTGATTAAAATAATAATAATAATAATAATAATAATAATAATAAAAGAAGCATAAAATAGCATAAAATAACATACGTGTATGCATTATTGTCACTATTATTATTATTATTATTATTATTATCGTTATTGTGATTGCAAAATAATAGTATAAACGGTTTAACGTGTTTTTGCGATGGCAATCGAGTTACGGTAAATATTTAAGAGCCGCGTGCATGAATGTTGCAATTACATCTGATTTAATCCGAGGCTGGAAGCAATTTAGAAATAGGCAGATTGTAATTTACCGAAGGAGTATTCACCGTATTTCGTTAATTTGCGTAAGCAGGTGGTACGTATAACACGAAGCCTTATTACTATTCCCTGAGTTTAGATGCTCGAGTAATTGCGGGTGAGAAACTTTGGCGCGCATGTGAAACTTTTCTCAGGAAAACCGAAGAAGGTACAAAGCCTCTTCAGCCGGAAATGAATAGCCAGCTTCCGTAAACTTCGCTGCCACGTGAAAGTGAGCTATGCACCTGCTCTATTATACGATTCATCATACACCTTTCGTAAATATTTCTCTTAATGAGAATTTCTCGCCAAAATCTTCAATTTTTCCATCGCGCGCCATCTTCCAAAATTTGCTCGATTCAGCTTCAGCAGCTTCAGCTTCGCGTTGAGAAATCCAGTTATCGAAATTCTCCCCTGTCGTTCATCGCGTATCAAATTAAATCTTGTAGATATGGAGATTCATCGATCCTTTCCACAAACGCGTGTGCGTGCGTATCCATGAAAGTACGAATGAAGAGGGAATGAAATTTAATCGCGTTAATAAATTTATCGATCGCGCGCGTGTGAATCGACAATGCCGGTGATAATGAAATATGCAACTAGGATGCAGAGTTTGCGAATCGGAGTACGGAAAGTCCTTGGTAGATCCCCGTCAAGATTTTTATCAAACAACGGCATAACGCGCGTGTCGTATAACGCGATATGCATTAACGACAACGCGACGAGGGGTTGAAGGAGCGTTAAATTGCTAAACCGATGTTAAATGGAAAACGCGTTCCTCCTAACGGGACAAAAAGTAGTCGAGCGTGTATAAATTTATCAAGATAGACGGTGGAAGATTTAGCCAAACGAAAGGTCAATTAAACTGACGCAAACGAATGCGAGTGTCGTCGGAATCTAGCGAAGAAGAGAAATAGCGGAGGAAGCGAATCCGCGAGGTACGTTGCTTCGCGGCGGGAAAGGGGGTGAAGTTGCGGGGGTTGAAACATTCGGGTTTTCATAGCAACGGGGTTATAACCGGCCAATAGAGACAGCTTTACAAGTTTCTCGAAGAAAAATCCCCAAAGCGTACCGGAGCTCGGTCGAGACGGTGGAACGGGAGCTGAAAAGGGGGGTGGAAAGAGGAAAAGGGAGAGAGGAGGTGGAGGGTAGTGGGAGCACGATGGGAGAGTTGAAGTTCCGTGGAGGAGTATAAGCGCCGACGTAGAAGTTGCGCGAAAAGAAAGCGCGCATGAGCCAGGAAGAAATGAGACGGCCGGAAAGATGCTGAGGGGAGTTAGAAATATACAACGAGGAGTCGATACAGTCAGGCAAATTAATGCTTTTATCGTCTCGAATAAAACTGCCCGCGTCTCGATGAACGTTTTTTCTCAAAATGCTCCTACTCTTGCCCAACTAATTCCACATCCGTCACTTTTCTCTTTTTTTTTTTCGTACGCGTACTCGTCCAATTTCTTTTACACGGAAACTTTTCTCTCCAAACTTTACCAGCCAGCGATTCAACCCTTCCCACCGCACGCGCACGCCCGCGTCAGTACACACACACATACACGCGTCCAAATCCATTACGCAAGAGAGCGCATAAACAGTTTCGGCGAATTTCCAGTGATCTTGGTCAATAATTGTCAATGGATATTACTCCGGCGGGGGTTGCGCCCGATTGAAAGGGATATCCTTAAAATTGCACGATTCACAGAGAAGTGTCAGCATTTTTCTTTAAAGGGGAACGTCGGATCTTCCTCATAATGAATCGTAATGCATTTGTTAAGCGATTTACGAGTATCGAAAGGCAGCTTTATGTCAGTTACTGTACGAGTGACTTGTAGTCTTCGTTCGGCGGAATAGGAGGCTGTCGAGTTTGAGTGCTGTTGTTCGCGTTGGAGCGAGACAGTTGCATCGATCGGATCCTACGATGTGGGAGTGCAATGAAAGGTATCTTTAAGAGTAGTGTAGCTGCGTTGGTGGCGTCGGAGGGGAAGCGAGTTCCTTCGGTGTAAAGGAGGAGTCTGAATGGCGTGGGAGGATTCGCAAGAATATTTATATAGCTTAGGTTCCAGGAACTTTGCAAGAACAATTTATTACGGATATACGTACCATTTAGAGGTCCCAAAGTTATTATGATATCGTGAACTTTATTTAGTGTCTCCGTCGTTCCTTTATAACGGAAGTCGGCAGCTCCGAGAGAAGACGAACGGCCAAGAAGAACGCTACTAAAAGCAGAGTTTCAGTTTTCCAAGGCGAAAGTTTCGTTCTTGGCTTAACGAAAGCACTTCCTTAGCGTATTAGTAATGTCAATTTCAAAGCAGCAAAGTAACCAGGATATCTTAAAGGAGTAACGGCCGAAGAAAGAGCAATGCAAAATGGTGGCCGGCTGGAAACGGCCAGGGTGGAAAAAATTGAGTGGCATGCGACAAGGCCATCGAAACATACTTAAAGAAATATTGCCGTAAGGACGTTGCGCGCCTTTAGGCGTGGAGATATGCAAATTTTACTTTTAAATTTTTTCCCTTTGCTCCTCCATTGCACGTTCGGTATAAGTTACGATTACAACGGAAGCATGATTTGCCAGAATGCTTCGAGGTAAGTTTTACGAATATATTATACGCGTGTATATATGTATAGGCCGAACAAAAGACAAATACGGAGTGGAGTAAAATCAGGTAAAGTCTCAGGCTGGAAGATAACGCTGTAATAAATCTAAAAGGCATTTCCTGAAAATTACGTAAGAGTTATGAAGATTTTGATGGCCACCAGCGGGGGAATAAATGGGATATAAAGAGGCGGCTGTGCAAAAGTGGAAGATTGAGATTCTTTCGAAAGTCGATGAAAGAGACGAGCGTAAAATGAAAAAGAAAATGAAAGAGAGAGAGAGAGAGAGAGAGAGATAGAGAAAGTAAGAAAATCCACTTGTTACACCATACAGTACTGATCTCTGCACGAGTCGGTCGAGCTGTTTGACGACTGTCGAGTGGGGGTTGAATGCTCAAGAGGTGTACAGTTTGGTGGGAAAAAGAAGGGTAAAGGGTAGGGGGAGGAAGAGGCAGCTCGGAAGAGACTCGGAGGAGGGGGTAGGGAGGATAAAGGAGGGATTCTTGCCAAAACGGATAAACGGAATGTGAGCAAACGAGGTAAAGAGAAATAAGAGAGAAACGGAGCTCTGAGATAAAAGGCCGGCGGTGAGCGTCGACCGTTGCCAGGGTAATGAATTACAGATTGACGCAGGCGTCACGGCGCTCAACCACACGCGCCCACTTCCACACCAGGAGCGTGCCGCTACTTAACTAATACACAACAAATATTTCATGTCGTTTACGTAGTTGGATCATCGCGAGCATTCATTAAATCATAACGCTTACGTCACTTGCACAAAAACTACCCCTATTCTCTCTATCCTTTTCTCTGTCTCTCCCTCCTTTATTTTTTAATCTTTCCAATTTTCCCCACATAAAAACCTGAAACACATGTCATTAACGAGAAAAAGCTTTCAAAGGAATAACGGAGATAAAGTAGCTTTCAGGAAATCTTTTCAAGAATAATACCTCGTCCGGATATTTAAGGTCAAAGAAGCTTGGAAAGGGGTATGGAAAAAAGGAGGGTGAGTACGAGGGAAGTAGGTTACACTCAAGATTCTAATCGAGTGGATGTAAATGAGGCGAGATTGCTCCGAATACGCTCGCAGCTTGAATCCCGACGCACTTTACGAAACTTCTCATCGACGACGGCGATAATTATTATGTAACTGACATTTTACAGCATCGAAAATGCCCTAACGTCGATAACCAGGATTAATGACTCTCCGTACCGCAGTTATCTGCATGTCCGATCCACTTGAATGCGACGCAAGTAGTATAGGTCGACGCACAAAACCCTAGGAAATTACGGCTGACTCTTTCGCGACATCCTCCACTTGCCTCATTTCTCTCCGTTGACAGATACGGTAACGCCGAACGTTGTTTGAACAAAGTTCACGAGAGAGTAAAACAATGAAACACAATTGTAGCCAAAGTTTATCGATAAAGCCATAATCCGCTTGCTATTCAAATATGCCGAACCACGAAAGAAACTAAAAACTTCGTTTCTCCTTCACACACGCGATTCCAATAAAAGTACAAGTTAGTTTCCAACCAAGGATGCGGCGGTTAAGCATGGATTCGTCGATACCGCTGGTGTTTGGCCATATCTCGTTAGAGAAATGCCGTACTGCGATACTGTAAAAATAGTTGCTCGTATTCACGCTCGGTTTTCACTATTCGGGAACACGTTTCGAGGGAGGCTTGGAGAATTCGAATAAAATTGTGGAGGAGGAGTATTTCGTTGGGGCTTCATCGGAGGGTTGAACCACCACCAGAGTAAACGTCTTTGAGCACATAGAGAGGGAGAGACAGAGAAAGAGAGAGATCGAGAGAGAGAGAGAGAGCGAGAGAGATCGAGAGAGAGAGAGAGAGAGAGAGAAAGAGACAGAAAGACGAAAACATGTATATATATATATAAAGTGAGAAAGAGAGAGAGAGAGAGTCACAGATAATAAAATTCGACGATCCTCGAGTTCTTCCAGGGTAGTCGAGAGTTGACCGGGGCAGGTCGCGCGGAGTAGCAGGACGCGCGCGCTGCCGGAGAAGCGCGCGACAAACTTTTTCGCATCGCGCTCGAGTTCTGCTAGACACTCGGTACATAATGCGCATCCCCGAGCCAAGAAGTAGCCCCCTACCCCTCGGGGGTTCAGGCCTGCCGCGGCGCGCGCTATAGCTGCGGGGTGGGGGTGGAAAAAGTTGGCGAAACTTGCAGGAGAAGTAGAGAAGGAAGGCTCCGCTTCTGGCGTGCACGTGTATGCGTGCGCGCGCGTACGTCTGTGAGGGCGCTTAGGAGTGTTGATGGTGCCAGGGGCGAATCGGAATGGAAGGTGTGGGTGAGTAGTGGGCTACGCTAGTCCGCTCGTGCCAGAGGAGCACGCCGGAGAAGTGGGGTTGGAAGGGGGTTGCTGGTAGTGGTGCGCGCGGACAGCGTTCTGACACTGTGCTGCTGGTGGATGTGACGCGGCGCTTGTATTGGTGCCGGTTGATCGTGGTGGTGGCGTATGCCGACGCCGGGAAAGTTTCATCGAGAAGCAAGTGTGCGAAAGCGGAGAGAGTTTGGAACGTCGAGGACGGCTACGCGGAGCACCGTTTTCGTCTCCAGTTCCCGCTAAGCGGCCGCCAGGACTAGAACGAGCGGCTGCACCACGACTGCGGGTTCCGCGTGCAGCTAGAGCGTGCCCGATATCCGCGGCACGCGCCACGAATTTCCACTTTTACCCCAGGTCCGGGGGTGGTGGTGGTGGTGGTGGTGGTTGTCGGTATCTCGCGGACCGTCAGCCGCGAGAAGACGAGAGAAAAGAAAAGAAAAGAAGAGAAGAGGACACCGCGCGCGTGGTCGCCGACTGCGAGTACGTTTAAAGAGAAATTCAAGGGGTGGAGGTGGGGTGGGTTGGGGTGGGGGTGGTGCGGTGGAGCAGAGAGGGTACGGAAAGTACCGGGAAATAAGAGTCAGAACAGGGTAGCTCGGAGAATCGCGAAGAGGATCCTGCGATGGGGTGAGGGTGGGAATGAGAAAGAGGGTTGTTGGGGGTGGTCGGGGGTGGCTCACGCGTGGGACCGCGGTGCTCGAGTTCACGCGTGGCACTAGCACTGGTGGGCTGGAGAAGCGAGGTCGACGAGCGCCGACTGCGCTCTCCCTCTACTCTTCGCTAGCTCTACTCACCCCTTTATCCACCACTACCTCCGCTTCCTCCATCTCCGCCACCTCCTCCTCCTCCTCCTCTTCCTCTTCCTCTTCCTCCACCTTCACCTCCACCTCCTCTTACGGCAGAGCGAGCGACCACCCGCTAAAGCCCCGCACTCTCGCTACCACCCGCCACTACATCTGATTCTCCTCTCTCTTTCTCGTGTTCTCTACCCCTAGTGAGATATTGATTTCCCTTAGCTGACTCCCACGAGGGCCGCCGGCAGACTACCAGGTAGGATAGCTCCGCGAACTAGAGACAGCCTCCGCTCGAGCGAAGGAAGCGGATTTTTTCAGCTCGCTAGCACGCGTTAGGATTTGCCTCCTCCTCCACCCCTCACCCCCGCCTCTCACCCCTAACCACACGACCTATCTAGTCAGGCATCGCGTCACTGTTGTGGTTAGTTCTGGCACGCCGAAAACTGACCACGTGCGCCTCACACGTTGCGTGGTCCTCTCTGTCCGACCAAAAACAAATCTCTTCCCCTTACGTGCGACTTTTGCTCGCTTCTCTTCCCTTCGATCGGTTTCCGGGACTGGGGCGCGGGAGGCACCTCTTGGATAATCCGCGCTGACTCGCTGTCGCGCAATAACGTCTTTACCTACTTACTTAGTACACGGTTACGCTTCTCCGTCACTTGTAGATTCAGCGAGTTTTTCAGATGGAGCATCCATTGCTCTCGCAGCGCTAGGTTTTCTCTCTATTTTTATTAGCGTGCCCGTGTCGGTTTTCCTCTCCTTTCTTCGCGTTTGTCTCTCTCTCTCTCTTCCATTCTCTTTCTTTATCGCGTGCAGATTTAATGCTTTATCATGTATCCATTTACCTAGCGCGCTCGTCTATTTGTCACAGTTGCAATTTCATCGGAACCGCGCGAAAATTTCCGAGCTTACTCACGTTTTCAATGTGTGAAACTCGCGCGTCGAGTTTATTGCTACCCTTAACTCGTGGATTTTGGATTTTTTATTACGTCCCATTCTCTCTCTGGCCAGCGATGAAAAGTATACGAGCGACCAAACTTGATATTATAAATCTCGAAAAGAAATAGCGAAGCGAAAGCGGGGGAGGTTTGGGTAATTGGAAGTTGACGTAAAGTTTGTACGTCGATGCGCTTGGGGAAGTTTGAGATCGGGCGATTACGCGCGACCAGCCGATTTTCGGGTATCGAATGCTTCGTAGAAAGTTTTGCGGATCCGCCGCCATGTTGGTGCCTGCGCCCTGGAGCCGGAGAATTCGCTCGCGACTTTAAACTTTTTTATTTACCGCGTTCGCACACTTACATAGCCGGAAGCAGAGGTAGAGTCTACGGAGGAAAGAGGGTAGAAGAAAATGACGAAGAAGAAGGAGAAGAAAGAGTAGTAGTGGTAGTAGTAGTAGTAGTAATAGTAGTAGTAGTAAGAGGAGGAGGAGGAGGAGAAGAAGGAGAAAGAGGAGAAATAGCGAGAGGCGGGGGAGAAAATTGTGGAAGAGGAAGAGGAGAAAGGGGAGACTCGAGGACAGAGTGGGGTGGAGGGTAGCAGCCTGTGGCAAGTCTGCGTATTATGTAGGTATCTGTCAACCCCCACTCGGCGGCTCCTGCCGCATGCCGCTTTCTCGCAAAGTTTTGCCGAGATCCTGGAAATCGAGGGGGACGCTGCTCGCGGCGGGGGTTTCTGCGCGGCCGTCGGGGGTGGCACGGGGTAGGCACCGAGCGCTCACCGGATCCCTTTCAGCAAATTCTAACCTAGTAAGGACTAGGCTCCGTCGGTAACGCTGGCACGCGTGCCAGCGATCAAGTATCGCGTGCCACTTTAGGGGTGTGACATTCTACACGATTGCACCCCGTTACAGCCGAAACGCGAACTTTGTGCCTACAGCTCTTTTTCATGGATTTTGATCCTTCGCATCGATCGGATCCAGCCACTGCTACCTCCTAAAGCAGAGAACTCTACTTGTGATACTTTCGGAAGATACCTATGATTCCTCCTGCGGAGCTTGATCCTAATTACGTTGAGGTACGATTTTCTTGACTAACAGCCCCTTTTTTTGCAGAATACACTCCTCGAGGAAGCTTCTGGGAAAACGCTTCGTCCCTTGGCGGAGAGTAAAGAAATACGCGAATAACTCGCGATCGAGAGAGATCGTTCCTCGTTGTACTCTGCGCACGGTGATCTATAACTGTGTGCCCGATGGATTTTTATAGATCCACTTGTTAAATTCGAGCGTATCCTCTGTTCAAGTGTGCCGAGTCACGAAGAATTTATCGGCGATACTACACTGTTCCTCTTCCCGAACGTCGTGGAAATTCTTTCGCTGAAATTTCCTCGCAATTATTCCTTTAAGGGGAAATATCGCCGATTTATCAGACGAGCCATTCGGACGGCTTCCGCAGCTTCCTGGATTGCACGGTTATGGTGATTTCACGTATCGTTCCACGGAGGTTAATCCCGAGGGCTTTTATTTCGAGGGGCTTTAAAACTTTCCAAAGTTTTTAACTTAAATTAAGTAATTCCAAGTTAAATTACTCGAAAGCCGAAATCTCTCGCGTGCGCGTCGGACGTGCTGGCGTAAATACCTCGGCCTGCTGACATGTGTGTGAAAGCATGTAGGTCAGCTGATCGTTCGCTCAGTTTTGCTATAGGCAACCTTCGCTTGTTGCTAGAAGAGTATCAACGCTTTTGATTATCGGGATTCTGAGCGCGCAGGCTCAATGCGAGATTAATCCTCTGCGAGTGGACCTCTTCCATTAAACGACGCACCAATATACACTCCACACACGTTCGAAACTTTCCTGGGAACTTGAAAACTTTTGTTTCTCTCTCTCTCTCTCTCTCTCTCTCTCTCTCTCTCTCTCTCTCTCTCTCCGTACGTTCGCTCCGCAAAAAGTTCATTTGATAATTTAATAGTGTTCGATATCCCTCTACGCATGGGAAGTGAGAACATGCCTCATAAATTATTCTCCTTGCTTGCTTCCTTCCTTCCTTTCTTCGTCTCCAATTATGGCTCGATATATTTTGCGAGAATCTCCTCGTTTTCTTTTCCTTCGATCAAATAAAATCTGCAATTTGACGCATCTATTGTTTCTCTGCGAGTTCATCTATAATCTCGAAGCGACTGCATTGAGAAGTAAATTTTTCGATCGGTCTATTTAGTGCGATTATATCTGAAATGGTGTCGATAGTGACGTCAAATGCTTTTTTCCGCTTTCGACTGCATCGTGACATCAGTCGCCGAGTAAAATTCAACCCCTCCCATTGAGGAAATATCGATGCTTCTGTACGAAACTCTGCGTTAACCAATTATGTTGTTTAATTGGATAAACTACGCTTTGCTTATGAGCAATTGTCGAAAGTACGACTGTATTTGTTAAACAAAAGAGAAAAGAGGGGAAGGAGAGAAATTTTTTTCCAGAGGCATTTTTTTCGGGCTATTCCTCCAATACCATAAATTTAACTTTGGCAAATATCTTCTCAGTTAGCTGATGCTTAGCCGCGTTTATATTCTTATTCATCTCGCCGTACGTTCGTCACGGTATACGTGGAATCGTTCGTGAGAAGATTAATTGATTAATTTACAGTATTGATTTAATGGAAGCAAAGCGAGCTAACCCGCGCACAACATCAATGATGAAACCATGGAAAGGGGGAGGTCTGAATAATTGAGTGGAGGAAAGATGAATTGCATTAGGAGATTGTGCAAGTTGAAGGCTGCTAATTAGAGCGCCATAATATGCAGGGCGTTATTACGCGTTGGTTGCATTGTGCTTAAAAATCCGGCAAGTGGTAGTTGCCGGAGCTTCTCGCATTCCTCGGAGCGTAGGTCGTGGCTTTCAGGCCAATTCCAGGTGTGCGCGCCCCGGCCCGGATGTCCTCGACGTTTCAGGCTTTCGTCGGTATCCTTGCAACGTCCGTCATTCCAGGAACGCACTGCATGAGCGCACTAAGCTTCCTTTTCCGCACCTGAACGGACCATCAACGCTTTACCCTCCCCCGTGTCCTCGCCCCTACCTCCACCCCTTCCGCTTCTTGAAAAAGAGATGCTCTCTTTCTCTCTCTCTCTCTCTCTCGCTGAATGCTCCACACGCTGGGAAAACGTCGCGTGGCGTAGGACCGACGCGCGGATCCGATGAAAAAAGAACTCGTTAGTAGATCACTGCGAGTTTTCTACAAAGAAAAAGTTGACTCACGGATATTCATGGTAACCTTTTGTAGTAACCACTGTGCTTTACTGCTGCAAACTGAATTTATGAGGATGGAGACAATGAAGGAAGGATGATCAATGATAAAGTCTGCGCAATTCGACTCACACTTTATGAGCCTGTATAAAGTCTGTAAATTATGGAATTACCTAATAAGAGAGAATACATAAAATACTTGGAAAGATCGAATTTCGAATTTATGCATCTACTTTAGATTTACCGTATTATCAGTTTTTAAGATCTATTTATCTCGCGCGCTTCTAATAAGCATTATTTTCTACTGGATTCTACTTCTCTTTCCTTTCTCCCTTTAATCAGCAGCCTTTTTAAGTAGTAATCACGATGATTTATGACACAGCAGCATCCAAGTATTTTATCAGTTGAAAATCTCATCTTATTTGCATTATCCATGAGTCAGTACTTTCCACAGTAATTGATTGAGAAATAATAATAATGGCACATGATCGATTCGTAGATTATTAATTGAGTATGCTGCTTGAATGTCACATTTATACGAGATGCATGTAATATTTCGGATATACATTTATCCTAGTTCGCATAATTCATAATATATCGATTTATTTAAGGTGAATGGAAGTGTTTAGAGGCTCAATATAGGAATGTTCATCAAAATATATTTAATGCTATCTAGTTTACATATTTTCAGAATACTGCAGTGACGTACAAATCTATCTTCAAAAGAGAAAGAGAGAAATACTCTTTCGGTGTGACTAATAGAATTGCAAAATAAATATTTTATTCATGAGGTTATTAATTGTATTGACTTAATAACGATAATCTGAAATTAAGAGTTGAATAAAGCATCAATTGGGAAACAGCTAATTAATGATGTCGAGTGTATGATATTTTAGTATCAATTTATATTTGTCCGATGCAATTGATTTTCCTATATTGAAAATAAATTCTTCCTCTTCAAATAGTACTTCCCAATAATCAATATTTCCAATCAACAGAATAAAAGCATTCGTATGTATTATACATAGTATGAAAAGTATATTTGGTACGCGTTTTGTTTTCTTGGGGAGACGCGAAATAAAGGTAGCAAAAATCTGAGCGTTCGACAAGAACTTTCTTAGACCGTCGTCGTGTGAGCTTGGAGAACCTCATTCAAGCGTTTCAAACTAATAGTATAAGCTGTCTGAAACTATTGGGCTATCCGCCTTAATAAGCAATTAGGAAGCTTTAACTCAGGGAAACTTTGTTCTACCTTAATGTTAGACCTTATTGATGCAAAATCTCTAGCGTACCGAGCAAAATAATCTCCCAAATTTCTCCGTGGATTTCTCTCCGATCCAGATCGATCGATCTATCGAAGATTTGTCGTCGGAGAAAGTAAAACGCTCGCTGCTACTTCAAATTGATATTTTCCTTGAAAATGATCCGTTTATCAGGTTTTTATAGGAGAGTCTAAAAACACGCGGTTATTGATACATTTATTTGCGGGAATTAGATTCCAAGTATGCGGCGCTGGGAAATTGATCATTAGAGACTCGATATCATATTAAAGCGTTACATCGAAATCAGGGGCCCCGAGTGATCACTTAGCAGATAACAGACACACGCTCAGTTTACCACTAATAATGCAATGTACAAATAATTCAATGGCATTTCTATTAATAATGTTTGCAGGCATTACCCTCCTTGTTTCGGACGATTTGCTTCATGAAATTCTTTCACCGGAAAATAATTTTCACGAGGAAATGGCTTTGTCTCAAAGGAAGGTTGATGATTCTTTCCTGATGAGGAAAAAAAGAAAGTGGCGTGGTTGTCGCAGGGAATATAAAGCGTATCGGCCTGTTTGGAAAGAAAACAGTAATTCCGCTTAGAACAAACAGTTTGACTTTCCTCTCGTGCAAAATGTAATATTTCAGTATGTATTTCAAATTCTCTTCTCACTTTTGTTTACGACTTCTCGTGATCGATTTCGATTTCAATCTTATTAGGGAGTAATTAGTTTACGGTTTTTACAACCTGAAAACTCTGGCACGCGGCAAAATTACTTATCGCGTGTATCGATCCTCCTACTGTGTGCACGAGATGTCTTGCATTCAAAGCCAATCAATTTCACTTAGAACGCGCGCTACTTTTCTTTGTCGATAGTTAAGCGGACCGATTTCTAAACGAACCGGCTTGAAAAAGTGACGTCGATACGGAAAGAAAGTAAAATCGCATGTTAATCAGCCGACGAGCGTCGATCGACTGAAAATTGAATCAGCCGATTCGCGGACTTTTCATGCTCGATCACTCGACTGCGCGCTAGATCGCACTAGGCACCACCCCCGTTATGCCTAATATCAGGATTTTTAGGCAGTTCTCCCGTGGTTCCAAGAATTTCCCTTGCCCCTACTTACTGCAAATGGAAAACTTGCGCCCCTTAACGAGATCAATGACACTCCACTTTAATCCGTCATTGCATTGCTTGCGCTAATTCGCACAGCATACTTGAAATATTCACGAGAGAGGAAGATTCGCGATCATTCCCAAGAGAGACGCGAGATACATATTTTCTCCTTAAGTCGACTCCGATATATAGAATCTTTTTTATCCTATTGATCCTTTCGATTTTCAAAGGTAGCCAAGTAAAGTAGGGTATTACCGCGTAAGAAATAAAAAAGCTTTTTACCACTTAACGCTGCAGTTCTCACGCTACATCGTTGAAATGTTACCGATACGTGCTCCCGATTCTTCCCATCGAATATCTGGAATCTAGAATTTCACAGCGACACATGCATCGAATAACATTGAGATTTAGAGAAGGATAATGCTATTTCTGAGCAGCATTTTGGCCGGTGTTCCCGATAAGAGGCCCTCCACGGCTTCCTCCGCGCTGGACGATTCAATTGTTTTCATGCAGAAATCCGGCCAATATTACTCCCGGCTGAGCCAACGGGGACCTACACCCCTTCCTGTCCTTTCGCATTGAAACTTCCTCCCGCTGTCTCACTTAGCGGAAATCGAAGTATCGGTATCATCCCGCGAGCGCTGTGCAAGCGAGGAAGTTTACGTCGTAAAGTTCAGATCTTAGGGGTGGAATTATAGTTGGGTAACGCTTGCGCCATGGCACGCAGTAGCTACCGCGGCGAGCGCTTTAAAACTTGTTCTCGGGTCTCCACGCGTGGATGAAGGAGCCAGGAAAGCACCGACTCGAAGACAAGAAGTGGGGAGGGTAACGTCAAGACTGCCGAGGGTGGAGCAGTAAAGGCGAGAAGGGGTGAGGCGCGGTTAAGTTGCCAGGAAACTTTGGTAAAACTGAAAAGTTAATTTCGTCGTGTTAAATTACTCGAGCGCCCGGGCATTAAACTTGCAAAAGTTGGCCGGATGACTGAAATACGTACCGTCCATCCCTCCCATCTCCCTGCCTACTACCTCCTTTTTCCCTTTTTCCCCCCTTAATCTAAGGATAAGCAGAACTTTCCAGTCATGCTTGAACTCTTATATACGTGTGCACTTGCGAGGGAGGAGGATAATGATGTTTTTGCTGGATTGCCATTAAGGCAACTGTTAACTTTCGAAAAATCCCTGTTATTTCAACGCCGGAAATGCCCCTCCCGCTAAATTGCAAAATTCTCTTATTTTCAGATTTCAATTTTCGCCTCTCTTTCGATTAATTTCCAGTTAACGCACATAGATACACGTGCTTTTTTAAATGCTTATTCGCTCTATTTTTCTAACTTGAATATAAAATGCATAGAACTGTTTTGATTAAGTGTTTTTTCGATATTTCAATATTTCAGTATTTCTTATTGACCGTGCACCGAGAGGGAGATATTGTATTAAAGCGATATGTCGCTTTATTCGATTTTTAAATCGTAAGAGACGTCAGAAAGTTAAGCACGTTTATGCAATTGAAGGTAACTTTATTCACTTTTCGGCTTGTGCTCCAATTTCATGGCGATACGTGTGGGAATATTGGTAACATTTTGCTCCCCTGCACTAGAATAATCAACTGGAAGAAAACAAGAAAAATTACGATTGAGAACTGAATAGAATGAAAATACACGTGCTATCGATTTAACCTGGAATTCCAATTCGCTTTAAAATGCTAAATGGCCCAATCGAGTCCATTATATCAGGTCATTCTATAACTAACATCGTTCTCTGTGTCTATAAATAATTTATAAATTAAGTACTTTTTTTGAACACCAATATATTACAGAAATGGTCGAATTAACTTTTACATCAATGTATCACTCCCCAATAAAGAAATAAATTGTTTCATTTTTCTGTTTTTTTTTTTTTTTTATTTTTTTATTTCAATTATACTTTAAATAATCCTCTTTTTATTTTAGCAGCGGAGTCACCGGTATCTTTAGCATTCCCAAAATACTCACTGTTAACTGTTATTCCGTGTCTTGGACATATTTAATTATGTCATATTGCACTACTGGAAAATACTGGTTTAATTTTGTCTAATAAATTTGATCAATTAGATTCGATTAAGGAAACGAACAGAGAGAGAGTTTAAAAAAAATATTCTTGTGGACAGATCGACATTGAATTTGATGCATATTGATTGAATAGGCCGTACTACGCGAATGGAAATAATAGATTCTCTTCTACAATAGTTCAAACTTATATAAAATGTATGTGTGTACATCGAAGGATATCAGTGAGAGCATAATATTTTATGTCCTGCAGTGGGAGAAACGCTATCCGTGCCAGTTGGGCCATGTCATTAATAAAGCATAAATCATTCATTTAAAATTAGTCCTGCTACCCCTGAGTACTCATATATTTAATGTGCCTTCCTATTTATCCCTGCTGCACTCTCTAATCACTGTGAGATAAATCAAACATGAAAAAAGTCCGAAAAGGGCTATTCGCGAAACGAGGAGGAAGGAGGATTAGGGAACTAAATGGCGGAGAAAGAAATTCTCGCAAAATAGAGCTTTTTCGCATTTATCCTTGAGTTCGACTAGGAGTTTAACACTTTACGTGCGGTTACTGCTGTGCGCCAGCTGCTGTGACTAGTAGATGAAAGCTGGATATGACTGTGTGCTAAATAAATACACATGTATGCACAAATGCTCGTATATTTCTCAGTATATGAGAACGTCCTGTACAACGTGCCTATTAATTTGCTTCTCCTTTGCGAATAAATCTCAGCTTTTTCCTATGCATAATCTATTAATTGTAAAAGCTCTGCCAATCGCTGTGTCATCACGGAGCTTTTTCGATTTTGCTGCTGCGAGTAAGGTCAGGGTCTGGATCATTGCTAACGCGTGCTTGCAGTATTCAAGCTCGCAGTGCAAACAAGTCGAGTGTGGACGAGTAAATCACTCACACGCGCGCGCGCGCAGCTCCGAGTGCATTATTTGGCGCGTGCGTCAAAGTATAGAGAAAGTTTCATGAAAGTTAATTCACCCCTTCGTTCTCTTATTCTCTCCCTCTCCCTTCCTCCCACCCTACCTTCCTCTTTCTCGCCCGCGATTTAAAAAAAGTCGAAAAAGCTCAAAAATCGATGAAATCACTAACTTTTCTAATTTAAAGTCCACTCGGTCAAAGTCATTGATATAATCATCATTAGTAGCGTTACTGAAGATACTAATGATTTCGACAAAGTCGAGAATCTTGAAAAATATTTTTCAAGAGGAAAATCAAATGGAGAATGATTGGTCTCAATGGTTTCTCGTCAAGTTTCACAATTCCGAATATAATTTGTAAGTACTTGAGAATATAATTTCTTGCTTAAATCTCTCATAGTGGAAGGTGCGTTAGATTTTGTTGGGGATTGTAAGGGAAAAGGCGTTTGCAGCATGTTGAACATCGCGATGCGCGCCTCTCGCCGTCTCTGTCTAGTGTTGCTCGCCATCCTTGTCTAGGAAAACTTTCTCGTGATGAGCTTTGTTGGTCGTTTCCCTAGCAGGACGGAAAAGTTAAATGCGAAAGTTTTACCCGTTATACAGTACCCTGCCGTGCTTCTGGATAAATATATCTACACGCCCAGCGATGGGATCAAAATTGCTCTAACAAAAAATATCGTTTATTAAATCTATTATTTTTTATTTCTCTCACGCACAATCCTTACTAAATTGCAGAAGGCAATATTACGAGACGATGAGATACATAATATTTTTATTTCGAATCAGTGATTTTCTTTTATTTATACATTAAAATTAGTCTCCATTGTTTTATTTATACCCTAACTAAAATAGATTATTCCTAGAAATTATTCATTTCGGTCTGCAAGCACAGGCTAAAAGCTAATTTTTCGATGTATGTTTATTTAATAAAACTGATTTCATATTCCCAATACTTCGATTTGCTGATGAATTTATTGATAGAATCATGGCTTGATAGATTATTCAAGCCACTAAATTAGGAATTCAATATCTTTTTCATGTGTAAATACGAACACACAAACAAGGAAGATTAGATTAAAAAATAATCGAAGTAACGCGTGCAATTATTAACGCGTTAGTTCATAAATCAGTGATTGGAGGCAAAATGAATAAATCTTATGAAAGTGTGGAGTAAATAAGAGTAAAATAATAATGGACGCGTAACGATAATAATGGATTTGTCGGCAGGATGGCGTCGAGGAAACCAAAGCAGAATCACTCGATACAGCATCTTCTCGAGTTACCGTTCAGCAGAGATTCGAGTTTGCCTCAGATGCTTACGCAGGAACAACCACTTTCAATTCCAACCCCTCGTCAAGTGCCGGTGACTGTACTGCATCCCTTGCCGAAAAAGGTAAGTGAGGATATTTTTCCAAAGAGAGTACCAAAAATCTCTACAATAGACGCGAGTTCTTCTATGCCTCGAGAAAGTACTCGAGAGGCGCTTGTTTGGTAATGTTTGGCGTAGCATTTATAACTATTGGTTCACCGAAGATGACGTTATGAGTTATGAGCCGTGTTGCTGAATTATATTCCCAAATTTGCTTATGAGTTTGGTAAACTAGTAGTTCTACCCGGAGCTGCAGAGCACTAAGTAGTTTGTATATACGTATTCTCGGTTTGGCGCTGTGCAGTACAGATGTACAAACTTTATCTTCGGTCGGGGTTGATGGGGTTGGGTTGACATTAAGGAACTTAGCATCTAAATTGGATACAATGCGCGAATGTGCATCGCTATTTAAAATGCGGAGAGACGAATCGATTCTTTGCCTTGAACGTCTTTTAAAGTTAGAACTTGAGTGAGAGAATTGAAAAAAGCAAGAGAGGTCATGGAGTGCTCATTGGAACGTAAAAAGATTGGATTGACGATGAACGTAAAGCGAAGCGATTGTAACGACATAAACTGCTGACATTCTACTTTGTCACAGTGGTTTTTTTATCGATCATTCGCCACGTGGGACATTGTTATTGCCCGTATAAATGTCGACGTAAGCTTCAATTCGAGGCGACTATCGGAAGATATAATTTTCAACTTTATCACTGCAATATTCCTGTAGCTAGTTATTTTCACCAATGTACCTCATAATGCACTTTCAGCGTTTCCACATCCAATGTTTGACCGTTATTTTTATTTCGCGAGTGCAAAGCTGCTTTTCAAATTAAGATTTTGAAGTTTTGGTATTTGTAGAAAAACTGGTAGTTCCGTAGCGAAACACAATTCTTATAATGATTTCGCAGAGTGTATTTACTTTTGGAATTTAGAGAAGAAAAAAGTTTATGATCGAAGGAATATTCCAGCAATAAAGTTGGGATTGGCTAACGTAAAGCAGCATCCTTAGCGAAATAACGATTTTTAAAGTTTGCGGGAAAAGTTTGAAGTCGCTGCTGCCCTAGAGTTATCGAAGAATGTTAGCCAAGTTTAAGCGGGATAATTGTGGGGAAAGCAGTATTTCTATTACTTGCGGAGTTATATACGTTCCACGGAAGTTTAAAAGATTTTTTCAGAATTTTATCTAGCAAAATCTTTGTGTTTTCTTTTTTTCTCTACTTCAATCTATGTGTCTTGATATTATTTTCAAAGGAGAATTCTTCAAGAACGCGCACGCATTGGGCAATCGAATGGAAGAAAGGTTTGGCACAAAAATCAATTATTTTCTACTTTTATCGACATCGGAAAAGAAAACAACGTCCCTTTATCATAATTTCCTTCATTACGAATGTGGGATTTGATATGAACGGATAATATTGGACACGGGCAAAAACTGGTAGAGTAGCTTTCAAGCTTTTTTCGTAATATGCGAAAAACCCATTTCAATTTGACTCTCCGAAATTTTCTACAAAGGATATTATCCAAAGTATTATTGGGTACGCCACTTACCGTAAAACAGTATTTTCATCATCGTGTCTCGTAGAATCAAGAAGAGAAGAGACATTACCCCGCATCGAGAAGAATCTTGGAATTACCGACACTCCAGTCGGTATTCCGTTATCCACCATCGTGGTATAGGTGGAGAGCTTTCAAGAGTGCCAGCTCTCTCTCTTCGTACTTATCTCCATTGCCAAGCTTTCACCGTTATGGTAGAGCTTCTTCTTATCGACCTGTCGATAAAGGACTATATTCCTGCAACCAGGATAATTCAACGGTCTCTCCCAAATATACCCATCAATGGTACAGTGTTGCCCGAAAATTCCCATAAAAAATACAGAGTGCCCTGCATGTTCCACCATGAAAAACTACACCACGAACATTTCCCCGATCGCGTATCCTGGATGAAATTATTGAATAACTAAAAATCCGGAATCATGGAATAAATTCTGTGGGGAATCTACGGTCTCTCGAGTTAGTATTTTCAAGAAACCATAGGTCCACGTATTTCCCGCGAGATTTCATTGTAATATGCGCTTGCGAGTGAGAAAATTGGTCGTGCTATTTTATAAGAGGATATTAGTAAGGCGTTGGTGTGTGCTTTACGCGAATATAATTTGCTATTGAAATCCTGTGAATGGAGCCAAAGGAGGAGCGCCTTGAGCACGCGGAAGGTGGCGGGTGGAACTGAATTTATGATAATTGCATAAATCAGAGCTTTCCTCCACAATAATCATAATCTATTGGGATAGTTGGTGGAAGTTAGCTATTTAGCCAACGGCAAACGTAGGGAAGGAGGCTCAGAGATTCTGCGAGGCCTCGAATAAGACGAAATCTATAGAATCAGATTGAAATTCAAGGGGGTGAGTACGCTTGTACCTCTATTGTCCAATCATATATCAGTGTTTTATGCAGTTTTATGCAGTCACTCCCGTACGATGCATTTCGACGCATTTTCTTTTTCTTTTTTTTTTAATCATGCGCATGCTTTACACATAGATTTTAGATATACATCTCCATTAGCGAAGTTGTATTTAAGTCCAAGTTTAAGCAGCTAGTGGAAGCTAATGGAATGTAATTGCAGGGGTAAGTAAGGTAGAATTAAGTTACTCCCGCTGTACTTTCCAAATGGAAAATGTGATGATAAAATTGTCTGAATTACCCTTTAATGCACGTTCCTTCATGGTCTATTGGTGTGAGATGGTAGTCAATTGGTTTTTGTATACCATTGATATTTGTTATGGGAAATTCAACGGCTGCCCTCCAGTTGGAAATCGCAGTTGACTTCTTTATTAACGATGTAAAGGGTGAAAGCCGCTATGGATAATTCGATGCGCGGGTCTAGAATATTAATGTTAAAACCCACTCCAACTGAACCTTAGCGATCGTTAGGCTTATGATTACGATTACGAGTGGCCGTCTTCCTTAAGGGCGAATGGTAATCGCCTTCGATAATCTTCTTTCGAGATTTGATGAAACTCGTTTCTTCCCCACTTAGACGTTCGCGAAGTTTCGGGAAGTACGTCAAACAGGATTATCAGTTAAGTAAAAGAGTATCGCGCCTAATATATCAAAATATTATCGACTGCGCGTTACAGTTTTATGCAGATATCGCTGCTCAGCGTCAGCGTTAATGAACAAAAGTAAAGATTTCCCAAAACTTTGGATCAAGTCGCGTCAATTGGATATTAAGAAGGAGAGATTGTGCGCGCGAATAAAATTTCCCGATAAAAACAGACAAGGGGATTCGTACCGCCACTCGCTAATTCCATCGTCATTAATTTATGTCAATTTCTAGATTTAATTTAGCTAATTCAGGAGATTCGTTTTAGCGAAAAACTTGCGAGGTTCTTTTATTTAAGGGGGAGATTCCGTTTCCTATGGAACAAGAAGGGCGACAAGGCCTAGGCAGTATTTGGGGCGAGGATTAGCCCACAGGGCATTGTAACATCGTAAATACACCCCCTTTAACCCCTCGGACTTCCAGCAGCCACCGCGTCTAAGATTTGCTCCGTTAGTTTAACAATACCATGATTTTCCTCGACGCTGGTAAATAACTGGATAATTTATCTCCACGCGCGCGCTACTATTGATTCGATAGACCTATAGTTTTAACCTGGTTACCGATAAGGGCTAATCTAAAACTCTCCGGAGCGCTCGATGTTAGCAATAACGTAATTCTCCCGCCCCTCCTACGCGTATCGATTGAAAACAGTTCGACCGGCCACGTCAGGAGCCATCTCTATTATCAAATGCGATCACGAGCAATAATTTCTCGGACGTTCTCTTTCTTCGGGGAGTCGGATAGTTTCTCGACAGGATGGGGAAAAGATTAGGGAGGACATTCCGGCGAAGCACTTGAGCCAATGTCGTGGCGTCTTGATAGTTGGAACCTCGGTTTCTTTGCGCGCGGGTTTTGGCAGCCCTCTTTTCGCGAGCTACGTCTTTGCCGGCGGTATCTCGGAGGAAACTCCAGTCGCACCCGCTTATAGTAGTCGAAATGGAAAGGGTTTCAAGGGCTCCGGAAGGACCGCGGGGTTATAATGAAATATAGCCCCGTTCCGCTTCGTATAAGACTGCATTAAGATTATACGTCGCCGGTCTCCCGCGACTGAAGAAGGTCGAAATAAGAGGGGTTGCGTGTGGGGGAGGATGGAAGGGGTCGAAGGGGGTTCGGTTAGATGGGTGGGTGGAGAGGGTGCTGGGAGAACCAGAGCGAAAGGGGTAAGGGATTCCTCCTACGGTGTTTTAATCAAGCCGGATTTGCTGCGGCAAGCCGTGGCTCCAACTTTCATTTTAGCCAACCCCGTTACTCTCCCTTCTACCCCCTCTCTCTCTCTCTCTCTCTCTCTTGCTCCCTCCCTCAAGAGTACCGTACACGAACGTTTTCGTCTACTTCGCGTCTCGTCCTTTCGCTCCCTCGCTCTCTGTTTCTGTCTCTTTTTCGCGTGCTGTACATCCCGGACCATTCGTGCTCTTACCTTCGACAGCCCGGATATCTTCTATACGTGTGTTTGCCCCGCATTAAAACGCTATCGCTGTTCCGCGGAGACGCGTGATCTCCGGTTGGTTCGCTTGCTCAAGGAACTTTGCGATTTGGGGATAAGTCTCCGGTGGGTTTCGGTTATTAATTCGATTAAGGGTTGAAGCTCGTTATTGAGCGACGGGACACCGTTGTCGCGCTGTCGAACTGGAGCCACCCCCATATTTTACGTATCCGAGAGAAAGCCCTTCGGATTCATCTTGCTCCGCCGTACTTACCACCAACCCTACCCTCCCCCCTCGATCGTTATCGCTGGACAATGCGCAAAACGCGATAGAATTTTTAATGGAGAGACGCGTCGAGTGATTCCGGAGTAATTGAAATTGGCTAGTTCTGGCACTGATGATTGGTAGCTCCCCCCAAATATATTCGCAGATAGAATTTCTCGAATGCGTTATTGGAAAACGGCAGAGTCCTGTAGCTCTGGTTCTCTATGGTCTTGGAGTGTAGCGTCGTTTCGAGTTTACTCGCTGGAATGCTTTGTCGATCTCTTCCCTCCTCCTTCCTCCGATTCTCTGCCTCCCGCTCTCCCTGCGCCCCTTCTAGCGCCGTCTCTCTCTCCTCGCCGACGAGAACGCGCTCTCTGTTACCGAGCTGCTTCGTTTATCTAAGCAATCAATCCAATTACATGAGCCTCCTCAACCGATCGCTCCTACTACTGGCGGGTGTCGGTAGCCGTGGTTGATAGACGTGAATGGGAAACCGCTTGAGAGGTTTAACCTGAAATCTATCATCCTCCTTGTCCCGAATAAAAGCGCATCCCCGACTTCCTTTTAAGCGTTTCCCGAGAATTTTCACGGGAAAACGCGCCTTCCTCCGGGAACTTTGGAACTCCGGGCTAGAAATCACGAGGAAAAATATCTCGAGATACGTTCGACTTGCTTATTGTTAATCATTCGTGTTTTCTCACGCGTTGAGTATACACGGGCGATAAACTTTATCTACTTTCATCGGAAGGATGAAAGTTTTCGCCCGGGTTTGCAAGCAGACTTCTCGTGCCCCCTTACGACCTCGGCTACCCCTTCTATGGCTCCAAACGCGAAGTACATAATACTTTAGTTAGCACTTTCAGTATAGATTACTTGGCCATTCCTCTTCTAGTCAGGAAAACGCTGGGCGTCCTGCCCTGCCCTGCCCTATCCTTGCCTCATTCCAGAGCACAAACACTAAGCCACCAGGATCTTTTCCGGCTTTATGTTTCGCACTTCTTGGTATATACGGCTCGTATCAACCTTTTTCATCCCCCGAAGTAGTGGGAACCTCAAAGGCTATACCGATCGACACACGGTTAATCGTATCCAAGTTGGCTTTTCTCGCGATAATTTTTGCAAGGATCGCTCGAGGAATCCACCGAGGTCACTGCTGGTCGAAGGATAAAGCGATCGGGACAGGGAGAGAGCCTGGCTATCCTGAGACAGCGCTCCACCAAAGGAACCGAACGTGTGTGTGGTGTTCTGGCAGGAAGTATCTAATGAAAAGCCTAAAGCCTTATCACTCGATCTTGATTTGGCGTTCGACAGGATGCACGTGAATGGAATTCGTTTCATCTTCTCCTTAGTTTGGTTCGGTAAATGAAAGGAAGGAAGGAAGGAAGGAAGGCAAGCAGGCAAGCAGGCAGGCAGGCAGGCAGGCAGGCAAGCAAGCAGGCAGGAAGGAACATACGGCAAACAATATGGCGACCAGCTAGAAAGCCCGAAGCGTTGCGGACCGGTCAGTATGCAATATGCTAAGGTTCTACTTCCCCAGCCGTAGCCACCCCTTTTCCACCCTATCGTCTCACTTCCCCCGCCTCCGCCTTCGTCTACCGCCATCCCACGGTCTCTCCTTCTGGTCCTCTATAACCTCCGAATCCTTGGGTTTGGGAATTTAATTACAGTATAGTGCCTACATTGTAGCCCCAGCCGGCCCGGAAATAAACTCCCCATTGTCGCGACACAAAGCTTCTATTTGTCACGAGACCAGGCGTTCGACACCCTTGCGACACACAATCCTGCCTGCCACCTGCCTCTTCGGACCCTTCGATATCGACCTCATCGACTTCTTCGTCCGAGAAACCACCTTGATTATTGCTAATGAAGGTTAAACGCCGAACCCTCTTTGCGGCGAGGTAACGATGGTCAACGATTGATCTCTCAATTGGAAACTGACGGCGACTCGCTGACTCCGTCAGAAAAGCAACGTCCAAGGAATATTTCTCTGATCTGAAATTTAAACAGGGATTTTGAGCAATTTGTCGAATCTCTACGATAAAGGTTATGGATGATTCAAGAGAGAGAGAGAGAGAGAGAGAGGGCTTGGAAAAAGCATGTCATTAGCGATAAGTAGAGATATGACGCCCCGTTGGGAAACATTGATATTTGTTCACAAAGTTTCCTGCAGCCGATGAAGTCTTAGACTGTGTATACATTCGGCCTTCATCATGAAATATACTCTTGCAGACTGCCGGATTAATATTTTATTCCTTTCCTCTTTGACTTCCATTTAGCAAAGATATTTCTAGGTATGCAAATGCTATCGGTTTGTATAAATGTTAGGAAAAGTTTATTTTTGTTATTATTGTGGACTTGTGTGCTCTTGGACATAGATACGATTACGAGTGATGGCATAGGATATTTCTAAAACAAGCCCGGCAGAACTTATGACTTCATTCACTCGCTTACATTATGAAGGAGATTATGCGAGTAACCGCTGCCTACCTCCTTTAACAACCACCCTATCCCGCTTCTTCGTGAACTTCGATGTAATAAGTAACAACGCCATTTAATTATAAATGCTCGCGCCCAAGGAACGAACTTATCTGACTCCCACCTTCCGTTTAATCCTAATGATGGGGGGGAGGACACGAAATCGTACGTTGGAATTTAGACCGTTCAAAGGGTGATTCTGTTTTCAGTTACTGCCGCTTAAAATAATTGAGTTAATTAAGTAATCAATTGGCCTGAATATTAAAGTTAACCAAGAATATATAATGTATATTTCCACTTTTCTTCCGCTAAATATATTCGTCTTAAGTATTATTCATCCTCCCCCTCGATGATTTTCGTAGGACTTTCCGGAAGAAGCGGAAGAAGGGGGAATGGGAGAGAAAGAGATTTTCACCGAACGCAGGAGAGCCCCCGTTTTTCCTGAATTCTTGGGAGAATCGTTGAAAATATTTGATTCGATCGTTCCTCCGACGAATCCAGAAGTGGATAGCGCCAGTTTTGCCGGCAATGCCGCAGCCAAAATTGCCGTCATCGCAGGGTCATAAATATAACTAGCGAAATGGTAGTAGTGGAGCTCCACCATTTCGCGGACCTCCTGGACTGGCCGGCCGAACCGTAAAGCCGTAATTATTCACTCGTCGTTAAATCGGTCGCCTATGCGGCAGTTATGGCTTCCCGTCGACTAAGTACAACGGGTATACCTACTCACCCCCTCTCCGTTACACCAAGCAACTTACAGATAGACTGGACTAGACGTCGATACACGGTGTACAATCTCGAGTGAAACTGAATCTCCAGTGAAACACTCAACGATTTAGCCGCCATCGCGCTTCTTTAATCCAACCATCACAAGAGTCTCCTTCGATCTAGCATTTAGAATAAACAAAAGCTCCAGAGTGGCTTGATAAAAATTCTTGAGCAACGTTTTACGGCGATAGGGGCGGTGGGTAGGGGCGATCAAAGTTTTTAATGATTAGCGGGGGTAAATTGCTTTGACTCGATCGGGTAATATGCTATTAATTTACGTGCATTCGTGCTTAGTCGGCCATTGCCCGCCCGCTCGCGCGCGCGCAGGGGGTGGGACGAGGAGGAGAAAGAGGAGGCTGTAGCGGCTGGCGAAAAAAGAAGGCACGCCGCTGGGGTGCAAAAGTTTTCGATGAAATCGCGAGCGCCCTCGAAACTTACAACTCGAGTAAGCCCAAGGATGCACGAGATTCGACGGGAAGCGGAAAACGTTTCGTTATACCTGGATGGCGGTAGTTCCCGTGGATGCACGAGCTTCGCGGGGAGAGCGAGGGGTGACCGGAGGAGGTTGGAGGGGGCGGTTCTTAATTGCCCGCGAGTTAATTAAACTGTAATTCAATCGTGCAAATTCACCGATGTTTTATCGCGACGCGCCGCTGAGCTCGCTCGGTTCGCGATGCGTTCGTTCCAGTTAGCGTTAAATCGACGTAAGCTACGCGAATGTGCGTGATCGTCGGTCGAGGCCACCTGCTAACGACAGACTGCTAACGTTTCGACGAGAACCTAAGCGGCCCCGTTGCGAACATCATTTAATTTCCAGCAAATTGCTGCTCGGGCCTATATCGGCTTTTTCGAGCAACTTTGCTCGAAATCTGTTCAATCAGCCAGAGACCCTCTCAGCGTATTCAGCAAGACGCGTAATTCCCGTTAGTTCGACGTTAACGCGTTAACATCGCCGCGGGAATCTGAATTCTCGGACTTTTCACCGGGAGAACTCTCAAGGAAATCCGAGAAAGGTCGATGATGGTTTTTGCGATTGGAGCTTGGCGACGCGGCGGGGATGGGGGTCGCTCGTATATAACTCACGTGGTTAAAGAGAGGGCGGGGTGCTTCCTCGTTCGCTGGAAGGATGAAATAAATCGTTCTGCAGAGGAAATTAACATTTCGCGGAACGATATGATGTTCATGCTAAATTACGTCAGTGGATTTCTTGGAGCAGCGGCGAGGAAAGGGCAGCGAGGCTGCTTATTGTAATTATCCCTTCGAAGTACGTATAACCTACCCTCCTGGGCAGCCCCCTTTTGCACACGCTCGGGGCTCGATTGTTCTTGCTCGCATGGGCTACGAGCCACGTCTATGAAATTAAGCGTACCACCCTTCTTGCCTAAACGCCGCTGTTCTGTCAAGGCCTCGTCTCACGGCCCTCCGTCCTTCGCCCTACGCCCTACGCTCTACGCCCTTCGGCCAGTGAGAGCATCGCCGCCGCCGCCGCCGCCACCGCCGTCGCGTCTTCAGGGTGTGCCCTTAATTCCTTCAAGATAATTGCCGTCCCGTCCTGACTCCTCGTCCCACCCCTTCCCCCCATTTTCTCGCTAAACTCGGCGATAATCGCGAGAAGAAGGCGATTGATGACTCGCACTCGCGCCACCCGCAAATCGAAATTGCATTCTTTCCAAAGTCCTGTCTCATCCTCGACAATTACCGAGCTTGCCGCCGCCGCCATCCAAAGCCTTGCGTTTCAGCGGCACACAATTCGTTCGACCAAAAATCATTAACGAATTTCAAATGTGTCCGTGGTGGTGGTGGAATATCCGCTGGTTCAAGTTTCAAGTCACTCGGTGGGATTGACACCTAAGGGACAGTCTCACCCAGCAATATTGTCCATATTGGCGAGCGTCGTAAAATTTTCCAACGCCAAGACTCTCATCGATTTTGCGCTTCGCGACGGAATACGCGAGAAATCGAGTAAATTTTCTATGGGCATCGTGTTTTCCGAATTCATATCACGAAGATCGAATAGGCCCGAGATGTTTGAGTTCGCCGGCTGCGGTTATATATTTCAGTCGTCGTGCTGGAAGAAGGAGGAACGCTTGTTTGCCGGTGACCAGAATTTAATATTCATCCAATCAGGGGTAAACCCACGAACCAGGCCTGGGGGTGCCATCCCCAAACTCTTCGTCTTTGCTCCACTTCGTACACTGGTCGACTGGATATTTGCACTTCTACATATTCTCCAAGTTATTGGTTACACAGGAGAAACATCGTTTGGCAAAAAGTTTCATTCGGTTTCCAAAAGATCAGCAGTAGCTCGCTCCTAAATGTCTACAGAGACGACGGTGAGTAAGCGCGAAAATTGCGCGTGGAGTGGAAATACTGTGCGACGTTGTTGTACCTTTGTCTCTTGGTGAGTGTTCTTTGCGAGGAGCGAGCGAGCGAATGAGCGAGGAGAAAAAGAGAATACGGAGAGTCCGCGTCGATATATTTTAGGGCCGGCCAACGTAGAGGGTAATTTAATTTGCATTATGCCCGCGGTAGGGTACCCTTGTTTCGTAAGCATTGCGGAGCGAATTCAGTAACAAACCCGCGGATTCGTTCGATCAAACTTAATTAGCACCGAATTCCAGACATAATTAAATCCGACCGCCGCGCAATTTCGTGGAAGCTGGCAATCCACGGGAGAGAGAGAGAGAGAGAGAGAGAGAGCGGGAAGGAGAGAGTGTGAGAATGGGAGAGAGACTGAGAAGGAGGAAAAAATCAACGCGCTGCCCGAGAAGGGGACGGGTTGAGGGAGAACGTCGAACGACCGAAAATGCCTGGCTGCGAATAGCTACACGCTATTCTTCTGTGAAAACCCCTGAAATTGGGCTACGGCCTTCGGCGTATCCTTCGGATTCTTCATTAACGAAAAATTTACTAAATCGCGTCGATTGGATTCTCAAGAAAAAAGAAATCTGATAGCGAAATATTTGGAAGTTCTCCTTCTCGACGATTGGCCGATTAACGTCGTCGCGCAGCCGGAAAACTTTCTTCTCTGCCTCTCGCTCGTCTCCGCCTACGCATCGCGGATGGAAGCTTTTCGAGGGTGCTTTCAGGAGCATTCGCAAAGCTCTAGTGGATGTTTCGTAAGAACGGCAAACAGCCTCCGCACGACGATGACTCTGCCGATGTCTCTCGCGAACGTTCTGCGAGTAGAATGATAAACGTAGCCAATAATGCCGGGGCATTCCCCGGAAAGAAGGGAAGGGACAGAGAGGAAGAGAGAAATTCCTGAGATGCTTGAGAAGTTTCGAAGGTGGCCCTGCCGGTTCTTAACTTCACCCTTTCCATCCCGAGGGCAGTACACGGCCCATTCACGCATCCTTCTCATTAATTATAAGACAACATTGTCCTGGCTGCCCATGCAAGGCCGAAGATATTCCATTAGAGACCCCCTCCCCCTTCCCCTTAATTAAACACATTTGACTTTTCGGCGTGGAAAAACAGCGGAGCCCCGGAGCGACGATTACCGCGAGAAGCATTTAGAAGCTGATTATGGCGCGTCAGCCAGAGTTCGCGACACGATCCGACTCTCTTTTCCTGCGATCTCTCTCGGGAAACTTTCCAAATGGCTGTGAAGGTCCCTAGGAAAAATCTGAACCGTGGAAAGGACCAAAAGAATACAAAAGTGTGGCGACGAGGAGAGGAGAAGAGAGGAGAGAAGGGGTTGGGAGAGTTTCAGATGTTCAACAGAAACGAATCTGGATTGCGTAAGAGGAGAGTTTGAAGATTGTTCGCGACGTTCGGTGGTGTTCCGGGGAGCGGGGTGCGTCCTCCCTTGGAGGAATTGGATGTGGTCACGTCATAACCCCGGTCGTTCGTGGGGCCTCCCCGTTTAGACGTCGCCGAGTCCTTCCGCGCACTTTCGGCTCCACGTCGGACTGTGATCAATGAACGGCGCAGATGCTGTTTCGAGCTGTTTTGGAGTATTGTGCACCTAATCGCCTACCCTGTCACTCTGACCACATCCGGAGGCTATCCGAAATCCCTCGGGACGACGGCCCATAAATCGAAAGTTCGAGTCCCGCGAAGGGCTGCGATCAGTCTCACCCCCGGCTACCTTATCGACGCGCCTCTACTCCGTCGGTACAAGATCCTCCGGTGATCCCACCTCCCCTTCCTCTCCAGAATTACCATTTAGTCCGGAATCAAGCGAAACACCTCGAGCACTCCCACTGAATTCTCCTCGCGTTTTTAACTCCATCCCAACCCTTCCTCCCCCGCGATTGGCCTACTCGCGAAACGGATCCAGTTGAGATTTTCAATTCCTCGGAGAAACCGCACTGGATATCGCGGAAAGCACGTCTGGTTTTCACCACGAGAATAATTTGAGAATAATAACTGGAGAGAGAGAGAGAGAGAGAGAGAGAGAGAGAAGCTCGAGGTTGAGCCAAAGTGAAAGTTCGTCGGAAGATCTGGCCGAGTGGCGTTGCTTGAAATTCGAATGAAAATCACGACGCTGGAAGGATCGAAGGATCCTCGTGTTGCGGAGGACCACGCTTGGAAATTAGAAGGGTGGCGTAAGAGAAGGAGTAGTAGTAGTAGTAGTAGTAGTAGGAGGAGGAGGAGGAGGAGGAGGATGAGGTCCACCCCGATATCCCGTGTTCGTCGAAGCGACGAAGGGGCCAGGTGACGTTGCGTCTATGGTAGAGAAAGCGCCGTGTGCCCGGCGTCGCAGAATCCACCTCTTGTCAAGTTTAAACCCTGTACGTGACTAAGTTGCAAGCGGCCTGCTAAGATGTCCGCTAATTTATATGTTCGCGTTAACTTGCGCCATCCCCTTCACGGCAACCCACCCTGCCGCGCGTCTGCCGTTAGTCCCTCTTACGGCAGCGGGCGAGGGTGGTGGGGGTTCCCTGAGGAAGCTTCTGCGAGGGAGGGCACGGGTCGCATAAGTAATCGCTGCTATCGTGCCCGGCAGATGCGCCAAAGATCCCTTGTCCCTTGCGGCGAAGGAACGATTCCTGAAGCTTGCGCCTGCTCTCATCGAGCATTCTCGCAGTTTAACTTTGTTTGCCCGCTAATCTATCATAACGCTGTGCGCCAACCTCGCCAGCCGTGCACTCAAAACCGATTGGAAAAGCCCACGGAAGAAAATCGACTGGAAATTCTCCCTCCCGCCCCTCGACGGCTCGGTGGAACTCTTCGAGGGAGCCGCCGCGCGGTCCTTGGCTTCTCCAAGGACCAAGGACAAGTTCGCGCAAGGTAGCACGGAATCAATTAACAATTACCCCGTGTGCGGAGTCCGGACTCGTATCTTCGTTTGAGCAGGGCAATTTCTAGCGGCTAAGACGCGACGTACTTCTCTCATAAAGAGGCCGGGGATCATCAAAGGACTCATGGTTACTTACCTGACAGGTTTAAGGAACCGAATGTTCCTCCTTAGGGCAAACTTTATAGTTTAGTTTGAAGGAGACTGGACCGCAAAAGCTTCGTGGTCTGAGCCTCACGGATCTTGATGAATCGTTTGCTGCCAGGAACGTCTTTGAAGCGTTCTCCAGGCGACCTTTCTTCCATTAGACCTAATCGGCTGACTCGCCCCATCCCTCTTTCTCCGCTTAATCATTCTCTAATAAGAGACCCTCCGATACAAATCACGCTGATTCAATGCTGCTACGGGGAGCCGTCCTCGAGTTTCGACCAAATTCAACGTGGGAAAAGTCGTGAGATTGTCTGAGATGCGCGTGGAAGATGAGAACGCTTCAATTAGAAGCCCGTATTCTCCTTCGCTTCGCGTGTCCTGGTGGTAGTTGCGCATATGCTAGCGGAGAAAGCACCCACATGTCGAAGGTGCATTGCTGAGCAAATATTTGCCTAAGTGATTGCTCGCCTTGAGACGCCGACTGTCCGATCGAGCGTCGTCCGTTCAACTGTTGGATCTCTACCGCCAACCCTCCTCACTCTGCCCCTCCGCCCCTTTTATACCCTCACACGTAGCACGCAAGCAACTTTGTACTTCGAGTTCTCGCGAACGGTGGACGCTTTTGCGAAACTTGGATGAACCTTTTTAAGGTACGGATACGGGCGGCAGACCTTCCAGTGCTTCTACGATTCTATAGCTTTGCCTTGCCTTTCCACTCTCTCTCTCTCTCTCTCTCTCCTTGTCTCGTGTTAAGATTCACCTACCAGCATGTATCTGTACTAATAGATTGGATCTCATCCATCTATTAGCAATAGCGCGACGCGATTTTTCATTTTTTCATTTTTTTTTATTCTCGCAGATCTCGCAGATTTGGATGAAGAGGACTCTGCGATTGCTATGCATTTGTACAGTTGCAATTTTAACGAACCTTCGGGATTTAGTCCGCCGATGCGAATATGGGAAAGATCTAGGTTGTAAGTGAATTATCGAAAGTGCCAACAACTTTTAGCTACCCGTATTACATTCGCTGTTACTTCCTGATGGTATCATCGTTCCTTACGGGCTAATTTTCCTGGAATCTCTGCACTTGAGATTCAGCGGCTGGAAGCTGAGACGGGATCTCGAGATTCGTGGACCCTTATCAAAATGTAGTTTCGTAGGAAGCTCCAGCAGGTCTTCAAACCTCGATGGCTACCACCCACTTGCGCGATGCTTGTTCCCTCGCTCGTCCTCTTATCGATATAAATCATGGAAGCTGGCTGCTGGCTGGGTGAGCCCTGTGTACCAAAGGGGGTGGGCCCCGTATCCAGATCGTAGGGTGGTCGCCGCTGGCCGAGCGTAGTCCAGGGGATGGTTCGAGCAAGCAAGAAGGGACGTTTTCCTCGACGAAGGCAAGATCAGTACATTACAGATAAAGCGGACGACTTGCCCGTTCGGGACTTTTTTAAGCCATAAATTTTGTCTTTCCACTCTGAGAGAGAGAGAAAGAGAGAGAGAGAGAGAGAGAGGAGAGAAGAGAAGGGGAGAGACGAACAGAGAGCACGAGACGCCGAGCAAACGAGATAGACTCGCGGAAGAAAAAGGAAAGAGGGATAGAGAGAAGTGTTTGCCGAACTGGTTCCTTCCTTCCTAACTCAATTGCTACGACGCAGTGATCTATGGTGGTAAGGGAGGGAACACCGAAATCACGAACCCTACGCTTCCGTGCCCCGGATTTCTGCCACTCGAGAGGATCCACCGCTTTTCTCCTCATCGAGTCAGCGTCTCTCGATTCGCTATCTATCGACCTTTGCTTGCTCTCTCTCTCTCTCTCTCTTTCTCGATATTCCAAAATCCAGCTTAGTATGCAAACTTTTTGATTTTTAACACCTTTCCGATCATCCCTAGTCAGATAAGAAAAATCTCTTTGTTTTACTTTCGAAAATCCTGAGAGCTCGCTTTTAAAACAGTTATTTAGTTTCGGCTGGTGCTGCTTTAAAATTCTGATGCTTGTTTAATAGGGCATTTTTTCTTAAATTATGAGCCCCGGAGAGTCTTTAATCGACCGAGGCCACAGGATTAAAAGATATCTGCTGTCTTATGCTAAATTAAAGCTAAATTGGTTAATATCTCCCCACCCCCTACCTCTCTCTCTCTCTCTCTCTCTTTCTCTCTTCCTCAATTTCTCTCTTGCTATCAACTATGAAATTTCTCGTAAAATTTCTACATATTAACTTGTAGAAAATATTTATGAAAATTTCATTAAGGCATGTAACATATTTATAGGGGAGTACTAATTAAAAACTAATGAAATACCCTAAAGGAGACTACCTTAAAGAGGGAAATCTCGTCTTTCTCTGTAGCTGAGATTGAGGAATGATAAGGTTTGCATCGCAACGGTGAAAATGATTGTCAGTTTATTGTTTGCACCGCATAGTTTAACAGGAAGAACGGTGAATCGTAATAAGATTTTGTAGAACCGTTGATGAATGGAAAGAGAAGTATTCTCTAATGAAACGGTCTAATGACTGAGAATCCTCTTTATGGTTTACAAGAAGTTTGACCCTTCGGTCTGAGGACAGTGAGGAGGAGGAGGAGGAGGAGGAGGAGGAGGAGAGTAGAACACCCTTCGTTCGACATCGGTGGTTCTGTCTCGCTCTCAGAGGGTGGCTCCCTCCCTTTTTTAAGCCATAAATTGTTCTTGGTAGGACCTCCACGCTAAGGTGGTCCGAGACAAAAGAAAAACCTCCTCGCAACCGCCTAATGTATTTAACTCGAGTACTCCGTACAGATTACAAAGAGAAATATTGTCCTGACCGGGGGGAGGATCTCGCTCTTCAATTCTTTGAAACTCATTGAACCAAAGTTAAATATTACTTTTCGTCCAGCTCTGCGCAACATACATGGCACATTAAAACAAACGGATCAGGTTGATAAGAGGAGCTTCGCAGCTCGCGAAACTCCGCGTATGAACGTGTACCATCGACGAAACCATTGAAAGTAGCCAAATCACCAGTGGTACTTATTCCGGATCAAATGCCCCCACTCCTGACCATGCACTTTCTACGTGCACATGCTTTCCACTTCCATCAGACATAATTGCATGTCTGAAAACGAATCCAGAGGAAGCAGCGAGGCAGGCAGGCAGGTGGGTAGACATCAGAGCAGCCAGCCAGCCAGCCAACCAACCAGCAAGCAAGAGGTGGAAGGTAACTTGATAGCTAATTACCTTCCGGCGTTATCTGAAAACAGCGAAAGGTTGGAGGGCACGCAGGTATTTCTTTTGTATCGCCTAAAGATTTCCTCGAGCGCAGCGCTGAGTTTCTTTCGCTAAAGCTCGCGGATGCTCGCGGATACTGAGCGATAACACACGCAGGCTTCCGCCTCTCTGAAAAATATTTCATTACAGTCGAGTCAAATTTTTATGGTCGAGTCGTTCAACGGTTGCGCGCGGCACTCTTCGAGAAATTTTCGAGTAATTCGCTTCGTCGGCCGATCCATTTTCATGTAGAGTAGAGTATCGATACATTTACTCTCGCGAGTTATCTATCAAGCCGAGGCATTTCGGGTGTAAATTTTTATGCGAGATCGACAGAACTCATCGACGGGTCTAAAAAGGATGAGATACGAAAGGTATCATCGTGGAGGAGTACTTTGGAATTTCTCCTCCGTCCCGAAGGAATTCGAAAGGTCAAAGTTGAGGAACGTCGGCGAGCAAGTTTTTTTTTCGAGCCACGCGCGGTTCGGTATTCTTCTCCGTAGCGCTTTATCACGAAGCGTCCGATATCCCGGCGATGGAATCCACCCTGACGACAACGCGGTGGGCGTGAAAAGTTAAAATCGCATCAGAGGGCCATTATTGTATCGTCGGTGTCGCCCACCACGCCACAAAAGTTAAACAATTTGCGGGGCCTTACAGGAAGGACGTCACTCTTTTCCCACCCAGTTCGTTCCTTCCCCTTCCGGTTCTGTCGGATCACACGTGTCGCCACTGACGGCTTTGACCTAAAACTTTCGACGAGGACGAAGAGCGATTTGTCCTTGCGAACCTTCCCCTTTCCTCCGCTACCACCACCACCACCACCACCAACACCACTACCATCGCTTACCGTCGTCCTTCTCTTTTTCCACATGCCACACCACCACGCTACGTCTTCGGCACCTCCGATTAATATGCCTGGCAAAATCTTGCAATTAATCTTATCGTCAGTCGGACAAGCCGCGGAACAGTTTTCCAAAGATTTGCCACGTGGAAAATCCACGTAGTGCACCGATACTTTTACGCGCGTGCGCGCGCGCTATCAGCGTAATTATTTATTAAGTTTTTGAAGCCGCTGCAAATGGAGTTTGGCCCTAGCGATCGAAGAAGTAGCTTTATAGAGAACATTTTCCTAAAGCATGAACTACGTAGGGCAGGCAGGTTCCCTTTATCGGGAATTACTTAAACCGGCTTTACGACTACCGGAAACTACCGCACACGTTGAGGGGATTTCGATGCATTACCGTATTAGTCGCCGCGCTTAGAAAGGGTTCGTGGAAATGCAAAGTAGATTATAGACAGTGCCCATTTTAATCCTCCCTTGCACCCTTTTCGCTTGCACTCACGCTAGATGTCGAGGAGGACAACTATGCGCGCTAAGAGCTTTCCTAGGACATAGTTATTGATAAAGAGATTTTCTAAGCTTTTCCATTAATTTCCATTAATCCACGCTGGTTCGCGTTTGCTCTCAGCCGGTGCGCGATTTGTTTCATTGATTTTTCGACGGATCGAAGGGGCTGGGAAGAGATCATCGGGTTGAGTAACGCGAGCGTTGATTTTGATTGGATGAAAATTCTTCGGGGGAATCGTTCGGCGATCTCGCTTTTTGTCGGAGCGCCGATGCCTCAGATTTCGTTGGGCTTGTCGCACGTCGTTCGCGGAAATCGTAAAAGTTTCACGGGACGCGATGAATTATTCCTGCCGAAGAGACGCAAAATTGCGGGAAACTTTCCTACGCCGAGGTAAGTCGCGCGAGTGTGTGACCTGACAAACACGCACACGCAGCAGGGGGTTGTGGATGCGCTGACTTGGCGGCCCCGGAATGGTCCGAATGGGTAGAAAGGTCTCAATCGCGAAATAAATGTGGGAAAACCTGGATCAGGCTCGACAAACTTTGCGAAAAGGACCAAATGTTCGCGCGAATACGCAAAAATTATGTTTTCTCCCTGCTCCAATATTTCCGATTCGACGAAATGTACAATTTCATCGATCAAGGGGATCGGAAAATTTCCAGAATTTACCTCTGGATCATTAATTTACCCATGGAAAAACACTGCGCGTCGCAGCGCTGCTCGAAAATTTCACCTAATTCGTTAATCAAACTTATTTACATTCCATTTGCATTAACTAATAGACCGCTCCCCCTACCATTCTCCAAAAGTATTCCTTTCAATTATTACTCCACAGCTTTTACGCAATAATACGATTATAACAATACGTTCCAAAATTCGAGTGACATTTTTATGAAACAGCGCACACTGCGACTGTACCGATAGAAAGTTACGTAACAAGCAATGAATTAGCAGAGTTTAATTATGTAGTAGTATGTAACGGAACTAGTTCCGTTTAGATTAAATGGTTTGCGTGTGCGGGGGTGAAATTTTTAATTACCGCGTAAAGTATTCAGTAATAACACGATTATGTAAGGGGGGCTTGTCGAGTGGAAGAAAGAGGGGAAGACGATTCGGGAGACACGAGAGAGAAAGAGTGAGAATATAGATGGCATTTTTATAAAGTCTTGTCGTAAAGGCACCTGCGTTTAGCAATAAAAACTCATGCAGCAGGCGATGAATTCCTGTAGCAGCCCGATGCGGCCCACCGCTTTCCATCGTTTGCTATATAATGGTTCGGTTCTGTTCGGTTCGACCGTCCGCTGTCGGCATCAAGTTCAATATCACTTAGGTTTACGGTGGCAATTATCATTTTACGATCGGCCCTGTATTCTTAGGGCTTTATTACCGACGCTCCGCGTTCGCCGTGAGGCGTTAACACCCGTAAGAGCCATAATAACGACTGAAAGAAATACCCCTTCCCCCTTTTCCCTCTCACTGTCACTCTCTCTCTCTCTCTCTCTCTCTCTCTCTCTGTCCCCCCGAAACAACCAGTGCAGTTTTGCAGATTCTTGAGGACCTTCCCTCCCCCTCGCTAACTTCTTGTATCTCGGCTGAGAGTTCGATCCACCGTTTTGCGAGATAAGGGCTACTTCTCGCGAGAATTTAGAATGGAGAAAAAATCCCTGAGAAACGGCGATTTTTGTTTTTTTTTTCGCGACATGTCAGATGTCAGTGGCAGACTGCCAGATGTCAGGAACGTTTCTAGGCGTTGGCAGAGTCTGGCGTGCGAGCAGAGTTCGCAGTTTAAGTACTTTTTGAAGAACGAGCTTAAAGACGGATAACGAATACATTTATTTGATATCGACGGACGAGGTGAAGGGCCATGAGCTTTTTCAATGAGGAAAAGGTGGAGGAGGAGGAGGAGGAGGCAGTCGAATAAAGAGACGAGATCTTTAGGGACTCTGGATAAATTCTCGGCACATTTTTTTCGACATATTCGGGATTCGATGTATAATGGAAAATTTAGGGCCGTGCCGGCCGATAAATTTGCGGCTGTCCACTCGAATATTTTCCGTGTTTTAGGTGCCCAGGGAGTAAGGGACTATCTTGACCGTCTCGTTCCCGGAGGAAACGTCCCATTGCCCTTGCATATTCACAAATCATTCGCGTATGGGGCTGTGAATCCCCGTCCCACGGGATATTGGCTCCTTTCCTTCCATTTTTCTTTCTCTGCTTGAAGCATGCATGGAAATCTGCTTCCGGCCATCCATTACGCGTTATCGTCAAGAATATGATTTCATCATTGGCGAGAGTCCCCTTGCCTCCCTGCCACCCCATTGTGTCTAGGCAGTGCCACGGAGGTCACTGTGGTCTCTATCGTCAATGCTACGTTCGAATGCTTAGATTGCGCAACACACATTCGTCGAGCACACTGTGCTCTTTAGCATAAAACGATCGATGGCGGCCGCTTAATAATGGGCGATAGTCAATTAAATCTTTGCCGGGCAATGTCTAAACTTCGATTCTGCGGAATGACGTCGCTGTCGTACAAACTGGGACTAACAGTTAGCGTACAGATATGTCTGGAACAGTCGATACGTTACATCGTATGACATGGTAGACGTTAGTGTGAGCCCGGTAAAACGACGGTTCGCTCCCATGTGGCAAGCCAGTAATAGGAGTTTGCGAAACATGTCAAAGTTCTCAAGGAGATATGACTCAAATTTCTCTATTGCGCGCGCTCTCTCTCTCCCTCTCCTCTCTCTTTCTCTGTGTTAAATATTAAGTTAATTAAAAATTTTACTATCGGCCATTAAATCTATCCATACAATGGTACCGCTGATCCAGAGGGAGAAACTCATTTATGGGGGAGTGGGACCTTTAAAAATCCCATGGTCTTTTACTCGGGAAATTTTCGTTTTCGTGCTATTCGCACGATAATTTCTGAAAAAACCGGCGCGAGCTCAGGGAGGAAAATCTCCGGCTGCTGCTGAAAATTCAACTTAGCCATCGGCCACTTATATCGTAAAGTCACGAATCGGGAAGGGAAAATGAAAAAAGTGAAAGCTTTCAGGAAAGTAATAGAACGATAGCCGCTGCGAAGCACGGTTTGTTTTTTGGAGTTTGTCTTTGACGATTCGGTGGACGGGGACAAAAGGAATGCTCGCGAGACAACTTACCACTTAAAATGTTGCAGAGGCACAAGCAGAAGAACCTGATCGATGCCGCGGGTCCCCTCGTTTGTTTCTGCTGGAAAAGTAGGCAACCATTCTCGTCTCCGCTTTTGTTTCGGTACATCTTAATGCATCGTGGCTCGCGGAATGAATCAAAGGATGGAAAAGGCGTCTCTTTTACTCTTTTCTATCACCCCTGCTACCCCACCCTCCGCTTCTCCATGGTCCTTTAGGAATGGTGAAAGCAAAGGCAAGGTGAAGGCAGCTTATGTTCTTTTCTTTATTTTCACTTAATACTGTAAGGCGGTAATGAAATTGGACAGTTCCTAAGTGAGTTAGCCAAAGTAGACATTTGCAAATTATTCCTTATTTTATTGTCATCGTATTATCCCAGTGACGCTCCAATATTTCACGTATTTTTATTCGAATCTCGGGTCTTTTAGCAATTTTTAAAACCCTCGAATTTATAGTGCAAATATCAGTTTAAAGAGAAATTTCGCGTTTCGCTCCTTATCGTCAGTTCGCCACGTCCGTTGTCTTCTTTGGTTTTCTCCTTTGCCTCTCGTTCCTCTTCGTTTCACATCGCGGAGTGTAATTAAAATTGCAAATGCAGGCTAACCAGTAAGCGGCGGTGGCCTCTTTTTAGTCAAAGGCAGAAACGCGCCACGCATTTGTCGGAGGAACACATTTGTTTATTTTTATTTGGATTTCTCAGGCTCCTGGGGAAAGGAGATTGCCGGCCACTGTCGACCGGAAGACAAGGGAGAGACGGCAACCTGGAAAAAGTTGCCCGTCCGCACGAAGCGGTTCATTAGGTATTGTAATCCGCGCCAGTACTGTCGCTAATGAAGATAATGGCATTAAAGCATTTGGTAGGTACCAAACGAAGTGAACAAAGCCGATCGTTAATTCGATCAAGAAAACGTTGAATCTGAAGGAATAACCTACCCTCTCCCGAAGTCTGAAAAACCAGCTGAACATCCCCAGCGCGATGGCACTGAGAATTTTTCCGAAGAAGCGAAATTCCCTGAAACCCAATTTCTCACTCTCCAACGAACAAGCAAAACTACGTAGGTAAAAACAAGCGTGAACTGTGCTGTGCGCTTCTTTCACCCGTTCCCTGAAATCATCTTTCCAAAATGACCTCTCGGCCACGTGCACCTCGGTTTCGCGTCGACAAATACCGATGGTTAATTGGAAAACTAATTGAAATACTCTTTGGAGGGTGGCACGTGCGTTCTACGCTATTGTCCTTATAACTGCAGGTCAAGAAATGGCAACAATTCGCAGTAGCTATCTCGGGCATCCTATTCTCAGTTGAGTAAACGCAAATCCCCGTGGACAGTGGAAGGCGTTCCAGGGTTAGTCAGTTAAACGACAAAGCGTTAATGGAAACCTCGATATTACGGGGCAGTTTCTCTTGACCAATGGCTGCCGCTGCCGACGTTCGTGGTGGTGGAGGTGAAGGTGGAGGACTGTGTGTGTCTTAGAAAGTAAACAAGCCGGTGGTCGTCCGGTAAATATAGCGTTAATAAAATATACGAACTGAGCGAATGCTGCTACCCCGTAAACTCCTACCACCTTCCTCCTCTGCCATTAAACGCTCCTAATTCTCATTCGACTCGCGATAATTGTTCCGTAAGAAAAATTTCGCGAGACAAGAACTCGATCGATCTGTACTCTAAATTGCCAGAGAGCCATTGCTCCTGACAAACGAGCTATTAATGGGATCGCGATCATTATAACGAATACCGTCTGCCTACTTACCACAGATTTTCGTGGTTTATCCAAATTTCGCTAAATAGCAGTATTATACAGTGTGCTGCGGTGAAGTTGCGTAGCTCATCTCAGGAGTCCAATGAAGAGAGAAAGAGTGAGTGAGAGAGAGAGAGAGAGAGAGAGGGTTGGCGTAGCGTTCGGGGGGTTGCTCTCGCGAACCTCTCCCATCTGTAACATCTCCCGAGAGCAGGAGTAAAAGTTAGCCCTTGGCAGGTTTTAACGTTCTCGATGCGGTCGAAGGGTAACGTTGTACCGGGTGGAGAGTGGGTGGCCGAGAAGGCCAAGGTGGTTTCGAGAGGTGGTGGCGTAGCCCGAGGGTTTCCGGACGGAGAGGCGGAGAGTGGGGGCAGCGGCCAGGACGAAATGAAGCATTCCTTTACGAGGGCTCTTACTGCTCGTAAAGTCGACTTTATGATGATAATTACAGGAGAGCGTAGTAAATCTGGTTGGCGAGGGCCTCTCTCACAGCCGGTTTCGCTCGTAGGTGCATGGAGCCCCGCGTCCCTTGCACCCACACACACTCGCCGGGATCCACGCGTAAAGGTAGCTTGTTCGGCTCCGTCAGCTTCCGCTTTCTACGAGGAAATAACGCTTCCGTGTTAACCAAAGTCGCTTTGGGCATCCCGAGATGGATCTTTCTACTACCGACCAGGGACTCCTGGTCGAAGCGGACGCTGCTCTTAGTTAGGTGCCTTATTAGAATCCGGAGCGACATTCCGCGCGTGGGATCTAGTTATCTTTATAGATCACTCCCGTAATTGCTGCCTTAGCTATCGTACAAAACTGCGGATTCCATGAAAGCCCATGCACGCATTAGCAAGACGCCAAGCGGTCGAGCCAAGGACGCTGGAGGTTCTCTTCCCACAGGCAGAGGTTGGACCGGTCGTTGGACGTAGGACGTAGTCACGGTTTTCCTGATCTGTCGTTGCTCCTCGAGGAAGATTGAAATTCTCCGTTCGGCAGCAAAGAGATATGGGTAGTCACGGGAGTAACGGAGCTCGTAATCGATCTGATCGCGCGATCAGATTTGTGTGTCCGTTCGAGTCATAAATCTCGCGCATGTATCCAGAAGCAGTTATCGGTGGGAGCAATCAAGCAAATCATGAAGTTGTTTGGAGAATTTGGCTGGGAGGCTGACAGAGTCGCACAAGGACGCCCTTAAGTGCCCTAAGGAGACTGCTTTTCGTTCCAACCCCACTGATCTGACGCCCTTACGTTCACAAGCTAGTGTACGAGCAGCGAACGAGGGTGACTTCACAGAAATAAAATCGTTTCGGTTCGAGCACGGACACACTTCAAGTTATCCTTCACCGGTGCCCAAGGTTAGTGTCCAAGCAACGAAATTGCTATCATTAGAATAAATAAGATGGAGCATCATCATCATCACCACTACCATCGCCGGTAGCTTCGTGCGTTGCGGGGTTGAACATTTTGCAGCACCCTCTCCCCTCGTGGTAATTTAAAAATTTCTTCAACCTGACTGGTGGGTGTTGGTGTTGGTGTTGGTGTTGGTGGCTGTCAAAAATGAACGCATGTGTCGATGGGCTATTAAAAATATTAAAAAAGTGACTGATCGCTGGTGTAATTGCCTCTAATTATTTAGGGGACGTATTTATCGGGTGGTTAATTACATATCGGGAAAGGCCTAAAGAAGGAAGAATGATATAGCGATGATATACGTAAACTTATTTGGACGGCAGTAAATACTGTTTACTCGACGTTTAATGCGCCCACTACTTCGTACTCGCCTTAACGACCCTCCTGACTACTACCAAATTACACGGTATTACGCCGAATGTCGTCATGCGCATCGTTAAAGGTCACGCGCAAATTCACGTATTCGTTATACATATCGTCCGGATGCTCCACGTCACACAATCGATTTTTCTGCATTTCTATTAACCTTCCAATGACTTTCCATTAATGATCGTGAAACTCTCTCTGACCTCCTGATCGTCATGCGTTAGATAAACAAAAATTCCAAATAAATGTCATCGATCCCAGTACACGCGAGTGAAAGTTTCGCGAGTTGTTTACTTTGGTTTATTCCTATTTTCATTTGGATTCAAGACTTTTGGATTAAACGCGTGCGCGCGCGTGTGTGTGTAAATGTGTTTGCGCGAATAAGTGAACTAGGAAAACACGCGTCTACGCTATCTGGTAAAGGATCGCAAAATCCAGGAATCAGAGCACTGGTTATACATCAGCACGGAGGTTTTACGTCTCGAAACGGCATTCCTCGTCTCCGGCAAGCCCCTTTCCCACTTCGTTTCCATATCGAATTACATACGAGGAAAAGTTTCGGGTCTGGCTTCGAGGGAACGAGGTACGAGTTTGATGCGAATGTGGATATGGATATGGAGTCGAATATCTCCCATCCCGTAACCTCGTCTTCTTTACGGTCCTCCGCGAGGAACACTCCCTTTTTACCAGATATTTTTTCAGGTGACAGAATCTGGCTTGATTTGCCTTTCACTTTAATCTTACGATTGACTCCCATTAAGTTTGATTACTTTCGGTATTAAATGCAATTCTATTTGCAAAAAAAAGATGTGCTTGTACAGCGTTTAAGCTAATATTAGCTTTAAGAAACTTTAAGCACTTGGACTTTGTTACGAGCTTGCCAAATTTCGTAGTCTCGATCGCGTGGAAAGTTTTTAGGATTTCTTCCAATTATTTCTATTTCGCGTGTCGTATGGATTTTAGTATTAACGAAAGGGTTGGATCGGGGTTGTTAAGATTTAACAGAGATGATCTTCCAGCTGTCCCTTCGATTCGAGGTACGACATTGAGCAAAAATGCTTGAGAGACGAGCGACAGTGATCATGGTGTGTGGTGTATCATCCATTCGCGAAATATAAAGTCAGAGATTTCATACCTGTCCCCGGCTGTACAAAAGGCATGCTGGTCGGGTAGGGGTTGGAGTAGTAGAAGTTGGACTGCGACTGGGATCGCGGGTATACGTGCGGATTGCCCGAGCAACTGGCCAAGAGTTAATTTGTCAATATTGCTAATCATGCGCGCCGTAATCAAATAAATCGACCAAGTTCTGCGACGGTCCGTGCAGAATCAATTTGCTCCTCCTGGCCTTCCGGTTGCCTGGGTTTACGCTAGGAATTGGCCACCCTGGGCTCGCCACTTGCCGCTGAGGGGTGGAAGGGGCTCAATCATACGGAAATACCCTACAAATGTACTCGGAAAGAGCGACTATCGTTCCTGAATTAATCACCGAGTATTAGCAGTGTTTCCCGCGATTGGCAATCGATGCGAGCACGCGCGTAATCGGAGAAAAGGTTAGTTTTGAGGGAAATTAGGGAAGAGGAAAATTTTTTAACGCGGTATAATGGATATTCCCTCGATGGAGTTTCAGGTGTATTATCAGTAATATATTTAGCGATGGCGATGCCATTGAGTCAATTGTTGAAGCAATTTGAATGAAATGTCCACGTGGTCGCCTGCTAGACAGGGTAGGCGAATATTTGTAATTCCGATTAGCCGACGCTTGCCTACTCTACTCGGCTGGGAGGAGACAGGAACTTACTTCGAAGAAAGTTACGTGCAGCGCGGCACTTTTGACTTTCACGTTTCGACAGTCTGATGGGGTGAGTAACCTTCTTCCTCCCTCTCTACAATCCCCTAAGAGACGTACACATTTACCCTAGACCAGTACCACTGACGTTCCACTCTACGTGACGCCAAAATCTACCTCTTTCTCTTCTCCCTAGAACCCTTCCACTCTTGCACCCCCTACCCCCTTATCCTATACTCTCTCCCTCTCTCTCTCTCAGTCTAAAGTATCTTCTAGACTCTTTCTCCTAATTTCGTTCCTCTCTTACCCTCCCACGTCTCATGAATAGCATTGCGATAAATTCGATTAAAACTTCCGTGGTCCCCGGTGGCATTCATCCACCCACGCGCACCGTAACAGCGGACAAGAAGTCGCAGAAAATGCAGTAAACAGTCGTCACGGCGATCGATGAATGCAGTATTTCATTAAACGTCAGCTAAACGAATTTAAGGCGCCACATTGATTTTGACTTTTGCAACGTGGAACCAGAACTTTCGCACCAAACTTATTTATCGAAGTTTATTTAACGCGTTGCTACTTTTCTTTCCTGATCTCGCTCCACCCCATTAAAAATGCAAATAAATCATGAAAAAATTTGGCGAGGATAAAAATCTTCCCCGATCCTTTTTGACATAATGGAAATCATTGGAATCGCAGCTCCTTAACGACCTACCTGCTAATTCAGCGGTGTGCATTTGACCTTTGACGTAACGTCGCGTTGAGCAGGGGAGTTTTTGCGGAAAATTTCATGGATATACGAGAGAAATAGTGCTTCTCTTTGGCGAGTGTCTTTTTTACGCTGTTCTTAATTACAGCTTCGTCCTCGTTCGAGCAGGTTCGATGAGGAAGCAGGTTCTAGGGAACTCGGTGGTTCATAACTCATCTTCAGAGGCAAAGCAAAAAATGGGCCTTCCTGGCCAGAAAGTGTACGTGTGTACGTGTATGTGTGTGTGGGTATGCGTGGTAGAGAATGGGAGAGGGAGAGGGAGAGGGAGAGGGCGAGAGAGAGAAATGAGAAAGAGCGAGTAGGAGATTACTGAGGAACCGCTGCTTACTCCTATGGCACATACTTGAGAAAGTTTCGGACCCAGGGTAGGATAGCGATCGTAGCGCAGGGAGTGCGAAACAGTTTGAAGTGCTTGCTAAATGTTGCGGAAAATAATGACTGATGGTCGCTGCGCCCTCACATCGGCAAGGTCCCGACCGAACCACCAACAACGCTAGCACCTCATCTGCTGCTACCCGCACCTTCCTTTTTCCACCTCAGGACACCGTATTATGTTTCCTGTTTATTACACGAACTCACCACCGCATCAATCAGCGTTCGCATGTCAAACGATTAACTTAAATATTTCGCAGCGAGCACCAACGGAATTTGCATCCCCCTACCGACTCCTTCGAGCTAGTCATGAAATTCATTGGAGCTTTGTCGAAATGCCAATGGCACGTCGTCAATGCCAGCGAATTAACCCGAAAGAAGCAGCACGAGAGTGTCTGCGAGAGACAGAGAGAGAGAGAGAGAGAGAGAGAGAGAGAGAGAGAGAGAGAGAGAGAGAGAGAGAGAGAGAGAGATCCCCGAAGCTAAATAATATATTGCAAGGTACAGGTTACGCATGGTCGGGAGGATTATAATAAGGGAGGACAAACTCGAAGAAAGTGATATGTGGGGGAGGGCTGCACACATCAATTCTGGCGCTGTTGTCTGGTTAAAAGTGCAGTTGGTGCCGTTAGCGAAGGTGCGGAGCAGCAAGGAGTTGTTGCTACGGACGTGCACTAGTAGAATAGAGTTCGGAACGGGAGGCGTATTGTGCGGGAGTCGGGAGTATTGTCGACCCTTCCAATATATCAACGTGGCAGGACACCAACTTTGGCCAATAATCCCCTAAACATACTTAGAGCAGCTGAATGCCAGTGACGGCCCGCGGCATGTAAGCCGAATTGAAAATGAATCATATGGACTGGACCTTTCGTGTCGAATGTGCCAGAAGAAAGTTTTGCCAACTATAGACAGGAATCGCTAGAATTTCAGTCCCTCGTGAATGGATTAATCGACCTTGACAGAACTTTGATATCGCAGCGTAGGCAATCAGCTTGTTGCCCAAGAACACTCTGCTGCCCCCGCCGCTTTGAGAAAACGAGGATGGAAGGACGGAAAGAATTCGTCGCGCATCTCAAGCACCGCTCTCTCCTTCGTGGCTCAGGGTGTGGCTTCCCCTGCTGCATCGGAAGATACATCGGCACTCCGAGGGATTGCGGAAAACGCTTAGCAGGTTCTCGCGCGCGATATTTGCGAGCGAACGCGCGTCTCTCCGATGAAAGAGGGAGAGAACGATCTGGCGAAGTTAGCCAAGCGAGAAAAATGATATTGTTCCTCGAAGACGCGATTCGCGTCGACTTTGGGCTCTTCCAAGGATTTTACGAGGTTGTCCGGAGAAAAGTATGAAATTGTCTCTAGCCCTATTGCCAAGTTGCCGTACGTCAAAATGCATCGAAGCTCCGCGCGTCTACGTGTCTACGCGTCCCCTATGCGGGATCTAAGCTTTTGACTTTGGCGGTAGCGCTTGTGGCATTGCCAGTGGTTTACGAGTTCCAGTTTTCGCGGACACCCAGTACACGCGCAGACTCCTATACGTGCACAGCCACCACGAGCGCGACACAGTCTGCCAGAACGTTTCTCGAGTAGGTAACTACTTGTTGTTTACGGGGAAGTAACTTTCCTGCGAACGAATCGGCGGGAGAACTTTCCAGGATGTATGCTCTTCGAAGTTAATGCCCCGGTAACGGTGCCGCTCGGGAACGTCCTCCAGGACTCTCGTGCTCCTTCTTCGGCACTGGGTCCCACACTTTCCGCGGCGTCTGATTCTTCTCTTCGAGAACTAACGGGAGGGATGGATCTCAAAAGGAGATCCTTGATCGTCGATCCAGTCGAAGACTTTGCTGCTGCTGCTGCTGTGCCTCACCTTCCTCCTCGCCCGCCCCTCCCCCGCATCGTTATTCGCTGGAAGGTTTACCTCTTGGAAAACTCTTTCTCTTAATACATTATAAAGAAGTCGTAGGGTGGAACTACCCCCTCCCTCTCCATTCGAATAAAATTTCACCTCTCGAGTCCTTTTCCTTTTTCTACTTCTTCTTCCGTTTCCTCCTCTTCCAGTTCTCGTGCTTTACGGTTCGTCGAGTGACCGAACGAATTTGCTTTCGGATGAAACCAGTGACATGATTAATGAAAAAAATCTATTTCTTAATATTCGCGAACAATGTTTCAATCGCTTCTTCGAAAGTTTCACGAGTTTAAAGTTCTTTAAGCTCGTTACAGTTTACAGGGGATGGATCGTTATTTATCACATGCTTCACTGATCTTGGATCTAGCTCCTCCTCTATTTAAACCAATGGTGTTACGAAGTGCAAAATCTTACAAGTAGAAACTTATTAATTGACTTCGTTAATGCGATTACGTAACGCGAGTGAAAGCGAAAGAAAAGAAAGTGCACCACGATGCCAGCCCACCCCTCCGCGCATGGACGAGTCTCCGGAAGAATATCCGCAGGGGTGAGTAATTTTTTCAAGTATCTTTTTTCTGGGAATCGGAGGACAGAGGAGAGTTGCGGGGTCTCGCGCGAAAATAAGGCGGCTATGACGAGGGTAGCAGAGGCGAGGAAGAAAAACAGAAGAGAGGAGACGAACAGATGGTATCCTGGGCAATCGGTATGTGTGCATGTATATAGATGGAAGAATTAGAACGACACAAGGCGTGGGTGAGCGGGAGGCTGATGGGTAGGGAGTTGCGGGTGGCAGGTGGAGGTGGTATCGAGGTCAGTGCGTTTTTCGCCTGCGCGTGGCCGCGTGCGCTAGAGCGTTGCAAGGTGGGTCGGCAGGACGGTGGGCGTCGGCGTCGTCAGTGCGCCGGCCGGGTTTCGAACCTCGAACCGACGATTGGACTTCCACCGCGGTACCAGGAACGCCCAGAGCCCGCCAAAACCCGCGAGATGTATGTGCGTGGGCGGCAGATACGCCTCCGTGACTCTTCTTTTTCTTCTTTTCATGCATCCTGCTCCCTTCTTCCTCTCCTTCTTCTTTTGCCTCCTTTTTTTCCCCTCCGCAACTTTCCGACAGCCTACACATCCTATCGCGCGCCAACTTACAATCGAGATGTTGCACAATATTTTATCTCCCTTTCGACTTATATTCGCCTCGGCACTGCTCTTACTTTTGCTCTCCTATTATAATTGTTTTGCCTCGGCATTTATCATTATTTCGTATCGCTGCTAGAGCCTCGTTCCAGCGATAACGAGCGCGCCACCTCCTTCCACCCGTGTACCACCGCCCACCCTTTCAGCCTCCGTACTTTCGGATTAACGGGCGTGTTAAAAAATTTACGTAAACCCGCGGAGTTCGAAATTCCCTCGCTTTTTATTGCCGGCCCAAATAGAATTCTCCTCTCCTCCTCTCTCGTTTTCTCGAGGATCTTTAGAGTTTTCCAGATTTTCTTTTTTTCCTCGCACACCTCGCACCCCAGGTAAGGTACTCGTAAAAGCTTCTTTCGCCCTGTAAGCTGTTTATGTTTCTTCGCTGATCAATGGTTAACGCACATGACGAAATTACGAGGTCTCGTGGGAGAATGTTCGGGAGCAGCGTCGTAAAGACTCGCGAGCCTGTTTGCCAATCACTTACGGCAGCTCATGTACGTTCATCCATCGAACTCCGGCCCCTTATATCCGAAGCCGATACGACGATACGGACGAGTAGATCTAGTCTTTACGCGTATTTAGCCCGACGAACCTCATAAAACCGAATGGCTCGAACTTTGTCCGATAAAAGGAGTATCGGCTGACCGTACAGCGTTGCCAAGGTACCCACGATTTGGCTATCTATGCTTTGTCAAACTTACGCAAGATCCTCTCTTTCGGGGAAGCTCGTACCCCCGCGCTGGATAAGAACGCGAGTCCTGCAAGGTGTACGCCGCTGTGGTCCACAACGGGGAAAAATTCAATCGACGCCAGCTGCACCAAAATGGCGTCGGTCTTCGGTGGAGAACGTCGAGGCGACGCGATACTCTCGAGGCGGGAAACCGAAGACTGCATATCGAGTGTGGGCTAGGGTTTATCGAAGGAGGGGAGAAATGGGGGAGGTAGCGGCGGTAGCGGTAAAAGGTCTCCTCTCGGCGGACGCAAAAGCCGTTAATGCCTGGAGAGAGTCGAGGCAGGTTCTCCCTTCGGTAAACCGAGTTACGCGACTCGGGGAACCCTTTGCTTCTTTCCGGATCTAATTAGGAGCCCTTTGGAGCGGTGTAATGCGCCTTTAATCCAGTGGAGGCATCGCCCATAAGCGGCACCCACCGTCGTCTCTTCTAGTGAGCCACTTTCGCTCCTCCAACGAGGAGGAATAGCACGTCGACGGTCCAGAGATCCGACGACGTCTACGGTCTTCCGGGTTATACGAGATGTGCCGGTGATCCCGAGGGTGCAAGACCTACTAATCTAATAATCATCGCTACCAATAAGCCGTGAAACTGCTGCAGGGTGAGGGGAAGGGGGGAGGGAGAGACTCTCGTGAAAAAGCGAGACTCGCACGATAGCTCGATTATCTCCCATTGCTTTTCATTAATCCAGAGACTTATCTCTCGAGAACTGTTTACGTAATACATCAATTACCGCGTCGTATCGAGCGGAGGCATAAAGTTAATTTTCACGGCTCGATATATACGTTTAACTGTCCATCTTTACAGTACCATGAAATTTAATGCAGAGTTTACTGCGGGATCATTTATCTGAATTGATCAGTGGTTGTTACGCGGTGCTGGAGGCTCTCGGGGATTAGGAGTGGATACTTGCGATTTAAAGACATCCCCGTAGTGTGGACGGAGCTCGTTTTATTGACTTATTTGTTTGCGAGATTCCCGTGAACGGCTTGTTTTCAAGAAGAAGCCCGTATTCAGCGGTCGTGCGCGTGGAGTCGCGCCATTACTTATCAGTTCCAGCGTAGCCATTCCTCCCAGTTCCATTTTGGAAATCTCACTCGTTTATTGATTCGAGAGCGTGCACGTACGTTCCAAAAGATATTCCGGGTACATTTTCTAAAATTCGGAGCACAGCACTCGAGCTGGATAGAGGGAAGAAAATCCTACGAATTAATCGAAAGAAGAGGGGGTTGAAAAATAGATAAATCGAATTCGTAGACGAGGGTGGTTTTTCGTATCGTGTGCGTGTAGGAAAAAAAAAGGTGTGCGCGATCGCATTAACCCTCATGGTGAAATACTTGATTAGGAGTCGCGGCAAAAGACGGCAACGTTGTTTCGCCTCCGTAGCGTCCGAGCAGTAAAGATGGAAGGGGTTGCTTGCACTACCCTCTCGAGACGTATAACAGGCTTAGGGGAACCGAGTAACTCCGTATTTAACCCTCTCGCACGGCGGAGAAACGTGCACCACACGAGTTAAAAGACGACCGAGCTTGAGTGCCTTGCCGTGTTGGGTCCGAGGGGGATGTGGTCACCCTCTCGGACCTTTCGTTCGACGACAATTAGCCTTCGCTCTGGAAATATTGTCTCCTTTCGTCTCTGAAAACGTCTCTGACATTCTCCACAATTATATCCATTACGAAACCTGGCTACCATCTCGAATTCGCCACCCTCGTTAGTGTTTCTGTCAGGACTGATCTACCGTTTCTCAAGATAGATCTCGGCTTGCGCGGAAAGCTTTCTTGGCCAATCGGCACGCATCCTTCCTGTATCACGCATCAATGATGAATTTCACCCCGAATCCTCGGAAACTTGATTTTTTTCCTCGCCGGAGGAAAAGAACCTCGTGGTACGCGTAGGTATCGCGTAAAAGATTTACGGGTTCGATGGGTCGGAAGAACGGAGCAAGTACAGCAGTACGAGACACGCGGTGCTCCCGCTTCGATATTTCATGGGACATTTCGGGAAAATTCTTTTTATTTTTATCCGCGCCCGCGCGAAGGAAAACTTGCTTTTATCGAGAAACGCCACGAAACTAAATAATAAAAGGAGATGAAAGGACCAAGGGGGGAGGACAAAGGCGAAGATCTCGAAGTTGGAAAATATTGCCGACACGTTGAAAATGGAAAGTGATTAAGCGTCCCGGAAATAATGAGAGCGCGCAGTGGGCCACTCGGTTAGAGCGAACTGGTCCAAGTGCAAGTTCTTCCTCGCGAGATTAACGCGTGGCCGTGCTGGAAAGTAAGCGAAGTGAAAGCAGGCGGAATAAGTTGGGAGCCAAAAAGTATTGTAGGGGTCGAAAGGTATGCGGCCGGAGAATTGGACCACGCGAGACCAAGGCAGAAGAAAATATTCAGAATTTAGCGTGGTTATTTCACGGTCGCGGACGGCGCGCGGACGAAAGTGTTTCGAACAAAGTTTTAACCGTGTCTAATGGCGAAACTTGGTGAACTCGCAAGCGGAGTTCGACTGTCGGTAACCTCCTGGCGGGGCGGGAGCGCAACGGGGAAACTGTCGTAAAAAATATTTTAACGGGTTCGTTGCGAAAACTTCCCCATCTGTCTGGCCGACTGTTCGTCTTTGTATTTGTTTGGGCTGGTCCTTGCCGTGGGGGAGGGGGTGGGTGGCGCACCTTCAGCGGAGCCTTGACCTATTCGCGCTGAGCGCTCGACCTTGGCACCGAACGACCTTGAATATTACCCACTCTCGAGATATCCCCCCTGGCTGCGCCTGATACCAAAGTTTCGAGACTTTCGTCCCGTGGAAATGAAGACTCTCGTTGTCTCTCCACGGAGACTCTAAACTTTGCCAACATGGACGAACCGTGGATACCGATATAGGTGTTCCAGCAACTTGCGATCGAACTTCTTTACTGTTCTAACACGGCGATTTCGAGTTTGACACAGCGAGCCGCGCAGTCTGCGAAATCGTCTTTAAACCGATGCGATAACTTGCAAATTGCCACTTGACATTGGTCGCGCTTTATTACGCGAAACAGCTCGCTAGGTCGTTCGCTCGGATTTCGCCGAATAAATAAAACAGCTGGATGGACAATCGAATGTGCCATCGCGATGACTCATCGAAAAGGAAGAAGGGTGAGCCCAGCGATCAACGGGACTGTCAACCAGAGGGACGTTCGAGCAAGGGAGGCTTCTTCGCAAAAGTGAAAACACTTGATCCAATGAATTCAATTAAGCGAAATGTTGAGAAGTTGCCAATCGGAGTCTTGCCGAAGGGCCTCGCTCGGAAGGGAGGAAGCGAGAGAGGGCGTGGAGGTCCGTCGAGAGCAGATTCGAGAGGTCGTGGAAGGGTAGCTAGCTGGAGGCACCTTCGGCAGGCAGGCTTTCCTCATCAGGGTCGTATCCCAGGAGGAGGTGGAGGTACAACGGTACCGTTGAACTTGCTGTTAAGCCCGGTTCCGCATCGATGCTGGTGAGACTGGTCGGTCTAGCGAGGCAGCAGGCTACGAATGGTGGCTAGAGCGAGAGAAGGGACGAGGGGGAGAATGGGAGGAGGGAGAAGGAGAAACACGAAGGTGGTTGCAGGGCGAGCGTTGGTGCTACCAGAAATGGTTAGTGCTGCCCAGCCAAGTAAGTTTCGCGTTATAGTCAATGGAATAAAATGGTCCATGCACGCTCGGTGGGAGCTAAGTTGCTCCTGGTGGCTGGGACCACCGTAGCCCCGGGCCTTCCCAACCAGTCTGCGCGCAGTCCACAAGAACAACCGGGATATGCGGCAGGAGAGATTCGGTGAGCCTGGGGGTGTAAGCCGGGGGTGGGCGCGTCCTAGAAATACAAGCGCCGCTATGGGAATGGGCATTCCAAAGCCTCACTCATGCGATGAATGAGCTAGCAATTAACTCACTACCGTATATCTGTTCCGCTCGTTGTCTGCTCTTTTCACTTGCAGTCAGACTCCCACTCAATTAGGAACAAACCGTACAAACTCCATCAACTTAAAATCAGATCGCTCCGGAACGAGTTCGACCCACCACCTGGAAGACTCCCGTGGCGTTCGCCAGAGACTATAATTTTCGCAAAATTTCAAGACAATTTTAATTACGTTAACGGCGCGTCGCCTCCGCGCGCGAAGAGGCACGCGGCGGTCCAAGTAGAGAAGATCGAGCATTTGTCGGGCGGATGCGGTAGCGACGGAGAGAAGTGGAATGCGCGTATAGAGAGACGCGGCGGGATGGGGGTGTTTTCGTTTGAGAGTCGGTGGATACACATGGATAGGATGGGAGATATATAGATATCTCTGGCGTATCGGTCACGTACGCGTTGTATCTCAGAGAGGGTGCAAAGTCCCCGTGCTGGCCGTATATCAGTGACGGATGGACAGGATACGGTGGGCCTACGAGTCCAGGGTGAGGGAGAGGGACGGGGAGAGACCGCGTCCTGCTTTTACTCTCTCGGCTTTGGCCAGGCTGTCGGTAGCACCGCTGTCTGTCCGGCAGCAGGCAGCGGCAGGCGAGAGTCGCTGGAAGTGTCGCTAACTATTTTACGTAACTTCGCCGACAGTTTGGCCCGCGTTGACCACGTTCGTCCAGCTCTGTTCTCCCACGGGAGAAGCGCCGGCGAGGAAGTGGAGAGGAGGGCCGGAGAGAAGCCGAAGGCGTGGGTCGCGTTAGAGAACGAGAACCAGCCACACGGATGCCGAGCGCAAGGGTAGTTTCAGCACGGTGTCCCAAGATATGCATACGTGACGGACGCGAGGTCTGAGAACGTGACTGGAGATCTTCGACCCCCTGGAAACCTCCCTCTCTCCACGTTCTCTTTTCTTTTCTTTTCTTTCGCATGGCCCGCAAGATCCTCTCACGCCCACGGGTTCTCTCGTATGGCCGGCGAACCGTCCCTGGACTTCCTCGATTTAAATTCCAAAATTTATTTCCACACTCGGGATCCGAGCCGGCGCCTTCTGCATGAACGAAATTCCGATTGAACTCCATTTGTGCGAGGAGATGCTTTCCGACAGTTTGAAGGATGCCGGGAATGGCGGTGATAACGATTTTTCCTCATGGACACACGCGAGAACTTACATATTATATTATTATGCCGGAGAAATCCGGATGAGAATTTCCGGCAAGACGAGTCGGGAGCGATAGCTTCGACAGGGGGAGGGGATAGGTAACTTTTTGGCATCATAGAGAGATATTAGTGGAAATAAAATCCTTGAGAGGGAAGTTTTGTCGTTTCTCCGAGATCCGGGAGACGAAACTCGTTAGCTTGTAACGATTAGGAAGGAGAGGAGAGGAGAGGAGGAAACGGCGATGGATTCGCGATGTTTTGGCGTACCGCCGATATGGCAAACTCATAAATCGGCTCCTGTATAATCCCGCGTGTATCCTGGGAGAACAATCGAGATTGCCGTGAGAAGGACCAATTCTCGGACGACGCCGGAGTAATTCGCTGCTAATAAAAATCGTTCTACCGATGTATGGCGGCCATAACGAAACGTTAATGACCATCGATTACGTCCCTGTAATTACCGCGATAAATCGTGAACCTTGCGCTACAATGCATCCCTCTCGACGTCGTTACGACTTTCCTATCATCCCTTTCAGGGAGCTTCCCGTGGGAAAGGGATTCCGCTTTAGACGCCGGCATTTCCACGGGCTAAACGACGTCATTTTACAATTTTACTTGCATAGATGATACGCGTATTCCCTTAGCTCAAAGTTAAAAATATAATTTAACCGCACGCGCGCGCGCGGATAACTCTCTCTGATATTTTTAAATAATTCTTTCGTAAATTCTCTCTCTCTCTACGCGTAATTGCGCGATATAATGGAGAATGTCCCAAGAGCTCGAGGAAAAAGTGAAAAAAGGATTGTTCTCCATACGGAGCATCCTTTTCGAGGAAACTGAAATTTCTTAACGATAGTAAATAGAGAGAGAGAGAGAAAGGTTTGCGAATGGGATAATGCTAAACAAGAAACGATATGTTTCTTTCTTGAATTTTCCTTGATGTTTTCATCGGGAAAGTGGAAAACTTGGAATTACATAGATCTGCTGAAAGGATTGAAGGATCAAAGTATCTTATTGTCCGAATTTTCGTATAATGGAGAGGAGTTTTCTTCTGATTTGAAGAAGTCAGGGAGAGACTGCAGGAAAAAGGAGAGAGGCACATCGATGGAAGCGTTTGCGTCGAACGGAAACAAAGGTGTCAGTTCACTCTAGGGGATATCTTGGAAGCAGAAGCGTCAATCCTTTCGATCGAGTAGTCCTCCGGAGGCACGAGAGTAGCGGACCTCTTTGTTTTTGTCCCTACTCTTCATTCCATCCCCTCGGCATCCATGCTTCCACCCTCTTTTCGCTCGCCCCGCTGCATTTTCTTTTTCTTTCGCCGCTAGGAGGAAGACGCGAAAAGGGCTGCGGGGGATGGGTGAGAGGCTACGAGGAATCAATTATGGAACTTTTCAAATTTGTCAGTAATATTGAGATTTCTTTTATACCTGGGGAGCTCATAATTGAAGTCTATCGGAAGACGAGGAAGACGAGGAGGAGGACTTCGTATGCCAAGATGCTTCTCCGCGAGGGGGAGAGAGACGAACTTTTTGTTTTTCGCTCGACTATTGTTTTCTATTGCCCGTGCCATCAGGTTGCGTCTGTCTCCTTCGCTCCGTCCCATCTCTCGCTCGATTCCACTTCGCGTTTCTCCCTCCCTCCCTCCATCTTTCTCTTCCACCATTCCTCGACGCCACCGAAATGAAAGTGGAAAGACGACCCAGCGTCATAGACGGCTTCCGTTCAATTTCGCACAGTTCTAGCCACCCAGTCCGGTCCTTCCACTGAATCGTAGATAACTATAACCCACGAATCGAGGGGAACCCGTCCCGTCGCCTTTAAAGCAGCCAATTCGTAAAATCTTTTCGCTTTCACGAAACTCGTGCCGCGGACAAATAAAACCATTGGCCATTCAGAGAAGAAGCGGGAGAGACGAACACCGCGACCCCGTTATTACCCTGTCTCGTTTTTCGATAGGAATTTGCGACTATCTCGTGCTCACGCTCGAGCTTACAAAGTAATCATTTCAATTCATTAATCGCTCTAGCTCTCCGGAAGAGTTCGGTCCTCTTTTTTTTCAAGAAAGTCTCTTAATTGCACGGTTCTTCGGTCCAGTGATTCCTCGTAACCACGTTACCAGTGAAATTGATACTCCGTCGCCGTAGCCGTGCTAATTTTCATTAAAATGAAATTAAAATAAAATTTTCGCCGGCCCACCGGAGGAAAGTTTTCCGGCGCCGCGCGAAGGACTTAAAGACGGTAACAATTGAGCAAAATTAATATCTCGCAGGGCCACCACGCTTACCTTCGCTTCGTTTCAAGGAAGTGTGCAGCTTCGAGCGTACTCGAAGAAGCGAACGCCTTTGGCGAGTGAATTTGTTCGTGAGAAGGGCCGCCGCCGGTCGATTCTCATCGGCTTCGAAATCGGATCGACGATGAAAATGTCCGCGACGTCGACGCAGGGTGCAATTTGCCACGCGCTCTGTCCACCGTCAAGGAAACGGCGGAACAAGCATATTGCATTTAGGCAAATGTTATTCTCATTCCCGCGCGGAAAAAGTGAGCGAAACTCGTTTTACCGGGAGTTTTCCAAATTAGCAAAATAATTGGATAGAGGGAAAAGTCGGCGGGCAAATATTAACTACGCTCAGAGGGGGAGGGGTGGCGGAGACAAGATTGAAAGGACAAACGACAATACGTGCAGTCTTGTTTCATCGTGGTTTCTACCTTCGCGAGTTTTGTAGCTGGCGCACGCTTCACGCACCGCTAGTCGTGTCCTGCACCATTATCCATCTGCTCGTTTGAAAAGTTCTTTCAATGATACTCGGCGTTCACTGCGGTGAGGCGTCGTAATATTTCCAGACAGCCCCGGCTAGGGCACAGAGCCCCGCAAAAAGGTTCGCGCAGCACGTGGAGGACAACGGCTGGATTGTTCAAGGAAACAATAATAAAAGTTGCATTAATTAAAAGAGTAGTTCCGTAACAGGAATTGCTCGTTAAGCAGGAATCTACCACCGAGTCATTGCCTCGTGGTCTCCTCGCTATTAGGATCTCCGCTGCAAGGGCGTTTTAGCAAAAGAGTGGCAAAACATTTTCCAACCACTCCCTTTAGCGGCGCGAAATTCATTTTTAGGGAAGGAACTCTTAAAAAAAGGATAATCAAATCCCAAGGAGTGCAACGGAGAGGGAGATGGGACCTGGCCCAATGACGTTTCCGAATAAAATGCCCCTCACCCCGGACGGGTCTCCCCCTCTCCATGAATGTTCTTACCACCCCCTGGTGTTCGCTCGTTCTCTCCCTGTTCCCTCGCTGCTACGTGAGATACTCTTCGGAGCCCGTTCACCCCCTCGAGTGCGAGTTTTTCGGATTTTGCCGGTTGGAGTGGAGCTTCGAAGGCACGTGCCTCCTCTACCCACCAGTTTTAAACAAATGGACACAGTGGACGGAGTTATCGATGTTCCACGATCATTAGCGCAGTTAGGTAGAATAACAAGTTTCTGGAGTAGGAACGGCATTGACCTAGGGACTTTGGAGAAACTGGCTGGATGCTGAGCGACCTCGTAGTTGGCTCGTCGCCGTTGCCTTCGAAACAATATTATCCTATTCCGGCGACCCTCGCGCGCACCACCCCTACCGCTCGGCCCGATTATCTCATCAATTTTCATTAGGCGTCGCACCGCATCGCATCGCGTCACATCCCGCATTGCCGCTGATTAAGCTCGCGCCGCGACCACATGTTTTCTTCACGCCCTTTCCCTCCTCCTCGTCGTCCCCGTCTCCCTCGCTCTCTCGTCTTCTCTCGTTCGGCCTGTGATTACTCCTAGTAATTAAGAAGCGCGCGCGATCCGAGAGCTTCGCTATTATTCGCATTCATCGAGAGTAATTGATCGATAGCTCCTCGAACTTGCCGCTTGCCACTCGCATTACGGGGGATGACTGAACGACGACGGCCATCGTATTTGGGCCAATTCGCTAAACTTCCCTCTTATCAGCTGCCAGGAGCCATCAGTTACTTTGCCTCTTCGCGCGACTCCTAAAGCCTCTATGCTATTTTCGCTGATTCTCTTTGCTTCGTGGGAATGGGGGTGTGGGGGCGTACGATCGAAAAGTAGAAATGACGAAAGTCAGTCGAGTCGAGTCGAGTCGAGTCGACTCGAGTCGATCCCTTTAATCGCCGGAGCTAAATAATTCACTGTCAATCTTTTCACCCTTTCACAGCGCCGGATTGTAGCGCGTCGAGGAATCGAGAGAACGCCGCCACGCTGCCTTTTAATTATTCTACCCTGAGCGACAAATAATATAATTCATTTCACTCTCTGTTTGGAAGCAACGCGGGAGAGAGGAAGGGGAGGGGGGGTGCCGCCGAATTACAGACCTCTCCCGTTCTCGTCTCGCGTGCAGCTTTCTCCACTGAATTTTCTCCCAAGTATATACATCGTCGTGTCCTTAAAATCTCCATTAATATTGCACCGGAGACTCGGGATAAAATTCGCTTAAATAATTGCGCGCGCGCGCGCGAGTTTGGACAATTTCCTACCTCCTGGGAGATCGTTTAATAATCAGTGTTGGATTCGGCGCGTAATGAGATTTCCGTCTCTCCTCGAGCCGAACATTAAGGAAAAACGTAAGGTTCGCGCGGGTAGGGGAGATGATGGGAAATTCGAGGAAGAGCCAATGCCGCGTGGAAAAGCCCATTGCCGAGCTTCCTAATGATCCTGTGACATTGATATCGAGAGTATACTCTTGCGGTAACGTGAAAAGGGTTGAAGAGGATAACGTTGGCCGCTCACTTTGCGGGAATGACAAAATGATCCTGCATTCCTATAGGGAGACGAGGTAACGCAATAACAGGGACGGAGAGGATACCTGTATTCTTGGAGAGTGCCCATAGAAATTCGTACCGCAATTACGTTCCGTGGTCGCGTTCACGCGGATCCTGGCTAATCCCGTGAATGCAAGCACCGAACCGTGACAGAACGACGAACCTCAGCCAGGATGACAATGGACGAATCGCGCCCTGACACAAAGATCTCTAGTGCCAATTAATGTCCAACGTCGATTGTACCGATTCCACCAGCTGTCTCCAACGATTTCTACTTCGTTTTGCCTCGCCGCCATTATCCCAAATACTCGAAACTTAACGCAAAAACACTGCTAAGTGATTTTTATTTGTTTCTCATCGGAGTCACCGTTGATCTGTTATAAAAGAACGAGTACTTGTGATATCTCACCATTTGGATGAGTTTAAACGTTTAATCGCGCATACAGCACACCGTTGCGCATTGGCAAATCAAATGAAGTATTTTACCGAGATGCTGCGGTATTTCAGTCGCGTCCCTGAAAAGATAGCGAGAAGTTAGTCGCAAAGATAGTTTGCGAGACTGCGTAAAAGGGTACTTGCGCGAGATAGTCGACTTCTCCCGTGGTAAACGAATATAGAAAAGACTAAGGAGAGAAAGAAAGAGGAAGAAAGAGAGTCGCGGAAAATTCGAAAGGGATGAAACAAGCGGGAGAAATCGGAAGAAGTCTCGCGCGCGGGCAGGATATTTCGGAATTTAAGCTTCAGGGATTTACGTCACGTTCGCGTGGTAATATTACGTCTGGCGAATGGGCGGCCATTCATAGCGGAGTTCTAGCAGCTAGTAGTTGTAGGTGTCTGGGGCGAGGTATAGCAAGTGGCGAGAGTCGGCTGACGGCTGGCGGCTGGTAGCTGGCGGCTGGCGGCTGGCGTAAGAGCAGCGTTGGCAATGCCGGCGGAACGAGGGGGTAGTAGCAACGCGTGGGTGACAATGGGCCCCGGCTGCTGCGGCGTGTAAGGTGAATTTGAGCGGCGGGACTAGATATCTAATTAACAGCAGCCGACAATGGAAGAACCATTCGTCGTGTCGCATGAATCGTATCTGCAGCACCGCTCTCTTTCTCTCGCTCTCTCCCACCCACCCTCTCGAGTATATACGTGTGAAAACCGTGCGCTGTATACGTGCACCCCTGATTTTCGGTATGCCCTCGTCTCGCGTATTTACGTGTGCAGGCTGTACCTCTCCCCCCCTTCGAAAGTGGAAGAAGCTGGAACCACGCGCAGCTAAAAGCTATTGACGCGAATCGCGAAATATCTTCTCAAGAAGTCCCTGCGCTATTTTCACTGCTCCCGGACCACCTGTTTCTCCGTCCTCTCCGGGTCTGCGACGCGTGCACTCGACGATTTCTCTCCTCTCGCGAAATTCCCATAATCAAGACTGTTCTGGTTTTGTGAATTTTGCAAAACTACCCTGTCGCTCGAAACTCTGCTTTACTACTTTATCCTTCGCTGACGAGGTTCGTTTACGATTAGACCACCGAGCGTTTTCCGATGATTTTTCATTGGCGATTGCTATTAACTTAGCGATAATCTGCATTGTGGTCGAACAATAAACAGCTTTGTGCGCGCTGAGCCTTTTTGACGAAATGGAACCAAAGTTGTAATCCGACACTTCGATGGTCCTGGCAGTGCTGAGCGACCATCTAATCGCCCATGCGCGCTATTACATATTCAAAGTTGTAACTAGTTAGTCGGCATGTGTATGTGGAGCGTGGGCGTGTATAAGAGATACGGATAGAAACAAATCCCGTTGAGAACGTGCTAGCCAGTAAACGGGTTAAACAGGTACATCAGGTTTCAGGGTGCACTGCAGATCAGAACGTTAACTGCAAACTAGAAAATTTCCAGTATATCCATTAAATTCCAATCCAGCGTGTGTGTGTGTGAAATATTAGCGTTTCTCATCGCCGAATTAGATTTTCAACATCGACAGATTTTCCAGCAGTTTTCCTCTCTGATCCTGATTGAAATTTCCACGCGCGATTCGATAAACAATTTTCTTCCGCGAGCGAGTTTGCAAAATCACTTGGAAGAATAAGCTGGCGACAGTCGGTTTCGGTCAGAGTCCCCCGCGGGATTAGGAAGAGGTCCCGATGAAATAAAATTCGTCAAGGACTGTACTTTTAATCCGGCACACACGCGACTTTAATTGGAGCAATCTTTCGGAAAGGGATTTTCGCAAAACGGATGCCGACAATTAGAATCGGTAAAGACCTTTCCCGTCGAGAGGGAGAAAAGCATTAAGGAAAAGGAGCGGCTGCGGGACGAGGATAAAGAAAGAAAAAAGTTTAATTATAAACACCGCGGTAGGATGTCGAGATGGTACTCGGGAAGAGGACGACGATGACGACGATGACGACGACGACGACGACGACGACGACGACGACGACGACGGCCAAATGGTCACGGCTTAGCACCGGGGAAAACTCTTTCAGCCAAACGAAGGGAATCCGTCCAGAGATTATCCCTCGGCTTCAAAAAGTTGTTAATTACTTGGATTTTCTCCTCCGTCTCCCCTGCTAACTCCCTTTCACCGTACGTTCTTGTAGGCAGAGTTACCGTTCCTCTGCTTTTATATCGGGACATTTTTTAATCCTTTCGTCTGCGATGTCCTGGCCGTTCCGACACAATCGCAATTAGCCGAGGATCGTTAATCGGCTGTTACGCTACAGATTTCCTCCTAATTCGCCGATTGTACGCCACTTCCCTTTCCGCGCCTTGCTTCGACTAAGAAGAGTCGTCTCACGATGGAATCGGTGCACCGCCGTATATCGATACTACGATTTTTCCAGCCTGAGTTTTCCCCTCGCACACCCTTCGAATGTCTTTGGCACTAGCGTTCGGACAGGTCGCGCGAAAATTCGCGCATTTTCATCGAGGGCAAACGGAAACCCCTCGATGATTTTGCAAAGAAAACGAAGAGTTCCGTCGCGACTAGCCGAACTTCGAAACTTGACTAATGACAGTTTTCACCCTGGAGGAGACGCGTCGTACACGTTTTTGAGGAACTCGCCCGGGAACGAGTCGGGAGATTGCACGAGGGGAAAATTCGTGGCACGGACCTCATTACCGTTATGAATCAGCAAAGTGCGAGGTATCTCGCAAGTACCTGGCCTCTTTCACGATGATTACGGTGAAAACTGACCGCGCAAAGTCGCCAAGAGGAGAAGACGATCACTTTGTGGCGAGGCAGCTCGTGGAGACTTGACCATTAGGCGCGTGGTGAGTCCTTTGCCTGTGGGTGAGGCGGGGGGGGTGCCGAGAACGGGCCGAAACTTTAGGCAGGTCCCGCTACAAATATCGTTAACGTTGGCCATGCTACGTGGATGTGGCCAGCTAGTAATTTTCTAGCAGTTTGTCGAACAACAACAACAAGAACAAGCCGCGCCAAGGTGCTCCCCGACGACCAAAGTGCAAGCAATATTGCTGGGGGTAAATGCAACCCTACGTTGCTTTCGTAGAAAGCAAGAAAGGCTTGCTGCGATAGAGATATATTCGTGTGCGCGTGTGTGTGTGTGTGTATGCACAGGTTCATCTTGTCAAGTCACGTGGGCGAGTATTATGTAAGTAAACGGATAGAGGAGCCGGTCGGAAAGTATTACACGACCTATCGGTGTAACTTTTCGAAGGAGGCAGAGCTTGCCGAGGAAGAAATATGAAATTTGTTATAGGGCGAGGGTGCGACAGCGTCGGTCAATATTATCCGCAAATATGAGTAGGAGCTGTCCTTACTCATCATCGCGAGACCCGTCAACGCAATCCAGAGCTTCCACCCTCTCTTACCTACACCCCCGACCCTCGCTCCCCCTCTCAGTTATTCGGCAGCTACCCCCACGCGCCAAATTATAGAAAAATATTGGACGAGAGAATCGAATTAACAATGACGAGAGATATCTCGAAAGAATCGTTCGACTAGATTTTTCCTCGATCTCTTCGGCAAATGTTCTCACGAGTCTCTTCCGATGGTTGGAATCATCGGGGTGAAAGTCTACAGTCTCGTAATCGAGAGTGACGCGACAAGCGAGACGCTAACGGACGGAAATACTTTCGGGCGACGTTATTGACGGATTTTGTTAATGCAAAAGTAATTTTAAGCGAGAAACGAGTACCGCGACTGAAGGGGCGCCCTCGCTAAGGGAATGGTTATTACACGAGTTTGATGTTCCATAAGGGTTTTCCGCACGCGGGAAACTATTAATAGAAAGTAAAGTTCCGAAATCGTGTGGTTTCAATCTTCCTGTCTCGCTAATCGAATGTTGTATTCACTGTAATTTACGGAAATATTTGAAGATTGCTTTATACTCTTGGGATCCGCTTCAACTGTTCCTGGTCTTTATACATATAGTCCGAGAGTACGGCACGCTCGGTCGGTTAGGGAAATCTAAACTTACCTGGATTATTATCACTTCTCTCTTTCCATTTGTCTTCCGTCTTCCTTAACTACCCGAGCTTATTTGCCATTGTAGATCTTAAGTTATCGAATTCGAGCGTTACGCGAAAATTTCCTCGTTGCTTTGCGAGAAAATATTCATTCCCTAATTAATCTGTAATATAATAATAGGGAACATCGTGTTTCCACGAAGCTACAACTCGACGAGACGAGAAAGTCTATTCCGACAGGGAAAGCGACTCGGGTGTGTCCCACATAATCGCCGCTGACATTCTCGAAATTCGATGAGACCCTCGTCGAGAGAAGGAAGAAGAAGGAGCATTGGAAGACGCTCGTTGCGTCGAATCGCGTCGCGTTTCTCCGCGTTCTATGTTAGTTTTGCAAGTGTATTTATTAAGCGATTTATTTTTATATGGCTGCGTGTCACTCGTTCTCGCAAAGTTTCCACCAGTCCCGTATCGATTCACCGTTCGGTGCACATCTCTCGCGTAATGGAGTAAAGCGAGTGGGAGAGTCTGCCAAAAAATGGCAGTATCTCCTGCAGGAGAAAAAGTGTTTACTCGCGGGGCGCAACTCGCGAATCACGTAGGATCGTAAAGTCGCGTGTAAAACCGGTCACACGTACGTATTTCTGGCGGCGTATATAAATCCGAGGCGTCGCGCGGGGGTGTCGTTCATAAATTTTCCGCAGGTCGCGTGTGCGTGTCGCGCGCGTACTCGCGAAAATGAAATGCACTTTCCGAGGAAAGAAAGAGGGAGAAAGAGAGAGAAAAGGGCGACGGCTTCTGTCCGAAAAGCACGGGGGTAAACCAAACATCGATATGTCGAGGAATCGGAAGGAAGGGGCGGCTTCGAACGTTCGCTCGTCGATCGTAAAACTGTTGACAGCTAAAGTTACGCAACAATGGCTAGCAGCGACTTTCGCTTCTATGTCGTCAGCGTTGAAACTGTAAAAGGCAGTTTCGCCGATCACCCCCTGAAACTGGAATTTCCCGATGGCGTCCAATGGGGAACGTAAAACCTACTCGGTATCGCATTATCGCTTCTCGCCATCTGATTTCTTTCAGGCGTAAAGCAAATCGCGCGATTCTCCGCGAGGAACTCCGCCCATCTTTGTTCTCCCGCGTATGCCATTGCCATAACTCGCGTTACCCCCCCCCCCCCCCCGCCACGCAACCCCATTTGGCGAGAAAGATTGAACGACGTCTCGATCGCGAGAGTTTCTCGATTAATACGGGCTTTTTCCAAAATCTCGTAATCCCGAGTGTAAAAGTCAGTTTTTCGCTAGCGGCTTCAACCCCGTGGGGGTTGGAAATTGGTCAACGGCAGGGCCGCGTTTTCGTTTACGCGCGCGTGTGCGTACACACTTACGTGCGCCGATTCGGTCTCGCTGCGACATATCGAATTTACTCGTTTCACCTGCAAGGTGTGTGCACCGAGCGAGACCATGTGGGGGTGGGGTGAGGTGGGAAAGGGGAAGCCGCGCAAACTTTTGCGCCGGCCGCGGTCAGGCTCAGGGGGTGCGGGTGGCAGATCTGCACTTCGGAATAGGATCTGTCCGCTCCAGACGTTACTGCTGCCCCGCCTTTCCATCCGAAAAGCCTCTAGCTCGCCTCGGCAGCCAGGACGTGGAGAAGCTCGTTGCCTGCTTCGTTGCTCGCCCTCCTGCCCGCCTACCCTCGCCTGTTTCTCCTGGTCTGACCATTTCGCGTTGCTTCTACTTCAGATCGTTCCGACGAATTCGCCACGTTCCAGCCACACGCGACTCTCCCTGTCTCTCTCTCTCTCTTCTACGATTTAAATGCAGCTCAATTTGCGACCGACTCCCACACTCGGTGCGCCAACACCCTCTTCATCCATCCGTCGCTCGCACCGTCCCGGGGGTTGCCGATCCTCCAAGCCTATCTATCGAGACAGCTTGCACCACTGATGAAAATCATCATCGCCTCGAAAATATCCAAAAGCTCGCGTGTGTTTCGATATGTTCGAAACGCGTTCCCTACTTATATTCCTATTTATTTCTCCGCGGTGCGTGTGATCGGTGTTCTCGGATTGTTAACGCGCGGGGGATGGAAATGAGGAGGGCGCGGTAGAAGGGAGTACTGGAGGTTTCGCGTTGCGAGGGGGGATCGCATTAGTATCATTTGCCAGGAGCTACGGGGGCGGGAGGAGGCCGCACGCTAAATTGCATTTCCACGTCCAGCTATGCAATCGTAGTTTTTCATCCCTACCACCCCCGAGTGCTCGCAGATCCTGTCGCGTTCCGTGTACAGTAGCGGGCGGAAATGGAGTCTCCGATGGCGCTAAGTGCTCCACGACGTCCAACGGTCGCCCAGGACGCGTTACGGGACGTCTGCGACGCTAGGGTTTCCGCATCCGTCTCCGAACGCACATCTGAATTCCAGGAAAACTCCCCGTAACGAGGACAAAGTTTCAGGCACAAAGTCGACCTACGTTGGAAGTGACGAGTCTGCCTCGAGGAGGACGAGGATGCAAGAGGCTTTGAATAAGCAAATGACGCAAACCGTGACATTTTCCGCGGAATCACGTGGCGGGAGGCATTGATGCAAAATGCGAGTGGATGATTTAAGAGCAAGCGTAGAGCGTGAGCGCGTTCTATTCACCCTTAGTTCCGACATAAAGGAGGCCCCGGGTTTGTCATCTGGAGTATGTTCATAGTCCCCGCGTCTGCGGCATCGTCTGTCCGCTGAATATATAGAGAGGCAATTTGAATACAGTCGTCCCTTCTATGATCGGTAAGCCAATGGTTTTATCGCGCGAGTTTCCTTGCTTTTCCCCTTTCATTCCCCTTAGCCCCTTTAGCTCCTTTAGAGCCAGCCCTAGCGTGGCCCCCTCCCCTCTTTTTCTCAGGCTCGTTCATAGTCTCGCGTCTGCCTCGCGACGCATGCCGAACACGTAGCACCACGTAGATATTAGCCTTTCATACGGAGAAACCCCCTGCCCGATCTACATATCGGTCTTTTGTGTAAAAAGGACTGCCAAACAGAATTTAAGGTTATTTCGCGGGAATAAGAATAGGCGAGCGCGTGAAACGCGGGAACTGCATAGCCAATCAGCCCAATTTTCTTACTGTATCCGCCAATTTTTCCAGCGAGTCCTCTTCAAAGCTCGCGGAGCCAAGGCAATTCTCTCTCGTGGAACGCATCTTATCGTGTTTTGTATTATTTTAATTTTGTCGCTCTTCGAAATTTCGATCCAGTTTTGTCCATTTTTCCCGTGCTTCCTCTTCTCCCGTCAGTTCTCGATCGAAACGGATTCGCCGAGGTTCCGTCTCGTTGATTTTGCAAAACCAAGGCCGATAAATTTTGTCGGGGTAAAATCGCGATGAAACTAAAATTACGATAAAAATGTCGCGATAAAGTAAGAAATGTCCCGCGGAAGCGTCGGATTTCAACGGAACTGATGTTCCCATAATAATATTAATTAAAAAGTTTGCGACAGACAAATGGGATGCACAAGTGCGAATCGTCTCGCCTTCCTCGCACTCCCACTCTCATTTTTTCCTCCCTTCCAGAACACAGTTACGTAATTGATACGAGAGCAAGCGGCGGCGGCCCCTCGTTCCCAACTATTTTGCACACTAACGAAATCCCAAATCACGTGTATACATTAAATATTCGAGTAATTCGTTACGTACTAAACTTTTGTCCGGTTCTCGCTTTCTCTTTTCCGCAGACAGCTGGAATTCATCCTAACAAATGTTTCTGCAGCGGCTACTCATCCCCCCTCCCACCCTTCCTCAAACTGCCATCTCTTTTTCGTAATATTCGATAAACATTTTCCTCTCGTCCGAGGGAGCCGTGGGAAAGAGAGTTGAAAATATTTATGCGAAACGGTGGATTCGGCTTTCGCCCCTGCCCTTAGCCCCGACCTACCCTTAGCACCGCAACACCCTTCGAGTGACGTCGATTTCGCGACAAAGGACAAAGGAGACTTGTGGAAAATTCACCTCAACTCGTGCCTTCGGTGAACATTCTTATTTCACCCCCTTATTCCCTTATTATCGTTATTTCGATATTCTCGAGCAAGACGATCACTCGACTGTCTCTTCGACGTGCTTTCGATGAAACCTCGATGAATGACGAGTACTCGATCAACGGTCGATAAAATATATTAGAGTTCGCACGAAACTCTGTCATCGCGGGTTACTCAGGGAGGGGTGGAACCCTCTGCTTCGCGAACCGATATTTTTCTGTGCTTGTCGGATCGGTCTGCAAACTTAAGAAATACGATGCGAGAGAACACGTGGGAGTGGTCCGAGTGAAAATTCAATTAATCCGTGGCAAGAGGTGAAATTGGCTACTGGCAGCGTTTCGTGATACATGGAACGCGTTGTGTTTCGTAGGCATGTATGGTGGAATGCGTGGCGGATACGGATCACACGGTTCGTCGATTTTAGTGCGTTATAAATCGACTAGCAGCCTTCCTGGCTTGGCATCTCTGCCACCGCTTGACGTAGTCGGTTCAAGGCTATAGTCGTTCTCCTCCGACTCGATCGATGGGGATTTCATGGTGCTTAGTTGGCGTTTAGGCCCGCATCTTCGGACCCCCATACACAGAATACGCTTCTCGTACATTTGCTTAATAACGTAAACACCCGACCTTCATCATCAGCAGGACTCCGCAACGGCCCTTCCCCTACTCACTCCTCCACCTCTCTCTCGCCCTGCCTGGATTCGCACAGTTAAGTGACAATGTCTGCAAAGTTTCGAAGGAATAATATTTGTCGGAAACTAAAATAGTTCTTTGATTCCCTTTGCGTTAAAACATTCAGTTTCGATGCCCGACACTGATTTTTTTGGCAAACTTTTGCTTTTTGTCCGACGATCGATAAAAGTCTCTCTCGGATGATATTAATGTTTCACGATTTTTTTGAGGCATTCCTCGAAGCTTTCGCGAAAAACTGTGCGAGTCCTCGGACCTTTTCGAAATTTATACCAAAGACTGGATTTAGCCGCTAATGAATTTCTGATACGAGTACATCAGTTTTCGTTCTTCGTGCGATAGATCTGTGCCTCGTATCGAACTGCAAGCTCTCTCACACATCCGGAATACCAAATCGATCCTCAAATAGCCAAGTGAGTTCTACCGGGTAGTTTAAGTCAAAGTTTTAATCACTATCGACTTCAGGGCATCTCAGGTCCTACGGGACGTTCTGTCCGCCGTTGCGAGATCGAGGAAATGGACCGAAGTCAGACTCTCCAGTTCAATAACCAACAATGCCACCTGCTTGCTATTAAAAGATGCGTCGCTCGATATTTTTAGTTTCTCCGTCAGTTTCTAAATTAGCTGTAATCCCTGTATGCGCTTGATCGTCGAATGCAAGAGGAAAAGTCACATTTTAATCATTGTCAAATTTCCTTAAATAATTTAAATAATATAATCGAGTATACGCGGGAGGCGAAACTCTACAACTAAATTAGACCGAATAAATGCAATTAGGGATAAAAAATAAGAAGAATATCCGGAAAATAAGCCGCAGAGAGAAAGGTTCTCGCTGCGAGATTTTAAGTGTAAATTTTGATTTTATCTAGATGAAAGTTAAGCATAAAAGGACTGAATTATTATATTCTAGCAATTAGAAGTTCCTCCCTCAGTATCTAGGAATTGGGTGGAATCCTCTTACAATTACAATATTCCACGTTCAAATCGTGCTACCTGCTCCGAATCCCGCATGCTTGCCTGTTCCTTTCGCGACGATGCCAAGTTAAAGTAGGGAACAATTTTCGTCGACTATTATGTAGAATCATGTTAATTATTCAGTTGAACGTATCCAGTAAATAGCGATGATACACATAGAGGTGTGTATCAATACGAGCATTTTGGTTTGAATTTTGAAAGGATTTAACGATGCATTTACACTCGCAGGGGGGGGGGGGACTCTTCGAAAAAAACTGTTTCCGCAAAGTTGTGCCGCGGTACCTTGTGAATCTCGACTCGAAATTACTGGGCGTTGCAAGGAAATGCAACCCCAACGCGCAATATCCTCGGCAGCGACGATGGCGATTCAGCCGGCCACTTTCGATCCCCCACTGGCAATTAAACATTTAGCTAATGTGCTTTTCCATTCAGAAAATTGGATATTTCAGGCACCTTCGCGGCATGCCCTCAGTCTCGGACTCGATATGCCGAATTAATTGAATTTCCTTTGCTCGCTTGCCTGCTGCTTGCTCCTGCGGTTCCACATCGTATATTTCGGGAACCACAAATTTTACGGTGCCCTCCTCCCGCCCACCACCTACTCCGACGTAAGCTGTTGTAAGCTGCCAAAAATAACACACGCTCGAAAGTGCATTTTCCTTCGATCAAATTTCCATCTCTCCCTCCGCGCAACGCAACAACCCCCCCAGCTCACCAATAATTCCACCTAAGCATGGTAGAGCGCGAAACACGGGAATCCCATAAAGGATGCCGAGGTCTCGCGCACAATTACAAGTTTTCACGTGGAGAAAAGTAAAAGTGATTAAGATAGCAAAACTTTAAGCGTAACAGAGTTGGGAGGAGTAGGAGGAGGAGGAGGAGTAGTGGCGTGGGCCACGTTGGAAGATGATGCTGGGTGGATGGGGGTGTTCCTCGTGACGGAGAGTCCTGGTGCCGGTGGTTGAGCCGGGGGTGGAAGGAGGAGGAGGGGGGCATTTAGTTGGACGGTTAGCGTGTAGTCTGGCCGCGTTCCATCGTTGAAGCTGGGAAGCTCCGGCAACTGGCTGGCGTCTTTCCGCAGGAGGAGACACGGTGGTTCCCTGCACTGGCATGGAACGTGTGGCTTGGACGTCGCGGTGGAACGAGTTTAATTCGACCACCTAAGAAATTCGCGGCGGTCGCATTCCTCAGGGAAGTTCCTGATTGTGTGTCTGGCTCGTGGGAGAGTCGAGGGAGTTCGCAATGGAGGACGGCCGGTCCTGCGCGGGCTGACCACCGCTATTTATGTCCCGGACACACTCGGGCTATCCCGAATGTTCCCCGTAGTTTCCCGGGGCCACGTCCTGCTGGCCCGCTAATGGTTATGGTAATTACCGGCCCTAATTGCGAGCAATGGAATTACGAAATATCAAAGTTCGCTGCCAGGGCGCTTGCTCGTTGCCGGCTCCGCCCGCTTCCTGCACCAACATCGTCGTCGTCGCCATCGTCTTCGTCGTCGTTGTCGTCGTCGTCGCCGTCGCTGTCCTCGTCCGGTGCCGGTCAACAACAGTCACCCCCGCGATTTCCAAGAAACTCGACTTCCCCGTTGCTACTTCGTTGCTACCTTGAAAATAACGAGGAGTCGCTACGGACGGACGGACGGATGGACGGGTGCAATTGTTGGGAATCACTATTCGATTTCGATTTAATTACGTTTCCGCACCGTTGGCTCGCCATAAAATAACTACTTCGCCTACCGCGATTTCCCGTTTAATTTATTGCCAATGAAATCCAGATTATTGCAAGCCGCGTCTATTCTTTCTTCCTCCGTACGTGGTGGGCTGATCAGGGTGCAAAGGTAAAAGTTGATTCCGTGGCCGCCTTGATGTGGTTATAACGCGCAGGGTAGGTGAGCTCTTTATCCTTGTCTTTCTTCCTCCCCTCTTCCCCGAACCGCCCCTCTCGCACGGGTGCCAGTTAAATTGGCAAATATTAAAATTCTTTCGATGTGGAAGGAACGTGTACAGCGGTTCGCCAAACGGAGAAACTCTCCAGTGTTCTCACACTCTCTCGCAGACTAGTTACCCACGATTTAAAGCTCCGTCGAGTTTTTCGCTTTTCGCTTCCGCTCTCCTCGCACTCGATCTGAAAAGCTCCTCTGATTACTTTATTGTTCCTCCCGCGCTTGCCTTGCTTACCCTCGCTCGTATCGCTGTGTGCGAGTTATGAGGAAAAGCGATCGCACGCCAGTATTAGACTGTAAATCGAATTGTGCCTCGATCGATCCTACGGCGTTTCTTTCCACGAAAGAGAAACGATAATTCTCCTAAAGTGAGACGCGGGAGATTTCGCTCTTTTGCGAAAACTATTCGGGAGAGACGCGACGCGTCGCGATGCGGTCGCTGTGATTGTCGCGTGTAACCGATGATTGCAAGTTAAAATCGTAGACGCGTTAAAGAAGACTCGCTTTGTACCAGGTGCAATTTTCTTCAATCATAAAGCGAGCTTTAGGCGGAAAATGAAAAAAGTTGTCGGCGAGCGTTGTAATTAACGCGCCTTATACGAGACGAGGAGACCTTACAGACAGCTTTGTTAATCGAGCTGAAGGTGCTCTCGCGTCATTCGCTCGACTAATAAAAATTAACGGCAAGCAGGTGCAGGCACGAGAAGGGTGGCTTCGCTCATTTTAAGCCAGGCAAAGGGTTGCGCGAGGGCGGGCGCTAAGAAAAATTATAAAAATAATCTGCTCGTGCCAGGGGCGAGAGGAGAGAGTCAATTGGGGCGGAAAACTTGCGTAACAAGCAGTCCTGAGGAAATTGTGGGAAAAATCGTTTGCCGCGAACCGTCGGTGCTACCCCCCGGAATAAGGAGTTCCGCGATGCTCCGAGGGGGTGACGAGGGTGAACGAGTCGGAGGGGGTAGCGCGAGGATGGTACCGTCCCTTTTCGTTACACGTCGCTCCGTGGAAAAGAAAACAAGCGCTCGCTTCAACCAAGTCTGCCATAATCAGAATAATGTGCAATGTGCTGCTACCGCTGCTGCTGTTGGTGCTGCTGCTGCTGCTGCTGCACGAACATGGCTATAGTTAGGAGGAAGGAAATTTTGCTTAACGATCCTCCCCTTTTTCTACACTCACACGCTACGTCGGAAGAACGTAACATTTTCACCGGTGCATCCCTCCTCGATAACTTTGTCAATATTTCCCAGGAATCGCAGGGAAGCGAGAGGGGAAGGACAATTTTTGCTGTCGTTGCATTTTTATGCTCTACACGTAGATCGTGCGTAATTCGATGTACGGATACGATACTTGTCTCGGGCCATTTAACGTTATCCGAGGGAAGACTTAATTTAACGAAGCAAGGGAGGACACGCGCCAACTTCCGGAACGATCCGACAAGTAGCTATTTACGTGCGGCATCTCACCTCGAAAAAGTAGATCGCGACGTTAGATCGGCGGCCGATCTTGGCCGTTACCTACAGCGGCTTAAACGGTCCCTTCTTAATACGACACAAGAGGCTAATCTTAAAAAATCCTCTCTCGGATAAGCTTCCTCGGCGCGCCCTCTCCCTTTCCCTTTCCCTTTCTCTCTCTCTCTCTAGCGCCACTTCTGATCTCGAAACGGTTTACGGAACATCCTCCACCTGCCAGATCGAGCCTCCACTCTTCTTTTCATTAGCTGATAACTGTATTCGGGGGTACACGCCTGGCCTACAAACGACACGTTAACGCTGCAAATGCCTGCCGGTTAAACCGTAGAGCGTGGTAAAGCATCCCTTAAAATTAACATAGTCGAAGGTTAAGACTCTCCGATAAATAGCCCTATTTGCACTCTGAAAAGGAGACCGTTGAACGCACATCTTTCTGTCGATAATTTTTCAAATTTTCCAACGAGGATCTTTTCAATTCCACAGAGTATCTGAGAAATTAAATTCGGTTCGTGTAATTTGGTTAAGAACGCGTGGCAGTCGATCATCAGCGGCGAAATAAAATCTCGCAAACAAAGTTCTGGAATAATAGAAAATATCTCTCGCCCCTGTGTCCGTGAGAAACATTGACTTTTCTACTGTATTCGCTCCCTTTGGTCCAACTCGTTTCCTCTCTCGGTTCTGCAGGCTGCTCCTAATGTCATGCTTTTGTCCAACGATGTGTTTGGCGCAATATCAGCTGCTGGTCCCCGTCATCTGCGAGAAGTGCTCAAGGAGATATCCGCGAAACAAGTTTTTCCGCAATTTTCGTTCCGTTTCATCGGAAAACCCCTGGGATCTTTCCCTCTCTCTCTCTCTCTCTCTCTCTCTCTCTCTCTCTCTCTCTCTCTCTCTCTGTTGCTCATCCCGCTCTGTTCTCTTATAGTGTTTTTCCATTCTGCTTTTCCATCTTGTTCTCCCTACAATTGTATTAGAGAGAGGGCGAGGTATTGGGAGAAGGGTGGGGAGAGTACAAGTGGCTGAGAAAGTCGAGAAAGGAAGACACCCTGAAAAGATGACCGTGCCAGGCCGGTGGCTATAATTTCATTAGCCGCCACGAGACAAATGAGCGAGCATTGCGAGACGCGCCGGTTGGTCGGAAGATTCTCTCTTCCTTTTGCGAGTCGCCGGAAATAACAACTGCGATGGCCGAAGGTATAATTTGCTACTTCGCGAGGATGTGCGAGTGCATGGGCCCTTTGGACATTCACCCAGTGAAATCAAATTAATTTCGGCCTTCGAAAGAAACTCGGTTTGTATCAACTTTGTCAATGTCCAAATGATGTAGTTACCTTTCACCCCCGCGGTACTCCTTATCTCTGATGGGCCTAGCTCCTGCCCGATTCTACCCTTGATAATTCGAGGAAAGCCGGAGGATTAGCACGCGACAATTTTCCATGGAAAGCATAGTTTTCTTTCGGTAGAGTTCCAAAGCGAGTACGCTCGTTGATATCAATTAAACTACGTCGACTAATTTGTAAGGAGCCTTTATTACGATTCATTCTCCGCGTATCTTTGCCGAATATACTTATGTGTTTCGTATTATTTCTTATCCATCTTCGTCTCGCTGCCTATGGCTATTTGCACTGGTAATTACTGGCACACAAAATATATCGCAAGAAAAACATTAATATCAAACGGCGTTGGCAGTCGACAGTGCAAATAGAGGATCTTAATGGTGAACTAACTTTCAAGAACTGCTAAGGGTGAAGGTGGAGAACGCCAAAGATATACCCACCTTTCGAACTTCTTGCAGTCATCCCTTAAATATCTCCATTCAAAGTTTGGCTGATGAAAAAAATATAGATGATAATAGGACTATCGACCTCTCGGTTTTTGCTCGATCATTTGAAAAACTTAAACTCTACTTCAAACATGATATCGCATCGAATTTCTAGATGAAAATCTTGCTTTTGACAAAAGTCTATTATTGGGGAGGGGGGGGGGGGGGAGGAAAAAAACAAACTAATTGACATTTCGTGCGAAATTCCTTAAAGAAAATTGAATGGAATTATCGAGGGATGACAGCCGAAAAGGATTATACACCAGAGAAGGATTGCCAGATGGGAAAAAACTAAGTGGTAAGAAAGACGCACGCACGCACGCATGCACGCACGCACGCACGCACGATGGCAGGCACGCAGGCACCCCACTAACGAAGTTAGGAACTAGCAAGATAAAGGGAAAGTTGTTATTTCGGTATATAAACCTGAGATTTTTGTCGTGGCGCAAAACCGCAAAAGGGGCGAAAAGTTTGGAGGGAGAAATGGCAAGTTCCGATTCCGGTTGAAAAACAAAGTCAATTCTAGAACCGTCCTGGAGTCTGCGGGGATTTCCACCCTCTTGGATTTTACTCTTTGACCGCGTTGCTAATTTTTTCTCTGATTCGCGCTGTCCTCCTTCGCCGTCCTCGGCACGAGCTTTTGCGAGAAGTGATTCATTTTTTTTCGGCATATTGCAACCGAGGCTGAGTGCCCGGCCCTCACCAAGGAAGGTTGGTCGGGGCTTTGTCCAATTAAGCGTCCGAGCTTTTCAACGGCGCGCGGCTTCGCATATTTCTGTCTGGAGAGCAGCCACCAACGTTTGGATGGGGCTCCGCAATACGGAGGAAAAAGGAAAAAACTTTCCTCCTCGGTGATTGCTGCTGCGGCCTCGGAGCTCCCCGCACGGCGTGCCCCTCCACCCTCACCCCCGGCTTCACCTTCGGCTCGAGTATTTCATCGGATGTCCTAACTTATCGCAATTAGCTCAATAATTTCCCTCGCGTCCCTTGACAGCTCGTCACCTCGTTGCTGGAGGAGCGACCCTTAAAGCTCGAGCCAACCCCCTCGCCATCCCCTGACCAACCCCCCTCGGCCAACCCCGCGGAAAACGTACTTTGCGCTCGTTTCCCAACTTTTCAAGGAGGTCGCTTTCCACGCCACTATTTACGCTCCTCTTTAAAGGACCGAGGCAAGGAAAATGCTCGACCGAAGACGCGCTCCATCCCCTTCGCGCCGTTTAGGCTCCAATTATGAGGCGTGCACAGCCCTGCAACGCGCGCCATTTCAATCCGTGCCGGTAGCACGTCCATCAATCGCCATTTTTTCTCTCCTCTCTCGATTAATCTCCCCGGACTCTCGGCTAAAGTATGTTTACGAGCGATAAAGATAAACTTTAATCCTTTGCTCCTCACGCACGCCGACGAATACGAACAAAGGATTCGTGCGAATAAACGAGGAAGGACTTTATTTCATCGAACTCCGTAGGCGAGCTCGGGCCCGGAGAGTCGGAGTATTAAAACTCTTGGAAAGTTTTGCGACGCGAGCCAGATGGCGTCATTATCGAACATTTCCTCCGTCCCCCTACCCCCGTAGCGAACGCGTACAAAGGAACGAGGCTTTCACGTATTTGGGAGGAGGTGGAGAGAGAGGAGGGGGTGGCGTTTAGGCCCGCTCTCTCTTTCCGCCCCCCGAAAACTTGGAGCCCCGTCGCGGGACTTCCGGTAGTGTTAGCGCTCGGTTAGGTAATGTGACGCGTGTCTTCCTGGCACTCAACTGGCTGACTGGCCTCGAGGAAGTCGCCGAGGGCTGAACTTGGCCTGAGTGCCAAGTTGCTCGGGTATTAAGCGTATTAGGTACAAGTGGTTTCTGACTGGAGAGGGCATCGGTCATTAGCACGGATAGATTCGAAGGTTATTAGCTATTACCGCCATTAGGCAGCCCTTGTCTGTCCAAACGAACTCCTTGTCGCCGTCCTCGACATCGCGGTCGACGTTGACTTCTCCAGACACAACGGACCAAACTTGTACGCTGCATTCCTCGAGTACTCGATTATTCATAGAACACTCGCTCCTCGCAGTTGACGACTAACTTCACTAACGGTTGCTCCGCCTGGCTTTTTAATTCCTGACTCCATTGTGAACCCCCGCCTCGCCCTCCCCTTCTCGTCATCTCCGTTCCAAAATTACAGCGTGAATACCACTGGTTCCGGTACCAGTGACGCTCTTCTCCCCCTCAGGTTCCGATGATGCACTTTCAAGGTCGCGCGTTTACCAAGGACGAAACCCCGCTGAGTTCACCGATGAAATTAGTTCGCGTCTCGTTGGAGAATTGGAGTTTCGCTGTACTGTCCTCGCTGCTCCTCTCTTCCGTTCTTGTTGGGCCAGCGAAGCTGACGGCGTCGATACCAACGAAACCTCGGCCTAATCGCGAATCGACGGTATCTCGAGGGATTTTTTTCGGTCCGATTAAAACGGCTTTTCGTGTCGGCCGCGTCTCCCGGCGCGCAAGTTCGATCCATTTCCGCGGACGATGTTTGCCGGATGGAAAACTTTGGCATCAAAGAGCCAGGATCGACGTCGTCTACCCCGTCGCGAGTAAGTACGTGGATGCTGGGTGATGGTGGTGGTGGTGGTGGTGGGTCGTGGGTGCTGAATGCCTGCTGTATGCACGTATGTTGACTATCTTCGATGGCAGACGCGGAGAGGACGAAGACTGACGGATGTTTGATACGTTGCGGTGTCGCTTCATATTGCATTCTCGGATCTTCCTCAACCTCTGCCTCTCCCCTCCCGCTCTCCTCGAGCTTCCTCGAAAACGCCGGAGATGTGTAATGTCCTCGAAATACCAAACCCCAAGTGAACCGCAAGGGAGATGATCCTACAGGACTAATCACGCGCAAGTTCTCTCTTGTCACTTGCAAACCGTGAATTTGCCTCGCTTCATCGAAACTCCGCATCAAGACGAACCTCTTACATCCGTCCTGGAAAATACAGGGATTAGTTTAAGATCCCTGCTCCGCGCCAGTCCACCCGCCTTCAAACGGCCCAGGAACATCCTCGATTTTCGGATAAAACGATGACTCTCCGATGTTTTCTTATACAGGCTTGGGGGTCCGGAGGAGGGGAACTTTTTATGGTGCTCGATGGATTAAGTTTAATGTCTCGCTGCAGCTTATCGTTGGAAAATACACGTCGAAGGACACAGGCTCCTTGCACTTTTCGAGGAAAAAATATTCAGTCGAGAGTGGTCGAGTAGTCGAGAAGTTTCTACATAAATTGGTAATGCATCGCTAATGTATCGTACTCTCTTCTCTCCATCCAGTTCTTGGTCATCTCTGATAGATGGCTGCTTGGCTGCTTGCTGAATTTATAGCTGATGTAATCGAGTATAAAAACGTTGAGAAAAGTAGCAGGAGAGTCGTGCGATTAGGAATTTATCAATGAGCCATTTTTCTCCGAGAGTAAGTACAAATGACCGAGGGTCTCGTAGGGATTCGTCATTCTCGGGAGAGTCGCATCTCTCTCGTTAGATCCAGCGGGCCACAGTCGCAGCAATCGCGTGGATATTTCTGTGACAAACGAGAGACGTCAGGCCACTGGCAGCGCCGCCGGAGCTTTCATCCCCCTTACAACCCCCTCGAGCAAACACCCCTTCATACGCTACTCGTAGTTCGCGTTTAATCCATTGATTAATTCACTTCGTTCTCGTGTCCTTTATGATTAGTCGGTCCTCCTCCTATACTACCACCATCACCAGTAAGCACCACTTTCTCTCACGTACGCGCGGTCCGAGACTAATGCGGTCAACGCAACGTGCTCCCGCCTTCCTTAATATTGCCCTTTTCCGTTCCACGAGTTATTCCTTCGCCGCTGCTAAGCGTTTCGGACGGAAAATGAGCGCATTAGGCGGGGAACACTGATTATGAGTGTTGCGACGACGAAGAGGAGCCCCCTCGAATTCTCATCGATTCTCGTCTAAACTAAACTAATGAATCCAAGTTAATTGTTTTCCTTCGGCAAAATAGTCTTGGCACGCGCGTGAAGACAATCGACGCTAGAGAGTGGCTCACTCGAATTTTGCCTAATAAAATATTGGAACTTTGATCGCCGTCACTGTTTGTCGAAGAAAATGCGAAATCCTGCGAAATATTTCGGGAGAATAATCCTGGGTGGTCATTCGAGAATTAACGGGGTACCTAGGATTCCTCTGGAGGAAAATCGAGCTGCGGATTTTATTATGCCGGAGCTTCCGGCGTAAAGTACTTTAACTTCCTCACCCTTCGCGAGTTGACGGCAGCTTTATGGGGAATAAATATTTTATTCCGGTATTTCGGGTATCATCGAATAGGCAGTTTATCGCGTTTTCAACCAGCTAACAGCATACTCGACCAGTGGCCGCTCGTAGAGCCAATAAATCTGCTTTCGGGAGGAATTCAATGTTCGGAAGTGAATGTTACGCAAGGGAGCCGAGAAGGAAGAGAAGAGAAGAGAAGAGAGGAGAAGAGAGGAGAGGTATCGTCGGGTCATTAAATCCACAATTCGTCATATTCAAATGACTCGTAAACTTCTAACCAGCCGTTCAAACAAATTCACTGCCAATTTTCCAAACTACGCTATTATAATAGACGTTCTTTCCTCGGTTTTCACGAGTTTACGAGCGATCGTTTCGAAGCTTAAGAACTCGATCGATTTATCGCCACTCTATACTAATCTCCTTTATTATTTTTGTCGTTCGCTCGAATAATTTCGCAAATGACGCGGGTTTACAAGTAATGCCGGTAATTCATGGTAAGAGAGTGCATGAAAATATGAAGTATGTACTTCTCTAATAGAGCCCCGGCACTACAGGTGTATTATCATCGACAGTTGGAAGTTTGTCGGTCCTCCCTGCACTGCCACTTTCTGACCGTTCGCGAGAACTAGTTTAACCAGGCCAAAGAAAGTGCAACTTAACTTACCCACTTTTATACGCCGGGAGGCTCAGCTTGACTTATAGAATTCCAAGGAACAAAGTTCGGATGCTCCTTATCTCTAAGGTTGTTTCTCTCGTGATTGACACGAGAGAGAATAATTACTTTTCAATCGATTTTGGCCATATCCGATGGAACGAAAGTGTAACGTGCGTCAACGACGTTTCGATTTCGCTGTAATTATTTGATTTGCGCTTCCTCCGGTTTTTTCGACGCGCGTTACAAATTTTCTTTGGCTCGGGGTGCTACTCGGACCGCGAAACTATCGATCAATCTGCTTTCGTAAATTTTGATATAAGATGGAGAACTTATGGCTTGCATCTCAATCAGTTACAGCCATTCTTCTTCTTTTCGATGTTCCCTATCGTGGCAGGCTGCCGTTGGTGTTTCGGTTTTCGTGGCTTCCGTTGTTGAAACACGCTGATGCATCCAGAAGGCGGACATCCCTAGGGAGGTCCTGTGTGATGCGAATACGTATCGGTTGTTTACTCGGCGCACTATTTTCAAGATGATACGTCAATCCAGTATTTGGAAAACTTTGGGATCCCGTCATTGGTGGCTCGTGCTTTGTGTTTGCTACGAAGAGAAGGTATTTCAAGCTCGATGTATTCCACGAACTATTGCATTGTCGAACCAAACCGAACGAACTAAATTTTTGCAATAAATTTGCCAGAATTGCGAAAGTACTCTCATTTGAATAAGGTTAACTTTTTTTTTTGTCGTGGGATGCGGAGCAAGCGCAGCAACGGTAAATGTCAATTGGGAGAAATATTTATTAAGGATTATTTCTCTCTCTCTCTCTTTATTTTTTTGGTAGGAGAGAGCGAAGAAAAAATCACTTTCGAAAGTTAGAGCCTTGATATCCGAAAGAAAACATTGAGAACGGTTGATGCATGGTATTTGCGGAAATCCAGTAGGTGACCACAGGACGTTGATCGTTAAGCAAGACTATAAGTGTAAGCCTGCGTTCCTGTAACATCGAAGGCCAGTTCTCAGGGGGAGCGAGGGTTGCCGAATGAATAAGCAGTCACGACATTGCGTCACGCCAGCTTGATAAATTATCTGCTTCGTGCTATAGTGGCCCATGGTGCAGCTTTGGAAAAAAATTAAAGAGAATACCACAATAATTCTTACTGTATTGAAAAACGCAAAAGATTTCGCAAAAAAGCCACCACTATTTCCTAGTAGTAGATGCATTAGTTCGTACGATTGGAACTTTATAGAAGAACATTTTTTAAATAAATTAATGAAACATCACATCTGTTTTTAAATACTAATTTAAAAAATTTTATGCCTTTGCTACTTTCGTTTATAATAGAGCTCTACATTACACATTTTTTAATTAAGCAGTATCAAGAGGAAAATTATTACACAGAGTCTTTTGTTATATGTTTTTTAATTATTTAAAATATCCTATTTATGTATATGCATGATAGACCATTTACATTATAATATAGTGCCTTGAGTAAGGTTAAAAAGAAATAGTTGATCGCTAAAGGCCGAGCATTACTCCTTGTATCATAATTTTCCATGTCCGACTATTTTCGGTTTATACTACTTAGGCCCGTACAAATTGCCCAGTCAGTAAATTATCTACAAAACGCCGGCACTGACCATTTTACGAGATAAGAACGTATCTCAGTGGCTGTTATCGATGGCGATCGACCAATTTATTATTGTAGACTTTAGGGGTGGTACGTACGGTCAGTAAAAAAAACCCTGGGAAACTGGGAAACACTGGTTTATCCACGTCCCCTCTCCCCATAACTCTTTCCTGAGAATCTTGCAAATTTTATTAACAACAGTTGCAAGATGAGGAGCATCCATAAGATATTATCCGGCTTAAATAAATTTCCTAATTCCGGAGATTCTCGTTTTATTACGCGAGTGGAAACTGAAATAAGTTCGAGAAGATTCTTATCGCGTTGCTGCAACGATTTATTATTGCGGCTCGATGATACATTACGGTGCTTTATCGCAGTTTGTAGTTGGCTGGCGTAGGGTCCGCCAAACGTAGCGACCGGATGGGCTGTAAGCGGATGCGAAGAAAAGAGACCGCCGGAACAACAAAATTCCGCTAATGCCCCGGTCCGTATGTTCTTCTTGTTCTTCCGTTTCCGCTTTCCAGCACGACGCAACTTGGATCTCCTTAAAGGGCAAGCATAGTGAAAATCACCCTAACCAACCCTCGGAGCCTCTACGTCTGTCGTTATAAATTAACGAGAGCGTCTGACCAAACGTTTAGCTTCTTCCCTTATGGAGGATCGTATACCATTAGTCATTGGGCCGAGGTTATTGTTTCGCGAGGGGATTTATGTGTTCTTCAATGATCTATCGGAGGTAGTGTATGACAGTTTCCCAGATGACGTAGGATGAAATGGCCGGTCAGTCGCGAAGCCAGGAGGCTTCCTGGAGGACAATGGTCCGCTAATACCTCGATACGTATGTTCTTCGTGCTCCGTTTCTCGACTGGTATGCAGCACGGGAACTCTCTAGTGCGCGGAGGTGTTCGACAAGGGAGGGGCCAATGCCGTAAGGCGGAAGGTGGTAGATGGAGAGTCCTGATTTACCGAGGCAATCGCTCTTTATTTCTCTCCAGGCGGCTTTCCCGTCCGCCCCGTTCGATAGATATCGCCTTGTAATAGCTTTCCGTTACCTGAATATATCTGTCCTGCGAAATTTATCAGCCGGAGCAGCGCGAATCTTTCGAGCAGAGCGCGGCCCATTCTGCTTAGCGATATTTTCCTCCTGATTGCCACGCTCTTACCGGAACTTCCATCACTCGACGCAGCTATTTCCATCCGCGCGAGCTGTTTACGATTATCCATCGGGAAATAGCGTTTGCTCCTACGACCGAATCCAAGTGGAATCTTTCGCGAGTGCACTTTGCAATACTAATCTTAGGAGCGTGATGGAAATGGGGAGTCAATGCGCCGGTCGAGCGAGGAGCAAAGTGGAGGGTTGCGCAAGTTTTCGCGTAATTTAATCGATCCGACGCTATTTTCGAATTTGCACACGTCCAGCAGCTGCCGTTTCCGAGTCGTTCTCGTTTAGTCGAGTTTTACCTCGTTTAATTCGGATTCGCTTAGCTGACCGCGACGAAGCGATTTCTCAAGCGCGTCCGGAGATGGCGATAACGTACTGTTACTGCCAGCCAGGCTAAAGTGTGTGGAGACAAAGAAGGGGAAATTCATAAGCTGCGAGCAACCAAGCAACAGCACGGACCCTGCGGACTTCCGCAAAGGGAAAGGGAACGGGTCCTTAATTGCCTGAAATTTCAGCCTCGCTCTTTTTCCCTTGTTTGTTACCCGAGAATTCGAGCGATTTGCAAATAGGTGCAAATGGTAGCTTTTAATCGGTGCACGCGAAATGCTTGTAATTTCAGCGCGACCAACCGGCCAATCTTAGTACGGAACAATCGACGCAATCAAGATGTTTTCAATGCTACACTTAATCACGCCTAATATGACTCCTATTACGAGTGGGACAGGTCCCGCGTATTGCGCGTCCGTTACAACAGGTCTTGCTTCCTAAATTTACGTTTTCAGCCAGGCAACGATCAGCTCTCATCGATCGATCAATCGCTCGTACAATCACCTTCCAAGGGATTTGCAATTAAAGCCCATTCCAAGTCATACCGCGCTTTAATTGGATTTTATTAACGTTTGTTTTAGCGACTGCTCGCCTTAGATAAGAAAATCTCTCACACCGAAGCGCAAAGGACAAAAGAGATTAGTTGCTGCCTCGTACCATATCTTTTCGCATTCATCGTTTATATTTAGAGGAGAGTGAGAGTTGGGGAAAGAAACTGATGGAACCACGAGTATCATCACGATCCTATCAGGCTTCGAGCACTAGATTCGTAGAATTGCAGTGGGGACTCGAGGAAAGTCGATGCTCCATTGCAGCTGCAAAGGATTCGAGTATTTGACTTCGATTGGCTGTCGTCCGAGGGCAGCACGATGCGGTGCCGTGAAACTACCCCTGAAACACATCGGATCTATGCGCTCGCGAATATGAAATAATAATTTACGAACGATGAACCGCCCCTGCCCCGTTTAAATATCAATCGAAACCTGGCTTCTTTTTCGGAGGATATTTGCCGTAAGTTGCAATGGTTTCGCGTTGCAGGGAGAGAGAGAGTGAGAGAGAGAGGGAAAATGCGAGTGATAAGAATCGAGACAAAGAGAAAGAGAAGGAGAGAGTGGGATTTACGTGTGCAGGGGGGTTCGTACGTGTGACTGTCGTTCAGAGTCCGCTGATGGGATTTATGGTCCTTTCAGCTTCATCGTGAAGCAAAGTCCGTTCTCTTCATCCCTCAAGTTCCCCTGTAACCCCCTGCCGACTCTTCTCTCCTCAGTCACACACTTTTAGTGTTCCTCTCTCTTGAACGGACTCTCACGTCGATGCGGCCCAGATGCGAACGCTGCCATTGTTCCACGGATCGTTATCTGAACTCGCGGCTCCAAGCAAAAGTTACCACGCTCTATCTGGAATCTCAATTAATGCGGCTGTCCTTATCCCGAGATCATCCCCTTATTATCGACGGGACACCCTGCTGCTGCACGCTCTTACGCAGCTCTTGTGGAATTTATCGTGGCCTTCTTCATCCCTCTTTACCCCCTTCCAGTCTCCGAGGATGCTTCAAGCAGCGCGCAATTCCTATTGAATAACTGCTGCTACTGCTGCTGCTGCTGCTGTCTTACAGTTCCGATGTCGAAATCTCCTCCGAGAACTTATCTATTTCGCAGTATTTCTTTTTCGACGAACCTATCTCCTATCATCGCTTATCGGCCGCTTCCTCATTGCGAAAAATCGCTGAGCCTCCGGTCATTTCCTAATCCCTCTCGGATATCCAACGAGTTAGAATCTTATCCAGAGATCTCTGGTTGTTCTTTGTTATCTCGCTGCGGAGTTTTTTGTCGGCTAAAAGTAATTTCGTTCCACTCGCAACAGATTCCATAAAGATTTCCCTGGAAATGGCGAACGTTCGGTGATCCGACCCCACGAATTATGATTATAATTAACCAACGGGGATTGGAACAATGGATACTGGCAACCGATTGAGGGAAGCTTTATCGCGGAACTGCCGATTTCGTAACTTTTACTGATAACGTTAATTTTGTGGCTCATTGCGGCAAATTAAATTGGGCATTTTACAATGCGCGCAGTATCGTTCAATAGGAAGAAATTAATAATTTACACGCGATTAAAAAATGTAGATTTTAATTGCCAAAGGGAAGTCTAGTGTGAAAAAATCGCCCTCTTTAAATGCGAGAGCGAAGGGCGTAGGGCGTGGGGCGTTGGGCGTGGGGCGGGGGTGGGCGTGTGCTGAGGAAAGCGGCCGGAAACTGGATGTGAGGAAAACAATGGGGCATTGATAGTTTGAACGAGAGCATCTGGAGAGCGAGTTCAGGTTCTCTGAATGAAACTAATAACTGAATAACCGACAAAAATCGCTGCCGGCTGTTCGGCTTCATTTCGGGACGCGTTTTCGCACGCACAATGGCCCGTACTGCCCCTAACCACTCGGTTATAGCCCGAAACATTCACCGTTTCAGCCTTGCTTTTCCGCTTTCGTCGAAATCGACATATTGCATTCGTTAGCCATCTAGTTTCCGATGAGAAACTACGGTCTACATTCAGAGAGCCAGCTGACTGTTTGCATATCTCCAAAATATCCGACTAAAAAGTTCTAATGAAATAATATTTCCTACTGTATTAAGACTGTCAATGTTTCGTTCTAGTTCCACCTTCCCCGTGAACCATCGAATTTCTTCTCTTTTCCTTCTTTCTTCCGTTTTCTTAGGCGTCAATCGCTTTGCTCCTAGATAATCTCCGCAAAGAAGGATTTTCCTAAGGCAGAAAAGAGTAATAGCTCAATTGGATCGCGTTGTGTCAATGAAAAAATGAATTCCCATCGAAATTCGTGCGCTCGCTTCGATTGGTTTATCATTCTCGATGATTATATATTTTGTGCGATGCTCGCCACGATTTATAGAAATGTTTAGTCTACTTTTATTCGCTACCGATTATATTGATGTGAATATTTTCTCTCGTTCAGCGGTATCGTCATTTTATCAAATATTCTTTAATAATCCTGTAACGTGATTTTTTTGCTGAAAAAATATAAAAGTGACCTCGTTATTGTGGAAATAAACATGTTACCCAGTTGTAAATTAATGAATAAAACATGCATTTTTGATTCGTAATATTTTTCCAAATGGCTGGAGAAAAAGTGAAAACACGCTTCGGTAAACTGACCGCGGTGATTGCAGCCGATAGAAACAAGTAAATAGTAAACAACAATTGGAAGTACTAAAACAGGCATTAGCTCTAAGATATATCAGGATTGCACCGCATGATTCCACTCTGGGCTTCCCGATGCCAGGGAGATACAATTGCATCACGTGTCAGAAACTCGAACGGTAATACTCGAACATTGAAACAAGCTCCTCCGCGGTTGAACTTAAACCTAATCCTATAGCTATGCGCGTGTAGAAACTTTGGAAGCGTGGAAGCTCGCGAAGGGGTGGAAAGGGGGGTGGGACCTTACAAACTTGGAACCACGTGTGTGTGTGTCTGCCCATAATTAAGACAGTACGTAGAAAATCGTGCGGACCAGCGTTGACCTCCTCCTCGATCGTCGTCAACGCGTTGTTTTTCATCCGCTAACAAAATCCCACCCCCCACCCTCGATAACGGGGAAGAGAGTCTTTCCGGCTACCTCGCTATCGTTGCACCGTATAGAGGCCCGAGCGAAATGAATGCCTCGGTTTTCGGTAATTTTCGTCGAGCACTCGTCCGTACCAGGGGGTGGTGGTGTTGACTAATTACGATGAAAACTGGGGGGAAAAAGTTTGTCGACCTTCTGTGATTTCCGGTGGTGGTGGTGATGGTGGTGGTGAGCAGTCGCGTTTAATTGTGAGGGAATGCTCGCGTGTACGAACTGATTGTCGTTTAGGGTAAGGCATTAGAGCGTCAGCGGTGGCACGAGTTACGCGGATCGTAAAGCAAGTGGCACGCAGGATCGTAAATTTGCACAGTTAATTCCGGACTGCCGCAGCTTTTCGTAGCGCGTGTATGCGTACGCACATATCGCAACGGCAATTTCACCTGCTGGAATAAAGTCTCTCCGCGTGCCAGGACGCATTAATGGAAATGGATTTCTTCATTAGTTCCGTTCATTGCGATGCTGCAATTTCATCAGGACCGAGGAGAATCGTTTCGCGGGAAAAAGTGCGTTGAATGGTCGAACGCGAAGGAATTGAAAACCCCCGGGGGAAGCATCCCTCCATCGGTGTTGAATCCCCCCTCCCCCGCTTTCGTAATGTTGTTGCACGTGGAGAGGATTTTTCAGTGAAATTTTTGATGATTCTCGAGAGATTACGGTTCGATCTCCGATGTCGGTAGGTGCGAAATGGAAAATGGAATTTCCCATGGCTCGGGAAAACGTTCGATGGGTGCTCGTTAGTGGTCGGGACAATCGATCGGGTCCACGACGGAGAGCGCGTTAATCTTGGGTCAAGCGTGGAGCAAACACGCCGAGCGGATAATGGGAGATGGCAGATCGCCATACGTGCGTGCCCGCCATAATGTATCGTCGACCTTTCAACGAAATTTATATTCTCGCCGGCAGATAAGGCACAGCTAAGCCTGCAACGGTAACTCCGTGGTGGAATGCCAGCCTGTCTGAAAATAGGGGCCAGTTGGAAGGAAACTGGCTAGGGTTTTCCAATGAGGGGGTGGCCACGTTGGCCGATGCCCTTTCGCGAAGTGTTTGCTCTCCGGCATCGTGACATTCTGCTGAGTCGAGGAAAGGGGATTGATTTTCCACTAATCTTCCCTCCCTCCTTATCCATCTTGGACCATGATTCGACTCCCGATTGAAATAGGCTTGTTTTTGTTTCTACTTGTCTAACGCGCAATTTTTAATGGTTTTCCGTAAAAGTTCCGGTGATCTACGGAAAATTGCATTTTGTTGAGAAGCAAGAGTGATTTCTCCCTAAATTGGACTTCTCTCGGTGTATTTATGTTGCTCTCAGTGGATGTGCAGTGGAGATAGGTAGCAGACTTCGCTCCATTGCGCGAATGTACGTTTCATTTGCATTGGAATGACTCGAGATTTTTCAAGTTAACTGGGGGCGGGTCTGTCAATACTGCGTGAATTTAATTGATCGAGCCCTTTCGTCGAGGTAATATCTGCAGTGGAGGGCTGACGTCACTATGTCCGTAGGACACAGTCCTGGCGATCCTGATTAGCATTAACGATTCATAGACCCAGGACTAACTAGGGTCGTTCTTCGACCCTGTCATCTTCCGAAGCTTCTCTCTCTCTCTCTCTTTTCAACCCTCCCTTTCACTCCCTGCATCACTCCTGTCACCAAGGAGGTTATCTTTCGCCTTCGACTATAGCTTGATTTACATAATGTTTGCTGAACGTAAACTACTACCACAGCTTTAGCAGATTGTATCGAATAGGTGCTTGATAAAAGTATAGAATGCGAGAAGAAAACTTATGGAACTAACGCTTGATGCGTAAGTCATGCTTCTGTCTGACTCGAGTAAAAGTATATCCCTTTCTGCAACATATTTCGAATAATCTTTTATAGAAGTTTCAAGCAGAAACCGAACCAGAGTGGGTTCAATCTGACTTTGAGCTTCCCATTGGCTAGAAGAAGGCAACTTGCCTTGATTTTCAGTGGAACAATCGACCATAAGAGCGCCAGGCGTGAACAACTGGCTTGTTCAGTGGGTGTTGGTCCGTTGGTTATTACGGGGACGAGCGGAGTCAGGTCTTTCGACATTCGGCGCGGTCAGGCCGATCTCCAGGGAGGTCCTTCAAATTTTCCAGTCGACGGAGGGAAACGCGTCGGCCAAGTTGCATATTACCATTTCTCGATTCGACGTGCGACGAACGACATTGGACCCGCGTATACAGACGACCAGTACGGTACAGTGACGTTAGTCCCTCTGGCATTAGACAAGGGTATCGGGGCTGCTCGGGGGTGCTCGTTGTGATTGGTGTGGCTGGACTGACCATTTGAATACACGGCTCTGTAATCACGACTGAGCTTGCTTTCTCTTTCCTGCTTGTCTTTCTCGCACCTATTCTCTCTCTCTCTCTTTCTCTTTCTCTTCCCCTTTCCCTCCTTCAACTAGCTTATTCCTATCCTTTGCCTATTCACTTTTGTACAATGTCACTTTGCTCCAGCTTCTGCCTCCCTCTCGGGAAGGGGAGTTTCTCTCTCTCTCTCTCTCTGATTTACCCTAGCGTGCCCATAACCGTATATACGTCTCTGTTTCTTCCGCTTTATTTATTCCTCTCTTTCGCGCACCTTTGCATCTGATCTCACACCCTTATTGTTCCACCATGCGTTTCTCTCTCCTCGTCTCTCGACGCGTCGTCTCTCTTTTTGCCTATCGCGTAGTCATCGGGTTGCTCCAACCCTGCAGACGCCTGTAACTGTCCGGGGAATACCTAGTACAGATTGCTAGCACTGTTGAGCATCCCCCATTCGTTTCCATCGTCGCCTCGTCAGACGTCCTAGAGGACAACGGTATCGCGTGGTTGTTCATGCCAGCGTTTCAACCAGCAGCTCTATGTACCTTCGTGACTGTCAGAAGCACTGGGATCTCCGGCGCGGGTCAGTGGAGTGCCGGAACGACGATTAAAACTCTTGCCCGGGAGTACCGGGAGAGTGCTGGGTCTGATATATAGAAATGAAATGTACTTTCCACAATAGGACTACGTAGATTTTACGTACGCTCGCTCGACGTTCGCAACGTCGCCTAAAAAGAGTCCGATACACTCGAGAGATACGATAATTGCGAGTTTCCGACAATATTTCGTAATCCGGTGAATCCTCGGATGTGTCGATCACTGGCGTCAGAACTGCGCGCTGGTCGTTTTATTTCTAAACGGCGGAAGCTCGGTGTATCTCGCTATCGTTATTTTACCGTGGCAAGTATAAATTTTCGAAGCGCGCGTTGGATGCCGAGAGGAAATTTTTAGAGTTTGATCGGTGCTTGGATTCCGCGAGGAAATGGTTTTCTCTGTTGTAGCAAATGGCGATTGGCGGTATTATAGGATATCCTCGCGTGCTTAGGAAGGGAAATTATTCAGGAGACGTCTCGTCGGATTCCTCTCGTTAGTCGCGTCATTCCGGACGTGAAAATGTTCGCGTAACCGGTTCCGTATTTGCATGTTTGTCGCGGCGAGTTTGCGTCCGCGTGTGAGTGTCGCGAGAATACGACGTAACACATACGAGGAGCGGCAACGGACAATGTTCGCAGGCCAATGGCCGCTGGCCGTTTCTTGAATTCAACTTTTGATCCTACCTATCGCAATGCCCTTCTCCCCCTCGAAAGATTAACGGCCGGTAACAATTGTTTTTCAAAGATTCTCCATTTCCAGCCGTTTCCCAGATTTCTCGAAAAACTCGTCGTTTCCCTCCGAGGACTCCGCGTCGGTCATGGAGAACCCAAAATTCCACGTCGATTGCATCCCTTCGAACACGCGGAGCTAGTTGGAATTAAAAGTTCTAACTGCAAATGCAAATATACGAGGAATACGTAACTACGTTCGATTTTTTCTCAGGGAAAACTGCCGTAAACTTTTATCCCTTCGACTCTGCACCTGCAGTTGTTATTCCCGTTCGACAGCGCGATCTCTGTGACTAGGAAATTAGTAAAATCTATTAAACCGCATTTCCCACAGGGGAGTGATACGGTACGTGGAGTATGGTATAAATATTGCTAACAAAGATTCACCCCTCCTTTGAATAATGCGCGAACTGCCACACCGCTCCAGCGCAACTGCTCAAGAATTAACAGACTCGCGGGAAGGCGCCTTGGAAGAAGCGCGTCGCATTTATTTTAATGGTCAAGCCTTCCAGAGGACGAGCAATAAGGGTGAGAAGAGCGTGGCGGGTCGATCCAAGGGTGAGACGCAGGAACGAAGCTGGTAGACGCGCGTGTAGGGCTCGATATTGAGCTATACTACTTTATCGAAGTATTTGGCAGGAGTTTTACCTGTCGGATCTTAACACTTTGCTATTTCATTAAATTAGGGGGTGGTTCGCTAGCGTGGGCTGAATCTATAGCACGAGCGTAGAGTGCGTGTAGCGAGTAGACCCGCTGGCGATCCGCTTCAGCTCGGCGGGTCTCTCTAGATTCGCGAAACCGCCGAAAACTTTCGCTTTTACCGTCATTTTATAATTCATGGCGTCGTCCTGTCGCTCGGATGTAACGCGGGTCGCCTTGCGTACCGACGGCACCGAGTAAAGAGGGTCGCTGCCTGCCTAGCTAGCTGGCTGGCTGGCTGTCTCTCTCTCTCTCTCTCTCTTTCTCTCTTCCTCTCTTCCTCTCTCTCTTTCCCTCCTTCTCTCGGCACATGGTTGTGGCTCTCTGCTAAACGGAAAGCTAAATCATGCATTTTATTATTGGGAAACGTTAGAGGTGGAGGCTGGATATGCCGGGAACATGCTCGTGTAGCTTCCCTAAATGCTACATGCCAAGCAAGTCAACGGATGTTGTACGTGGCAGGAGATCAAATGGTTCGGGCAATTTGACTTATGAAAAGCAATTTCTGAATTCGTAAACTCCGCCAACTCTAAGTACGTGTGTAATTTTAACTTTGTATATTTCACCGACTGAAATAGTTTTTTCGATAAAGAACGCGAGGGTCTCTTCGTTGTTTAATCGTGGAAAATATCGGACGGACGTGATTTGCCGGGAGTATTATCGTGGCAAGTGGTAGAGGGCAATATTGCTGCGGCGCGACTAAGATAGTTCCTCGAGAGAAAGCATTCTTTTCATATTCTCGAGCGAATCGTGATCGTTCTGCCTCGTATGGCCGGAATGGCGCGAAGAGGGCCATTAATCCTCGCAGCTCTAATCTTTTAACCGGAAGAAGCCTAAAGTTCTAGCCCATTACGCCTAAGCACGCTGTCCCCTTACACAATCCCTACAACGCACTAATACTTGGTTCTTGGTACTTGGTTCCGTGCGATGTGTGTAGTATCGTCTTCTCACAGTTCTCAGCCATAAAGCGTCCCCTGGCTTTTGTACAGGTGATTTTGCACTGGCGTAGAAGCTAATCGAGTAATTCTCTGCCGGCGTCGCCCATTTTATGCCAATTTATGAAATTGCACCACCGTCGACGATCCATCGCTTTCGTTTGACCATCGAGTTTTCGACCGTGAGTGCGTGAATGCGTGCGAAATGTCTTTCTTAAAGGGACGAGGGCGATGTTCGAGGCGTCGCCCAATCACGAAAGACGGTGAATCTTCGAAGGAGCGATTGCTCGTAATTGCGTTTCGAGATATCGCGCGCTCCTTTAAAGAGAGGAAGAAAATGTTACGCCACTGGCGAAGGGTTGAGTTCGAACGACCAGGACTCTGTCGGTGGGTGTCTCCTCTCTTTATCTCCTTGCCGAGATTTTAATATAAATTATAATCTAATGTCGTTTCTTAATACCCTCCCAACCCCGTCCGCTTCGTTTCACGAACCCCAAAACGACGGAGTCATTATTAGGGATTTCTCATTAGGCGATCAATCACTCCCAGGGATCGTGGACCTAATTTCTTGCGTCAATTAATATCGGTAGGTTGAGCTTTTCAGGAAAGAGCTCGAGGTATATCGTTTATGACGTTCGACGTTGACGCCACCCCCTTTCCCTCATTTTTCACAAATTCATCGATACGACAATGGCCAGGGACCTACTAATCTTTTTAGTCCAAGCATTTTTCCAAGTGCTTCGCTTTTGTTTGTTATGTTAATCTGGTAGGAAGTACTGCCTGGAAAACAGTACAAATCATCGGTGAGATCTCTTAAGGTTGATTCGAGGAAGAGCTTCTTGGTTGGCGGAGTGTAGGTGCTGGGGATGATATAAGCAAAGATAGAGGGCATACCGATGGATTTATGTCTCGGACCAGGAGGCATCATCGTTTTCCCTCGAAGAATATACGAGCTCGGCCTGGAGCTACCATTTCCCGTCTCTTTTCATCTTCTCCGTCAGCGCTCACCCTCCTGTACTCCAAGTTCTTCTCGTATTTACAGACAAATACGCATATAGAGATGTATACGCGTATCCCCGTCGTGTTTGCCTTCTTATATCTCACCGCTATGGCTCCTCTGCTGTCTAGCGCGTCGACCCAAAAAACCAGTCTCTCACTTTCACGTAAATCGAATCAGTAACCTCTACCCCCTTCTCAACCCCTAAAGCTCTCTCTTCTTTTCTGGATTCTGTCACTTGGTTATTTCGCTGTGTAATTATTAGCCATACGCACTTCCAGCATTAAAGTTCCCACCAGTCCCACTACCCTCCCTCGATATTTCGATACGAGCATGTTATTGTTAGGAGTGAAAAGTTGAAATATAATGACGTAATAAGAATATACAAGGCCAAGTTAAAAAAGAACCATGAAAGTTTGGGGTTTAGTGATTGGAAAATCGTTAAAGAAGCGTAAGCTTAGAAAGTGCGTAAGTTTTGAAAAGAGATCGAAGCTTTCTGGTAATTCTGAAAGACCAAGAGAGAGAGAGAAAGGCGGAGAGAGTGAGAGAGGGGGAGAGAAAGTTATTAGTCGATGCCATTAAATTTACGACTGAGCCCCCTCGATCTATCTCGCCAGTGATTATGGACCAAGGTAGACCTTAAGGAATCGCGGGGCCTTTTCATCATGAAATAAATTTCATTGTCCTTGAAATTATTTCATTATCGTCAAAACTAGTATCCCTCTCTCCTGTAATTCATCTCGAAGATTGCCTAAAAAGTGAGAAAACGTTTCTCGGCTTGTTACGCAAACTCAATTTGTCTTCTCGCATAACTGGTCCCAGTTATTCCAGCTTAGGCTCAAGATAGTTTGACCTTGATGAGAGTTCTATATCTCAATGAAATGCATAACTATTGTTCTTGTTGATTATTCAAGTTGCACAGGACTATTATGAAGTATCCTGCTCGCTGGAGGTCGCGGGGGTTCGGAAAGTTAGTGGGTTGGTAGGGGTGGACGAACTTTGGACTTTGAACTTTGCCGCTCGAGTGACCCCACGGCTGTTTTATTTCATTCTCAGCCATTAACATACTTCGCTTGTTTTTTCCCCCCTCTCACGTGCTAGCCGATTCGCGTTTGCATAATTGCTGGGCCCTTCCCGATGAATTGCACGGAAGCAGACGACGATCATTTCCGCGAATAATAATACGGTAATAATATCGTTTTCATTAGCAATGAAGCTTCGTATTATTCCAGCAAACTTTCCAGCAGTTACCGCGCGATTTTCTCCATTATTATCCGAGCGCGCGGATACTGCAAAGCGCGACGTTACTGCTTAATGGTGCAAGTGTCGCAACTAAAAAGAGGTAAACATCCCGCGGAGAGCAATGTCTCCTGATAGAAAAAAGCAGTAAGAGTTGTCTACGAGGTGGGAAGCTCTTGGAGGGTGACTTTTTTCCTGGCGTACCTACAGTCCTGCTGCTATGACCACACGGCCACCTAGCTCCGACAGCAAAAACTTGAGCGAAAGTAAGCCTATCGTGGGAGGCGTGGAACGCGGAGCTTTTCGCTGATGCTCCGACTGAGCGAAACTTTCCCAGAGTGGGGGGGTGGCCGTGAGCTTGCGCAGTACCGGGACATCGCGAGCGAGAAGGAAGCTTCTATGCTCGACCGAGAGGCCGAAGGAGGATGGAGAGGTCCTCCAGAATTTCTGGGCTAGGGGCGAGCGGGGAGGGATTATAGGATCGCAGGGGCAGGACGTTCCAGCACTCCTCTCTGAGGCCTGAGGGCGTCAGGATGTTGCTCTAGCCTCGCTAATTCCTCGGGCGACACACTTCGAAATTGTGTGAGTAGGGCTTGCGAAAATACACGATAAAGGACATCGAAATGGTTTTACCTTGGAAACCTTGAAATGCTTCCAGTAACTGGATCGACGCGCGAGGAGCTTGCGAAATATCCAAGCATCGAGCTTCGGCGAGCGGAAATGATCTTTGGAACAATTTTAAGTTTCCTCGGTGACCGATCGATGTCGCACCCTCCCATGATCGCGGAAGTTAAGGTTCGAACGCGTGCCATATTTTCGCTTGACTCTTCAGCCCCACGCGAACCGCGAGGAATACTCGCTGGCTTATTAGAGTATCGTTTTCCTTGCTCGAAGGACTTTAATGCCTGGTTGCCCATTGCAGCGGAGAAACAATTTTTCCTCGGGAAATCAGGCACGCCATAAAACCAGCCATTATGGGATTATTTGAATGACTGGGATTGGGTTTCTGAGAATGTTGCTCCTCCGGTGGATGATGACGGAACTTTAATGGAGAATGCGAATTTTTCAAAGTCCGCGAGAACCCTCTAGTTTTTACACGTGTTGCACGCATGTCCCCAACGTTACTACCCATTCCCGACAATTGTTAATGCACGTTGAAATTTCGTGGTCCTCGCTAATTCGTCGTATAAATTTGAGCGTGAATTTTCAATTCTGTTCTCTGCTGTCGGTCGTTCACTTCTGGGCAACTTTCGAAGAAAGCTGAAAGGAGCAAGAAGTTGCAGAGGGTTGGTGGGAAGAAAGATAGTGTGAAAGAGAAAGAAGGAGGGGGTGAGCGAGAAAGAGAGAGAGAGAGAGAGAGAGAGAGAGAGAGAGAGAGAGAGAGAGAGGGAGAGAGGAAGTGCTTCATCGGTGGAACTTAATCCACTTAATAGATTCTAAATGGAGTAACTCTGATCTGGCAGGACGCGACGGTTCTTTAAGCGCTGCAAGAATAAGTTTTTACGTTCGGGAGAAGAGACGTCGTTGTCTCTCATTATGGTGTCATCCCCAAAGAACTGATTTCAGTGAAAAATTGCAATGCAACGACGATCGAGGTATCCATGAACACACGGCAACTTTTCAATTTATCCAAATTCACCGTAGACGCGTGAAATCTTTTAACTCCCACGGAAGAGAGCAACCCCCTCTTGTTTTTTCACAACACGGTAACCTCCCCCACTTATTTCGCGAGCATCCTCCAGTCCATTCTGAAATCTGCATCGATGCAAACGCGCGTTTCGAAGGAATCGTAGCGTCAGCGCGTTCGCCACTTCTTCGAAAAGTGGTGGCGCGGTCCATTGCTCGGTGGTAGTAGGAATCAAGTAGAGTAGATCAACGATTAATCCGGAAGGTCAGAAAACGCAGTGATTGAAGCGACAGGGATAGCAGGGGGTAACGAGGCGTATCGATAATAACTCCAAGCGACAAATTTCGGGGCTACTCGCTTTTGACGCTGTAGGGCTTGTCGAGTGAAGCGAACTGGGCATTGGCTATGGCGTGGCTGCTCGAAGGTTGAAGGGAGCCAGCCAGCCAGTCAAGCAGTCAGCCAGCCAGCCAGCCAGCCAAAGAGACGCATCGGTCTCCGTAGCTAATTTATGACTTCGGAGGCGAATTTTGCGCAGGAAACACATCAAAGTTCAGTAACGGTCAATGCAGCCCGTGCATACACGTATACAAAGAGAGTGAAGGGAGTACCGGTTGGTGCAGGGCGGGGGAGGAAAGAGAGGGAAGCTTCACGGGCGGTAAAGCAACCACGGGCCGCGCTCTAACTACGTTAAAAGTTTTAATATTAGTTTAGTCGACGGCCACGGTAGATTGAGACGTAATTCCAGGTAATACCACGGTTCTACGAGCTACTTCCAGCTAATACCGAACGAAACGCGTTCTACAAAGGACCCTCCAGCCTCGCGCTCCTTAATCTGCATTAAACTCGACGTTCGGTAGCCCGCCTACCACCGGCGACGAGTTGCCATCCGCGATCGTAAGGCATCCTTGGTCTTCGCACATACGCTAACGCGATCCTTCCTTCCTTCCTTCCTTCCGTCTAGTCTGTCTTGTCTAGACGCACTTATCGCCTCTTTCTCCGCGACCTACCCAAAATGGTACGTCGAAGCAATCTCCGATAGAGAAAATTCACCCCCGTTTAGAATCCAATTGGGCTGTCTTTGTTCCGGTCCGCGGGATTTCCCATGTCCGCGGAAAACGTTACGATCATGCCGGGCGACGCGAATTAATTTCTTACTACTGCACTGGCCGTACCAGCGCAATTGGAGGGAGGATCTCGATGGAACGAGGAATTGTGTACTTTTCGCAAGTACTCTCGTAAGAGATGGACGGTTGTGGTTCGCGCAAGTCGTCCTTGGTGCTTTTCGCTCGATTGTCCGATGAGACAAAGACGGCGCAGATAGCGCGGCGAGGGGGGAGGGGGCGGGGGAGTGAGCCGAGAACTCGGAACCGAGCACCGGCAACGAGACGAAGCGTAAGAAATGGAAAAAATGCACCTGCGACGGGTAATAATTTGCGGCGTCCAGGTTCCTGGAACAGCAGGGGGAGAGGGCGAGGGGATGGTCGTCGGGTGAAAAAGGAAATAACTCGGAGGTGGACCACGCGTTTTGCTTGGAAGCTCGTCTCCTCCGTAGCAGCAAAATCGTAGCAGGTTCCATCCTTCTTCAGCAGAGGCCAGCTTTCTCTCTTCCTCTTTTCCTCCAGCTGCCTCTCGGAGGCGAGTCGATGCGTACATACGAACACAAGCAAGAAAAGTTTTACTCTCTCCACTACGAAGCCACGGTAGCGTACATCCAGCAGCAGCCTCCCCCTCGTTCTCAGATCTCTCTCCCTCTTTCGCCTTAGCTCTCCGTTCCTCTCGCGAGGTGCCTTCGGCCTGCACCCCTCTCCCACCCGCCACTCTCCTCTAATCTAACTCCTCACCAACACGCGTCGAGACGGTGGCGTCCGTGCTACTCAGCGACGCCGCGATCCTCTCTGCTCACCAACACCAGCGAGGGTCCTCCTCCGGCTTCTTCCACCTCCAGCAGTCGCCGTCTCCACCTCCTGAGAGCGGAGCCTCCTCCCGACGCCGGTGCCGCTCCTGCTTTTGCACGACCTCTCGGGGTTGCTCGTGGAAAATCGGTCCTCTTCGTCGGCGTCGCGGCGCGGACGGTTCGGACGCCTCGCAAGGCTACGCTACTCGCTGCACACGATCATCGTACACGGGTTTAAGGTTCTCTTTTGCTTTTGCGTTCCCTCGCCCCGTGTTCTCCAGTTTTCTTCAACTTCGTCCTCTTCGGCACCGTCGACTCCTCGCGCGACGTCAGGACGCCTCTCCGCTTCCACCTGCCCGTCCCGCTGCGATTTCCGGCCCCCGTCGGGACTGTCGTACGGATCTCTCCTCGCTACACTCGAGTCCAGCGGTAAAGTAAGTAATGTATGTCGACGACTGCTGCGCCCACTTTTTTCGGCGCTGCTCGAACGAAACGACGAGCGCTGAACTCTGTATGCGTTTTCGGACGGAAGTTATTGCGAATGCTCCGCTGTAAAAGTATAGTAAAGTTAGACGCTGTTTACGTCCCATGTAGATTTCGCGTTTCTGCGCAAGGACACGTTACGTGCTCGGGCTTGACAAAGTTTTTATGATTTGCCGTTGGATTTTATTTCATTGTTCTAGAAATTTTTACTGTTCCCGCACGGTTGTGGTGGGTTTAGAAATTCCTGCGGGGCTCCCCTTTGCGGAGCCCGTTACGAGTCAGGAGAGTCTCTCTCTCTCTCCCTCTCTGTCGGTTGGACGCTCTTGACGATTCTGGGAGGAGAACGAGCGCGATCCAGTAGCGAGGCCCCCTCTGGGGTCAGACCGATTTTTTTCGCAGGTCTCGTGACCTCGGCGAGTCGACCGCGTGGCTGGAATTTGGTTTCCGCGAAAGTTTCCAAGGTGAAGCCAACTTGGTTGCATCCGCAAGAGTATACATATACCTTTTGGGTAACACGCCGGGGTTGGGGGGAGTGGTATCCGGAGGTGGCTGAGGGGTTCGGCTTGGGAACTTTGCTCTTGTTCTTGCGAAGAACTTCGGCCCACCTTCCACAGGTCCTCCCCTGTCGGTGCCATTGAACAAACTAGTCTGCCCCAACGATAGTTACTTCTTTCTTGTTACGCGACTACCAAGTTTCGCACCGACGCGCCGCTCACTAAGGTTGCGGTGAACTTGGTACACCAGCCTTCCAGCCTTCCACCAGCGCGCTCACTCGCTCTTTCTCTTTCGCTTGGCGATGATCGGCCTCCTCCTCCTCCTCCTCCTCCTCCTCGTTTCTCGACTAATCGTCATTTCCATCTCCGTCTACTTTCCCTCTACTTCGCTACGAGTGTCGCCATTGTAAAAAGACCTATCGCTGCTGTTTCTTGCTGTATTTTGCCAACAGTGCGGGGTGAACTCTTGGAAGCTCCGACTATCATCCCCTTCGTGATTCTTCATCGACGAGATCCACTGCTAGAACTTTCTCACCGCGAGAACTTAACTGATAATGTTAACGTCGAGAACTTTGGCTGGATATTAACTAGAAGTGTTTCCCACAGTGCGTGTTAAAGTTTCTATTTTTTCATTCTTGATAATCTTCGGATGCATCGTTCTCATCTTGTTATATTGTGACAAAGAGAGAGGAGAGAGAGTGGGTCTCGAAGAGAGGGGTAAGAGAGTGTGAATAAGAGAGATAGAGATAGAGAGAGGGAGAGAGAGAGAGAGAGTTGGTAGGGGAATTGTTACCCGAAGTTTAAACTTGGTTGTCGACTGCCGTTAACAAGGTTTGCCATGGGGCTGGTTCAGTAGTGTCTAGGTCTCGGGGTGTGCCACATCTCGCGCCCATGTCCGTCTCCACGTCTTACCTCCAATAGAAGAATTGGTGTTCTTCACTCTCTCTCTCTCTCTTTTCTCATTTCTACATCGTGTGTAAGAACGATTCTAAAGACACCCCGAAGGGACGTCAACAAGCAAGAAGCAAGAAAAATCATCCCTTCCCACTGATGCTCTTAATGAAAACGGGGTGGGTGCGCGATAGTTGAGTGACCGCATACCCGGTTTTTTCAAGACATCGGATCATCCGAAGATGTGGATCACACCTGAGTACGTAAATAGACGATCGGATGCTTTTTCTATCTCTCTTTCTTCTTCGTCAAAACTTGAGTATTTTGTAAACGAATATTCGGCGGAAAGTATAGCGTTCCTTTTTTGTTAGTTCTTGTAAATAAACATAAGCTTGTAAAACTTGGTACAACTTTTTAGTACATTCGATAGAATTTCTCGCATAGAAGGTGGAGCTTTTTGTCGGGGAGAGTTTAAATTGAATGAAACAACGAGAAAAACTTTGTATGTCGTTGACAGCTCGGACCGTCGACTGTTTCCGTGACGAGGTAGCAATCCCTCGAAGGATAAAGCTCACTGTGGAGAAGAATGTACAGTCTAAAGCAGAGGGGTTAGAATTTCAGATTAAGAATCGCAGTACTACCACCGTCGGGGTGAAGTCACCCCATGAACCGCGCGTCCGCTGATTATATCGATTTGAGGCCTACCTAAAGGAATTACGTTGAGTACAACCCTAACCTCGCGCAACTTTAAAGCCACGGGATAGGGACCATTACTGAATAGGTTTTCTCATTTCGATTCTTCCGGTTTTTATTTCTTCTCTTACAATTTGTAGAAAGTTATCTTATTTTACTGCAGTTAATAAGGTTAAGGTTAACTCGAATAATACCTTCCATACATCGGAATTGCCATATTAATCGTAAAAGAGATACAACGATTCATCGAAAGGGATGGCTGATCAATTATAGACTTTACTACTAAAAAAATAATTTTTTTCTCTCCAATAGAATTTTTGCTTATGCATTGTTCTGGCGCTTGTTGTATACGATTAATAAAAAGTGATCCATTAATTTCTAACTCGGACTACATATTTTTTTGGTTATTTTTCATTTTAATGAATATTTAGAAGTTTTACGACTAATAACAGAATAAAACACAGCTTGTACTTATCACTCGATTAGCCGAATACTCGCAAATCATTTTAATGAAATTGAAATGGTAAATTGCAAAGTAGTTAGTCGCGCACATCATTTCACATGGATATACATTCTGCTACTAACGAGAGAAATTCATAAAAAGAGTAATAACATTTCTCGTGACGCGGTTTAATCACCCCACACAAATACAATTATCTTTATTATTATTTCATACCAATAAAGAGATAGATATTGTCCAAAATTGTTGAGTTATTTTCTACAATATACAAATACAGTGTTTCCAGAGCTAATTCCAATATATTTTAGCATCAATGAATAAAGTCGTGTCTCAAAATGAAACGTGCAATTACCGTTCATCCCAAATTAACGTTGGACCGTCAGAATTTGTTCAATTTTCCTGTGATTGAAGATATCGATCGTTTCACGCATAAGGTACCTCATAGTGTACCAATCATTCCACATTCTGGATATTGATTAACGATTACGGGGGAGAATCCTTAAGTTATAAAGGTGGTTTCTGAAGGTGAAGGTAGCCTCATAAGGAATGAAGCTCAGTCGGTTATCCTGTGGAGTCCTTGCGATATAACCGTCGGGCACCCGCGCGATAGCGTGATCAAATTTGTCGAAGAATGCGCTATCGCGGGTAACTGCGAGACGGCGCGAGAGGGAGTGGAGGTTGAAGGAGGGTAGAGGTCCTAGGATGCGGAGGTGCCGAGGGTGGAGGGTCGCAATGAGCGTGTAGGTGGGGGACAGGCAATTAATACGACGCGAAGGCATGCACGTCGGCAGGCAACGCCGAAGGCTCGCTTCATTAGGGCCGGAGGAACGGTGGAAGGGTTGATTTTTACTTCCTAAAACCTTCCACCCACACCGCCCCATCGGTTTCCAATTATCGAAACGTCGTCGCCTTAAGCTATTTTCGTCTCATTTTCTGCGTGGATTCCCTGCTTAAAACACTTCTTCTTGCTACTCCTCTCGATAAATTAACGAAAAACCTGGAACTCGTCGATTCGAGCAATTTTCCAATTAATTCAATTAATCGCTCTGCGGACCATCTTAAAAAATTGCGACGTCTCGTTGAACAGTGTTTCGCGATGCGGCAGCAGGACAGTCCTGTCAGGGTAATACTTGTTAATTAACGATACATCAACGAGACAATTTATTTGATATTGTAGTCCGGAAATTGTAATGGACTGCTAAATCATATTTAACCGTAGCCAGGAGACTTTAAGTATCGTGAGATAGGAATCATCAGGGTTATGTCTTGTTTCAATCTTTACAAGAGTTTTAAACGGTTGTCAGTTTATAGTCGTTCACTCGTTTAGCTTTAGATATTCTTATCTAAATCAATTTCTCTCCCTTGTTACTGGTCTTTCTTAATGTGTTGGTTTCTTCAGGTATGCGGTAAGCAAGATATGATACTTCGACGCTTTGCGTGCTGGAATGCCAGAACAATTTTGGTATTTAGAAGAAAGTTTGCGAAGCAATAATGTACTTTTTGTTTGCTTTTAAAGTGGTTCCAGTTCCTTAGTTGAAAACTTGGCTTCTGCATTCGCAACATGCCAATCTGGCTTGAAACTGAATTGTATTTTACACAGCTACATGCTATATTATTTTATTTATTCCACACTTTCGCATTTGCCTCGCACAAAAGAAAACTTGCTATCGTTGAATGGTGTAAAATCGCTAACTTTTTATAGGAAAATCCAGCTGTTAGTTCGGCGTGCTTTTGTTTAATCGAGTAAAAAATACCTATCTTTCATATTTTTTAAAGAATGCATAAATATTAAATGCCGAAAGATTTATTTGTGGTTGACCTTCGTAGAACGAGGAAAGTTTTAAAGATGTTTTTGCTTAAAGATTAAGAGTTTTAAGTTACAAATCCCTTCCCCCCTCATTCAACAAGTCAAATAAAAGATAAATTATGAAATGAATGTTAATTTTGAGCGAAAGAGTTTTAATGCGAAGGTGGAGATGGAGCGTAGGAGAGAGGGGGAAGGGAGTGGATTAAAAATACGAATGAAAAACATAGAGTTGATTCTTCTATGAACAATTACTCTGCGTTAAAGCTGCTGCTCTTGATTAATACAATTCGAGTTGAATTAGCGAACTTGGCTAAATAAGAGCGTAGTGGTAAAAGGGCAAAGTCCCTTCGTATTCCTAATGCTAGAGGATTTATCGGATCCGCAGCTCAGCGCCATTACATGGTTGTCTGCAGGATAGATACCGCGATAGCTAAATACCCATCATCCATACTCAGAGAAATACTCGCGAAGAATTTTGAAAAACCAAACGAACGAACGAACGAACGAAGGGAGTTTCTCAGGGAGAGATCCTGGGAACGAAGCCCGGGACCGCTTGGTTCTGGGAGCCAGTAGGAGTGCCAGGATCCCCACGTCGAGGTTCAGCACCTGTTTTCCGGTGCATCGAAAAAGAGGCGGGTGTTCTTACGCGGTGTGGCGGTGGCGGACAGGGCGAGGTGGCGTGAACGAGAAGAAGAAGAAGAAGCAGCAGCAGCAGCAACAGCAGCAGCAGCAGCGGCGCGTTAGAAGGCGGAAGGAGAGAAAGAGGTGGAGGAGACGTGGGTGTAGGTGGAGAAGATGCGAGAGAGGACACGGAGTGGGCAAGGTGAGGGAATGCGAGGGTTTGGGGATGGAAGAGATGTAGAGAAGAGGAGAGGAGAGGAGAGGAGGAGGAGGAGAAGGAGGGAATGGCAGCGAGGAGTAAGTTGGCCGGAGGAGAGAGAGGACTATGCGCGAGAAAGTAGAAGAGGAGGAGGAGGAGGAGGAGGAGAAAGGAAAGGAGAGGGATGGCCGGGGCCCGAATGGGGGTGGTCCAATCAGAAGCAAGTACGGGTGGGGCAGAACACCTCCGGCCTCTCCTCGTGCGCACCTCTCGAACACTCTCCTCCTCCTCCACCGCCACCTTTGGTCTCACTGCTCCTCTCATCCCTCCGCTGGTCCTCCTAGTCGAAACCACCGCATACCACCACCAGCACCATCAGCACCACCGCCACCACCACCACCACCGTCACCGCCGTCGCCGCCACCACCGCCACCTCTTCCTCTCTTATCCTTTTCCTCCTCCTCAGCCCCATCGTCCTCCTCCTTCTCCTCCTTCTCTTCCTTTTCCTCTTCGTCCTTCGCGTCTCCTCCGAAGCCCCCGCGGCTCCTGGCGGCTGCCCAAGACAAGTGCCCGCGAGAGATTCTCACGGCATGAGCGGAGATCGTTACGTACGACCGACGCCAAGGATTTCCACGGTCAGGATTTCCACAATTTCCGCGACGCGCTACCAAGAGCTGCCGTTGCACTTGTCAAAATTCGCTCTTCACTCACCTGAACTGGACTTGATACACGAAATTCACGAGATACACGAGATACACGAGATACACGAGATACACGAGATACACGAGGCACACGAGAATCCGTCTCGAACCATGTGATTCTGGTTTAAGTTGTCGGTCCAATTTTAAGTGCGTCAAGAGAAGGAGCTCAGAGTAAGTAGAATTCCACACGGTTCCTTCTCCCCTGTGTATTTTAGTTCCCCCGATGGAAACGCGCCGGGTTAATCCTCGTTATTTCTCCTTTCCGCTTTCTTTTCTCGCTGCCTGATTTGATTTCCGCTGCTTAATTGAGCAACGCGCTATTATAATTTGATTATTTCCTCTGTCGGGAGTTTCTTAAGTTTCTCTCTAAACATCTTGATTCCATAATTTCCTCGGATACTTTGAAACTGTGTTTGTGAAAATGTTGCTTCTACGAGCTTTAAACATGGCGGCCGGCGAATAAGTCGACTCAAAGGCGTCGCGAGTTTCCTCGGCGTTTTCCGAGCCGGTTTTTCACAGGGGGGCGGCGGGGAGGCGGGGAGGGCACCTCGGGTATTCTTCAGAAATTATTCTCTCGAATTATTCTTTGCATCGAGAATCTCATCGACGGGGTGTTGCTTGGGTAGTTCGATAGTTTGCCGATTTCCTCCCTCTCTCTCTTTCTCTCTCTCTTTCTCTGTTTATGTTCCCAGGCGCTATTGGAGATCGATAGTTCGGAACGGTTAAAAAAGTGCGTGTTTCTTCAGTGAACGATATATTTGGAAACAATCGTTCGAGCGCTTTAAGAATGGCGAACGCAGTGTCGAGTGTACGCTCGGGTAGACACCTGCGCGGCACATAAAAGGAAGGAGAGGAACGGGATAGGGCGGAAAAAGAGAAAAGGGAATCGCAACAACCTGAACTCGGATCGCTCGACCAATGCGCGGATGATTCGATCCTTTCTGAACCATTGCGCCCGATTTGCTTTGGTGAAATATCGTCGAATGTCCCACGGGGAACCCCCACGCCATACCAGCACGCTCGTGTCTGGATTCTCGATCCTCGATTCCTCAATCCGATCGTTGACTTGAAAATCCCTCGAATTTAACTCTCCAATTGCCAATCGCCCCCGCGCTTTTTTCCCCGCAACTCTGAAGCGATATCAAAATATTTACCGGTGATCCAAGTGCACGCGCGCGCTTTCCAAGTCAGTGCAATTGGCGCTGCTGAAAGGGAGGGAAAACATTCTTCTTAAGGAAATTCCCATTATTCACCGGTACGATTAGCGATTATCAGCGAATCTCGCCCCATTAGACGCGCTATGAATTTTCTTTGGCAGGAGAAAACAATATTGAAGAGACACATCTATTATTGGTCCTCCCTGTATCAACGATGACTCGCCACCCCCTCGTCACCCCCTATTCGTAGGACATTTTCGCAAAAGTTGCCTCCGTGTCACGTAGCGAGACAAAATGGATAGAACGTGGAACTAGGGCGATGAGATTATCTCAGCCAATAAAGTGAATCGTTCGGAATGACTGTAATTATATCGTGGCGCGTGTTCTCCGAGTCGATAGGATGAAACTACTTGATGATAAGGAGAGAAAGGGATCCTGTCCAGGTCCGTGTACTCGAAGGAAATCGTCTCGCGTAAAACAAAAGAGGTAACTTTCTTCCAATGAGATTTATGGAGATTAAGATTGCCTCTTCCATCCCCTACCCTATTCCCGCCCCCAATTATCAGTGCATCGTGTGTTTCCGATTGCTCGCGAGTAGATTGGACCGCGTAAGATGTTCGTCCTACTCCAAAATCACGCGAAATCTCGAAAATCAGTTCTCGTTGCTCCAACCCCTTATCATAGGACGTTTACCGTGAGAAAATACCCAATGATTCTCTCTATCTCTCTCCCTTTCCGCCCCACTTTCTTCCTCTTTTTTTTTTATCCAAGTTGTTGACGAAGTTGGCTGCTGTAACGCGGACGTAGGAAACGCCATTTTCCTTTTTCGTTTTCAGCCCTGTGATGGCGTCACGGTAGTCAATTTTCTTGATACACAGTCCCGACGAGACAATTTAGACTATAGCTATGTAGAACTTACTAGAGGAGACGCTTTATCGTGCTGGTTCGCACGTATACATTTATATTTAAGAGGGAGACGGAAACTTTGCTGACAACATGGCCGACGACGAAGCTCCGAGCTTTTCTGCTTCTATCTCTTCTCGCACCTTTTCTCGCTCGTTTTCCTTGCCTCGTTCTCCCATTCTCCAAACTGGCAAACTGAATACTTATCTGCTCTCATCGTTCTCCTTCGAAAATAATAATTTATCAAGCGCATTTCGAGGTATTGCCAGTGTGACTACTGACTATTAAATTTAATGCACTGCACGCGCGCTCGCGCCCGCGCACCCTTGCATATTTCATTATGTAAACTTTGAGATGAACAAATGACGAATCGAGGGAAACTTATCGGGAGTTTTCTTTTTCACACAACTATGGCAATTTATCGCGTGAATGATACGACAACGACCGTACCAAGAAGAAACCCCCTGTAAGTACGGGGCGAATTAGCGAATCATCGATTGGCAGCTTGTGTCTGGCCAGTCATCGGGCTATTTAAACCGGAAGTCACGCGAAGGTGCGACCACGAAACACGCAACCACACCGGTACAGGTTTTTGCAAGGTTACAAGCGGTATCCCGAGTGAATGCGGGAACCGCGACTTCGGTACTCGAATGCACAAAATCCAGGCAAATTTCCCCCATAGATTTTCATAATTGTGTAATAAATGAACTCGCCTGGAATATCAAATAGGAAATCACTCGAAAAAAAGTATGATTTCATTTTCCAACGATGAGCGGTGATTACGAGAAGAGAGAGAGGAAGCATAAAAAGGAGTGAAATCGGTGCTAGTTATAAGTAACAACTTTGGAATTGTTAGATGGATAGATAGAGAGAGAGAGAGAGAGGGAGAAAAAGAGGTGGTGGCGCGTACAATCTATCTCAGTCCATGAATTTCTCCCACTTTTTTGGTAACGGTGTCTCCCGTATACATTTGGCCAGAGAAAAAGCTGTAACTACGCTTAAAAACGAGCGGGGCGGGTGGAATAGTGATCTCAAAGACCCATCGCAAGTTCCTCTCTCCTCCCGGAAGGTCGTCTCCCAGTGGTACGATGGCGCTAGCCACTGAACGAGAAGCTTTGGCGAACGCTGCATCTCTTTCTCGGCGATTTTCGCTATTCGCACTTGCAACGGACCGAGTCTGTACGTAGCGTAGCAAAAGTGCCGGGAGAAAGCTGCGAGGGCGAGAAACGGTCTGAAGAGGAGAAACAGGGCGAGAGTGTAAGGGGAAAGTGGGGAGGGAGGGTGGAAAGAGAGGACGTGAAAGAGTGGTAAGCTGAGAGAAAGAGAAGACTGCGCCAACGGAAACTTTTCCTGTGCAAAGTACCACGCGGACTGGCTCGAGGTTATGAAATTCTGATGGCTCATAAAATGTAAGAAAATTTACAGACTTCGCCCTTTCCTCTCTTTCTCTTTCTCTTTCTCTTCGAGGCTCGGCGGGTTCTCGCGTCCTCCGTTTCTCCTTCGTTTCGTTTTCTTCCACCTCGTCCGGCTGCTGCCACGCCACGCCACGCCACGCCACGCCGCCTTCCTCCGCAAGCTCAACGGAAGACCGAGTTGGCGGCTGCGGGGGATGACGACAGCGGGGCCAGGGCTGAAAAGTTTAAAACTCGCGGCAATCGATTAGGAGCCTTGGAAAAAGAGTCTGAACCTGCTAGCGAGCCAGCCTTCGATTCTTTCGCTCATTCCCTCTCTCCTCGCGTCCTCCTATCTCCCATTTAATCCATTCCAATAGTTTACGCTTTCGAATTTATTGTCTCCAACAAGAAGAAGAACGGGAAGAAGAGGAGAGAAAGCGGAAGAAAGAAAGAGATTCGTTTAAATAGCATTAATATCGCCATTAACAAAATTAATTCTCCCCCGATACCACGGGGTGTATCCCTAAATCGATTCTAGTGTCATAGAGAACGCAATCTTTTTATTCTGATTCTACCGACGCAGCGGTGCACTTTGTTTAACGAAGAATCTCGCCTTTTCCAAATTCTACAGATCGGAGACAATCTTGACGTGGAAAATCCTCCAGCAAAGAAGTCATCGCGCACGATACGAGTATCAGAGGGGTCGAAGTGATTTCTAGACAGTTTAGGGAATCTTGGTCCTAGGATGTCACGCGCGCGCACGAATTACGTAATTTCCTATCTTCAGAGTGCTGCGAGAGTGTTGTGTATATCGATTGCATTCCATTAAAGTGCGCACAAAGTGTGGTAGTGCAGCTGCGCTTTGCTTTGTGCGGTGACTAAGCGTTTCGATTGCGATAGAGGAAATTATCGCGCACCCCCTTGCAGATTCCACTTGAATCCTCGATTTCGCGATTGGTCCGGGGTCTGATGGTCCACGGGTGTTCTGTGAGAATATGCGACGACTCGGATTTACAGTGGATTTTAGGCAATGATCACAGTGACGCATCCTGAGGCGAAAATCAGTGGTATTCTCCGTGTTTGAGTAGACCTGCTCTCGATATCCTTGAGACTGCAGCCTCTCTCGAAGAATCCCAGAGTGTGGTTATCTCGGGACTCGAGTGCTACTTTCTCAGTTCCGAAATTCCGAGAAAATTAATATTTATTCGACGAGTAGTATTTACCGAGTGCCCTATCGGGGAATCTGGCGAGGGCTTCGAACGAACTTTCTAAGACGGCTCCAGGATAGGTATTGTAATCTTCCGCCGAATGCCTCCCCCGCGTTAATGACAAAAATGAACGGTCCTCCCGTAGCTTATCGACTATTGGAATCTTAACGTCGCGAATGGGGACGTGAGACGGAAGGGAGTTAATTAACGACGTCCAAACGAATACATTCTGATCATTGGAAATTACGTGCGGGGGTCGCGCTAGCTAACCCCCTCGGAGATGAAGGAGGAGAAGGAGGAGGAGGAGGAGGAGGCAAAGGAGAAGACTATACCGAAACTATTTTCATCCATCTTTCTTCATTCGCCCCTGTGCTACTCCCCGAGGAGACATCGGGACTTCTAATTCGCAATTCTGGCTGGACACCCTTGCCGATGAACTTTATGTCGTATATTGGCCAAAACTATTTACTGCAGGCCCGTTAGATAACAGTTCGTTAAAAGCTTATGATAAACATTGAGCTTCTTTCTCTCCCACCTTCCCATTTCACGACTAATTTCAAATGGCAATAATGTTTATGCCTCAGTTTTATTGCGCGAACCGAACGGAGTACGAGAGCGACTTTTCATGGAGGCTCTCGCGTATGAAAATTCCCAAAAATTGCTGGTTCATCCATATTCCAGGGAAATAGCCATTTCGCGTGCATAGTAAATCGAGTGCGGAGAAATCCCGAATAATACTGTTTCAAACTACTGGAATATTGAAAATTCATCAGGAATCATAACTGTTTGAAATTCCAAGCACATTGTTTTCTCTGGTGTCTCATGAAATATTGAAATTAGCTGATTAAAATGAAAAAGAATCTAACCACAAGGGTTCCATGCTGCGATTGGCCAGTGGAGGAGGAGAGTATTTTTCTTCTTCCAACGAAATTAGGCGGCTGTCCTTTGGTCTGGCAACGATCTCGAAGGTCGGATGAACGAACCCCGCCAATTTTACATCAGCGTTCTGCCAGGGAATCTCGAGACAACGTTGCTCAGCCGGCGCTTGCCAATCTCACGCGAATAATTATGTATAAAGTCGACGGCGACGATGACGACGGGGTGGAAGGAAGGAAGGAAGGAAGGAAGGTAGGTAGTGGTGCCGATGGTGGTAGCGGTTCGCCGCTCGAAATACGTCTAAATATTAATGAGCTGTCCCTGCCTACGGCGCACCACCTTTATCCGGGCATTTGCACTTTGCTGCAAAAGTGTGCGTGCACTACATAAGCGCGAGTGAATCGTGTGTTCGTTGGTTCGTTCGTTGGTTCGTTCGTTCGTTCGCCAGTGTTGCTACCCTGACGGGGAAACAAATTTCTGTGCATAAATCTTTGGCTAGGAAGCGCGATAAAATAGAGATCGTCCCGACAGATAAACCTGTGCGCGGGCTACTCTCGTGATCTATTGTACGACCAAGCGCGTTCCTTTTCTACTTTCAGTTGTCACGGTCCTATCATATTTCTCTTTTAATTGCTCGCCCCTAATTCCCGTCCGCTATTGACTTATTTCCCTTTGAAAGTGGCGTAGCTACTTTCAGCCAACTTGCTACTGGATTATTATTCGCTGTGAAATAATAACTAGCTGTGTACGTACACTACCCTCTCCCCGTGACTCGTTACAAGAAAAGTATATTGACACAAGGGAGGAAACAGCGTTTAGGCGTCTCTACGAACTTTTAACTAATTCTCTTCGAGCATCCCCCACAATTCGATTCTCATCGTTCCATATAACACACCGAACACTTTATTATTTCGCTACTTACCGTAAAGAAAACACGTGTAACGCGCGTTCCCCTTTGAAACTTTTGTAACGCTGAAGTTTCGCGAGGTGCGAGCCGATTTTACGTGTATACCGCGCGGACTGCTCTAGTTATGCGGAAAGACAAATCAATGAAACATAATTATGGCCTGTGGAACCCAGAAAGTTTCAGTTGTTTATAAAGGAGAGCGAGAGCAAGGAAGTAGAATGCTCGTTCGCGTCACGAGCTAAGGCGAACGACGATTCTCTTTTTTAAAAGATATCGGTTTATCGGCAAATTTTCGACGATTCGAAAATTTCCTCCAACCCTTCCCCCGTTCGCCCTCATCAGCCAAATTCCGAGTAATTGTCCGGAACCGCTGATGATATTAGCGTTCGGAGAATCGCGTAATTTCTCTTCGCGCTAGATTTCAAGTCGCTTAAACGAGGTTACCACTTGTCCTGACAGTGCTAATACGCCATTTCCACTTACCATGTTTCTCTCCCCTTCTTTCTCCGTTTCTCTTATTCCAACTAGGGCCGGCTACCCGAGGAGGCACGGTTTAAACCGGGCGCGGAAAAGAGGAAAGGAGCTGGAAGGAGAAAAGGGTTGACAGGGTGGAGTTACCTGATAGTTAATACAAAGACTGTCATGTAAGATGTGCCCTGAAGTAGTAGTCTCCTCCTCCGCGCGCGCGCCCTCCATTTTCCGGACTCCTCGTTTTGTTCTCGTCTATTTTCCCGGCGCTCCTTCTCTTCTTCCGAGCTGGCAGATCCTTCGGGACGGCTAATTGTGAGCGACAGTCGCAACGGGTAATGGGAGAGGGATCAACGTCAGTTCAACGTCAACGCGTCACAGCTTATTTTCGAAAACATTTTCCTATCATCGTTCTAGAGTTTCTTTCGAAATGCCACGCGTCGTTCGCTCGATATAATTTTCGTTCGATATAACGAAATGAAAATATTAGCGAAAACGTCGCATCTGGACGGAGGGGGGGGGGCAGAGAGCTGAGGGGGAAGCTGAAAAAGTGCCTCCTTGAGATCGTGCATCTGGTCCCTCGGCGAAGTAGAACGTAACCAGGCCGGAGTTTACCTTCCGCCCATCTACTAGCGGGATCCTCAGGAACGTCGCTGACTGTATTTACCATCTCTCGTAGGTACTTAATTTTGCTTTCGGAATTAAGTCTGGGGCTGTTGGAACTGCTTGGCGGAATAGCGTAGGTGTTACCGAAAGGTAAGAGTTGGTGTGTGCCGGTGCCGGAGACACATTGAAATACCGGCGATATGCCCGAGAAGCGGTAGCTGTAGAAACTTCCAGCGAGTATTTTCCCCGGGCTGTCTCTCACAATTAGAATACTCCGGGGAGAACCAGTTCGTAGTCGTAGACGCGGAGTAACGCGAAGATAGGTGCCTATTACCGAAAAGAGGGCTCTTCGGATACAGAAAGATAGCCGGAGACGGAGGAAAGAACGCTGCTGAAGAGTACCACTGCCCGCGTTGTTCGCATTAACATATCCAACAAATTGCCAATTACATCAATTCTTTTCCAACCAAGCGACAAGATTCGTGTGGCACTCGGCCCTGCAAAAACCCTCTAAGAACCGTTCGCTAGAAATTCCTATAATTCGCGCGCATCTTTCGAATCAAGTAGTAAAACCTATGGAATATCGGACGTGTAAAACATCGCGGAAACATCGATCCCACGTTGAAATCAAACGGTGTGGAGAGCAAGTGCGCGAGTGTTGGAACATTTTCCGCGTCGAATATACTTTTAGAATTGAAGGACAAGAGTGATAATAGGGGAATGATTGATATTTCGTAAAAACGCTGCCCCTTATTAGATTGATGAGCGTACGTGATTTTTCTCGGGCGGAGCTTTGGGGTCTCTTTGAGAGGCGAATTCGCCGTAAATGCCGAGGAATCGCGTGACGTGCAATTCAATGGCTCGAACAGACGGCTCTCGGAATAGTTGGTTATCGGACGAGTAGTGAGCTCGTTGGATGTGTGTCTTTAGAAAAGCATTAGCGTCCGGAATTAATTGATCGCGGAAGGGAAGCGAGTATCTACGAGCGAGCTTACATGCTGCTATCTGTCCATCTCCCACTTTCTCCGGTCTTCTTCTTTCTCGCCCCTTCGCACCCTGCTTTCCTTCTCCATCGCGTTTCCCACCTTCTATCTTGCTCTTTCCGTCTCTACCTTATTCGTCGACCGGGACGGCTGCGGGTAAAGGGTAATATCGGTACTAGCCTGTGCCAGTCGATGAGCCAACCACCTCTTACACCCCCTCTCGCCTTACTTGCATCGCCGCCTACACACGACCCCGCTCAACGCAACGATATAATCCGATACTTCGTTCCTCGCGTTATCGCGTATATTTCTGATATTTAGGGTGGCCCTTCCCGCAGCGTCCCCGGTCCGATATAATCGTGTGGTTTTTCCCTGGTTCTTCAATGCCTGAAAAGAACGAGTAAACGCGCGCTTCCTTGTTTACTCGCGCAGAGAAGCGTGTTCTTGAATTTGGTCCTTTTTAACCTCTCTTACGTTGGCGAGTGAAGCATATGCATTTCAATGAATGGGGAAAAGGTCCGTGAAAGCTTTGTCAGAGGGATGAAAGCGTACCTTCCACTCTCACACCTTTGTAGTCTTCTTTATGGATACGCATCATCGCCGAAAATTTTCGGGGCCATGGAGCAAAGAGGCGAGCGAATGGCTAGAAGCGTTTGTTTGACGAGGTTGAGAGCCAAGGGTTATTAAGCTTAGGCCACAGACCACATCAGAGGCAACTAGAAAAGCCCGTTGGCATATTCGCCTAACCTATAACCCTGAGTCTCACGGCTGTTCATTCACATATCTATCATAATTTAGTACATTTTACAGAGGTGCTAGGTATCCCTATCGATCAGAGCCTCTTCGCTCGGTCACAAACTTTTAATTCGAATCTCATGTTTCGTCTATTTTATCCTCCTCCACTTGTTCATCCCCCATTTATAACTCTTCCAAAATCCCTGACTTGCATCCGCGCTCAACTGTGTCGGATGCGCGCGAGAGACGAGTTCTCCGATAAATAAATAAATAGCAGGAGAAGAGAAGACGCATTGCCTCTGAGTAAAATTAATTGACTTTTATCAGATAAAGCGTTTAGCAGGAAATGGTAATAGTGGAGGTAGTGGTAGTGGCAGTGATGGTGGTAGCGATACCAGTAGGAGTTTCATTATTATTTTGCTGGAGTTGCGCGGGGATGGTGGTAGGCAAAGTACGCTCATCGGAGGCACTTAGGTGCAATCACGAAACCAATTGGAATCGGTAAATATCCTTGCGGGTGCAAAGGGAGGTCGATTCAGGCGCCGTAGAGGGTTGGGAGAGGTTCGGAAGTCGGGCATGTAAGCATTTAGACGTCTCGAGTAGTCGAGTTGATATCCAGTAGATATGTCCTTGAAGCATGCGAGCATAATCACGAGTGCTCGCGCGGGACATAGGAGGGTAGTAGTGCAGGGGTGTCAAGGGGTGAAGGGGTGGAAGAACTCGTAGCGTCGATATGCGTAGGCAACGCGCTTATACACTTTCGCGTAACTGCTTCCACGCGCTTAGGGTAATGGATACGAGAGTTAAGATCTCTCACCCTTACCGATACCACCTCCCCCCCCTCTCTCTCTGTCTATATGGATACATATATACATGTATGTATATATTTGTCTCTTCAATCTCGTCTCTCTCTCTCTCTCTCCTCTCGTGAACACATACGCACATACTCTGGATCTTCTGGAGCCACTCTCTATCCTACAAATCTGCCTTTAGGCGCGTTGCACACCGTGCGTCCCGAGATCCGACGTGATAAGTGGTTAAACGGCAGTAAGTAAATGGTGTAACGTGCCCCGCTGCCGCCTCTCAAAGCCAAGATCGCGGAGGCTGACTTACGAGATTCGAGAAGATAATGTGGCGTGGATACGTGGTAAATCCGTGGCAGCGAGAGATATTATATAATTAGGGCCACGCGAAGAACCGAACCTAGAGGAGTTTTCCACGAAATCACCCTTATTACACACGACGCCCCCTACGAGCGCGCGCGCACCGAGTATTTAGCAACACATCGGTACACACGCGAGGTTAACGCGATAAGAGAAAATTTTTCGAGGAAGCTTTTCTCGACGTAAAATATCAGAAGTTTGCGTAACAAGCCCCAGTTTTCTCGAGGTTTACCTGGTGGACAGGTGGTGGGTCGTGGGCAGAGGGATTGCAAGAGGCAAAGGGAGAGCTTTGCGCTACATGCGAAAATGGAATATAAAATGATAAAAGTAACATGTTCGCGAAAACGGAAGGGGGTTGCTTACGAACTTAAATTAATAGGTACTGCATTCGCACTGGTGCTACGCTTGCGGCTGGTACTATAGAGCTCGACTATGAATCACGTCTTTTGACAGAACCGAACATTACTGTCCTCCGTTGCGAGGGGTCTTCACCACCTAGACGATCCCCAGAACGAGAACGATATTGTTAACAACTCGCCTCGCTTTAAATTATGCCCACCGGGTAATTAGAGGGAGACACATGACATTCGTGCATGGCAATAATTAATTTTCGCAATTATGTCTGCCCTCGCCTCTTTCCTCGCCTTCTCCGCTATCATCCCCTTTCTCCATCTCACTTCTCTTTCACTTATTCAACGGTACCCCACACCTCGGAACTTCCTCATGAGCAGCTGAAACTTTTATTAGTTAACCAGAGCTCCAAGTCTCAATGTGTCTCCTCCTCCGTATACCGATAGTGACTACATATTTTCTAAGCATCGATGTTGTTTCTGCTTTCAGGTAAATATCGCATCATCTTGACAGACTTATCGTAGCGACAGTTATCACTCGGCTATCCAGCACCTTTCGGCGGTGGTAAGTACGCTATTTTTTTTTTCTCCATCGAAGGCAATCGTTACCCTGCAAAACCGAATAGCGCACGTATCGTTGGAGCACACGCGATAATTGTCGCGACGTCGAGACGCGCGCGATTCAACGGCAAATGGTAGAAACATGATTAAAATGTAAATATTAGAAAAAGGGAGAGAGAGAGAGAGAGAGAGAGAGAGAGAGAGAGAGAGAGGCGATAATTAAACGAACCTGTGCAGGAATGAAAGTTCTGCTTTTTAAATAATATAAAAGTTGTTTTGGCACGCAATGCCGTAGAGTTATTTCAAGAAATGATAATAATCAGTCTATTTTACATTGGCACGAATAGCAATCATGGTATTTCTGTAAGAAATTTTTAGCGAGCCTATTGTTCCCTCCGGCGCGTCGTCGTCGATATATCGTCGAATCATTTACATGCGATCGCAGCCTGCGAAGACGCCGGTCGAGGATTGAAAGTTGCACAGCGGATCGGCAAACGAGGGAGAGTGGGGTGGGTGGTGTGGCTCGAAAGGGGACCGAAGGGGTGTACTTGTCAGGCGATGGTGGGGGGTAAATTAGTAATTAGAAATCTGATACAGGTAAGGTAAGTCGGCGTTGTTTCGGCATTGCGTGGTTCTCGGCGCGTCGCGTGGACTTTTGCGACAGGCACGGCCTCGCGTGACCCGACGCCCCTCCTGGGGTGGCCAGGTTGCAGCGAAAGGGGCTGGGGGCCGTCCTGGAAAACGTAAGGGATGACAATTATGCCCTACAGGTAATTGCCAGGTTGCAGCTAAACGGAGCGAGCGCTCTGGTCGCCCTTCGACGTACTGAAACGCGAGCTTTCACCAGAAAATCGTGGCCTTTAAAAAGCGTCACGCTGCTGGAAGCCCTCTAATTTACCGCGATCTGCCCCTTTCCTCCCCCGTACATGCACCAGACCTCGCGCGCGATTAAAATATACCTCTCTCGTACACAGCGGTGCCCCTTTCCGCGCGGCGTTTCCCCATTTTCCCGCTTTCGCCAGCGAGAATCGTCAGGGTTATCGATCGACGATGCGCCTCGATAAACAACGTCGCTCCCCCCCGGATTTTCTTTCGCGGTTAGCCAATCGACGATCGGCTAATTGATTCGTTAACGAGTCCAGCGTGGGAGAGCGTGGAAACGGCAGGTAGTTTGAGCAGGGGAGAGACACACACCGGCTATCTGCCAGCCAGCCCGCCGCGCGTGAACCCATCGGATCCGCGCGAGCTTTTCCTGCTTCCACCCTCCTAGAGGAGAGGGTGGCGATTGGCACAGAATCAGCGAGAAATGTGTGTTATTTCGTAACTGCATGAACGTTATTGTATGTCGCGGAGCGTGTACGCCTGGCATGCATTATGAAGGCAGCCCTGTAGAGGCGGTCGTTCGGTCTAGGCGCCCAACGCCCGTTTCGCACGCGCCTTTTCCCACGTGCTTATGAGCCACGTAGTCTCTCCGCGGCGAACCTACCCCTACACAGGCGTACGTTTACCCGTATGGGTTCGCACGGACGCGCGCGCACACGGCTCTAGGGCAACGTGTACGTATACGAGGTTCTCTCTGGATATGTCGCGCTCCACGCCTGACTGACTATACGCCTGTCACCTCGACGACGTTTGATTTGCCCGCACCACGACCGGGCCACGTGGCCCCTGAGCTGGACATAAGTCGCAAGCCAACCACCACTGGCCGTGCCTAACACCAATCGACGTCGAGCGGCGACTCGTCAGTGCGTTTTAAACCTTGGCACGATTTGTTTTCACTCGTTTTTGCCACCACCACCACCAACACCACCACCCCCTACTCGTACCCCCTACGCAATCCCGCGAAAACTACGCAATTCCATCAGTCGAGTGACTAAGGTGACGCGAAGGTTTTGGTGATTTTGCGAGTCGTTTTCATTCTTCGTCCTCGAACTTTCGTTCGTTCGTCGTTCGTTCGTTCGTTCGTTCGTACGTTTGTTCGTGCGAGGGAGGATAATCAGGGTGGTGCGAGCACAACCACGTGAGTATACTCTCCTTTAACGTTGTTCTCTATTGCTCTGTGCGAAAGCGAGTGGTGCGAGATGGACTGTTTCTCGTACGAATGCGCGAAATGGATTTTCCTCGGGGAAAATTGACGGTAATTTGCCGGTGATAATAGTTTGTTAGTTTCCATGGAGGAGGAGGAGGTGGTGGTGGTGCTTGGAGTTTCGAGAATGTTCCGCGACGAATTTTGCGATCGAGGGATGAGAATTTTTTTTTTTTTTTTCGGGAATCTTCAAGAGGGGCGAGGAGGATCACGTTTACGACGGTGAAGCTACGGATGGATCTCGCAGGGGCGACGTTTCTTTTCGTGCGATTTGTCGAAGCGTCGACCCGGGAGAAATGGGAAAGGGGAGAGGGAGAGAATAAAAAAGCACCGACGGTTAGTGTGATATCGTGTCGCTCGAGTGCTGGCGGTCGCATGCCAGGCAGAGAATTACCGTTGAGTGGCTAGAGTTACCAGAAGGAAAACACGTACAGAGGCTGACGTTCGCATGACGGATGTCGATTCGATAGCTCGAATTCACGTGGCTCGCAATTCCGATGGCCTTCCAACACCGCGGGGAAATTTATACCAATCGATCCCGATTACTCTTTTCAAGCATACCTCAAATTCGCGCGAGCGGAGGCATCAACCGAGCGATGACACTCGGAATTTCCAGCCTTTATCGAATTCACGGCGCTTCCACTTGTTCGCTCGTACCCGCTACCTGCGGGAATAAGGATTTTCCCTCTTCCACCCCTCGAACAGCAGGTAACAATGCCTGGGAATGATCGGGGAACTTATACTGGAGAAATGCGCGTTATCCGTGGCCCATTTCCAAAGTTGCCGCAAACTTTCCTTCTTCCGCCCCGCTTAAACGTTGCTAAATCATTAACGAGCGTAAACACCGCGCAATACTTGGGCGGATTATCGGTCCCATTAGAATACATTGTTCATATTTCTGGAATATCGCGTTCATAAATCCCCAGATCGTGGCGTCGCGATAGCAATGGCCGGTAACCAGTAATTAGCCGTAACAAGCCACGTTCGACTTTGGGTGCCTGCCGCGGAAGAAAGATGCATATTCTTTCGCGTTTTCGCGTGAAAGTCCAGTATTTCCAGTGATAATAGGGTTAAACTGTCCTGCGCTCGGAGCAGCGAGCATGCACGGTCATTATAAAGCCATTAATCATATAAATAGGGTTGAGGGGTAGGTTCGGGATATGGGGTGCTCGACGGTTTTGTCGGGTGGACCGTGACGGTTGACGTCTACGGTCAAGCCGAGTGAATTATCGATAAGACGGTACCATGAACCGTCCTGTTTCGTTTCCTGTGCCAGATATCAGATACGTTTCGTGGCTATCAATTATTCGATCTCTGCGTGCAATCTCGCTCGGACTGTACGCACGAAACCTTCAGGACCACCGCGCTCTATTTTCCTTCGTTTCGTCACGGCCGAGGGACAAGCCTCTCCCCACGGTTCTTCCCCAAAGTCTTATCGACCACAGGTTCATGGAATCTCGCGACTCTCTCCTCAAAGTACCATTGATTTATATTGGTTTAGCCGGAACTGCGTAATAAAACGCGATAGGAATCCACCGCGGAAGGTTTGGATCACGGGAAAAAACCAATCGGTCGTCGTTGACTTCGGAATGATCAAAAATTAAGCGAGTTTCTCTCTCTCTCTCTCTTTCTCTCTTACGTCAAAATCGGGAATGAAAGGGGGAGTAATTATCGAGTGGGGTAACCGCTTGGTAAAAAAAATGCTAATACCTTTCGTTATATTGAACACCGCCGGAATATTCGAAGCTTTTCAAGGTGGATTAATGGATAGAGGAGGCAGGGGTGGGGGCGAGGGGGATTAGTAATAGAGGCCTTTAATTAGGATGCTTCTCGTCAGACGATAGGTTATCGATTAGTGATATTCTTGGGGAGCGAGCTTCCAGGACGGTTGACCGATAATTCATTGCGACGATATTTGAACGTCGGTTCGCAATATTACCGGATAAAATAAGCCATTAAGTCAGCGGCGTTGGCCAAGTCCCTCTTCGGCGTTATGCGAAGACGCCTACAGCCCTTCGCCGCGACGACTCGAGTAGAGGCGAGGTGGATAGGGCGTTGGGGGTGACTCCGGGAGGGGATGGAATCGAGAGCTGGAGGAGGGATTACCCATCCGACCGAAAGGAGATTCCACTAAGCTTTCAGATTTTACCCTCTTAGCCGACCAAGGATTATAAAACGCAAATACGTCCCTTGATTAGTGAGGATAAAGTAAACATTGGCTTTCTTTGCGGCTGTTGCTCGCGCGAAATTCACTCGTGAGAACGAACAACTATCCAAATTAGTGGGAAACTTGATTTGGCGGCGCGATTCGGGTACCCGGAGAGGGAGAGCGAGGGCGAGAGGAAGAAAGAAAGCCATAATCTCGGTGGTAGCGTGACAGCTGCTCGAACGGAGCGACGGCGATACATCGATGAAGGCAAAGTATCGACTTTTTCCTATTGGAGCAGAGCCAGAAGTCGGTATAATTTCAAGGGTAATTCCGAGATAGCCACTTTACGCGGATAAGCTGCGGGAAGATAGAAGTTTAGAAGATAGGGTAGCGCTCCCGAAACATCCTACGGAAGTCTGCTTCTAATTAAGCGCCCCCACCTTTGATACCGCGGCGGCGGCTCCTTCACTCATCATCTTTCATCTTGCTCTCGGGGTACTCTTACCGAGATTCTCGGCACCCTCGCGCGCGCGCGGAGATTCGAGGTGAAGGTAAGCATCCGCTCCGCGTGTTATCATATTCCTGATTGTTATGTCTTTGCAGCCGATACCCCAGTGCCTCGTGTTTCGCCTTGTTCGTCTTCTTCCCCCTGGCTCGTCGTTCACTCGATCTCTCGAGTTGTTCGCTTCAATAACTCTATACTTTCTCTCTCGCTCTCGCTCTTTCTCTCCCGCTCTTCCACTCTCTTTTTCTCCGCGGCATTCTTGTTTCTTCATGGTTGCCTGGGAACACGAGGAGAGAATACGAGTTCCTAATTAAATTCCACTCTTTCCTAGCGTGGCTTTTTTTAGGTTTTCTCAAGCGCGCCTTAATTGCGCGGGAATCGAGATGGCTGCTGCCCTCATCAGCCGCTCGCTCCTGATTTTCCTGCGGTTCTTCCCAACCCCCCCGCCCCCTCTCCCATCTCGCTCTCTTAATTGGCGCATAATTATGTAAACAATTCCAACGATTTTCTTCCTCGTGGTTTGTCAGCCCGCGAATTTCTCCACGCGGATGTCGTCCCGAGCTTTTTCTCAACGATCCTCTTCCACCCCCACCCCGTCCCTCTTTACGCCGCGGTTAAGTCCAGGGAATTCGAACCCTTTCGTCTTTGGGAAAAGTATACCTATAGGTTTATCTTTAGGTATCGTTTTAGCCATTTTACCGTCATCAATGTGATTTCTTAAAATAGGGGGATAGTATGTAGAGAGAGATAGAGAGAGAGAGAGAGAGAGAGAGAGAGAGAGAGAGAGCGAGAGAGAACCGAGTCCATTGGTCTAGACGCATTATTTATCGCCGCGTGTACATTCGGTAATAAAAGTAATAGAACTCTCTATAGCGACGACTTATTTATAGCAGATCAGGCAGAAAGGGGGTTTCCACGCTGGAAATATAGGGGGTTTTTCTCCGAGAAAGAAGAGCGGAGGAGAGAGGGGGAAGAGCCGAGCCGTGCTTGCGGCAACATTATCTAAAATTCAAGCTGTAATTACTTTGCTGGGCGGCGCACCACTTGATTTATAGTCATCGCGCGATGCAGCTGCGTGGGTGTAAGTAATTAAAAATGTACCATCGCGTGGTACGCCACCCCCTGAGAAAGGCGTTTTAGAATGAGGCTCCGAGGGTGTGAGAAACGGGGGTTGCTTCTTTTCTCAAGCCCCAGGTACCATCCTGTGCTTTAGCAAAAATGATCGACAGTGAAGAATTTGGCTGCCTCGCTCGAGTTTAATCTCCACTGCGTGATGTACAACTTATCAGTAAACCGTGCTATTGAAACTTTCGTAACGGATAACCCCGCACCCCCGAGAAATCCAGAGCCGAGGTTTTTATCGTGAAAATAATGTTCGCCCTTATCATCCTCCGGCATATTAACGTTGGCAACTCGTACGACTGGTAGTTTGCGCGGTTTCGGATTAATCGCGAAGGGAGAAGAGAGAGAGAGATCGATCGATTCAAATCGAAGTAGCGACGACGGCCATGGTGCTCGCTTGGCACAGTCTCCAGGTTAATTGGCCATTCATGGTTAATTTAGTCTGGTGAGAGGTATAGGGCGCTGCGAACGACCTTTCAACCCTCCGGAGACCCTAACTCGTCGATTTCCTATTCGCCCAGTGATAGACGAAAGCTACCCTCTGTCGATCGGTGCCTACCAATTGACTCGCCTCGCTTACTTTTTCCGATAATGCGTTTGTTAAAGAAATTGCGAAATACCGCCGTACCCATCGACGGAATCCTAAAGAAATCTGTTACTCGGAGAGCACGCGCCAGAATCTACAATTCGACGAGAGACAACGAAAAACAATCGCGCCTGTTCGAAAAATTCTATCCGCGATGACTTAACGGGGCAGGGTGTAGGTAGTAGGTCCTTGTCCCTCGAACATCCACGTTGAGTTCGCGATAGTCACAGGTCGATGACTCGAATTCCGAGGGCATAGAATTCGAGAGCACCTCAGGGAGATTACTAATGCGGGCTAACTACGGCCAAGACGAAGCTGCTAAAACGTCGTCTGAGGGTTGTTTGAGACCCAAGGAGTCAGCCAGGTCACACTCGTTATTGCATTCTCTTCCAACGTACCAAGCTGTAACGCTGTAAAATGACCCTGCGAGATACATAGGAAACACCCACTTACGAACAATCCTACGATCTTTAAAGGCGAACGAGATTTTTCCCAAAAGCGACAGTTCGAGCCTAATCGATTCGCTGCACGACTGATGGATTCGACGGATGGAATTAGAGTAATAAGAGATGGAACTATGATGGTACACGAGTGTTAAGAGAACTACCCGAGCATAAAACTATAACGAAGTAATAGATTAACAATGAGCAAGACACACGCTCCGAGAATACTTGAAAGTAGTCGTATGGCTTCGGCTATAGTGCAAAGAAGCATAATAAAAAGCATACACATACACACGCACGTACAGAGTCGTACAATGTATGCGGTACGAAGAGGAACTCGCGAAGAGAATAGATAGACTACCAAGTACGTGGCATTTGTGTTACCTATAACCTATTCCGTACGCGTCAGAACTGCGAATGAAGTTCGCTCGGCGGTTGCTTATCCACTTTCGTACGTGTTTCCTAAACGCGATACTGCGGACCGAGGTCGCGTTCCAAGTTATTACTTGAGCGACCATCTTCACGTCCACGCTTACATCACTCGCGATCTCGAGAACGCGTAACATGTATCTTTCCTTCCGTAAGTTTCGACAGCTTCTGCTGCTGCTACCACCATCGCTATTGCCTTGCACAAAAATCTAAATTGATTGTCGAATACTGCGGAAGTGCATGCGAGGTCATCCCACAGAAACGATCTTTATCGCGATATAAGAGGGTGCGTGCACTTCCTGCTATTGGAACGTTTTACTCGCTATTGTTTACAGACTGCACATTATAGAAATTCAAGTTAGATGTATCTTAGTTAGTTTAGTTTCCATAGACGATACACAGCGGAAACTTTGTTTCCGAACATAGTTGTGATATAACCTGCGTGTATCAACAGAACCTTCCCACTGTGTATTAAACGCCTACGTCCCGGATAAGGAGGAATGTCGCATCAGCAGCTCGACTCACCGGTTCTAAATCGGCCGTAAGAGGATATAGACGAACTAGAGTAACGTTTTAGTATCCAACCAAAACTAGCAGACTCACCCATTTAAGCAGAATCGTTATCTAGCCCAACGCGAATCCACCCCTGAAGTCAGAGAGACGCGTCTCGAAAATCCAATCAGCGCGCCAATCAAAGTAATCTTGCTCGCGCTCGACGTATTTGCCTCGAAGAAAACTCTCGAGGCCGCGCTACTGCCATTCGATGCTAAAAAAGTTCATGATTCGCACACACGAGCGTCGGCCGATGGAAGCGAACGAGATTCAAGTGGAAGAGGTCAACGCTTGGCGAGACATTCGCAATTTGGCGTATCGCTATGGACCGGGGCTCAGGTTTTTTATGGCGACTCAGCATGGAGACTCGATAGTTCGATGGTTAATTCCACGTCGTACTTACGTCCTATATACACCCTACGCGAGGATCTTGCGCGAGTCTATGGATGGAAGGAGAATCGGGAGAAGGCACGAGACCCTAGACACCGCAATTCACACATTGAATACCATCCAGGGCTCCTTCGGCCCCAACCACTTCCAAACCCTCGTCCACGGGGTGTTTCCTCTTAGGCTACGTTATCTTCTATCAGGAAGGAGAGATGGAGAGACCGCTGCTCTAATCTTCGAGTTTACAAGACGCAAACAGCTTAGGTGGTAACGCATCGATAAGATCCGAGTCTCCTCTCTTCCGATATAGCAGTGATAGTCGTTGTTGGACCACGGTTAGGACTTTGGCAAACCTCGAAATGTCGTGCTTTTGGTGCAGTCGTTCTATCTCTTCGTTAGCCAAGCTCGCCCGCCTCTTAGTTTCTGATAAACGCTCGTTCCCGGCGACAGCTTCATATTGAAAGGTATACAGGCTGGATCTTACTCGAGGAAATTTCAATTCGAGGGACTATCTTGGTCCTTACTCACGACTAGCACGACCGGGGGGCTAGGACCATAATCTAAATTAATGCCCCACCTTGTCCAATCCCCGATTAACGCTTGCAAGCTTAGCGATACCTCGATAGCAATTATTTATCCATTATCTTGGAGCATCTATATTCATTGTCAACACTCGGATGCTAAATTAATTACTCTTTATAATCCGACTTATCGAAAAGTCTCGCGAGATAGAAATGAATTAATATCGTATCTATCGTATAAATTGTTAAGACTCTTTGGCGCGCGCGCGCGCGTGAAAAAGAACAAGTTGGAGCAAAGTGAACAATTCGATAGGGAGTCGGCGTCTTATTTCCCTATCGAGTGTACATCGAGGGTGTGTCGTCGAGGGTTTCTCGACGGTGTTGCTGGTGGGTCAGGTCACTCGGGGAAAAGAAGTCATTTCACAGATCTTTGCGTTTTGACCTACCGTTTGGCTCCTCCGGCCCCCACGGCAGGAAGATCGATCGATCGCTGTCTCTACGAGTAGCTACGCTAGATCGATTAATAAGGCGGGGGGGATGGTACGGAAGAAAATATTCCTGGCGAACGTATGGAGAGCGGAGGCTCGCGTTAATCTTTTAAGTGGAAAATTCCAAGCTCTTTGAGTGGAAGATTCTGGTGGGATTAGTGGAGGAGCGGTTTTGCTCTCGCGAATATACGCGGCGTACGTAGTCGAGGAAACGTAGACCTCACACCATTCGGTTGCGCGTTGCCTCGCTCGCGGGAAAACTGGTGAAAACCAAAGCCCGAAATTAGAATACAAACCCATCAACGGCTGTGTCGGTGGTATAAGACCCCATGTGCTATGAGAAATCGAAGAAAGAGAGGGAGGGAGAGGAACGAGAAAGAGAGAGCGGAACGAAGCACCGGAGGAAGCGGCACTTTCAACGAGAGTCTAATTTACATACGCTTCAGGAGAAAAGGAGGAGGGCAAAGGGGCTCGTGAGAATCCGCGCCATTCTCCTGGAAAATACTGTAATTGGTTGCGTTGCTCGTGATAGACGAGAGAGGAATTCTGAGATCCGCGTCGGATTTCCTCGGAGCAATGTCATCGGTATAAAAACCAGTTGCCAGGGGTTAAAACTACGATAAAGCGAACGGAGTTCCTGCCGTATCCGATTTTTCCGTTCAGTCCGTGGAATCGTCGTGGATTGCACTCCAAACTGCAGTTTCCCTCCGAGTAGGAGAGAAATTTTCGGATCCCGGCGACACTCTCGATATTCTTCCCTCCCAGGTAATGGCGTCTCTCGGATGATCGTGGAAGCTTCGGGGGAGGGTGGAGGGTGGCGGTGGTCTTGGGTTCATCGATTTTCCGAGCTGCGACGGAATCGTCGGGGTCAGTAAGTTTTCCCGAAACTAATAGACGTTTATTGCAATTACTGCAGTAGGTGTGTTTGCAGTCAGCGGTTAGGGCAGGTGGACGCACAAAGAAGCTCAATCCTCGGGTCCGACGATCCCTGGATAGGGTGAAAGTTTCTAGAAGCCTGGAAGCCCCGGCGACTAGCGGAAACTTTGTCCAGCACTCTGGATGGCTGCTTGGCTGGCTAGAAACTCTCCGAAGCCTAGTCAGCTTGCTCCTCGTCCTCGGTCGTTCGTCCTAGGTCTCAACGACGACGACGAGGACGAGAGCGACGACGACGACGACGACGACGACCACGTCGTTCACGTTCGCGTGGACATTGGCTACCGTTCTACCTCCCTTGCGTCTCTCCTCTGCTCCATGTCGACGATAATTACCGCACCGACCACTTTTGTCCTCCGTCCCTACCTGGCGCAGGGTTTCCTCCCGTCCCACCTCCAGACCCTTTGTCCAATGGCAAACGGTCCTTCTAGAATGCTACTCGCTACCGATTACGCTCGCTGCCCGTGAAAGTCCACAGGCGAACTTTGACACTTTCTTGTACGCTGGCCAGGTTTCATTGAAGGCGTTACCACTCGTTAAACTCCAGGAAACTCTCTCCGAAATCGTTATGTATATATTCATCGAAAGATTAGAGTTTTCGCGCTGAGCCGAGGAAACCACCATCACCATCACCACCGCCACCGCCACCCCCCGAGTCCTTGGGACATTGGACGCTTTGCATGTTTCCCACTTCCTCAACGAAATGCAGGAGGGAAAATGAGATAACGCTCGTTTGCCTCGTAAATATTCCTCTATACGCGTGGTTGTGTGTCTTATAAATAAAATAGTGACTGAAAAAATAGGGGAGTATTATTAACTTGCATTAGAGGGTGGTCCTTCACGAGCTCTCTCTCTTCCCTCGCCGGGGCTTGGGCGAAAGGCGCAGCTGATACTATGGCACCGCAGGCTCGTAAAATAATCTTCTATACAGAGCAATGGATTAAGAAAGTAGAAAAACGCTTTACGCGAGCCAACGAACGAGGAGTACCACCGAGACCCTGCGGTAACGCGGCAGGAATAGGAGTAGGAGCGGAGGAAGGGGTGGGTGAACGGGATTGCGGGAGGGTGAGGCGGGGAGGAGGGTAATATTGGAAAAGCAGAGGATATTTCCAAAAGCATTTCAATTGGGACAGAAACGAAGACAGGAGAAACGCTTAAATTGCTATTGCTATTAATCTTCGATCGCGCGGCTCTTCCCAAAGTCTCCTGTTAAATTACCTCGGGAAAATTTTACGACGATGAATGGAAATGTTCTCGTGCATCGCTTGAAATCTCGCTAAGTCAATCGGGTGCGCCATGCCTAGTTGAAAGTTGGGGAGCAGCGATAGAAGAAGGAGAGACCAGCAGGTTCTCCCGGCTCTTAGTGGCTGCTGAGATTCTGACGGTGAATCTCAGAAGCCTTGTGGCGTTAGGCGATATGATCTTTTAATGGCTGCTTTGTGGCTCGATTCATCGCCGAGATCTAAAGCTGAGAAGACCGTTGGCTGGTTGGCTGGTTGGCTGACTGCTTGGCGCGGGCTCTTCTTCTTCTTCCCTGTCATCTTCGTCGCGCAAATGCTAGAAACGTGACTTGCCCATCCTTTACCTTTCGAAAGTCCCAGCCCTTCTGGAGGCGCGTCCGGACGGGGTTGCTTTTACCTCCTCTGACTATCGTCCTCCCTACCGCTTCGTTTCCTTGTCTGTCGCCGTCGTCGTCGTCGTCGTCGTCGTCGTCATCGTCGTCGGACCCGCGGCTGTGTCGGTGCTTAATTTTCCCCTCGTAATTACGCGGCCAGAGTGCACAAGGCGAAGACCAAGTATTGTACCAGGAAGGGTGCGGACCAGAGGGAATTGTTCGTACACTCGAGGAGAGAGAGCGATACGCCCAGTCGATGCGTAAGACTCCCGTTAAATCTTTTGGCTACACCTTCCGGTTCTTTCGTCGTTTCATCCTAAACTTGCCTCAATGCCGCTCTACGATGTAATGCAAGGAAACGAAACGAAAGGGAAGGAAGGAAGGAAGGGTAGTCGGAGCTTTTTCTCAGCGTTTCATCCAATTGACTCGTGCCAATGACTCCTAATGCCTTTGATGAGCGTATTGTGACGAGGTGGTTCAATTATAAGCAGACGGGGGTAGGCCGATGATCGCTAAAGTTATAAGGAGTCTAGTCCCCGCAACGTGTATTTATACAGAGCGACAATCTTGGCCGTAGCGGCTGCGGACAGCCTGGTAGACTGGGCTTGGCTGAGCGAGCACATGAATTGGCTATTAGTAGTTCGAAACAGTATGCTCTAATGGCGACCTGTTGGCCTTTGCTCGCGTCGTTGGGCCCCCATCCACTTTTGCTCGTCCTTCATTAGCGCATGTCCTTGCGTTTCAACTATCTCTGCCCCCATCGGTCCTGCCGCTAGAACTCGACGAGCGAATGGCGAACGGTCCATCGATTATTTTTGCGCGAGACGCCGCGGAGAACAACCCGAGATTCGAGAGACACGTGGGAAAAAACTACTTTCGACGATACTCGACCACCCGAGTATATTATAAGGGATACGCTCGGCCATATGTCAGACGGATTCTAGAATCTTCTCCCTCGCCGAGTTTTATCTCGTTTTCGATTGATTTCTTTTTTAGGAAAATTCAAGTCAGCCTCACCGGGCTGCCTTCGCGCGCGAATACTGACAATCCCCGTCGGCAGATTCCGTCAGGATGAAAGCACTTCATTGCTCGCGTCCCTTTCACGATTTCTTGGTTGATAGAATCCAAAATCCTAGCGTTTCTGCCGCCTCCCCATGGGTTTGGCACTCCTTAAATCGGAGCAATGTCTAGGAGGTCCCAAGCAGTACCATTCTACTACAGTTCCCCGCACTGCTGGCACCTCCACTACCACCACCACCACCATCTAGACGGAACCTTTACAATACGTCCTCTGCAGCCAGCTACCCTTTCTCTTAACGTCCAAAGTTTTCAAAGTACGACGTTCAATGGAGGCTGCCATATATATGGCTACTCTCCTTCCTTCTCCTCCTTCCTGTTCTTCCTTCTTGTTTCTTTCCACCATCCTTTATAGACCATTCTGGCTCTGACATGTTTTGTGAAATGCGTTAAGATAGCCGGAGTCCAGAATGTGATTTAATTCACTAAAAAGATGTATTTATTTCTTTGCCCTAGAATTTTACCGATGATTTTCCGCGCGGGAGAAAGAGTTTCCCGGTCACCGATCCCTCTTTTCTCCGTGCGAGAAACATTAATATTAATAATAATTTGCGGAGAGATACGCGCGCGCGCAGGTCCGCTTTATGTGGGTGTTCATTCGCACGGAAGGCTGTGCTTTCTGATTCAGCTAGCAGTTAAAGTTGCGCTTCTGTGAATCTATCAAGAAGCATCTCGCTAGATGCTTTTCAATTTCATCCAACGGTAGACGCGGTGGCACTAGGATGGAATAGTCCAGTGGTCGAGAAGGACGCAGCGATACTGTTAGGAGATACCATGGGAGGACAGCCCTTCTCCTTTTAGTAGTGGGTGGTCGTCCTTTGTTGACGGCCTCCACCGTACCACGGAAACAGTCGCCAGGAAGCGAGCTAGCGCAACGAGGAGGACGCCCACCACCGTGACGTCATACACCACTGACTTCATCTCGTTATGTTACGTTCCTCGACGAGACGTCGGATGCAGGAAGCCTACTGCTTCTCCTCCCGTCTCTAGCTTCGTTCTCCGACATCTCTCCGTCTCTCTTTCGCGTCTCTCTCTCTCTCTCTCTCTCTCTCTCTCCCCAGCTTGTCTACGAGCTCTTCATCTTGCGACGTTCGCTGCCGAGTTAACCCGTTCGCTCGTAGCTAGCCCGCATGGTGAGTCCCAACCAACAAAAGAGCTTCCTCGATCGATAAGAATGCAAAGGCTCCCTATGGGGGGCCGAGGGCTGTTTCTCGTTCAATGGATGACGATAAATTCGTTTCGGAGGAATCTCCAAAAGCTACGGAATATGACGAGGGGGAAGAGGCGGGGGACGGTCCCCAGGTCGGTATTAGCAAAATCGTTGATTTCGATTAGAGCCCTCGGCCAGGATTCTAGACAGGCTTAAACGTAAGTAAGTAGGCGTCCAAACACGAGTCTTAGGGGCTGTGCGTCGCTGAGAGAGGCTGTCTCGTCGTTTTCGTCGACGCTACCGTGAATTTATGGGGCCGTAACAGCGACAAGTGGTTCACAAGTCGCCGGTAGCATCACCGTTTGGCGCCCACCCCGAAAAGGGCTTTCTTGTTTTCCTCTCACCTCCTTGTCCGGAACGAAATAAATTGGGTTTGTCGAGGAAGAGGTGCTACCGTCGCCGTTGCCGTTGCCGTCGTTGCCGCTGCCGTTGCCGTCGTTGCCGCTGCTCCACCTTCAGGCGCGTCTTTCCTCTCGCGTACGCGCGGAGAATCTCCTTCAACGGCCGGATATACCGAGACTCCTCCTGCGACTTTATGGTCTCCCGTATACTCTGCGCCGCAGACTCTGTGTACCGGCGACCTTAATATAATTACGGAGCCTTATAGCGGTGCGTGCCTGCGTTTATTTCGCGGCAACCGAGATTTATGCATAGTTTAATATCTATCGCTCTCTCGTAATCCCTTTCTAGCTTATGCTAGCCGCGTTGCGCAACCCCCTCGGAAAAAATACCACCTCATCGGCACTGGATTATGCTGGAGACCATAAATCCACATTAGAATGCATCCTATTAAATCCAATAGGGGCTGTTATATTTCATCGTATTAGACACTCGAGAACGAGTATACGCGCGCGAGGAGCACTGACACAAATTACATTTCCGGTAGCAAACGGTATTGCTTAACAGGGGATTCACGCAATAACGCCCGCTGACTCGATTCAAGCTGCCGCCGCGCCGCTGTAAAAGCGGTAGTCGCCGATTCTCGTTGCTTCTTTCTCTGTAATTTGCTCTCCTTTCTCCGAGCACTCGCTCGCTTCTCTTTCTCCGTGTGACCCTCTCGCAGCACTTTGTAGTTGCTACCCCGCCCCTGGCACCATCGCCGCCACCACCACCGCCGCCGCCACCCCTTCCAAGACCGACGGTTTAAAGCGTATTAATTAACCCTTTATTAGACCCGGGCGAAAACCACCGCGCGCTGGCGCGAGATGAGCCTGATTCAGAAGGCAGCCGTCGCGTCTAGATTCACCCTGGGTGCCGTTCAGTATTTATGAAAAGCTTCCAGGATAACTTGGAGGCAGCTCGGCCTCTTTCCCATCGCGGCGGCGTCCCCGCAACGAACCTCTACTACTAGTTTCTCGCACGAATTTTCTGAAAACATCGCCGAATCTCCGTGAATTCCTTTGGGGGGGGGGGGGTTGATCAGTGGACGGACGACGACCGGTGGAAGGGTTGAAGCCCCTCGAATTTGGGGGAGGAAGCTTCGAGGTCTCGATAAGGCCGCGCATTACGAGTTTCAAGTTATATGGACTTGTATTCTCGGCGCGTTTAGAAAGGAGAGTACTTGGGAGAGGGGGGAGGGGGAGGATTGTGACTCGAGACGGTCCAGGAAAGGAAAGAAAAAGAGCCGTTTGTCTGTCGAATGGTCCACATATATCGCTCGTAACGCTACTGCTTCTCCTGAGGGGTGAGTGTGCTCAATTTGCCACGTCGAGGGTCGCAGGACCCGGTGTACCTAGCAGAACGTGAAGGAAGGAGTACCGGAGAGGGTGCAGGGTCCCTCAGAGGGATGCAGGACGAGGTCGGAGATGTAGGGCCTCGGGTGGCACGATGTACGACGGGATCGAGATGAGATTGTCCCGCTAGGCATCCACTCTCTCTCTCTCTCTCCCTCTCTCTCAGAAACACACACACACACATTTTCCCACCCCAAGTCTCCCTTTCCTCTGTGACGCTTACGACCACCCTTTACCCTTAACGGGATCCTTCGTCGATAAACTCTTTACAGGACACGAGAGGTTTCCGTATGGCTCGACTCCTAGCAAGGGAAAATCCTTGAGAAAGAGTCAGCCACTCCGCTCCACTTGCAATAATAATCAGAAACGCGGCTTGTTCCTCGCGTCCTAAAACTGCATCCCCGCGGGGAACTCTACGATATTTCAAGCCGAGGAGGCTCGTTCGATTTCGACGCAAACAATTCCGGCGATATTCATCGCGCAGACGCAATCGAGGCCAAAATCGAGCGTTCCACGAAAACGTAGGGAAACTGGAGAAACTTGGGCTCCGGGCCGACAGCGCGATATTATGGATCGTCGCGCTGTGCTTCTCCTCTGGCCCGAGACGCAACGTGCATTTGATAGCCCAATCCTAAGGCGAAGACCCGGGCCTCGTAGGTAGGAAAGCTGGAAGATGACTTTCTGGCGCAAACTCGAGTAACACGAGCAGAGAGCGAAACACAGGAGAGACAGGCGGATGGTGAGTTTAGACACACGCGTAGACGTTGACGAGACGAGACAATGCGGATATTGAACCGAGGAAGCATAGAGGAGGCAAAGTAGATGAGCTGCCGATCCTTAAGAGCGGTCGAATCACGTAGAAGAAAGGCTAACGTCACTCGTCGAACCCTCAAAGCCACCGGCGTCTCGCTTTTGCCGGCTTTTATCACTAGTTCCAGGGAGGATCTTACGGGGCCGGAAACGATCTTGAACTATCCACATAACCCAGTAATTAAAAGTGCGTTAATCTCCAGAGATACGATCTATCTTTACCAGGGAACTTTACGAGGAGGAGAGAGGAGGGGAGGAGGAGGTAGACAAACACAGTGTACAGATAAGAGTTTAGGAAAGATATCTGAGGAAAATCGTTGTCATCAAGATAAACTCGCGGTGCTCGATGCGAGATCGAAGTAAATCGTGCAGGACGAAGGGATTCCAGTAGTAGAGATCACTTTTCTTAGCCGCGCGAGAGGAAAAAAAGGGGAATTACCTTCCTGCAGGCTCGCGGAGGCATCCGTCGAGCGTTTTGCGATGGGTTAGTCGAGCTCTCACTGCACAGGAGCAGAAGTAGGACCTGTTTAATGGAGCTCAAGCCATTCTGAAAATTTGATCGGCGAGAACAGTCAGCCAACCGTTCTTCCGCCAACCCCACCACCACTTCCACCACCACCACCACCACTATCGCTACCACCATCACCACCATCACCAGCAGCAACTTCGCTTTTCTTTCTTCGCTCTCGCTCTCTCTCTCTCTCTCTCTCTCTCTCTCTCTCTCTCTCTCTCTCTCACTCACTTCTCTCTCGGCATTTTTCTTATACTCTTCCTCTCTTTTCATCGCATTCCTCTAGGATTTGAACTGCTCAACCAACTTTGATTTGATTCTCCGTTATCTTGTTCTTTTTCCCGTTTCCCGATTTCCTACAACAAATCCAATGGGGAGAAGCCCGCGCTGATTTTAAGGCGCGCTCAGCTCGCTTGTTTTATCGTCGGTATGATTTCGCAAAGTTCCAGATCATCCGGCATAAATGAATCTCGTGGTTGCGGATATTTAGCGAAAGTCGATCTTTATCGTTATACGGTGGGGGATGATTCCTGTCAAGCCACGAATTCGAGAGAAGAAATTTTCTGAGAAATTCGCCAAATTTCTATTGGACAATCGTGAAAGAAACTCGACTCGTTGTCCGTTTCTTTGATTTTTCACCCCCCTCCTCCCTCCCTCGTCCCGTGATTTATCGTCAAGTGACGGGTCGCCGCGTTGAAAAGTGAAAACAGGAAACGCGGTCCGGAGATAAGGACTGGACCAGCGTCGGCAGTTTTCCAAATTTACTGTCCTTTCCTGCGGACACTGGGAGATGTAATGCTCTCTCTTTGCATGCAAAGTAGCGCCAGTCAACTGACCACGTTTTTGCTATTGTAGCGTAGAGAAAAGCGTGCCCACGATAGAAAAACGCGAAATTCTACGCCTTCCTTTCCTCGAAGCCGATGCGAGCCGGTACAAAGCGCGTGGTTGTTAAATGGGACGAAAATTCCACATGTGGAATTTGCGCGCGTATGATTCATCCCCCAATACACACACTCACGTACGAAACCGCGCGTCAACTCGAGTCGTAGCGTTTCCAGTTATAAGGAACTTTATCGTGCCTGCAATAATTTTCCAAGAGGAGAGCTCCGTCCATTTGTCCAGCAAACAATTAAGGATGCAATATGAAAAAGTGGGTAAACGAGCGGCGAGGGTGTACAAAGGGGCATGATCTAAATAAAATTAGAAGTCTAAAGGAATATTTAGTCTTGGAGCTCCGGGGTCATGGGTGTCTTGTTTGCACGGCCATTTCCCATGCGCTCATTCTTGGACGACCCTGACCAGGGTGGGCCGGCCAGTGGAGACCCTCCATGGCCATTACTCGGATGGCAAACACACTTCGACGGTTAGCTTGTCCTTCCATCCCGCGTATATACGCCAGGGCCCTTTGTATCGGCATGAGATTTCTATTTAAATGAGGATCCATTAGAATCTCAACGTAGACGAGTATAACGCCGAGTCGAAAAGTTTTCTCCTACCGGATGCTAATCAGCGTTTCCTGCTAGAAAGCAGCGGACCACAACGCGGAGTCTCCTCTTATTTTTCAAAATTCCCTCCGTTCGTCTTCTTTGGCGTTTTAAAAGCTCTCCCGGTAAAAGTCACCCCCCCCCCCCCCCTTTATTGTCCGACAGCGGGGATGGCCTCGCTACTTTTCCCGATATGGATTCGATTTCTTCCCCGGTTTCTCTCCGGGCGCGGATATCGGGACCGGGAGAAATCCCTGCGTTTGACACGCCACCGCTGAATCGTCATTAATGATAATGGCGCCAGACTGGCGGGGAACCGTTAACCCCAGAGCTTCCGCATCTCGGCAATGCGCGTTCGGTATGTGTCGGATAAATCGATGTACGTGCACGTGGAGTTATCTTAGAGGACGTAACGACCGAGGCTGCCGGCGTGTATTCCCGACTCATCCTGCATGCCCGTGTCATGGAGGACCGGTCTTATTTACGTGGGCCGCGCTCCTATTGGGAACTGTCATTAAGGGAGAACGCGGCAGACGAGGAGCGGCAAACGAAGTACGGGGAAAGATAAAGAGAAGCAGCGGCAGCCAGGAGCGGAGAAATGACAAAGCCGCTCGTTAGGCCCTCCGAGGGTCCTCACGAGTAGCGCCAAGGGTGAGAACGTGCTTAGGCTTCGTTCCGTCCCTTCTCTATCCGTCTTTCTCCCTCCCTCGTCCGCCGTTCCTTCTCCTTCTTCCACCCTTTCGAGCACCCTTTCGCGATGGTCACTTGCGAGTCCGCAGGAAGAAGCCTCGACCACGCTCTCTCTTCCGTCAGATTTCGGATTATCCGAGCGACCTGCACTTTTTACCCGAGACTCTTCGACGGATTAGCCGAGCTCCACATATTTCTCGCTTCCGACCTCTGCGCTCTCCGCTGGATTTATCGCCACAATTTGTACTCCGCTCTCTGCTGTACCTTGACTAATACCCGGGTGTTTGTCTCTTCATCGGATTTTTCGCCGCGTCGAACGAGACCAGAAATCGGACCGTCGCGCACCCTTGGAATTTCGCTCGTGCGGGGGTACGCGGGAACGAAGACGTCTCACGAGTATGGATATCCGCGAGTAGATTGGATAGAAAATTTAGCCCCGAACTGTCTTCGGAGGCTGTCTCGACTATCCTGTATTTGTAGGCAATGAATTATCGCTCTGGTAGCAATTACGCGTTGACAAGACCCATCTAATACTGCTACGCTCGTAAACACTCCATCGCTTCTCCGCCCCTCTTCCCCCTTCCGTCATCTTTACCCATGAGAGCATCACGTTCTACGAGCACGTTTAAGCGCAGTAACGTTGCACTAGAATGCGTGATGTTTCGAGATTATCGTCCATTTGCTAGTTAACTAATGAGAACGAGATTAGAACTCCGCGACAGAAATATCTCTGTGCGGAATACGTAAATATTTCAGGGGAAATTCGTACGAGGAAACTACGAGGCTTACCCCTTCCCTGCAAAATCAATAATAAAACACGAGGAACGAGATGAGGCTACTCGCGAGTGTAGAGAGAGTTATCGACGGTACGTACATCGATCGAAAGAGAGAGAGAGAGAGAGGGAGGGAGATCCATCGTCGTCCCTGCCCCACACCCTCCCCCGCGCGGTGTAACGGCATAGGATAACCGATAAATCATCGATTGGCCAACGAAACAACGCCAGAGTCCTCTCTAGGAAGCTTGTATTATCGGAATATTATGGATGTAAGTAGTTAGCTATTTTCCGTCCTATTAATCCTCGACTTGGTCCACTGGCAGATCTATAAATTACCGCTAGCTCCTCCGTTGGGGGTGTAGGAGCGAGCTGGGGGAAGGAGTAGCGAGAGAAGGCGGTAGGTCGGATGGCCGGGAGAAGTTGTCGCGGTAGCGCGTCGTGGGAGTTGGCAATCAGTCAGAGTGACGCTTTTGCTGGCGGAGGTGACCCAACCCTGAGCGCGTTCCATCACCTTCTGTCTGTGATGTATGCACGAGGTCGCGGCCGGTGGCAATCATGGCACATACGTCCCCCAAGTAGCCAGCCGCCTCCTCCTGCTTGCCATTTCCCTATGAATATATGAATCGAACCCGGCGACGAGTTATATAGGCATCGGGTACTCGTGGGGGCCGCGCCCATACGTTACCGTCGCGAGATGCTCGTGTCCTGGTTTCATCCCTCGGCGCTAATACCACTGCGAATGTATCACCGAACTCGGAGCGTCCGATGCTCGACGCGTGATCTACGCCACCCCCGACACATTAAACTTTGACACGCACCTATTGTTTCTTGCCACGAGCGTTCTTCGTCTCTTTCTCTCCCTCTGACGCTGGAAGCTCCGTCTGACTTATCATCCGCCGTTACCACTGAGCGCCGGGAATGAAACGCACGGACCGCTCAGCCATCGCATCCCTTTGGTCTCGGGGACTCTTCGACGAGTCCTGCAAGTTCGAGTCGGCGGTGCGCCGCTTGCACTTTCGTTTTCCTCGAGTTTTCGCCGGGAATCCTTGAAGATAGTTATCTTGGTCCCGCGTCTCTGCGGATTCTATCCAATGTGTCCCTCCAGGCCTTCCCGAGGACCAAAGTCCAAAGCCCGAGGGCTTAACGAGTTGCGCGTACTTCTCGCAAGTATACCGGGCCCACGACGATGTTACAGGGTGGTAATGGAGTTAATTGCCGGCACCGGCTGAAACCGAGGCTTACAACTTGAGACACCCCGTGCACCTGATACCAACAAATTGCTCCGTTCTTACATTACCGCGTGATTCCGCTTGGTCACCCCCGTCTACCGAAGTCCTTGGACAGCGCGTTTAATCTCGAAAGTAGTCACGTAACGGGGAGCTTGCGAGATTCGCATGAATTACTTATTTCGAGCTCGCTAGCGCGAGTACACTCCGCGTTTCTTCTTTCGGGGGAGGGGGGTAAATATCGAGTGATACGCTGGTCTCGCAGTTCTTTTGTTGCTCCGCGAGTTTTCGCACGGAATCGACCGAGTATTTTTCTAAGTCCGCGTGAAACGAGACGTCGACGGGCGAAACAGGATAATGTCACCGTGGAGAAGATCCCCGCGACAGTGGCGAGGGACGGACAACTTGTGCAACACAGAAAAGACATTAGCCAGTGCCGTGAAAGGAGGCGTAGGGATCGTCGTGTAGGCGGCTCTCGGGATGATGGGATGATGGTGGAACCGCGAGACCCATTGCCCGCTGGAAACGACTCTGGCTAAGTAAAGTTACGATGACATTACGCACGTTTAAGGACTATGCGGCTTCTGTAACTGCATCGACATCGTTATCGGAGCTTTCTCCGCTGAATAATGCGCGAGAGGAAAATGCAAGGCTAACGTTTTAAGCAGCAGCAACGACTAACTAGCACCTGCGGTTCGATGGACCTAGAAATTTATTTGCATGCGCGCACGGAAAATTCAAGTATTAAAATGGAAGTGAGAAATTTTCAAGAACTTTTCCCGATATCGCTCCCCGGGGAGGAATACGCTGTCGATAATGTGTATTCTGTTATTCTTCAAGTTCGTTAAATTAGCAGCGTGAAAAAGGATATCGAATTTCATTAGGGATTGATGCACCACCGCTGCTGGCGTTGCCGCTGCCGCTGTTGTTGCTCTTGCTGTTGCTGCTGCTGCTGCTGCTGCTGCTGTGTGCCGTACCATCGCATTTTGTGGCCGAGACTTTGTTAATTATATCCAAAGGTACATGCGGTCCAGAAGCTGAGTAACGGAGAGTTATTGACGTCATCAGCTTCTCCCGTGTAATTAAAAAGCAATTTTACAGGGTCCACTTAATTGGCTCGTTTCCAACGCAACGTCAGGTATTGCCTCGCTTATTATACATCTACCCTTTTGACTGGTGGCTGCGCGTCTTATCGGTAGTGCACAGGGTTAATCGCTTCACGAGCTCTAAACTCACGTGCGAGTAGTGACGATGGGGATGATGATGGTAGCCGGAGCTTGAAAATTAATTTCAGACGAGAATTAATAACCATTTTCAGAGATATTTCCATACGAGTCGAGAGTCTTGATTGCATAATTAATGTGTATTTCTAACAATCCGGAACTACTTTCAAATACTTGATAAAATTGTTTAAGGTTGCCTTAAGCTTCGAGCCTGATTCTTGGATAGGGGCTGGGTCCAGAGTCTGGGGGTAGGGGAGGGGGGTGGGGGCTAATTAAGTTTCACTCGTATAAATATTATCGAGGGCTATTTTCGACGGGTATTCGAGCGATTCCTACTCGAAAGTTAGTCAAGGCAAAGTAGGATTTCCTAGTTGATAAATCGTTAATGACTCATTAGGAAAACTGATGGATAGGTCCGATGCGTACGAGAAGGATGATGAAGAGTACGTCCAGCCAATTAAGCGGATAACGAGAGTCGTGTAGGTTAAAGTCGGCGCTACGAGCGTATTCAGCGCTCGGAATGAAATAATAGTTATTCGAAATCAGCATGCTTGCTCGAAAGGCGGAGGAGGGAGGCGGTACTTGAAGCGCGGTCGAATATGGCGGAAAACGTAATCAACACGAGTGCTGCTCTCTGACCGACGGAAAATCAAAGTTTCACCGGCATTAAACGCTAATGAGAGCCAGCCGCATAATGGCTCGTGTGTGTAGCCTGACGAATGTTCGAATTAGAGGCAGGAAAACTGGCAAGAGGTGCCACGAGAGGGATCTTGCAAAGGTCGACGTAACGGGGAGGAGAGGAGAGCCGGAAAAGCCAAATTCCTTGAAAGGATCGCGCGAGTACTTTTCCAATTACACTTAAATACTTTTACCAATGAGCTTTTTCCAACTCGCCCTTCCTCCCTCGTCCTCTCCTATAATTGTTCCGGAGAGTGACATTTTTATTTTCGATAATATCGTCGCGAGAATTTTCCTCGAACACTGCTGCCGCTGTTACCACCCCCTTGGAGTTCTCGCGGAGAGTGTCTCGGGGCTTCTTAAAATTTAGCTTATTTACTTTATTCGCGCGAAGATTTTATTTCTTCGTTTCCTCGCGGTACATCTCAAGGCATTCGAGGTAAGTCCCTCCGTTGTTCGTCGGTGGCAATCACGGGAGAACTTTAAATTCTCATGCCAGCTCGCTTAATCCGTGGCTTAAAGAGCTTAACCCCACGAATACCTCGTCAGAGCTTCCCTCGTGGCTGTCGTGGTGCCAGAGAGCAGGTTTATTAGCGCACGGATTTCGGAATTCTTTTCATCGTTGCTCGGGACACGAAGCCTCCCACGCCGTTTACATAAGCGAGTTCCCTGGATTGCCTTTTTGATATGTAGATAAGGGGTGGTGCCGCTTTTACGCCGTTTACGCCCCTACGAGAGTTAAAGAGAAGGCCGACTCATCCCCTTCCATCTTCCTTCGACTTACTTTGCAATAGTTACTTCCCTGCTAACTTCCGGAAGTCAGGTAGAACAGCGTCCACGCTCGCTCCGTCTAAACTTCACTTTCCCCTCCCCTTCCCCTTCCTCGCCACGGCCTTGATGAAACAATAATATTCCTGAGGAATGCGACATTGCTAGGACGATGTGTTTCTTGCCTCGAAACTTATAATTGTAATTGGGAGAAAAGGGGTGGTGGCGCGGCGGCGTGGCATGGCTGCGCCATCCCCCAACCCCGTTGACCGAGGGTGGTGGAGGTGGTGGTGGTGGTGGTGGTGGTGGTGGTGGTGATGGGTATTTCCTATTCGCCGAAACGGAGATTTTCCAAGGAACGGCGTTGGGTTAGCCACGATAATCATGCGGGATCTGCCGGTGCACGTAAACGGAGCCCACAGCCGAATAGGGCTGAGAAATTATGGGCGAGCATGACCGGGGGTATAAACAAATTACACGCGAATGGTTTCTTGGTGGTGATTAGCGGTAAACCTCGTTAGGAAAGTTTCGCTCGGAGCTCCAGGCCTCCGGGCTGTAGTCGGCAACGAAAAGAGAATAAGTAACATCTTTCTCGGATCTTTGATATTCTTTCGTGGAACGCTCGATCCTTCTCTCATTCCCCATTAAAATGACTTTTTCAAAATCATTTCAACGAAACTCTCTTTTCCACGAGTTTTTCATTAATAATCTTTGATTCGTTCGATCGGGTTCTCCGAAAATGAGAAGAGAGAGAGAGAAGAGATACGAGAAAATTAAGGAATATGCGGCCATGGCGATATACCGTCTCGTAGCTCGACAAGTCGATAAAAGGATAAATGACCGGTTCACCTACGGATGCTTCCTATCGACAGGAGATTCCCGAGGGACTCTCGCTACGACGAGTGGAATCGGCTGCTAACGGAAGAAAGAAATGAACGAACGAACGAACGAACGGACGGACGGGAGACCCATCTCTTCCTCCAGTGTCCCCGCAGTGGCAGTACGCCATTATTGCTTTACTTCACTCCGTATAGAGCCGTTCATTTACTTCTATTATCCACCATAAACAGATTTGGCCCGTACTTAGTTTCTCTTCAGGCGAGAGAACCACACGTGGTTTTCTCGCTCTCGGACAATTCCTCTTCTTCTCCCTTGACGGGGCCTCCCCCGCTTCATTATTACCACGACTACTAATAAGTTCTCCTTGGCAGATTTCAAAATGTCCATTTGATATATTTGCTCGGGGATATTCTTAATGTCAACAAGGCGGGGAAAATATTTGGCGAGAATTCGGGGATTTTGAAGTGGGTCGAGTGGTGGGACGACGTCGGACGAAGGGTGAATGTAGAAAGGCAGGGGGTAATCACGCGACAGACAATTACACAAAGTCCCTTCGAGAGTCCGTCCGGCTTTCCCGCAATACCGTGGTGGTGAGCAAAGGATTAATAGAGACCAGTCAGTGTTCGTGAAAATCTCTTTGTCCTTTGGGTTCCTTCTCGGCGTTTCGATATCTCGCAAACGAGACACGTTCGACTCTACCTCTCCCAACACTTTTCTTTTTCTTTTTCTCTTTCTCTTTCTCTTTCTTTTTCTTTCCTTCCTTCTTACTTCTTTTCTTCTCTCGAGCTTCAACTTTGGATACTCTCCTCCTCTCCTCTCCTCTTTACCCACGCTCCTTCCTTTCCTCGTCTCCCGCAGGAAAAGAGAACGAAAAGATGTTACGGTCTATCGAGCAAAAATAGAATGTTAACCTTACTGACAATCCTCCTCCTCCTCCTACCTCGCCTCCTTCTCGTTTCATGGAAAAATATAATATTCGCCGGCAAGTATTTAACGGGCTTGTAACTGGGCTGTTGGACTTGCCGAAGCGGCGAAACAGAATTTTCCCCGGTCGCAGGTTCTTCCGGGGTTATTCTTTAACAATGGACAATGCGGAGTCTGTTGCATCAACAAAGTATGGGTTTTCCATGATTCGCGGTCCAGCTTACCAGCGAGCACGCAGAAGCGGATTCCCGTACGTTCTCCGAATTAGAATGGCAGGGAGCATCAAAGGCGGCTCGCGTGGAAGACGTGAAATTTCATCGGAAGCCATGCGACGACGATGAGATGGCGAGATGCGAGACCCGGCGAAAGAGAAGAGGAGAGAAAGAGGCAGATGATGGTACGAATGAGAGCGAGTTGGTCCGAGTTTGCGAGTTCCAAGCCAAGGGGATTGCCGTATATTAAAGTACTTTTCGGTTCCCTCTTTCTCCCCCGCCCCTTCCGTCGATTCATACCACGGCTCCGGCCACCCTTCCTCCTAAATCTCTCTCCCTCTTGTCTCGCCTCTCATTGCCATTCGGACCGCGGGCATCGGTAAGCCTCGCTTAAGCCGCCCGCATATTTTGCGCGCTACCTTCTCCAAGTTGGACCCGATCAAAACTGGACGTTCTTCGTCATTATCGTCGGGCGACAGCCAACGTTCTTCTCCATCCGTCTCCGTGGAACGGATCGATCGATCGAGAGAGAGAGAGAAAGAGAGAGAGAGAGAGAGCGGCAGGTCGAATAATTTTCCCTGGAAAACGTCTTCGTGCTTTTTGCTGGAGAAGACGTGGCCGGTGTCCCAGGACGACGGAGCGAGCATCACGAGTTTCGGGGATATTACGCGAAGTCGAATCACGCGAAACACTAATCCACGTAGTCGAGCAACGTTACGGAGCCAGGGATGAGAGGAGGGGCGCTCCTTTTGGTGCCATTAGTCATTAGCGATTCTAAAAGCTCCCGAGGTAGAGAATATTACGGCGCGGTGGTGGCGGTGGCCGCAGTGGTGGCGGCGGCGGCTGCTTTTACCATACTTCAGCTTTATGCAAGGCTCATTCATCAAAACCCAACGAAGCTGAACAGCTACGTAGGAATATAGGAGATCGCCCTGGCTTATATATATCGCGGCAAGCTACTTACGATCCGCGATCATATCCCATCGCCAGCTTCAGCTTTTCAGAATGAAAACTTTCCGCGTATCGAGAAAATGAATTTCATTAACCGACCGACGACATTCATGCGTTCCCCCTCTTCCACCCCCGAGGCTAGATCATAATACATCTATTAAAGCAGGGAGCTCCCTTTGCTCGACCACTCTCCATCCCTCTCTCTCTCTTTCTGTTTTAAACAATCGATCGCTCGTACCGACACTAGTTCGCGTGGGTATGGCACAATCGTTTTCTAGGCACGCGTTTAGGTGTGTTGCGCATTGCGGGGGTCGCGACGCGGAAAGTTCAGTCGAGACAAGAAGACGGGGAGGAAAGGTGAGAAGCTGTCAAGCATATCACGCGTCCAATGGACCATATCGACGTGCCATTACCCCGAGCTCCGGAGAGAAATAATAAAAATACCATTAGTGTCTCTTCACCCTGGTGGGCGACGTGAACGTTTCACCCCAGATTTCGGACGATATATCTCACCCTCGACCACTTTAACGTCTTTGTCACGGACTCTCCTACTTGACGAGGCTAATCCCTCTTGCAGACCTTCGACCTGCGCCACCCTATCGCCCGGGAAGACCGGACACGATCTTAAAACCCGTTCACGAGCTGGAACGAAAATAATTGCATCGTGATTCCTTTCCCAAGCCCATTATCTCTCACTGCTCTCCTCATTTTTTTCGTCGCTCCCAGGGTCAGTTGTTTTCGTGTTTCTTGCAGCTTTACGTTTCTCGGTCCCTCCCCGTTCATCCGATTTCTTCCTTTTCTTCTTCTGCTCGCTCTCCTCCGTCTTTTTCCTCGGGGGTCACGAGCGAAAAGACATAAATCCTGTGGCGGCGACGACGACGACGACGTCGTCGTAGACGAAAATAAGATAAAATCTCTCGTAGTCACGGGTCGAACCGGGAGAGACCGAAAAAAAGGCAAATTCTCGAATAAACACATCCGCGCCTCTTTATAGCCCGGCACTTTGCGGCTCCTCCCTCCTTCGCCACGACTGTGTACCGTGCGCATTATTAACTCAACCAGTGGAAAATGTCAACCGAGGCTGCTTTTCGTCTTATCTCTTGCCTTTCTTTATTTTAGCACCAGAGGCGTTTCTGCGTGCCACCTTCCCTTCTCTCCTGCCACGCAAGTCTCTCTGTCTCTCCCCCCTTCCATTGCCGTCGCGCCTCTTCTCTTTATCTTTATCGAGATCCTCCGCTCGCTCTCGATTTACCTTACTGTTTACCTCGTTACACGCTTATCCGTCGTCGAAATGGAAAACTCGCGGAAAATAACGCAGAGTTTGCTCGACCTTTTTCTCCGTCTAATTATTCGATCGGTAATTAGTTGAATGTAAGTTGGAAAAGTACGATGATACTTGAAAAATCAGTACCCTTGATGTTAATAAGGTGGCCTTGTTATGAAAATTATCCTGAAAGGACCAATTAGGGGCAGCAAAGAATAAAGTTTTCAGGGCGAAATGGAAAATTCTCTTGCTCCAGGCTCGATCCTGATGCGACGCGGCACAGGCTTCTGGCTAACCCTTTTCTCTTTGAGCCTCTTATCTTAATCGTTTCGTCCGAGAATATTTCAGCTGATCTACTCGGAAGTGAATTTAGTCCTGCGCGAGACAGGATTCTTCTCTAGGAAGCTGGACTATCGAGGAGTCAGTTTGCGCACGTAAGATCTTGAATGGTCTCCCCGAGAGTCTCGATATCGGATTTCCAAACGTTTTAATCACCGTTTTTCTTCCCCCCGGACGGGGACCCTGGTACGGATCCCCTTTCCTCTAGACTCGATCCTCACGAGAAAGGAGTTATCGCCGAAGGAAGGTACAGGCAAGCAGAGCGCGTTTTCCTGAAAAGGGGCTGGAGACGCCGCCGGGGTTGAAACGACCCCCACTGCCGAGCGCGCGGGGCTGAAGTCTGAAAGATAAGGTGGCCCTCTTCTCTCTTGCGCTGCCTCCTAGATTATGGAATGGCACTTTAATTACACTAATGGGAGAACCAAATGTTAATTACAATTCGAAGTCTAAAAGAGAGACGATTCGCGGGATCGCATGAGAAAAAGAGAGAAAAGACTAGAAAGAGGGAGAGAGAACGAGATGGAGAGAGAGAGTCAGGGGAAACCGGTAGCAGATAGGTCGTCGGAAGCAGGAGATACGGCCTGCGCGAGGCAGACAGAAACTGATGCGATTCCCAGATGAAACAGGCCTCTCTTCTTTCGGGATTAATATTATTTAATTAGAAATTCTCCGCTGTTTACCATAAAATTCGTGCAATTTCTGCTTCCTTAAAAAATGGCCGAACAGCGAGAATTGATCTTGCCCAGACTTCCGCGCAGACAGTGATTCTAGAATCAATTATCGGATTTCAGCAGGGGTGGCGCGTAGGGGTAACTTTGAAGCATACGACACTGATCGTTTTGTTACGTACGGTAGGAAGGATGTCCCATGATCACCCTACTCTCGTCGTAACTACATAACAGCTTCCGCGTCCTAGCGGTGTATAGACGAGCCATAACTGTTTTATGGAACCCCCGTGAGAGACCCTGAGAGTATCGGGAAGCGTGACTTCTTCCTCCTAACCCTTGTATCCTCGAATCCCCGTCTCATACATTTTTTCTTTCTCCCTTTAACAAATTGCAAAATTTATTTCGCGCCAATTACCAAGACGAACAGGGATAATTTTTCTCGTAGCTCGGGCCACCTTCTTTCTCCGCGCAAACTAGAGGGACAAAATAGTTTTCCGGGAGGGGAAAATTTCTCCATCTTGGCGTTGCTATTTTCTCAGTAGATCGAATGGCCTGTAGCTTCGGAAGCGTCGGCGACGACGATGACTATCGATAGCGGGAGTCGAGACGGCGGGACGGGTTTCAATTTAAAGTTGGACGAGCGTGTCGGGATTTCAATGTACAAAACGCGTATGCTAAACTTTTCGCACCCCTCATGGCGCCCCTCTTCGTCTTCTCCGAATTCAGACAGTCGAGCTCCAGGCGCGAACCCATGGTGGACAAGGTCCGTCCGACGTTTCACGGGAAAAATCAGCAAGTCTGATGCGCGGCTCCAAGTAGAAAGGGCCTTTCCTACAAGTAGAGAAGCGTCGTTATAGTCAGACCGCTGTCGGGACAAATGTCCCATGAGCACTTTGAAGTTCGCCTCCCAAAGGACAAATTACTTTTTCGATCGGCATAGGTACCGGAAAATTCCGAGAGCCCTTAATACCCCCTCCCCTCCCCGCTGTGCCTTAATGACTGCGAGCCTCGCGAGTGTGATAGTCGTCGATCGAATTCGTTGCGAGCATCCTTTCGCGCGATTAGAATCGCAACAAGAGCACGAGATGAACTCGCTCCCTCTCTCTCTCTCTCTCTCTCTATTTTGCCTCCGAGTCGAGGCAAATTCTTTCGTTAGCATCGGGGAATAAAGAAGAAGCCTCATTGGAGCTTATTAGCTTGTTAGGAAGGGCAAGAGGGAATCGTTCGATTTATATACGCGATCCTACCGTGGCAGGAAATACGGAATAAGAAAAAGAAGCTTGTGGAATATGCTTCGATAGCACAAGGCCATCTCGAGTGGCGAGAAGTTTCGCCCCAAGAGTTGGATTACCGCGTGGCTTCGGTCGGATTTGAAAATCGTGGGGCCCCGGGCTCGAGGGACGGGGGTTGGAGCGTGATTGATTTTGCATACGACACGGATTGGACAGGTTTGAGAAATTGGACTGGCTTTCAGGCTGGCTGCTTTGGCTTCGCTGCTCTCTCCTTCTCTCTCTCTCTCTCTCTCTCTCTCTCTCTCTCTCTCTGCTTCCAGTTTCGCCAGCATATACAACCCACCCCAGCGGGACTCGACAACCTCTCCCCCGCTTTCTTTCCATATCGCGAAGGCTTCAGGCTCGGACGTTGCGCCCGAATGTAGCGTCTGTGTACGTTACGCGTTCGAGAGCGCGTATCTCTTCGCCCGCTGCGGAAGGGCTGAAACAACCCCGTATCTCTTTCGCCTGAAACTTCCAAGGAGATTGGCCTCCAACGAGCGATTTGTGCGACCTTCGAGGACGTATTTATGACTACTCTCTCACTCCTGCTCCTTCCCTTCGATATAACCTCCCACCCCCAACCCCGTCCTCCCTCTCCCGCTGGAAAAGCTCCGCTCTGGGAAAAAAGTGCGCAACGCATTACCAAATTAGTATCCGGCTAACGTAAACGAACAAGTCCGAGGGGACCTTACGTGCATGAAAACCACACAAATGCGGTTCATCTAATTTTCTGCTTGGGAGCCGCGCGTGCTCCTCGCACTTAATAAAAACGTTGCTGCTCCTCCTGCGTTTTTATTTCCATCACAGACTCTCCTCTTGTTCATACGTCACGTTTCAAGCAGCCAGTGTGCAGGAAACTGGTACTAGACCGTTACTCGCAGCCCTGACAAGGAGAAGAGGAGTTGTATAAACAATTAGGAACATTGCGAGGCGCGTGTGCGTGTGCCGGAAAGTGATGCAGCACGAGCATAGGGGTACAAAGGGGTCTGGTTGACTCGAGACTGCTCGTCTGGCGCTATCTTCCTACGTCGGAGTGGATAACAGGCCAAACGATTTATTCTAAACCTTTATCCGGGAGCCCCTCGAAATTTATGAAAGAAGACGCCCGTTTAACCGACTCGCTCAGTCATCCCTCACCGCGGTGCTGAAGCCACCCTACTCTCTCTCTCTCTCTCTCTCTCTCTCTCTCTCCTATTTCATCCAACGTTCTCTCTGCTTATACCCATATCTCTCTCTTTCTCTCTCATACTTCTCCTTCTTGCGTTCACTCCACCCCAAAACGTCGTGCTCGCGTGTCAGCCCTTTATTTTATACCGAGCGGAGCCGGTCCGAGTTGGTCCTGATATTAAAGGGGATGGTTCACCCTCGATGCGTGATCGGGATACCAAAATCTCTCGATCGTACCGGATGGGAGTTCCTTATTGGCGGCCGAAACGAAAATTGAGAGGAAACCAGGGGCGAAAGAGCGCCCCGAGAGAATCCTCCGCATTATTAGCGAGCACGTCTTTTGCCAATAATATTCGGCCTCTAGGAAGATTTCAGGGCGTCCGTTTAATTGATTGCGTCGACGGTAATGTCCTGGTCACGCATTCGCCAAACCCCTTCGTTTTTCGAGGCAGCCGCGGCGATTGGCGTATTTTTCAGTGGATGGTTTTACTAACGTCAGTTTTTCTTTTCTTCTGCTTCCAGTTATACTTGAGCAAAAGACGGCACGCTGGACTGTCGGAGGAATCGCAGCTATCTCTTTCACGAGCAGTGAGTTCAACCGCACGCCAACAAGGTAAGTGCTCCTCTTTAAGTAGTACCTTGGAGAGACCGAGGGGCCGGGGCAGGCAGGCAGCATTTTTTCGAGCATTTCTCAAGCGTCGTGAACCGCGAACCCCTTTCGGCTCCCGATAGCATCCGAGGCAAAACCGCCCCCGGTTCCCCGGCGCTGCCGACGAGGGCATCGGAGCGCGTTCCCGTCGTTTTCTCATTTCACTCGTCGGCCCGAAACTTTCGGCATACGTGAAACTCGCTTTAATATTGCAGCGCGTCGGAATATTCCTCTGCTGCTACTACTGGCGAGCGAGTCGAGGGGTCGCGTTCAATTCCCAGCGAGTATCGAGCACCACTGCTGTGAAACTTGCTCTTCGTGGAAGTGGAAATTCCAGTCGATCGAGACTCTCTACGCTCTACGTTCCGTGCGTGTTATACTTTCTCGCTTTAATGCCTGCCGTCGCTTTTTACGCCCGCGCCGCGACGCCCGACGCACGCGGCCGCAATTGCACGATCGAGCGAGCCCGGAGCGAATGGCTTTTATCCCGGAGCCGCGCGCATTCATCGGTAATATCGACATTGCCAGCGGAATGCAGCGGTGCAACGTGGAAATATCAATGAAAAGTCCGGCGCAATGATCTTATGTACAAAGTAGCCGAAGCGTCCGGCGCGTTTATTGATTTAGTCATTATGGTCATCGACTGACTACTCGAACTATCGTGGACGCGTCATAGCCGCGTGGCAGAGTTCTCCATGGACTATTTTTCTTTGAAAGGAACTTTCCATTCAATATTTGCCATTGTTTCTCGCTCGTCGACTAATAGTGATTGAAACCAAGCGTCGGGGAATCGAAAAGCGGCGCGCATCTATAATTCATCGCTTGACGCTCTTGCGCTCTTACTAATTCTAGCCGCGGCCCCCCGCCCATCCCCTCCTCTCTCGAAGGAACTGTTACTTATAGTTATTTATAGGCCATTTATTAGAATGCCGTTGGCGCCCCGCCACTCGTGGAAGCGAGAGCTCGCGATTACGTGTATTTAGATAGGTGTCTAGAGCGTGTTCTTACGTCGAGTGTCATAAGATAATATTGGTGAGGCGCGGTTTTTAAGTGTGGGAGGGTCCGTGGGAGGACCGCAAATGACACGATACGCAAGAACCGATGGTGGCAACATGTCGTTATCATTTCAAATGGTGAAAGCATATAGACGGGTGAAAGCCGGTGGTCATAAGCAATTTTCTTGCTTTCCACTGACGTCAGTTCTACGATTTTCATACGTTAGACAGCGGCGCGAGGGTGGTGATGGGAACAAAGGGGGCTGGACGTACAGGAGGGCAAGGCCCTGGTATCATGCATAAGCCCACGTCGAGCCCGCATAAATATTCTAATAACTTCGGAAACTAATATGATTGCATCCAGCAGGAATAATGTCCTGTTTCGAGTGGGCATCGTGCGGTTATATACGTGGAATATGAAATACGGTACACCCTTGCGCGGGCATCATGAGCGCTATGCGAGCACCGCGAGCACTGCGGGTAGTCCGAGGGTGAAAGTGATCTCTCGTGATGCCAGTAGTTACTTTAATCGAACTTTCTTTCTCCCCTTTGCCTCGAGAAAATTGTCATGCCTGCTTGAAATCGTCGGATATCGTCGAGCAATGGCTATACGCTAAGCGATTACACGTTTTCCACGTACCCCACCGAGCTTTATGAATAATCGTACGAATTTTCTCTTCTTTTCTCGCACCCTCCCGCTGCCGCCTATCCTTTCCAGTTGCGTCGTCGGTGGTTCGCCACGACGATCGACGAGTCTCGTGCTAGCTTTCGCAGTGGAAAACTGTCGTCGCTTCCTTTTGGCCGATGGGGTGAAATCAACGTGGCCTTGAAGAAATTGTAGTTTCCATTTTTCATCCACGCCTCGTCCTGGAGGGGGGACGGGGGAGGGGGAGCGTCGATAGGGAAAAATTTCATTAAGCTCGCGAAACTTTGTCAATGAAGCTTTGAATCAAATTCGAGCAATACATTGAAATCCAGTCCAGCCGGAAGCAATGGAGAAAGGGGGTGGGTGAGAAGGGGTACGGAAAAGCGAGCAACGAACTCGAGTGCTGGAAACAAAAGCCCCGACGTTTCAATTAGGTCCCTTATTAGTTAGCGATAATAGGGCTAGCACCGTTGAAACCAGCAGGTCGACCGACCGGAGCTTTCCAGTGCTTAACCGAAGGTTCCGTTTAGGTCCGCAAAGCTGTTTGCGCGGATCCAGCTCTTACGATATTAAGGGCTGACTAGGCACTCACCGATGCTACCTCAGTTTCTGTACCTTGGCTTCCCATGCCCTGCCCTGCCCTGCCTTGCCCTAGCCTGCCCTGGCCTGCCCTGGCCTGCCCTGCCCTGACCGGCCCACTCCGGTACTTATAGCTACCCCTAACTACGGTCCGGACGACTATGCCGAGACGGCAAGGGTTTTGAATCCTTGTGCGCCGCCGGACCTGTCCGCAGCTTAAGCGATTGATTTTCCCCCGCGACGATGCAGATTCGCGGGATTACCGTCCCCGTACTCGACTCTATAGCCACCCCTTTCCCTCTTCGTCCTCTCCCTACCCCCTTTCAAAGGGGGATTATGCACGTCTTGCTTTCAATTCTCGCTTCAATACTTGCGTGACATTTTCTTACGTCTATTTAAAGAAAGCTTTCGTAAAATGTAACGCACGCACGCGCACAGGTTACCGATGAAAGGTTTTAGTAAGAAAAAAAGTAGTATAGCTCAGGGATATCGCGTACACGAGCGACGATAGCTGCGTAACGAAAATTCCTGAGTACTTTTCGGTAATATCCGTGCTTTTGGGGGGTTGATGGTGGTGGTAGTGATGGATAATTTCAATAGAGTGGATACAATTCTCTTCCTGTTAGCAGTAGACATTAATCTATCGGTATATTACGTCGATTGATCATTTCCCAGTAGAAGTTTGGGAGATAACCAGAAGCCTGGACTTTAGGCCGAGGGGTTAGAGAGTCTGGCGTGTGCAGTGAAAAGGGGGTAGTAGGTGGGCGTTGGTGCCAGGAGGAATTTGTCGCAGGAGCTGGTTGCAGCAGTCGCCTGCGGTCGGCCGCAACGATCCGTTCGTTCCATTCGCTCGTACGCTACTAGAGAGCTACCGCTACCACTGGCCCCATTGCTCCGAGCCCTTCGAAACTAACTTGGGTTCACCGAAATCGTATCTACACCTAGACAAATGAACTGCTAAGTTAAAAGGAATGAGTATAAATGACACCGAATCTTCTTAATCCCTCGCCAGATGCTCGTCGACCTCTCGCGGTACCCCCTCCCTCCCTTCCAAAAGGATCCGGAGAAAAGTACAGAAAAATCCTCATTCTATCGCAAAACTACCCCTTCGTCGTTCCATCGAAAGAACCAAGGACCACCCCCTCTTTCCAATATCCTGCAAAATCTTCAGCACGCGATCGTGATATATCATTAATTCGTCGCGCAGACTGTAGTTGATATAATCGCCTAACTCGATTTACGACAGAAGTGCGGTATCACGTTCGCAGGGTGGCAGTGTTCGCCAGTAAATAGCGAGAACACGCGTTGTCTGCAATATCCAAAGTCCAAGGCGTCGGTCTTGCAAGTCGAGCTGGGAGAGTCGGGGCTGTGTGCGAGTTAGGGTAGGAGGATGGGCGGAACGGGGGGTGCTGGCGGAGGACGAAGCAGGGGAGGAGGAGGAGCAGGGGTAGATTGTAGCAGGAGTGGTAGCGACATCTTGTATTGTCAGATCCCAACGCGACAAATTCATAATTGCGTTAATGCGGGTACGGCGAGGGGTTCTTGCCGCAACCACCGCAAGGCGCGCCCTGGCGTCTTGCGGCTACGAGTGAGCGAGGCGAACGCGCGAGGAGGACAGGAACGGTCTCTGGGTACGAGCTCGTTAATCTTCCGAGGATTACCGAGAGGAAGTATCGCCATTGTGCGCGCTCCTCCTTCTCGAACCGATAATTATTAATTAAATCGGTCGAAGGAGCCACTCCACGATTTATCGACTTATCGACTTCTTTCGCTAGACGCCTCGATAAAGTTTCACCGCGATAACGTCTCCTCAAACGTCCGACACTACATTCGTATTGTCGAATTCACCGATTGATACGCACGCGGCAAACTCCACGAGACGTCCAAACAATTCCACCCCCGACAAACGCGCGCGACCATGAAAGCAGGATTTTTTAAACGATATCCGATTAACGCAGCGTTACACCCCCGGATGCGACAATGCTCGTTCACTCGGGGTGGTTGGCCGGAGGGGATTCAGCGGCGAAATTTACGCTTGATTAGCGAAAGAACGCGAGCCGGATTCGCAACTGTCCAATTGCGGACAGTTGTCGAGCGGCAAGTTATTGAAAGGAAAGTGACGCGTGCTGAATATCGCGGGGGATTTTAATGAAGCTGCCGTTGATCGATTGGCCGATGATCGGTACCGCGCGACGGAAGGGTCATCCGATCCGCACGAGCGAGCACTCGGACGAGGCGCGCGGGATGGGGTTGCGCGTGCCGCCAGTCGGTAACGGGACGAGGGTGGAGAGACGATGGGATTGCAGAAGCGAGAGAAGCGGTCGAAATAAAACAGTGATATCGAGGCATTTCACGCACGAGCGAGAACGTTTAGCAGATTCAACGTGCGTGCCGACACTCTGCTACCCTGGCTGATACGCCGGAACGTTTCTCCGCTTGCTTCCCTGCTCACTTTCAGGCTGGCTCCGCACCCTCCTCCTCTCTCTCTCTCGCTCTTTTCTGGAGCGTAGCACTTCAGCCTTCTCTCCCTCTCTCTCCCTCTCTCTCTCTCTCTCACCCTTTATCAGCCGTGTGCCCTGGCTGGCCCAGCCCATGGAAAAATACTGTTCTCGCTGACACCTGTAGCTTCGACGTTCTACATACGTAGCCCGGGACGTACGTACGCACCTCCACGCTCGCCGATGCGCGCCGAAAAGGGAGATAAAGAAGGGGATAAAAAATTTACCCCAAGCGGAGCTCGGTCTCATCGAAGCGTGCTTCCTACGATGAATTTTCAGTGCGGAGTAATTGCAGGAAGGTGATCGCTCCTTCAATTTCACGCGGTTTCTTTTTATGGGGTTTTTAACTATTTTTCTTTACACGCCCGAGGTTTCTCGCTCCTCGAGTTTGGCCGTTCCATTTCTTACGGCGCGTTATCGGGGAAGTATCGTCGGAAGGGGATGCTGCGACGCTACAAGTGTCACGGAGTTTACGGGGTTTCGGATTAATCCTTATAATTGCGCGGTCTCTCGTCCTTCCCGAGCGGCGGAGGCTCCGTTCCGTTTTTATTCCGGTTCTCGCGGTAAGCGTCCGTGCAGCCCCTTGCAGGCAGTCTCCCGTGAAAGAGGAGACGCCGGATCCTCGAAAAGCCACCCCCGCAGGACCGGCTCGTGCCACCATAAAGATACTTATCAGGTGACGACCCTGGTCATCCCTCACGACCCTTCCCCTCCTTCCCCCGTGCTTTTTCACAGATTCCCTCGCCGAGAAAACTCACCCCTACGGCGTGTCGCGTGCCTCGCGACAAAAATCCACCGTGCCGAGCGTACGTCGGTGGGGGACGGGGTACGGTCCTCGCGGGGAATAGCCGGTGAAAAACGAGCGAATGATTCAGCATTAATTCCAGTGCAAGATCGGAGATTCGTCGGTGCGGAGCGTCGGGAGATCGAAAAGTTGGCGAGGCGTAGAAATAACAATACGAGGGGGTAGTTGTGTAGGAGTAAAATGAATATCCCTCGATGTGGGCGTCATGGATTCGGTGGGTGGGTGGAGGGAGGGTGTGTGCGCGCGGAGAGGGTAGCTCAGGCGGATGACCGACGCGCACCGTGGGCGTGAAATCGGGCGCCGGCCAGGACGTCCGCTCGACTCGGCAGCCGTCGGACAATAAGAATCGATATCTTAATTAACGAACGCCGGTGAGTCCAACATGGATGGTGGTGGGTTGGCGCTTTGGTGGAGAGGAGCTTCGGCGGGTGGGTGCGGTGAGATCCGGACCGGTTTTCGATGGGGAGTAACGCCGGATGCCGGACCGGAAGCGGGAGTCTGCGAAGCCCCGTGGACCTCGCCGTCCCACCGGAAGCGCCATTCACGCGGCCCTCTCGCCGCTTTCCTCCGTCGCCGTCGTCGCGGAGGAGGACGACGACGGCGACGGCGGCGTCCTGGCGAATACTCCGAATCCCGTCACTGATACGTCCCTGAATAAACAATGCCTCGTCCGAAAAAAAAGCCTCTTTTTGCGGCCACCTGCAAAAAATTATATTCCTGTCACTCAAGCAAACGCAATCCCAGCTTTTTACCCGTGTGCCGCGCGCAGGGGTGGTTTTCTGCTTGCGCGTATAACTCGCGCGAATATTAATCGCGACGGTGCGGTCCTCGTTGAAAAATCTCATTCATCGCCCGAATTCAAAATCACTTTGCGAAATTTATCGAGTTTCGACGAAAGTCCTTGGATCGAGGGTGGTTTTCCGGCATTGACTCGTAGACGTTGATGCAAGTTCGATATTGTATTCCGCCAAAAATTAAACACCGTGCATTTGCATCTGCCGAAGGAGGAGGAGAATCGTCGTATCGGTGAGCCTTAAAGACAGTTTCCGCTCGTGTGTGGGTAATGTCGATTCTGATTAATATCAAAGTGAGCGAGCAAGAGGTAGAGAAAGAGAGAGAGAGAGAGAGGAAACTCGTCAAGCTAAATTAACGAATTGGAGCACACTTCTTCTGGAATGCTTTTACCACGACTAACTAATCCGATAAAGTGCCGGGGCTCACACGAGCCTCTTTCTTCCCGTTGACCTTCCATCTAATGGAATATGACACTAAGTATTCTGTATTGACTAATAAACTCCCATTTTGGGCGCCAGGCTAAGAAAGATTTATCTCATTTTTCCGCCCTTGCTGGCAGCGAACCATTCGTTAATTTCTTCGGTAAATACGCACAATTAGAGTGTCGTGTGCTGCGAGCGAATAAGGCGCGTCCTTTTGTATCGGGACTCGCACTGATTCGCGGGGGCGTCCGTGCAAGATGAAGTCAGCCTCTTGAAGACCGCAAGGTAGGGTACCTCAATCAGGTCTCGCTTTGGAACCCAATTTCACGAGAGGGAGAGAGAGAGAGAGAGAGAGAGAGGGCGATTATTTGCTCGCGTTTCGGGTGGCGGTAGGTTTGACCTCTCGTTAATCACCAAAGGACCCGAAGTACGAAGGCGAGTCGGACAAGCTGTGTAGTTGACCACAACGACTGACCGTTGCTCTGCGGACAGACCCTTAAGGCCAGCGAGATTCCAAATACCCCGGACTAGATCACTTCGAAATTCGGAAATGGATATTCCAGGAACCCGGGGGATACTTTGGAATCGATTCGTCGAAAGTCCCCGTCCCCCCGCGTGTTTGTCCGCTCCCCATACTTTCCCCCCGATGTTGCCGCACAATCGTCCGTTCCACCGGAGAATATTCCGGTGTCGAATTTAGTTTCGATTTCGCGTTCGCGCTGTTTTTACCGCCCACGCCTTTTACGACGGCGCAGGGCCGGTCGAATTGATTCGATGAATTAACGTTCGATCGCACAATGCTCAACGCGCGGTAAACGATACGTGCAGCGATTTCACGCCGGTCGAGTCAATGCCTGGAGCAATCGTCGTCGTTGGTTTGTACACGCCGCCTAATCGCTGTATTAGCTGGCTTTGTGGTTAAGCTTTGCTATTGCCGAATTAGGGGTGATTCGCTTCGAAACACACCCTACCCTACCCTATCCGCGTTACCTAGACCAGTGGAGTCTGCTGGCGCGGATCCGATCTAGCGCGATCTGCTTCTTACATCGGCACCGTCGACCCAGAGACCAATTACGTCAAATCCATAATTGTACGGTGCAATTAACTCCGGTAAGCTCTAATTTTCTCTGGACAATCGTCCTCCGATTCTCCCTCGCAATATCCCTCCACCCCCGTCGCGTTTGCCCGTTGCTCGGAAATCTTTGCAAAACTCTGTCTTACTGCACAAAAGTGCGTAGAGCTCGGTGGTTCTGCGCGAGTCGTGTGTTTCCGCGTATTTTTGACGCTTCCAAATAGTCGCTCGGGTATATTAGACGCGAGTGAAAAATGTCGTCTCTTTATCCTGAGAGAGAGAGAGTCTCGACCTCCTCGAGGGTGATTCGGAGTTGGTAAAACCATAAGATCGGGAAGAAAGGAAAGGGGGCGAGAGCGAGGGAGCGGGAGAGAGAATACCTCGCGGGGAATAAATAGAGGTGACGTAATTACCGAGATTAATGCGGCCTTGAGCTTTTGGTGGCAACCGAACCTCCCGCTGCTCGTGCTTTTATCTCGTGAGCTATCATCCAACCTCGCTCTTTCCAAACTCTCCGCTTTTCTCTGTCTCTACCTCCGGAAAGTAATTTGAGGTCGAGAGGGACTGGTTTTAAATTTTACTTATCCCCGGGACTTGAATTTACTTGATGCTGTAAAGCCGCGGGCAAGTGGCCATCCCCACTCGCAACTCGGTGACGTACCGCGATTCCGACTGGATTAATCTACCACGCGCGTCATGGCGGAGATAAAATGCTTTTTCGAGTTTTCTCCCCGAGACAGGAGTCGCGTTCCACTCGACAGGACCAATGAGTCCACCGATACGATACCGCGTGGACCAAAAATTTTCGCGTTTTTCGTTTCACAATAGAGAGCGCGCGCATTCGGTAAAAATAGTCAGCGCTTGTCGGTAGATTTTCCGGAGACAACGTTAGCTCTCAACATTGTTTCTGCCTGGCGGCAGTGTCCCCCTTCTCTCTTTGCGCGGGAAGGTCTTTTCCCCTTTCGGGGAAAGTCTGAGGGAATCAGGGGCGCGGAGTACTTCCTCCATTCAGCGAAAACACCGGGAGCGAGTCTTCTTCCTGCACCTCTCGGCAGTAGAAGAGGGCTACTATTCACCGCTCCCGCACCCCTTTCTTTCCCTTCGTGCTTGGGACGCCACGACGACGCCCGAGACAATGATATCGCAGGAAGAGAGAACCTCGGGCCGCTTTACAACTCCCGACGGGGCTGGCGTTACCGGGGCGAAATTAATATCATAAATAATATCGTAAAAAAATACAGCCCGCAGACCGGCAGCCTCGGTGGTGTTACCGCGGAACGCTTCTCGCGGCTTGATAAAGGAAGGCGGAAGGAGAGCTTAGGAGGGGAGGGAGAGAGGGAGGGAGAAGGAAGGAAACCTCTTGCCTCCTGGCACAATCGTGGTTGCCACCGCGAGAGGAAGACAGACCGGAATAAGATCGTGGATTAAGCGGGCAGGTCGCTCTCCTTCTCTCGTTCTCTCCCCCTCTTTCTCTCCTTCTCTTTCTGGGAACGAATGCTCCTCGTCCGGAAAAATTTATATGCCCGCTATATCTCCGAGATTGAGCATCTCCTCCCCAACTCGAGGAATCAATTTCGAGAGAATGATAAATCCCCTCGGAATAGCCGGAAGTCGCTGCTGTCTCGAAGCACCACGCCCGCTAAATTCGCGCCGCGATCCTCCACCGCCTGGGAAAGTCCTGGGAATTTCGCGGAAAAAGCGAATTTTCCTCCGTCGCGCTGCCACGCGGAGGGAGGGGGTTGACACTCGACCGACAAATGTACCGTTTCTCACTGGAGACTTCGCTCTTCTCCTGAAATCGAAGTATGCAGGGGGTGGAGGCGGTAGAAGCGTCGTCGCTAGTGGAATCGGTGGGAACGACGGAGGCAATTCCGAGAAGTTTAGTGGAGAGAACAGCGATACGTCGCTCCTTTCTAGCATCGCGCCCCCTTTCTGACCGACAAAAGACACGTCGACGCGTTGCTTGGAACCGGAACGCCGGCTGCTGGAAGCGATACACAGAAGCTGTATCGTGGCTGTTGCTTCCCTTCTCTCATGACGCTCACCGAACGGCATTATAATCACCCTGATGGCACAAAGCAGATGCACGGCGCCTCCTCGCTCCAGTGTTACGGCAACCACGCACCTTCCGCACCATCAAACGCTGATGACACAGACGATATGACGTATGTATGTACGTGACTGCGTGTGTGTGGGAAGGGGGTGAGTGTTGCCACGCTAATTCGCGCCATTGTCATGCCGCTCGCAGAAACTAAGCGAAGCCACAGGTAGTAGCAGAAATTTAAGTCGAGTCCTCGTTGCTGTCGGATTACCCTCTGTTGAACGTCATATCCTCCCCCCGCCCCCCTCTCGGCTTAATCACGAAAGAAACCGACGAGAAAAAATTAGCCGGGTAACGTAAAAACGCTAGACGAATCGAGCGATCGGCAATGCCGGGGAACTCGCGAGGGGGTGGTTTTTTCAGATCTGCCAAGGGTGGAAATTTTGGAATTCAATAGGGGTTGAATCTGTTCTTTAACCCTTTCTTTATCACGTTCGAGTGATCCTGCGCGAAAATATCTCACGAGTTTTCACGCGCGGTAATCCCTCGTTAAGATGTCGGCTTTATCATCGATATTTCTCCTGAAATGTGTTTCATTAGGGAAAAAGCCGCGCTTTTAAGGTAACCGTCGAGACATTAGCGACTCGGCGAGAACGGCGCTTCAACGCTATGCATATTCCGCGGAATTGTTCCGGCTTTAACCGGAAACTTGGACCGGTATACGTATATACCGTGCAGAATCGGCCAGGAGGACGCTTTATCGTTATCGTTACCACTGTCATTGGCCTAGTGGGATTTACGTCGCCACATACCGCGTGGCCGGAAGTGCAGAGCGTTCTTTGCGTGCGATTAACTCCGCACGACCTCCTTCCCCCCACCCACCCCCACCCGCCCCTCGTGGCTTCCTTTTTCTTTCGGCTCTGCCAGGATGTTCGGTTTGTAGCGACGTTCGCTGCATCTGGGTAAATGGGTCAGAAACTATCGTCGCGCACTTCCAAGCCATCTAACTTGCTCCCGAGCCAAATTGGTCCTGGCCACCAAACGATTCGCTAGATAGGATAGTATAGGATAGGATAGGGGATAGGGTAGAGACAATGGAATACCTCCGATTCCCAGTACGTTTACGTTGAAAGCATATCATGACGTATTAAAACGGGGTATTTGGCATTTATCGTGAGATTTGCATGAACAACAGCGAATATACTTTCCAATAATCGCGTTCCTCGCGAAAGCATTGCAATTTAATAAGATTTCGGTAAATAGTTGAACGATTCAAGCCATAACCACACAAGTTGCTGAAGTTTAAACTTTGGGCACAACTAACTTCCCGTTAACCGGTAACTTTAATAAGTTTTCCTCATCGTCGCTCTCTCACGATTAAATTCCATCTTTCCCCCTTTAAATTGTTGCTATTATTTTTACACAATTTCTCCGAGCAGGCATACCAGATAGAGGTTGAAGCGTAATCGCGTCGGTGCGAACAGAGTGCTGGCTCGTGGTAGGGTAGGGTGGGGTGGGGAGGAAACATATTCCATTGTTAAAATCAAATAAAATGTAGCGCGTCGCGAAAGGGTAGTTTATTCACTTTATTTCATAGAGCCTTCGCCGCCGGAACAGAGGACGAGCGTTCTCCACCGGCATTCCAGAAGAATATTTGCAAAGCTTGCGCAAAGCTTCGCTCGCTGGTGTGACAATATTACCGAAAAGAAGCGACAAAGGCGAGCAGTGTCGCGAGGCAGCACATTTTATTTTTAAGTGTCCCACGCTGGAGGCCTTCCCGCGACTTTAGTGGCATCGTAAACTGCAAGTACATAAACGAACTCAGTCAATAACTGCGCAAAGGGAGGTTGCCGCGGGCGAGACTTTACTGCGACTCTCGTTTTCATGGCGGATGGAGTTACGGTTTATTAAAGAGAAAAAGTATCGACGTTTCCCCGTCAATAGTCAGCGCTCGCAACACGATAGAGGCGATTAAGCTAAAAGCGGATTTCGCGCGAAGAATTTTGTCGGATCGATCGAAATCCCGAAAAATTCCAGAGCTCTCGAGCTGAGGGAGGGAGGGGGTGATACGCGCCCCCGACCTCTCACCCCTGACACGACGATACTCGTTAACGGAAGTAGATCCTCGTTACGTCACGCGTGACAAGGTCACGTTTTAGGAACACTCGAAGAATCATCGAGTGGAACCACCCTCTCCCGTCCCGTCCCCCCTTCCCACTAAATTTCGTACCACGGCATATCTGAACGTGGAGAATGTCGAAAGGAGTCCGGTCCCCGATCTTCGTGGTAAATTCATCCTGGAGAATTTGCGAGTTATTCGTGGACCGTGGTGGGCTTTCTCGATAGGTTTCGGGGTCTGGCCGGTACATCCGGTGGGATAACGAGAGATAAGCAGTCTCTGGCAAAACGGGATGAATAATGAAGTGAGTAGCGCCTTGGCCGGAAGGCTGGATTCAGCCGGCTGGCTAGACCCTGAGATTATCCCTGAGTTATAGCGTTAAGATCACATCTAATTGTATCAGTTGGCCCACCCCCGAACCTCCTCTATCTACCTATCCATCTGTACCGGCTGCTGGGCCCGGTTACTAACCTGCTTACTTGGTCTTCTCCTTTCGTGTCTCTTCCGCGCCATTGACCGGGACCTTAAATGCCAGCAACCGTCGATTTGCTTAATCTTGCGCTTTCCCAGGACTTTCCGGGCTTGCGACTCCGTCTCTACTTAGCGCTCTCCAAAACTATTCTCGGTCACGCTTCGTTACCTATCAACGAGATTCGTTGCGAGTTCCTCCTGGTTATCCGCTTGTTTCGATTATCCCCCATCGAATTTTTCCACGCGGCGAGAAAGAACTCGGCTCATCCGGAGGATCCATCCTTGCTCTTTTTCTTTCTTTCTCTCTTTCTTTTCTACCCCGGCACCTCTCGAAATAGCTTTGGTCGCGTGTACGAGAGAGTACAGTTTAAAAGAGAAACTGTCGATTTATTATATGCTCCTCTGTGGATAAGTTTTACCATTAAACCTTCGCATTCTGGATAGCCCCAGGCTTGTGGATTCTCGGAAGACCTTGGGCATTTCTGCTCCTGCTTTCTCCCAGTTAAAATATCTACCCTCCTGCAGGGTTATCTACTGTTGAGAGTAATGCTGAGAAAGGGTATACGCGTGTGTGTGTGTGTGTGTGTGAGTGTGCATGTGAGCGAGAGAGGGAGAGAGGGAGAGAGAACCAGGGTTTAGGGGGGAAAGAGGGAATGTAAGACTATAATGGTTTCCTCCAGGCTCATCCTCGTCCTAGGACCTACTATCCACAACACATTCTCATCTAATATACATATACGTGTATACGTCTCCAGAAGCTTCCTACATTGGCTCCTGCATGTATCGGGTGTACCAATTATTGTGTTTTCACAGAAATATTCGAACAAAACCCTTATATTACCACTAGGTTCTTCCTGTAATTCCATTGGTTGATTCTCCGCGCAAAAGTTCAGTGATTTGTCCAAAAATTCACGTTCGTTCGTCGTAACAGAAATATTACACCACTGCACCTCCCCGCGTGCCTTGCACGTTGTCTGGGAGATGGTGGAGCAACTAGCGGATAAACCGAGGGCAAACACGAAGAGTCTCGCGCGTTGCGGTGTAACATGCATTAGCCAAGATGCATTTACCACGGTAATAATTAGAAACATAAACTTGTTTATTAGTCATGGACAAGCGTTGATTCGCGGATGAATTTCCTCGGGTAATGACCGGTTGATGTCCACGCTAGTCTGCAGCAGCTGCGTTTGCTGTTATAAAACGACGAGAGGCGTCAGTCAAGGCTGAGCTGCTTTCAAGCCACTCGGTATCAAGCACGGGCCAGGAATATTAGTAAGTTTGCCTTGCAAAGGAGACGAGCGAGAGACGAGCGAGAGACTAGCGAGAGGAGAGGACTAGAGAGAACTAGAGCGAGCGAGGAGAAGCATTAGAGGTCGGGGATGATCACTGAGCGCACAGCACTAATCAAGACGCATGATTATAAGCCCCAGAACGCCCTCGAGCAGGAGCCACGAGCGCTCCTAGCCAAGGAGCAGCCCCAAACGCGTCCTCGTCCGCTCATTGTCGTCGTTCTCCACTCCAGATTACAAGGTCCCCCGGTTTTTGGCGGCGGGACACCACCTTCCGGCCACATTAACGCCCGCACCCCCCAACTCCAACTACTTCTCTCTTCCTGCTGATATGTCGCTTCTCCTCTTCTCCTCCTCCTCCTCCTCCACCTCCTCCTCCAAACCCTCTGCCTACATGGAAAATTGCCTCGTGCACCCTGATATCAAGGGTTGCTTAGCGCGGCAATTAAGATTTTTTAAAGGCCACCTGTTAGTGTTGTTCCACTCTCTCTCTCTCTCTCTCTCTCCGGCACATTTCGCCCGACCACTATTTGCACGATTGATACTTTTCTCTCCTCGCCGTTCCCTTTTCACCAGGAAAATCCCAGCGCGATCGAGAAGTCGCGGGCGAATGTAGTCGAGGTGCCTCGACAAACTTCATAGATTTCATCTCGTTAAGAGCGTAAGGTTCGTTAAGGGGACGGTGTATGTGCGCGTTACCCGGAGATACATCGGGCAACAAATAGCAGTAAAATATGTAACATATAATTCGTAATTTAATCTATGCTTAGTTTATACGAGTACAGCGAGGGGCATAGCATTAATTTCCACCGGTCTCCCTAGCAAAGTAATATTTACAATTCCAGTGTCGCACAGCGTAATAGTTATTTTCATTAATTTATAAATTAGGACAAATGCTGCGTAACGTTAGCGCGAGCGTTAAACGAAGCAGGTCGCTTAATCTAATCAGTCTCGTAGAAGCGTGTAAGCAAAATTACGGAATTACGTGTTCCAGCTTCCGTGTGTACGTTAATAGTAGTAGTGTGGTAGTAGCAGTAGTAGAACCAGTAGTAGCACCGCCACCGCCGCCGCCACCGCCACCGCCACCAGCATCAGCACCAACACCACCACTACCACCACTACTACCACTACACCATCACCATCAACATTAGTAGAGGTAATACAGAGAGCGCAGGCCCAGAGGAACCGAGCGTTCGTACAATCTGTGCAACGATTAGCTGACGTGCTGGAGCAACGATGCCTTGTCTGATGAATTAAACCTCTGTTAATCGTACACGTCATTTCCTCCCGTATGATTGTTCCAGCAATTAGAATCGTCGCGATCCTCCGCAGGTGGTGCGCGCGCGCGCGCCTATGTACGTGCGGGGGTGTGCGGGGTACGGCAGTGCCCCGTCGATCCGGTCGCGGCACCGGAGGAAATTTCCCGACCTACGCGTTTCTATTTGAGGTTGCGTTAAGCGAGTTAGCACAACCCCAGCGTATCGCGTTAAATTATGCTCAAGAGCAACGTAACTCGCCTCAATGTATTTATATACGTGCAATCAAGGTAAGTGTGTGGTATAAAAAGAGGGGGGAGGCCCGGGAGGAAGAGGAGGCGCGTGCGAGTGTGCGACAGCCACGCACACTCTCTCGCGATAACGTCGGATAACGTTGGATAACGCTCTCTGGATACAGGGCGCACTTATAGCACAGGGCGCAAGGGTCACACGTATGCGCGTTAAGCGTTTTAATCATGGTAAGCGCTTGCCATGCATTTGCCGAGGAAACCGTTTCAGGAAAGCTTCAGTGTCACGCGAAAGCATTAAGCCGCCCAAGGAAAAGGAACTCATCCGTCTCCATTTTCTTCAGCTGTCAGATCACGCGCTGGCTTGCGGGGGCGTTCGTGGCGAACGACTCCGGGCGTGACACGAAGTCGAAAAATTTTCCCACTACAGCGATCCGTTGCCCGGACTCCTGGCGGGACACGGCATTCGACGTTTTCACTCTCAATTATGGCGCAATTATGCTGCGGGATAAAACGTGTGGCTACGGTCGCACGAAATTGAACCTGACTTATTTTCCCTCGTACGTCATGCTATCGGCTTGATCGGCCAAACAACGGGCAAATTGTCGCCTAGTGGATAATATTTAAATCCCCTGGAGAGTATCTCGCTGCTTGAAACTCAATCTTTTTTGAAAAATGATAGCGTCGCTTAAAATAACAGTCTCAGTTAGCGATGGCAGTCTCGATGCATCTCCTGCCGCTGCTGCTGCTACTGCTGCTGCTGCTGATCTATCATTTACCTTTCAAGTTTTTCATGCTTGGCTACGAAGAAGTTTTTGAATACTTCGCTGAAAAGAGCGAAGAATGCACAAAGGAGGAATTTGACTTGCCGCGCGGAAAGTCGACAGGTGCAAAGGCGAGGAGAACGGAAAGCAGGTCGGTTCTTTAATTTCAAGAAGATTTTCGCTCCCGGATCTTTTTAATATGTCAATTTGTTTCCTTTGTGTCGAAATCCAAGCGAGGGAGACTCTGCGCAAAGTGCGGGATCCTCCTCGCAATATAATTTCGAGGTAGTTTCAAGGTTTTTCAGAGGACTATTTGATGAGTGACGCGCGCGACTAGAAAAGTATCGGAAGCTTTCAAGGCTGAGAAGCCTTAAGATCGTTCGTCACCCCCTCCGGAATTTCTTGGGAACGCCTTTTGCCTCGGAACTCATTGAAAGTTTCTTTGAAATCGGTATGGGACGACCGTACGTAGTAACGTCATGCGACAGTCGAGGGGCGGGAGGGCGAGTGTACGCGCGTTTGCTTTTATTTAAATTGTAAGTTAGATGCCTGCGAGGACGAGATTGAGCCTCGAATGCTTTTAGCGAATGGGAAAAATGTTTGCGCTAAATGGTTCGAACCCATATGGAAATGAAATCCGCGCCGAACTCCTCGTGACTGATCTTCGGAGTAGCTTCTGCTCTCTTTGCCCAGGACTTGGCGAGTGATGCAAATAAGAAAAGGAGAGTACGCTCGTATCCGATGAAAATTTACATGTGGACACCATATTGCTTTTAACGTTTTCCCGAGGAAACTCCGAGTCCGTACGTCGATAAAGTTTTCCTTTGAAGCGACGCATCGCTGCCACTCGATGATTCGTTTCCCAGTTAATTCGCGACATTTCCCATATTTTCCATTCTCGACCCCCTAAAAACTTGACGAGCGAGAGAGCTCGAGGCACGTCATCGTCGTCGTCGTCGTCGACCCAACGGGTCTCGTTCTTCTCCTCGTATTTTCTCGTCGTCCGCTGGATTTTCCGCTTTCCCCGGAGTCCGTTAACGTGTCCGCGCAGTCATCATTTACGTCAATTAGCGCTCGGGGCCAGTGCTAAGCGAAATATCGAATTCGTCTTGAAGCATGCCACAGGATCTTCAATCATCGAGATCACGGTTCACGTGTCCCGGTGACGCACAGGGGGTTAATTTGATTCATTAGGTGGTTGTGCTGCAACGGATGCATTGACAGAGGATCCGGCGCAGAGTAGCTGGATGGTCGCACGGGCTCTTTCCATATCCGGTGGTGAGCGTTGAAGTTGCTCGCTAATGCCGAGCTGCGCAGGGGAGGGTGTGGGGGATTGCAGTATTTCGTCTGTCGACGAGAGACTAGGACGAGGGTAGCGGGAGAGGGGGTGGCGGAGGTGGCTGGAGAAGGCTAGATTTGCATACTCGTCAGCTGTGCTTCCTTCAACTTTTCCTGCGACACACCCTAGGCGGAACTCCGTAGGAACTCGCGGTGCGGCTATGCATTCCCGTAGGCAGAGCCATGCCACGGGGATGACGCGCGTGGGGGACGTGGGGGAGGCGAGGATAGCAGCCGTGTATTTCTACTCCCGATTCATAATTGCAAATTTCCTTCGCCTTATTTATGCAGCTCGGCTCACACCAAGCTCACACCCTCCTCCCACACCCTTTTCTACTGGCGAGACCACTAATATGCGTACTTCTCTCTCCCTTCCTCTCGCTTCTATCCTTCCTGTCGTCCCTCTTGTATCTCACTCCTCGCGACTTTTTCTTCTTTCTCTCCCCCCTCTCTCTCTGTCTCCGTCAACCCTCGTTTCTCTATCTCCTTCGCGGAAGGACGGTACACCCGCGTGTGTAAATATTTTAATTGCATTAGTATCGTCGCTCGGCATTTTCAGATCTAACTTGATTAACGCACACTTCCAGAGGCTTTGCTGATAGTGTACACTCTTAATCTTCATAATGATAAATTATTGCTCATGTTGCATAGCGTTATCATTTGGCGATTATAAATTGTCCAACGAATTAACTGGATGATAAATGATCCGCCGTGACACCAAAGGGGTTAATTAAGGGCTTCTTCGCATTAGCATTATTTGGAAGAAAATCAAAACCTAAGGCATTTTCATAATTGAAAATCAATCTTGCCACGGAGAGAGAGAGAGAGGAGATTCGATAAAAGGAAAAAGTGACCAGCATATTGTTTACTGGAAGCAGCTGGCGGGGCGCATCGTCTGCGAGGACTTGGAAAGTAGCGGCCTTGTATAAAGATTAACAATCTCCCGTGTGCTCTTTTCTCTCACACATAGCCATCGAGTTATGAAAATCTCTTTTCGCGAGAGCGTTGCGTGAGGGAGTCAACTCACGTGTTCGCGAGGCTATACATTTTCACTTTGGCACACGTGTCGTCACCTTCGTCGCCTCGTCGCAGCCGTCGTCCTCGCGCACTCGTTGTCGTTGAGGGAGGAGGAGGAGGAGAAAGGGGACAGAGAAAGACTAGGGTGGCCGGATGACGATAGAAGCAAACCGCTCTTCTTTTCCTTCTTGCTTTCTGCTCGAGTAGCACGCGCTCCAAACCCCCCCCCCCCCCCCCCTCCTGTTCACATTTTCCCCATGCAGGAGCTGTTTTTCGCCGGCTGCACACTAAAGAAATGGAGATACGATGATGCGTTCAGTTATGTATTATGCATACGTAAAAAACGAGCGGGAAGGCCTGACGCAAAATGTGAGCTACTAACTGAAAATCGATTTCCAATGTCTTGGATTTTACTGATGCACTCGGGATTCTCTTCCAAGAAGGATCTCCCGAGTTGAGCCAGCCTAAACTATCCAATTTGTTTCAACTTTGCCTATTCCTATCAGATATCCGTGCCGAACGCTGAAATCTATGAGTTTTCTCATTTTTTTCCATTTGCTTGCTGGATCATCGCTGAAAATGGCCAGGACGCGGTTAGCCTCTCATTCTTCTCGGAGAGCCGCAAAGAGAAGAGAAAATCCACGAAATTGTTGGAAGCGCGCTCGCGATCAAATCTAGCGTCGGATTAAAAGCTTGACACCGCGCGATTTTGGATAGTAGAAGCGCGATTCGAGAATCATGCATAATACAAAAGTTTGCCGGGGTGGCATACGTTCGAGGAATGCTAAAATTTTCGACTGTGTCACCGTGCGAACTCGCTCAAATATCATTTCAATCCGTCGACGACGTCGTTGGCACGGGGATTCGTCGGAATCCATTGTTTATGTTTCCTTGAATTGTATATCGAGCATTCCACTATGTAAATTATTGACGTATTCAATTGTGCGGCAAATAGGCGACGTCTCGCAAGACCCGGCGAATCTTCGAGCCAGCCTTTTACCAGACAGTAGTGGAGGTTGCTCTCTTTATTCCCGGTGTAGTTTAACGCCGTCGTCGCCGTCTCTGTCTCCGTCTTCGTCGCCGTCGTCGCCACTGTCATAAAAGCATTATGAAGCTCCCTAATTACGAAGCCTGTTTTTATTTAAAAGGGGTGAAATCGATGTGGATATTCTCGCGTTTCTGTCATTAGCTGCTTCGTCTCTTTATTCCCCTTTAGCCACGGTAGTTTGTCCGTAATCACGTTTGTTTTATGGGTCGTTACGCGACCAGATACTTTAACTAATTGTATAATTGCTTCCAAGCCAGCCGTCGGTGATGGGGTCTGACGCCGTCGAGTCGCCGTGCGTCCAAAATACCAGCGCTCTGTTTTTTCTGGAGAAAGGGGTACGCCTCCCCCCGTTCGGAGGAAAGAACACACTTGTCAACGAAGTCCGGGGGCCCACGCTGCTCCGGCACCCGTGCTAATTTACAGTTTACGCTTTTAATTTGTGCGAAAACCGAAAGGTACTCGAAAGCCCCGCATCATTGTTTCTCCTTTGATCTTTTTTTCTTCCCGCTCTCTATCAAGGCGAGATAAAAGATCCGTGACTATAAAATGAAATTCCTCAAACCACTGAATTTTTATCGCCGGTATTCCAAGCTTTGCCGACCGGAGAGTGATGGGGTGGGGAGACACGGAAATCTCTGACTCTTTCATCAAATATTTGCTCAATCACTATAAAGACATTTCGCCGACTTTACGATCGTGGTGGATCTTTGAAATATTCTCTCATTGGCCCATGTACCAGTCGACGGTTGTTCGAATTCTCTCTCGAGAGATTAGAAACAAGAGAACGGAGAAAGACACGAGTAAAGGAATGTTTTACGGACGCCTTTTTTAAACGCGTGTACGGTGATGGGACATAATTTCTTTTTGAAGATTACGAGTGTTTTATGATTCCTTTAATAAAACTCAAAAATCGTCCTTCCAAAACGATCTATACCTCGAAGCGTAATGGCAGCACCGAGGTAATTTCGCGAAGTCTGCAAGTCGGGGTGCGCAAAAAGAGGGCGGAGGTTCTGAAAAGGGCAAGCGACGTTCCAGTGTAGTCGGTCGCTTAATCAGAGAAGGTTTTTAGAGCCCCTTAAATCACGTAACGCGAACCGTCACAGAGGGACCAGTCCTCGTGGTCTCGGAGGCTGGGAATTAACTCGGCTGAATTGATCAAAGCTGTTTAAACGCGCGGCCTCTTATTAAAGAAATCCATAATCGCTTTGGTTTCTGAACAGCCATTTGCCGGGAGCGACAGTGAAAAACCTGATCCCTCTCCTACCTGTCCTTCATTTCCACGCCATTTCGCTTTGGCCGATTTGCCAGACTGGAATTTGCCGAAAAAGGCGACGAAGACTCTCGGGAAAGCTTCTCTCTTGGAAGCTAATTGGTTCACTGATATCTGCTTGACGATACCCTCTCTCTCTCTCTCCTCTAACAACTCCGGAGCCTCTGAAACACCCGCGATTCTCCATCCAAAATGGCGTCGTCGATCATCGATATTTCGACAGCAAAGAAATCCGCAGAACCGGAGAATGTTTTTTCCCTGCAAAAATTCTTGCGATACCTCGCGTGTTTCGCGAAGAATAATCGAGAGACTCCTGTGTATGCGTGTGCGTGTGTGTGCGCCCCTGCCGTAAACCACATTAAAGGAAGCTACCCCATCGGAGAATCCCCAACTCGCGCGCACACACGCATCCACGACGGTTCCTTGCGAAGATTACCCTGAGAAATATTTTTCTCAACTTCGCGGAACCTTATAACGTAAAAGCGAGTATCGTGAATTTGGCACTCGGGTCCAGAATTGACACAGTCCTGAACTATCATCGTGGAGATTCTCGGAGTACGTGGGTGGGGTAAGATAATCAGGCAGACGCAATCAACTTTATGCTTCCGGCGTTATTATCGCGAGTCGGCGCGAGGGCGTGAAGCGTATCTCGCACTTTCATTAGCAGGAAATACAAAAATACGTCGTCAGCCTCGGAATTGCTGGCAAGAGAGGAGCCGCTCTCTCCTCTCGTTCGCCGGGAGAGTACGAGGGCTGTGCTCAGTTACGCGAGATTAGCAATTCATAGCTGCGCGGTTGCCAGTGTCGCCGAGGAGGGTTGCCTACATTTAGCATGGTGGCAACACAATGGCAATAATAATAATTAAGAAACATCGTAACAACGGCATATTCGGAGAGACTCTCTGCTACGACTTGGTTCCTTCTTTAGTTTTCCTCTCGTAGGAACTCTCTCTCTCTCTCTCTCTCTCTCTCTCTACCTCCCTGCTCCCCGTTTCTCCCTCTCTCTCGTCCCCCCTCTCTCCTACCGGCTCTCACCTAATCTCGAGGCCGACGCTTGTTAAAAACGCCCGTGAATATAAAGAGTTGCATTATTAAAGAAGTTCGTGCGACTATAACAAAAAGTTTCGGCTTGCGCCGGGGGAGGAAAAAGCAACAAGCTCGCCGAGCGAAGCAGATGGGGCGGTTCGAAGGGAGGAAGAGGGTGACAAAGAGGAACGGAGAGTGCGAAAACGCGAGAATGCGAACAGCCATGGAGGGCTGGGAATTTGCAATTGTCGGACTAAGCATCAAGATTAACAGTGACTAACTTTTGGACTATTTGTGTTTACGACTGGAAAGTGGAGAAGCGGTTTTAAAAAATTTTCAGATAATTTATCATGCGAAACAGCGTGAGCTGTTTCCGTCTCGAGAGCTTTTTTATCAATTAGGAAGAGACCACCGGCCACGTATGTTCGGGCAGCCAGCATCAACGTTTTCGTTGCTGAGCGGCTTTATCCTTTTCCGCGTCTAACTGCACGGGGTGAGGGGGCTGGTTAGGGTGGAAGGCGGAAAACAAAAACGTCGTGGAACAAGAAGCAACGGCGCGTAATTAGCATAACGACACTAATTAAAATACAAATGAAGAGTCTTAAGGCGCTCTGCACCGGGTGACTCATTATCACCGAGCTGTCGGACTCCTTTCTCTCATGGGAGATCCCTTCTCTCTTTTTCCTCTACATTTTACTGACACTCGCAAACCTAATTATATTTAATCGTGGCCACCATTTCGTCATACTGATAGGCGGTCCCCGGTTCTTCTTCTCGGGATACCCTAACTCCACTCGGATCTTGACTGAAGGGGATGGGGATGAAAATCACGCAAATCTCAAGTCCAACGTCAGTACTCGCTAATACGAGCTTTAAAGCTCCTCCACTCGTGAAAACGTGAAGATTTCAACAGTAAAATGTCCCGTGCGTATTGCACGTGAGATTATTCTCCCGAGATGTTTTCCTGCAAAATCGAATGGGGGTGAATAGATAGGGGTGGGGATCCACGGGCTATCGCTGTCTTTTACGACGGACGAGAAAAAAACGGTATTGCTCGCAATGGTTGGCGTCCGACATTCTATTTGCCCATCTAATCCGTGGTTCGCGTGTGCCCACCCCCACCCCCGCCGAGGAGTCATACGGTCCATAAATATGATTGGAGAATTGTTGGCCTCCGCAGTATCTACCCACGGGTTTCAACCCCTCTGGCTATTCACATAGGATTACGGTGCGTTGTTCGTTACGTCCTGTTCCGTTTATGACGACGACGACCTTATTGGATTCAATTGAAGATTCGGTCAAACCACCCCCGCTAACCCCCCGGTAGATTTCAGACACAAGCTTTCCCGTTCACGGTGAAATCAGGTTCCTCCTGAAAGCTCCGCGCTCCTTAACGCCGAAAAATCCTCGTCGTCGTCGCCGTCGTCGAAGAGGGTAGCGCGCACCCTGACGGTTGAGCCAGCGACGGATCGCAGCTGCGATAAATCGTTATCAGCATCTAGGTAACGGGATAGTTATTTGGACAGTACGTTATCGCTAAACGGTCGTAAGAGGACCTGACTGGTGCTTGGGGGTAGCCAGCAGCGAGGAAGCGGCTATTCACGGCAAATAATCCAGTAGCACGTGCCCCTCGGTACTGAGGGAAATTCCACCGGTAGACCATGATGATCCGAGTGTTGCATTTAGTCGTTGACCCGGCACATAACACGCGCAGTTGTTAAAATCCCATAAACGAGCGTAGGAAACGACTTTCAGTGGAAGAGGTTTAGGCTTGCCGCGCACGTAGTGTTAATCCAGGCTGGTTATGCGGCTCCCTCCTTCGCGTGGTCGCGGCCCCGAAGTGTGGCCCCTCCTGAAGAGGAGGACGGGACGGGATGGGACGGGACGGGATGGGTCGGGACGGAACGGGACGAGATGGGACGGGACGGGATGGAACGGCACGGAACAGGACGAGTCTCTCACTCGACTCTCCACTCCAGTCGAGACTCCACTCTCTTTCTCACTCTCCTCTCTTTCGGTTGACACTTAATTTCCGTTATTCGTACGCAGTCCTCAGTACTCCGGCTTTATGTCACCTATCTCCCCCCCCCTCCCTCTCCTGCTTCTTCTCTTCCTTGCCGCAACCCTCAACGCTGTCTCCTTCATTCTCTTAGTTAACCGCCCAATCCCCTGAACGCGAATCCTCGCAGAGTCCTTGCTCCTGGCTGTGTTACGCGAAAGAAGCACCCCTTGTCGAGAAACTACTCTGCGCGAAAACAGGATTTGGGGTTACCCGGGCTTCTGGAAACTACCCCTGATGCGAATGGTGGGCGGCGCTCGCGCGAACGACGGTTGATTTTTGAGCGCGCGAGTAATGGCTTTCTTTGGTCTCGCGAGTTTATGGGGGTAGGGGCGAGTCGATTGTTTTACGAGGTTACTCCGATGAATCATCTCGAGGAACTTGAGAGTCCGGAAAACTCGTGCGAATGCTCCGCTTACATTTTTAACGGCGTCTCTCTCGCTAGTAGGATCCATCGGACTTTGTAATTGGAGCCTCGGAATGTAAAACTGCGGTCCGATAAGCGAGATTTGGCGAAGGTGGTAAACGTGGCATTAATCACGATTGGCCGAGCACTGGTAGCGCCGACTCGGACAAGGGTGAGAGGCGGAGGAGAGAGGGAGGGAGGGAGGGAGGGGAAGCATCGCCGATGATAAAAATCACCCCTCATCGCCGTCCACCGCAAACGAGCGGTCTGGGGGGGTGACGTCTAAGGCGTCGTCGCAGTCGTTGAAGACCGTGAGGATTACATTGTCATAAAATCCCGTGGAATTTACATGAGGAATGCTTGTAATAAAATATTGATGCGTCGGATTTGAATGCGTTGATGTCGCGGAGGGTCTGTCGATGAGCAAAGGGACGATCTCCAGTCTCCAAGCTGACCCTGCATTCAAAACATTTCTTTTTCCTACGCGATATATGCGAGGTCAGCTTGCCGCCTTCCCATAGATTCCCATGGAATCGCCAGTTTCCTCGCGGAATCGGCTGGAAAGACGAGCCGAGCCCCATTATCGACAGAGACAATGCGTCGCAATTTATTTAGTGGCTATCGATCGTCTCACCCCTCGGTAGCGATGAAAAGTAATTTTTCTGATAAATGTATTTGGCGATGACGTAAAAGAGCTGGTGAATCCTTCTAAGCCTCGTTTTATCGGAATCGTTCGCTAGCTGAAAAATGGCCGCGGTTCGCTGAAATCTTCGCGGTCTTGCCACGATTTGCCATCGCCGACTGCTGTCTGCGATAGTTGCCAGCTGGCAGGCTGCCGTTACACATTAAAGGTCTTACCGGCGTGTCGCCCTGCCACCCTGCCACCCCGCCACCCTAACCGCCCTACCGCCATCAGCCCCTTTCGATCCGCCAAACCTCTCGCGAAATATTAATTAACGTTATTAACGCCCCACCTTTCGAACTTGAAGGGGCCAGCAGCCCTCTCCCGGTACCCTCGACCCACCCCCATCGCCCTCTCTCACTTGTTCATGCAGCGCTGGAGGGAAAAAAAAACCCATTATCGTAAATCATCGTTTTCCAATAACGCTACCAAAGCTCTTCGTCGTGCCTCTTTGCGCTGTTTTACCTCCTTCGAGTTTTCTCCCTTCCGTTCCACCCCTATTCCTCGATATACCATACAGCACTTCTGTTCTAAGATACTGCAGAGGTTCATGCTGAAAGTAAATTATTTTTTCCTCGGAGGGAGAGGGAGAGAAACTCTAATTTTAAAGTGCACAATACATATACAAGTTGCTTCGATTTCTCGAATTTCTTGTCGAATCTTTATCATTGGAGCTTTGGAGAAAAGGGGTAGGAAGAACGAGAGAGAAAGAGCAACGAAAGTTTCGGATAATTTACATACATTCGGAGATTATAATGTAACGATAAAAATAAAATAAAATCTTTGATCGAAACTATATTTAAGGGATCGATGGTATATCAAGTTTTATCTATATAACCTCGGAGATTGAACGGATCCATTGAATTTTATGAATCCACGCAGAGAAAAGAAAAACACTCGTAATGGGGTAGAAGTAGTGGCAATAAAGAAGGATCCGGCAATGGAGAAATCGAAGAAAAAAGATTTCCTAATGCGTTATCGTAAAACCGAGTATTCCCCGGTGCATTTTAGCATGATGCCAGGTCCTCTCAAAGAGGCATTACGCAATTCCCAGGATTTGGACAATGTTACGAAACACTAAGCCGAGTCCGAGCGAGGATCTTTAACGACCCATGATCAATTAGGAGAGCGCCGTGCGTCATCCGTAGGTCTTATCATTAAACCATTAGCCATCGTTGGGTGATTTAGCGCGATACTTTATTTCTATGAAAGTTCGTAGGAGCCCCTGATGAATAAATAACGAATCGCGTGCGCCGGCTGTGCTTCCTGGGCACCGGGAGGTGGAGTGTCCGCCCATCTTGCAGCGATTCAATTCGCGCAGTTGAGTGCCAGAAGCTGGAAGATCGAAGCGGAAACCGGAAAGCAAGTGGTCAGAGCTCCGGGATGCGATAGTGGCTACGTGCCGAAGGTGTCGATCAGGATTTCGAGGCACGTGGTCCAATGCTAACAGCATCGTGGCCGGTAGTAAAAGCTACCTCTGAGATAGATAAGCTGAGCTACAGAGGAATGGAGGGTGAGACCTCTCTCTCTCTCTCTCTCTCTCTATCTCTTCGGAGAAGGAGGGATGTATTTCGTCGAAAGCCAGGTCGGCAATCACCCCCGGGGCTAATGCCATCAGGAGCAAACAAAGTATAAAGTAGGTACGTACCTGCTAAGTAAGCCCCGGGCAACTAACCGAGACTGGACAGACTAGATGCGTTCCCGGCATATCAAGTATCTCGATAAAGTCTGTCGAAACTCCAATGATTATTTTGTTGGTTAAACAAATGCAGATGGGACCTACGATCATACAGACTGGATTTTACATCGGGAAAATATCGCGCACCATTTTCGCGAAATGTTCGATCGCTCGATCGTAGACTTTTCCTCCCTCCCTTCGTGTTAGGGTCATCGCGCGAGCTGACTGTAACGAGTCTCTCTCTCTCTCTCTCTCGAGAAGAAAGAGAGAGAGAGAGAGAGAGAGAGTCTAATTGACTTTGAACTCCGTACGATCGAAAGTCTTATTTGCGCTATGTTTCCATGCATCCTGGACGGGGCATATATTTTCAGCCAGTCTAAAGTCTGGAATACGAACTTGAACTTCACGAAACTTTCTCGTGGTATAATGACGAACTGAACTCTCAAAAAGTTACGCAGTAACGAGAACTTCTTCAGCAGGCTTTCCGTGATACAGTTTAGCGAACCATTCCTTGGACTTCTCACGATCCAGCCGGTTATTGTAGTTTGTAACAACTTGTTGGAATCGAGCATTATCGATATTTCACCGTGTCCCACGTTCTTCGTGTTCTCTCTCGAACGCGCGCACTGTTTTACTCTGCCTCTGCTTAATTACTGTCAAGTGCCAATGTCTTTTTCTCTCGCTACCCCCGCAATCATTGTGGACATAAATATTGAAACTGCTGCGTGCCTTGAAAACGAGTGTGCAGTCTCTCTCTCTCTCTCTCTCTCTCTTTGGTATACTCTAATATCTTTACTTATTGTCCAAGTATTATATCCGTCAATCAGCAACTCAACCAAAAGATCCAGTTAATAAGTTTAGAGAAACCCCCCGGAGCTATATTATCGCCCAACGGGGAAGCCGTCGAGAAATCGGTACGATGAAGAACGGGAAAAGCAGTAAACGGACTGAAGACAAGGGAAAGAAAGGAAAGAGAAAGAGAGAGAGAGAGAGTAGAGAGAAAATAAAGGTAAGAGAAGAAAATCTTATCCGTGCTTCCAGTCTCGTGCCTTCTTACTCGTACTCGTCTCTTTCCTTCTCCTTCGACGACCTCGACGGTTCAGCCGTTGCCTCCTTCCATAATTTGATTGTTTTAATTAAATTTCGTCGGGGAATCGCTTTACGCTGGGCACACTGGCCTGGCGGGCACAATGCAAACTGTGACGTGTACCGAATGAATCGGGAATGGAACAGCAAATGGGACCTCCCTGACGATCTGGAACAGAAATAGGGGTGGCGAAATCAGGGTACCCTACCGTCTTAAGAACGTTAAGAAGGAATGCCCGTCACGCGTTGCTTAATTTATATCCCATTTTCATCATAAGACCCCGCCCCGACCTCCCCTTGATACCAGCGTGCAGCTTTAATTCGTAAATCGTAAAAATCCACTTTAATGCAAGACTGCAGATTCGCTTCCTCAAAATATAACGAACTGGCAGAATTTGCTCGTGGAGCAGCTCCGGGGGAGGGTACGGCACTGGCTGGTTGACTGGAAACTTTGGGGGTGCGTTGCAATTTTTTGTACTTTGATTGAAAATGGCTCGGCGAAGGGAGGGGGAAACAATTCGACCGCATGTTCTTCGTGTAATAAGACGAAGGTTAGACATGACCGCGAGGAACGCCATGGCGACTGGTAGCGACGCTCTACCCCGCATATTTCTCCAGATATTGGAATTTGTCGCGGTTACTTCGAATTATCTTCCGCCCTAGCTATTCCTCCCCGTGGTCTACCCTTTCTCTTATACGCTGTTCAGTCGATAACGAGTTTAGCATTACCGTGAATGCTGCCGCTGCTGCTACTGCTGTTGTTGCTGCTCCATCCAACGAATCACGAGATTTCTAGCCTAGTGTTTAAACCATACCACTGTAACAATTTTCATCAAGTCTATCTACCAGCAGCATCTGGATTTTCCGATTCCTTGGCAAAGATTCGGGATTAATTTGTAATCGGATACAAGGAGCCTAGTTGCATCATCATTATCGCGCTTTTCCTCATGATTTCGAGCAAGGCAGTGCTGCCGAAGTTCGCCGAGAATAATTTCTTCTACTCGAATTGTTTAGCGGGGATGGAAACTCTGGAGAATTCAATCGGGGATGAGATCTCAAAGATATCGATATGTGATAATTCGACACTTTGCTCCGTTAATTCACCTTGAAATGTAATTTGGTGTGTCACGAGCCCTTGACGCGATGCAATAAAGTCATGATAATTTCGTGTCAGACTGTGTCTCGGTAAGTTTAGCGTTGAAATCACTATGGGGGGAAACTATCGGCTGTTAAGAAAGTATATCGTTATCGTTGTCGCATATTGTCGCAATGAATTTATCCTCGTCTTCTTCCAAGTTTCTTGACTTGAAACGAAGCGAGGAAACAATGATTTTGTGTCAATTTCACTTCGGAAGGAACAATTCGATGAAGCTTTACTTTCATTTGGCAAGGGGATTCATTCATTCGGTGCAGAAACCCTCAAAGACCACTCCGTTGGATTCTCAGCTACTCTTCCGAGAGCTCTGGGGCACTTGACGGGTTGAATGCGCATTTTTAGTAAATTAAAAAGTATCGTGTGACTGCGCTGGAACGCTGGGGTTGCTTCTAAAGCGTTCTTAACTCCCGCGGAGCCTCTTAACCCTCTCGCCCTCTCTCTCTCCATCCAATTGAACCGGCTGATCCTCCTGGCAGTAGCGAAATTTTTTTCTTCTTACTGACGCGTACGCGTGCCTCTCTCTCTCTCTCTCTCTCCCCCCCTATCTTTTCCACTCTCGCTCACGACCTCTCGACTCTTCAAGTCCCCTCTGAAATTGCTACCCTTGTTTGCGTTTAATGCTCCGCTATTTTTTCCTGCCTGGCTTTACCCCCGCTTACTGCCGCAGCCTTAAAAAGACGACCGGTCGCATTGCTACTCATTTTCGCCGTCTCGTTGGCAGGAAAAATGTAGTAAAATTAGCAAACTCTACGATTGGCTGAAACCTCCTCGCTACTGTCTAACAAATCTAATTATTTTTAATTCGGACAACCATATTTCAAAATTTCGACCAGCCGAGTGTAATAGGGAGAAAACGATAATTCTGGATATTAATGATAATGTACAGTGGTGCAGAAAAGTCGCGTTTGTTCGCGAAAATTAGGACGAAAAGACTTGAACACGGTGCGCGCGAAGAATCAGCGAAGAATATTTCGTGATTTCGCGTGTAATGAAATTTCGTATCTTCCTTTTAAAACGTGTCAGCGTCTTGCGGGTCATAGGGGTGGTGGTGGTGGTGGTGGTCGGAAAGCCGAAAGAGTAGGTTTCAGCCCTTTGTTACGAATACTTTGTCGAGCGACTGTGGTTTGATGGAACTCGGCGCCATCCCGACCCCGTATACCTACGTGTATTTAATTTGTAAAAGTATTTCGTAATTCGCGTGGCTAAAGGCTCGCCCGTTACTTTCGGCGCAGCCCTCGCGAACCCTCGAGAGCGAAAGCACATTCGTGCCGAGTTAAAAGTTACCTGTACAACGGGTGTCTCGATAAAAGACCCACCCTCGATATTTTCATTATTACCACTCGATAATTATTCCTGGGAGAAATGAGCGTCCCTCGAAAATCCTGGCAAAAATTGATCCCGCTCGACTGGCGCGAAAGGGCGAAAACGGCTAAGCGCGAGACGCGCGCATGGAATTCCCATAGATCGATGGGAATTGCGAAAGCGCCAGCGACCGTCGAGTGATAATCGCATTTTTCTTCCACCGGATATTTCCAATCGTCGGGAGAAAATCTATTAGGATCCGTCTGTGTGTGTGTGTGTGTGCGAGTGTATGTGCGTGAAGGCACCTTAACTTCTTCATCCGGCAGCAACCTTTGGCACGCTTTACAGTGAACAATGCGTGGTTGGGAGGAGCGCTTGCTTGGTCGTAATAAAAAAATATCGGACTGTGTGTTGCTCGGTAAAAACCAATAAAGGATGGTAGGCATGCTCGTCCGTGCAGCCGGCGGTTGCGGTGGAGGTTTCAGCCAGCGAGCGCGCGAGGGTTGTGTGTACGCGCGCGTACGCGGCCATTGGTACGCGCACATGTACATGTACGCAAACCTGAGGCGAGTTCTTGCTAAAACAAACCCTCGGGAGAGAAAGAGTGGTTCGGGGCCGGCAGCGGTAGCGGTGGGCTCCGGAGAAGTGGTAAAGAGGGAATTTGCAAGGGAAAACCTCGAGACCCTTCCTCGGTGTCAGAGAGTCGGCAGTCCGTCAGGTTTATTCCGCCTCGAAAACTGCCACATTTTGATATCTGCGTTCTACTTACTTCCTCGCAGCTGCACCGCCCTCCCACCACTCCCCCACGCGTGTTCTCAAACTCTGATTTACTAGCGGAGGCGCATAGAGAAAATTCCATGGTGTTTTACCACTTACCTTCTGTTTTTTTCTCTCTCGTTTCCCTCCGTTGCGAAGCGGAGGGTTGATTTTTCGGAGTAAGCGCGTGAGCCGTAATCGATGCATCCACGTCGTTACGGGGGAGGGGAGATTAAGGTGTTATCGGAAGGATGCTGGAATTCCCTGCGGAATTAGGTTTACGGTCAAGGACCGATTAGGATCGGGGAATATTTCGGAAAACACGCGTCGCCGTTAACCCCCGAAACGCTATTCGTCATTTCTGAGAGGTCGGCGGTCGGGGTAGGGGGAGGGTTCTGGCTTCCATTCTCGAATCTGACGGCACTACAGGAATGAGGAGAAGAAGGAGGAGGAGGAGGAGGATGAAGAGAAGGAACGGGGGAGGAGGATCGACTTGGTCGCGATACGCGTCTGCCGCGAATCCCCGAGCGCAGATTAAGTCCGTTCCCCTTAAATATTCATCCCCTTGGAAAACCTGATAAAAATAAGGAAAAGGTTCGCCCAACCGTCTCATTCCTCTTCCTTCGCCTCCTTGGGAGAGGAGAGACCCTTAGGAGGCAGCAGGGGTCGAGTAGTCACGGTGTGCAGTATCTCGACAATGCGAAAGCCCTTCCCGAAGATTATTTGTCTTGGAATATTTTTCAAGGACGCTGTAACTGCGGCAACGATACGATTTCCCGGATAACGCGATTCGAAAATTTTCAGCAGACGCGGAGAGACTCCGGAGGAGCTCGGTGAGAGCCTCCTACTGTTAAATGTAAAATCTTAACTGGTCCTAAGCTCCTTAGAATCTTCGGAGACTCTTAAGTCTGACAAAAAGATGCTTTTTTCTTTTCGCGAAGGTCCTCGCCGAGGACCCTCGAGGGAGGAGTCATGAGATACCTCTGATAATTGAATCAAACGATTTATTCTCCCGATTAAAAATGATAGAGCGGCTAAGGAGGTTTCCGATTACAAAGCTGCTTTTCTCCCTTACGGTGCTCCTTCGCCTCTCTCCTCGGGTCGCCAGGAAAGAAAAAAAAACTCCCAGTAAGAAGGGGTTCTTGCCGAGGGTGTTACCGATGGTGCTAAAGGATGAAATTCGATCCGGGAACTCACAGCTTCCACAGATTGGCAATTGCTTTATCTTCTCGAGCGTTGCCATATTTTTCTCTCGACTCCTTGTACCGTGTCGAAGGGGGAGGGTTTGCAAGTAAAATACGATTTCCGCGAAAGAATCGATCGTCGCATCCTCGTGCAAGTTCCAATGAGATACGCCGATAATGAGAAAATCGTGGTAGGACCTGAACAACCACCACCATCACCACCACCACTCCTTTTTTTCAATGGAATTAAGCATTATTTCCAATGGAAATCACGAGTCCCCTGGATTGGTCCCAAAAGTGATAAAATCACGGGGTTTACCATGGAGAGCTGCGAAATTCAATTGAAGCGTAGCTCTCGCGCACTGAGACTGCTCTTGAAACTGATTGTAGAAGAAAATAACTGTGGAGAAGGATAGCGGCCGAGAAAGAAAGTAAACAGCCCCACTGACAAACGGATGGCAGATTGATTTTGTTGGTCCCACCCCCACTGCGGATATGACGAAGAGGGAAGCGTTCGATCTCATCTTGGGTTATTAATAATATCTGGAGGTTAGTATTTCCGTGCTAGCGGCAGTGGGGAGAGGTGGGTTTGGTAGAGGAAATGGGAGACCTCTTCATTTCTGTATCACGCGAACGAACGAACCAACCGGCGTTAGCGGGCTGGGGCCACAGATGGAAATACCCGATTTATATGCAAATTCCATATTTGTCGCTACGAGAGGTGGCAGCCTCTCGCGTCCGTCGTTCGGTAAAAGAACCTGCAGCCAGGCCCTTAAAAGGGTACTGCCCGAATTTCCTAAAGGTACGTATACCAATGGACGTTTAGTGAATTTTGAGCGCTCAATAATACGGAGATGAGTAAAACCCACCCCTCACTCCCACCCATGGCGTAGAAATCTCCTAGTTTCAACTACCCTTGCGCGTGCATTTGTTTCTTTATATTTGCTTTTTCTTCTCTCTCTTTTTTTTTTTTTTCTCGTTTTTTCCGTTTCTTTCTTGTTTCGCCCGGATAAAGGAGAATGAGATTTGCACTCGTTAGCATTGGACATCGGTACCTGGAGCTCTCGGGCATAATTATAAGGGTTCGTTTTAGGAAAATTGGCAAAGCATCTTTTAAGATTGCAATCGCCATGTATAAAATCTCATTAATGTCAGAAAATGGGTTTTCTTTCGAGGGCGCATGAGGCAGCAAATTATCGAGCGTTCTTTCCTCCACCCTCATAGCCTCACGATATCGTTAATAAAGCCAGCGTCCTGGTCCTCCCTCGTCTAATCACCTCTGCCTTTTTACCAGCGCTCCTCTGCCTCTCGGTTTCTCTTCCAGCATCATCCGAGCGACACCTGCATATTTGATGCGCCATGTAAACGGCTAGCCTCCGCTAAATAAATATACGGCTCTCATGTATTATTAATTCACGCGTAGAAGATTAAACACCGGAGAGATCGAAAAAGTTGTAGGGCACGAAGTCAATTCGAAACTTTGTAAAAACTGAAAACAATACAAAGATGCATAACACGTTTAATAAACGCGCGAAAAAGTTTTATGCGCTACTTTTAACACGCGCAATCTACTCTCTGTCATATTAAATGTTTTACGCGGAGTGCGGTCTGGGCTTTTCATTGAGGAATTTTTCATCCGACGCGCGTTTCGTAGCCGCTGATTAAGAAATTGTTATTGAAGAAATCGTCTTAGGTTTTCGGGAAAACATTAAAATTCTTCCACGTCAGCGAATTTTCTCTCTCTTTCTCCATTCCTGCTCTCCCATGCCCCCTTTTCTCTCGGTCTCTTTTTCTCGGAAAGGCAACCCCGTGGCGTATTCACGGGGAGAAATCGCGAAAAGAATTTCTCTAAGATAAGCGCTCGTCAGGTTGGAGTGGTGGTAGTGCCGGGGATGGGAAAACACCACCGGGACATTCCGGGAAAAATGATTATACAAAGTTGGAAAAACTTTGGTGCGGAAGAAGGAGAAAAGGAAAGGGAATATGGCTGGGGTACTTTCTCGTGGCACAGTAGCTATACGGTCATTTATCGTTGGATTTTTTAAACGTATAAACTTGCAGAATTAATCAATACTTAGCTGCGAGCTTTTTTAACAATAATTACAACGCTCCTCCGCGCGCGCGGTACTCTGAAATTTATTAAAATATGTAGATTATATCTTTGGAATGCATGCATTTTAAAAGTTGTGGCAAAATGAAATTCAGCTAGTACCATAAGGCTAGCGTGGAAACTTGTATAACGTTTCGAGCGAGGCAGTCAGTAACAAATTTTCCAACATTTTTCATGCACAGGTATCCCGATAACCTGGACCCCATGGCTCCTATAGATTGTCGCACATTCGCGTGTATTCCCTGGGGATTACCGGAATTCTTTAAGCCACGATTACATCTATCCTCCTCCCGAGTAGAAGTAGAATAAAACGACGCGGGTGAGCAGCATCGGGAGTAGTCCCGATTGCCTTATTTATATTTCTCGTGTGCGATCACTGTCACTAAGATTCCACCCCCTTCTCGCCGAAGCTGCTGCTGCTTCCTCCTCCATCTTTCCATCCTTCGCTCTCTTCGCATCGATCCTTCTCCGCACCCGCTCAGTATCTCAGTGTCACTTTGCGAACGACAGGGACAGATAAAACGAAATGGAAGGAAGGAAGGCTAAGAAAGGTTAAGGTGATAAATTATTGCGCGTCAAAGCCTTAACGTGCATTCATTTGTACGGCATTAGTACTGTCGCTGGCACCATCCTTCATTTTCACGTTCCGCCGGCTAACGACGTCTTTTCCGTCTACGAAAGAATTTCCTGCAGTCATGCGGGGACTCCCGATCAGGCTATTACTTAATCAATTAGCCCAGATCGCTGGATACTAGCCGACTCACCGAGCTAATCCCTTCACTTTGGAAAAGCATCAAATTTTAAGGACCCATCGATTTCGCGGCGAGCAAAATCGTAGCTTTCTCGAGGAGTTGAAACGGTTCGAGCCACGGTGAACGTAGATGGGTCCGAGCGCGCTCCCTCCTCTCCCTTTGGACTTTTCCCTTTTTAACCCTGAAACAATCGCTGAAGCAGTCGGAACGTAGAGTATTTAGAGATCGAGGTATACCAGCGGGCAACCCCCTTGATATCGGACGGTGGTCTCGTCGGAGATAATAGGGCCTCGGAAAGTTTTCGAGTTTGCAACTTTCTCCTCCACGCAATCTCCTTCGTTTTTTCTCCCCGGTCCCTCGCTCGACTAGCTTCGAACGAGAAATCCAAGAGGTCTACTCCTTTACCTCATCTGCCCCTTTCTCTTCCTTCGTCTATTCCGTTTTTCCCTTGATTTCCCTCCCTCCTTCCTTCCTTCCAGTCTAACCGAGTATTATACGCGTGTTCTCCTTCGACGTCTGACTTGTGCGCGATCTTACTCCTTCGTATCTCCGGAATCTCTTTCTCTCGCCTCCCCGACCACCTCCCTTTCTTTCCACGTATGCCAATAGCTCTTTTACATGTGTACTGCATAAAGAACTGGTGGTAAGTGTAAGATATACGGGTGCAGATACTGTGAGATTTGTGGTTGTTGGGTATAGCGCCCTGTGGCCAGCGGCTTTCAGGTGGAGATTGCGTTTTGACGTCTGATAGATTCATGGTTATTGGAATCAGAGTGGTTCCTATTACATCAGAAACCGGGCGAAATGCTAGGAGCCCCAGGCGAATTCACGTAAATCAAGCCGCACACGAGAATTCTGTTTCTCGAAATACGCGTCATGTCCCTTTTTTTCATTCCTATTTCTTTTCGGATTCGCGAGATCGTTTCCTCCCGTCGAGACTCCAGTTCTTTCAGTTCTCCTTGTCGTAATTATTTTTAAGGACATCGAGTAATAGCAATCAAATTTCCTCGCTAGAAACCTAGGGGAGTTGTATAGCATACCTCTCTGTACCAATACAAAGAAACGCTATTCTCTAGAAATCCATGAATTCCAGTTACCAGAGGACAAGGGAAAGAAACCAAGAGAGAAGAGAGAGAGATAGAGAGAGAGAGAGTAGGATTTAATTTGTCGTACCGAAAGCCAAGACGGGTGCAAACCCTCTGATCTCTATGGCTTTGACTGATCGCTGCTTCATTCTAACTTCTCGAATGGATCAGACCCATTTAACACAATAGGCGGACATTCTATCGACAACAAATCTTATACAATACGTAATACCAAATGATGCTCAAGAATCCGAAATTAATCCTTCTTTTCTTTATGAGCGCATTAAACATAATAGCTTTCATTTTGCATTGACTTCTTTAGGAAAGTGAAATTCAAGACATTCATAGGATGGTTGACGTTGACGAAGTAGATACATAGTTGGTGTGGGAAACATCGCTAATGTCGTAACCGAGTGTCATCGTATACCCTCCTAGAGCATCGGAACTCTCGGAGGCGAAAAAGAGAGGGGGTGCAGGGAGCGAGATGAGAATGACGATGGGGAATGCTTGGAGATATATCGTCGCTCAGGACAACCAAGGAAAAGCGGGGGTGGTTGATGGCTCGAGGACGAGCTGGTTATTTTTTGCCTGTAGGTGCACGATGGTAGTTAGCTTCGCACAGCTGGAAGACTGGAGTTTATAACCTTTACGAAAGTCCACGTTCCACCTAAATACTTGAATATCACAAAATACTCTCCCTCTCTCCCCCCCCCCCCATATTCTCCCCTACTATTAAAATATAAAAAGCATTCTAATTTAGCAAAGTTTTTAAATTATCCATGGAAAGAAAGGTAGCTGCTCTAACGCGTTTGAGTTAGATACGTAATTTCGGCGGGGATTTAAAATATACAATGGAAGGGAAACTCGGTAGAATTTTTGTCTTGAATGTCCCAGAGGACGCGCGCCGGATCCCGTTAACTGGGCCGGGGACTCCCTGGACTATATTCTCCGCAATACGAAACCAATCGCGACACCTCCAATGACCAAACGAACGAAGAACCAAAGGCAATAATAGGGGTGCAACCGTAGTAGCGAGGGGCAGGGTTGGCTGGGTGGGTAGGTGGTTGGCTGGTCGAACGATAGTTGGAGGATGAAACGGTTCGTGGATCGGGGGAACGTGCGTCGGTGGACAAGTGCCATTCTGGCCACACCGGGACATCCTTCCTTTTATTGGCTATAAAAGCAATAATACGATGCCATACAATACGCGTGCCGACGCCGAAGTACGACAAAGCGATACAAATACGTGAATCTCGTCTTCTCCAGTCGGACGGCCTCCATCCACCACGACCCTCTTGAAAAAGGAGCCACGCGCTCAGCTCGGCTTAGCTCGACGAATAGCCGGCCCGTCGGCCTCGAAGCTTTCGGATCGCGTAAAATTTTTAAGGAATCCCTCGAACTCTCGCTCATCGATGAAATTAATTAAGGGAATCGGCTCCGATTCTTCTGGGATCGTTTAATATTGTATAACCCCGAGGGAGAGCCATTGCATTTGGGAATTGGAGTATGGTAACTTTGGAAAAATCTCTTCAAGTTTCCATCGTTCCCGGGGAAGGGTGAAGAAATTAAGAGTGCCGTCTGCAACGATAATCGTTCGAGGCTCCTTCGCGCGGAGCGAAGCTCATTTCGTACCGTTTAAAAAACTCATGAAGACGAAACAAAGGATGAGGTTGGCGCGCCCTTGCGAGCTTGAGCGCACGTCTCTTTGGCATTAAACTCCTCTCAAAATAGAAGGAGGAGAGCAGGCAGGGGTGTGAAGTGGAAAACGGCGGAAGGAGGAGTATCCTGATGACGTCTCAATTCCCTTGGAGTCAGCTTTTAAAAAAGTCGAGGGTGAGATCCTTATCGGAACCTTTCGCCTCGGCCGGCCTAATTTACTTACACTCTTCCCTTCGGGCCTTATTTACAAGTGCAAAATTGCCTTTGCCCCCCGCGCCTTTGGACTCTCAGACTCATTTTCCACTCGCGCTCTCCTTTACGCGCGTCCCTTACGCGCTATCCTATTTCGGAGGAATTATTAGGAGCATCGTTTAGGCATCGCCAACCCCCGGAACCTTCTCGTCCAGACTTATTATGCGGGATACGAAGAAAATCAACGAGCAGTCGATGCGTACTGTATCGGGGACGACGGTAAGTCCATATTCTAACATTTTCCCTCGACTCCATTGACGCGAGAGGATCTGATTTCAAAGAAAATGGCTGTGAAGTGGTGTACGTCCACACGGTCTATCCAGGAAACAGGTTTATGTCCAGGGGAGATTTTCGACACCTTGAGACGAGATTACAAGCCGTTCGAATCCTCTTTTCTTGCCCTCCGGTTTGTCTTCTCCCGATCCTGAGCGACCTCGGCATCTTAGACCCCTACATGTGTTTTTAGACGAGACACACCGTCTTTTGCGAGAGCCGTTATCGTCTTACGGCAGCTTCCCCTTCGACTCACCGATGGCCCCTGCATGTCTCGCAAGCAAGAAGAAATCACCTTACCTACATAAGCAAGAAGCGTGCGTGCGCGCGCGCGCACACACCCTCCACCCTCGGTAAGATCCGCAGGAGACGCCGAGAACCGAATACATTTAAAACGGAAACGCGATTACCCTCGCGCTGAAAGAAAGGAATTTTTCTTAGCTCTCCCGAGATTTATCGACGGAAATTGGTATCGTTATGCCAATGTCATAGAGACCTGGAAAAAGCTCGGGAGACGGAAGAACGATGGAAAGAAACTCCGGCGCGTGTATGTGCTCCGGTACAGGGACTAAGTCTGTTTAAGAATCCTCGAAGCTTTTTCATAAATTGAAAACATGGAACCGTTCGTCGGGGGATGAGGTTTCGAGGGCGTAATTCGCGATAGAATTGCCGTAAAAGGGGTGCAAATCTCGCTGATCGAAATCTTGAGCGCGCTCGAGTAGAAAACATCTCAGAAATGACACATTGTACAATGTCTCGCGCAATAATGATATTCAGTGCCATCAAGTGCTTTACGAGCGATTATCGTCCTGCGATCTCCAGTCGGTGGTATAGCTATATAGGGACAAGGATATCGCTAAAGAAGCTAAGATTTGACGTCGGCAGAGTCGGGGGAGCATAAAGGGAATCGCAGCATCATCGTAAACCGACTAACCCCTCTTCACTCTTCCATTCAGGGGCCAGGACTTGAACCACCTCCGCGTAAACTATCCAGCAACCGACACTGATCGCACCCACTTCTCCGTCATCCTCTCGTCTCTCCTTTCGCGAAGTGCCGTTATAGGAGAGAATCTGTATAGCATCGCCGCCGCCGCCGCCGCCGCCGCTACCACCACCGCACACGATCAACCTATTCTCCAACTACCAACCCCATTTGCTTCGGCTTCTCCTCTCTGTTTCCATCTCCCTCCTTGCTAGGGTTTCTCCTTCATTGCAGCTTTATAGCTTCCGATTTTTTGATTACATAGGCAGAACCCGATCTTACTCGAATAGTTATGTGTTTCGCTTCTTCCCGTCATTGATAATAAAATCACTTACCCTCGAGAAATTTTATTATGAATTAATTCGATATACAGAGCTCCGGCAAGTCGGGAATATTTGACAGGGTAAACTCTATGCGGTAAGTTCTGACTTAGAATTTGTTTCACGATGATATAAATTATCCTATGCTCGAGGAACATTGAAACTGTAATACATCTTACACGGAGATATTTCATTGGAGGGCATGCTCCCTCGGAATCCCCTTCGAGAGAAATCGTAGCATTCCACCCTCTGCTTGAGCCTTCGGTCACCTTTGCACCCTTGGATTTTTCACACGCTTTTCTTATTCCCATTCTTTTCCTCCGCGCGCGCGCTCTCTCTCTCCTCGGCTTCTGGAAACCCTCCTCCAAGAATTTCCCGTGTCAAGACGAAGCTCCGCCAGAACTTTTCACACATGCTCGATGAATATCGCTGTTATCGCTAGACGGATTTGAAAGTTAAATATCATAAAGGCGCAAGCGCTCCACACGCTTTATCCTCCGCTGGAAGAGGAAAGCGTCTAGAAAGACAATCGCCCGTGCCACTTTATTAGAATTGCGCGTGGAATTACGATAATAGCCCAATAAAAATAAGAGAGAGAAAGAGAGGGAGAGAGCGAGGAAGACCTCGGAGCGTTAATTCCGGATGATAAAATCACTGCAGTAGATTATGCGAATGCAAAATTCTACGAGAAGGGGACCATCGATAAATTTCTACCAAGAAATCCCCCGTGACATGTGTGCGGCTACTAATTTATTTCCCTATGAATATCCGAAAAGGTACCCTTTCCAGCGCCCTGAAGACCAAGGTCGTTGTCTTTGAGCATGCTTGGGCGTTGCATGACCGGGACATTAAGACATTGTTCGCATGATTTACACGCCGATTTACATTCACGCGCCCGTTATATATTAAGCGTGCACTGGAGGTTATCTCTGCACGGCCCTCCCTCCGCATTTAAATAATAACAAGAGTTTTAATATTAGAAGCAGGACGGCGTCTAGGTGCACCGCTGTAAGATGAAGATCTGGAGCCAGAATTTCCGCGGCGAGCAGGCTAAAAGAAAGATTTTTTGGTCATAGAGGGAAAAGCTCGCAGGAGAAGCTCGCTCGCAAAAAGCCTGCGGATTATCGTCCAGGCAGGAAACACTCGTGGAGAGGTTCGTAGGCGAAAACTTTGAAAACAACGCGGAGTTTAATAAGGGATAGGGAGTGAAAGGTGGAGCGAGCTTGAAGAATATTAGCGTGAGCTTGTTTCAAGCTTGCCGGAGACACCGAAGCTAACCCGTTGCTCCCTCACACGAACATGGATATGGGGGCGGGAGAGGGAAAGGGTGAGAAAGAGAGAGAGAGAGAGAGAGAGATGCGCGTGAGTCCCGGGCGCCGTACATGCCTCGTCCTACACACAGCTGGGGCGTACGTGCGAGCGAAGCATCCTTCGCTAGGAGTTGAACAGCCACTGATGAACTTGAGTCATCGATCATCCAATTAGCCGGGCGATCAATCATCCCGCTGCCATTTGCCCCGAACCTGCCGCGCCTCTCCAGTCCTCCATTCCGGGTGCTTGCAAGCACGGTCCAGTATCCTTCCCTCCCAGCCGGCGAGACGTGTACTGTACCCTAACACGCCGAATCTCTAATCAACCCTTTTCAACGCTCCCACTTTTCCCTGTAATATTACTAATTCGGCCCTAGCCTCGTTCTAATCAAGAAACCTAACGTTTCCCAGCGAAATCACTTGAAATCCGTGAAGAGCTTTTCCCGCGTTTCGTCGCTCGACGATCTCGATAGATTCTGGCGACGAATTCGTCGTGATGCGATTCGCGCCGAGCAAATTCACGAGGAGACGGTCTCCATTTATTTTCAGCATCGGCGCTACTTTCCGGCCAGCTCGCCGCCCTCTTCCACCCCTCCGTTTTCTCGGAATCTTCTTCGAGAACTCGCTGCTGGAATCTCCTCACACCGATGGAATTTCTCCGTTGGCACGGACAGAATTGTGCGTGCATACGAGTGCAATGAGTTGTACGCGACTTACGCATTGTGGGGCGAAGGTGCTTGATATATAACTCGATATATCGGATAATAATGCGCGATATGACGCGTGAGTTGTTAATTCGCACGTCGCGTCCGATGCACATGACGTGAGCACCAGACTGAGCGAGTTCACTTCGATCCCTTCCAGCCGAGCCGTATTCTTCACTTTCTGATGTTTCCGCGTGAGTTATTACCAATGGAGGCTTCATGGATCTCCCGCAGGAACAAAAATTTCCTGCCAAATCGGCCGCACTCATAAGCACTTGACCCCCGGCTTATGGCTTCCTTCATGTTGCGTGGAAAAACTTTCTATTAACTTTCCCCTACCGAACGCTACCGAGACTCATTATAGCGCAGAAATGCCATTTGACTCCCTCTTTCAATCCACACTCTTTGCTTCAAGAGGAATCAACTCATTTGCTTACTCGATACTTGCCGATTCCTCCCTTACCGTAAAAGTAATCCCTAATTGATTCCCCCTGTCTCGCATTACGTTGCAGTTGCCCAACTCTAATAATTATTCTGGAATGCTTTAGTGTCGTTATCCTTCATTAGGGAGTAGTACGTGTTGACATTCAAGTATGGTGTTCGGGTAACTGTTTTGTCTTACTGTAACGACGATCATTTGCCAAGTAAAGATATCCTTTTCGCGTACTTTGTTTAATTTATGCTGATAGACCTTTACAACCCAAATTGGCTGCTTAAATCCCATTTATTTAGAAGCAGACGTCTACGCAAGCAGAAGAGCTTCGCAGCTATTGGTTACCTTGTAAAGCTACTTGCAAAGACCCACGTCTCTGTGCTCTTCTTCTCGATTTATATCTATTTCCATAATTTCCTCTTAGCTGATAATTCGCTGGCAACGCTACAGCAGAGCGAGTTCTCTTCCGTTCTCTCTCTCTCTCTCTCTCTCTTTCCCAGAAACCTGTACTCTCTCGAGCACTGTGTTGCGTACAACCGACTAGAAGTTGAACGCCTACCCTTGTTACGCGCGATCACTTTTCTCTTCCCTCCGATACTTTATTACAAAGGGCGGCAGCTCTAGACGCGCGTATGCGCGAATTATCCATTTGTTTCAATCGTCGCCGCAATATTTGGACATCGCTCGAAGTGTGATATTTGTTAGTCGAGCACACGCACACGTGTCTGTTTGTCTACATTGAAATTGGAAATTTGTTTTGATAATTTTCACCCTCCTCGCGAAAGCACCCCATATCGCGAGAACAGTCACTCCTCCACCTCGCTATAGCACGGTCTTGTATTTCCCGCGGGCACAGCCACTATCACCGGCCGCTGGAAATATTCAAATGAATTTCTAATCTGTGGAAAGTCAGACCTCTCCCGAGAGAAGATAAGTACCGGAAGAAAATGTGCGTTGAAAACAAGAAATCGAGAGGAGAGCCCGTGCTCCGTGATATTTATTATCAACTTTCTAGCAATGTGTCTGACCATAATAAGTTTTTATCACTTATTCTTTCCGCGATCAGGGTCAAATGAAAAACGGTGCTTAAACTCGAGGAAGAGGAAATTTCGCGAAAACAGTAAAGTCTTTCAGTCTCGAATGTAGAAACTCGTTTATTACTAAATTTATTATAACGTCATTTTTTTTTTTTTTTTTTATATACAAGGATCAAGAGGACAATCGTTGACACGGAATTTTGCTTAATGAGGAGAGGAAGTTTATCAGCCACGCGCGTTGCAGTACTTAAATACTTACGGTCGAGAAAATATTTCGTAAAAAGCAGCAATGTCAGTAGCTGTAGTAGACGGTCTTCCGACGGTTTTGACTGGTGTCTCGCGAGAGTGGAGGAAGGTGGAGCAGCGGCAGCAGTCAGGGGTAGCGTGGGACCACTCACCAACTGCTAAGCCGATAGGCCGTGAATCTATGGGGTGAGCGCGAGAACGAAAACCTAAGTGTCACGAGGAAAACGTCTCTTTAATGCTCTTAGCGTCGACACGCTTCTCCTCCACTATCTTGCTATCGCGTCGTAACGCTACGAACTTTTCTCCTATCGCGAATAAAGCAATTTCGAGAATTAAGCTTCGTATCGACAGACTCCAGGAATTTCCTCGACGAATTCCACTGCTGCTGCTGCTGTTGTTGCTACACTCCATTAAAACGCAAGGGATGAAAAATCGAAAAACTCGGTCGTCGCGATCGAGAGAAACAATAAGCCGGAATTTCGTTGCAACGGGAGCAAAGGGGGTAGTTCCGCGAAATTCCGAAATCGGAAGCTTCCGATCGATTCGAAATCAGTGGAGAAAGAATGGGTTCGTGCGGTTCGGTGAAATTTTACGAAGGTGTCTGTAGGTTACCGCCCCAGCTGTAACGGAAGGGTACGATGAAACTGGAAGGTGTCGGCGATGGCTGGGAAGTTAAGGACATTCGGAGCATTTTCTCCTTGGGAGGAAAGAGGGTTTAGCGGCGCGTGCACGGCTTCGACTAGGCAATCCCTCGAGCCGATGCGACGGTGGTGGGTCGTGTCACTGCGTGGCCCTGACAGCCGGCAATTAACAGCCCCGGACTCTCGCCTCGGTAGGTTCCCGGTGCTACAGCAACGTTTGCGCCAGTCTAGCGCCACGCTTGGCGCCCCGTTAAATAATTGTCCCTCCGTGGACGGTTAAGATACCGATTTGCCCCACGCTTGCCTCCTCTATCGTGCGTAGTCTCTCGTCTCTCCCTTTTTCTCTCTCGTACTTTCGCGCTCGTCTCCACGAGTCTTCTCGACTCTCGTGGCCTCTTCGTCTCTTCCAACGGAGACCCCTGCCGCTTGCACGCCAGTCAATAGCAGCCTTCGATTTGGTCGACCTGTTTCCCGATTATTCGAGATTTATTTGCTGCTCCCTCCCTCCCTCCTACTATGGGACGACCACCACCGGGACGCTCTTCCACCTCGACTGTCTACGCCTGACGCATCCTAAAATCCTCGTTCGTGAAATTCGACTGGTTCCCAAATTGTTTTCGACAATGGCCTTTGCAATGGCTCTGCTCTCTCTCTCTCTCTCTCTCTCTCTCTCTTTCTCGTTCTCTGTGTGCGTTGGCTGTCTATTTCCTATTTCCCGGCGGGGAACGACTGCGTTTTATTTTCACTTAGTAAAAGTGTGCGGCTCGATAAAAAAGTTTAAGCCACGCGACGCGTTATCAAAACTCAATTTGTGAAAATATTTACGCGCTGCCTAATTGCGTTGAAGCGTAATTTCATCGTCTATCAGCCAAGGGCGGGGAGGAGGGAGTATCCGGAGGACGACGGACACGCGGACGGATTAAAATATAATGTTAGCCGTATTCCCCGCGCGATAGCAATTTGTGAGGGAAGTGAGAATTTATAATAATGAGACCTTTCGGGTAAACACGTCGTAAAAAGATACGCGAAAGTGGTTACACTTGGTCTGCAGCCTGCATGTTTTAGTGTATTCGCGGCCTGCGTATTTTACATGTATTTAGTTCCTCTCTTGCTTTGGCAATAAAAAGCCGCAAAAGTGGAGGAAGCGACCACATATAAAATATACGCGATACATAATGTTAGAGCATTGTAGGCATTACGGAAAATTCACCCTCTTGGTTTCCTTCATTGCCCTCGGTAGCTGTTATTACTGCATATATCATTTTTCCGTGTTTTACGTGCAGTAGAAAAAGTAATAAGTACATCAGACTTTTCGTATAGATTCACACGCGACTAGTGCGTGCGTGCGTGCGTGCGTGGGTGAGTGAACGAGAGAACATTTCGAACGTATTAATTATGCCTTCTCTCCCAAACCATAATGAAACGCACTTGTATTCCTGTGTCTTGACGAAGAAAACCCCGCGTTTTAGAGAAATGTCACGCCCCTGGGACATCATTAATGTAACTGTCGGTATATTAGCTTGTTGAATGAAAAAAAGCAGCATTGGTGATGGGGCTCCATGAGCGAGCCCTCATTGTCTTTGTACGAGGGTTTCCTTATCGATCCATCTCAATTACTAAAGAATCAGGTGGCACGAGGCTGAATGGCAACCAGGTTCAGCCACGAGGTGTCTCTGTGGCAATGGTGTTTAAGATGATTACCACCCCAATCCGAGGCCCCTCCCGAGGGCGAACTGGTACACGATGTCTCTGGCGCGAGAGAAAAATCGTCGTTAGACAAATGGGATGTTTTATCTGGCATTACGCCTTTTTATTTGAGCTCAGATTACGGAAGTAGAAGGGCCATACTCTGTTTTGAAAGGCGAGTCAAGGCCACCGTCGCTTCCCTCCCTCTGTGTAAGATCGAGCTAAAACGATTTGCAGAGTTGCCAGGCAATCTTGTCAAGGGTTTCTATTTTCTTTCGTACAGCTGTAACGCTGTCACGGAAGACAATCCAAGAGCTGTAATCTCGGCATTTTTTCTTATATCTCTCTGCACCCTTGTGCCGGTAATAATTTAAAATTTAAATAGCTTAATGGGCTCTCAGCGCAGTATTGCCTTGTTAGGAGAAAAATGCCCTTATTAAATTACGTTTCACGAGCATATCCTCGAGAAGCGGCGATTCTCTCCGTTTCGATTTAGTAGCCGATTAATTGAACATTAAAAATAGTTGCGTGACGAATAATTTTCCGTTTTTCCCCTTGCATTCTGCAGGAGAGACCGATCACAGACGATGGATATGTCGCCTGTGTAAAAATTCCGAAGGCCAATTGGTACGAAGTGTATAGGAAGCGTGGTATTTTCATGACGGGGTGAAAAATGAATAAACGAACGAGTGAGCACCCTTCTCTCGTTCACACGGTCATCCTAACCTCGTTAACCGCCGGTACACCGTTTGCACGGCGATCGTAGCGAGAGAAAGAGAGGCAGGAGGGGAAAAAGGAAGCGAATGTAGCGGAAAGAAAGGAGAAGGGATATACGGAGTGTTTGCAAGAGAGTGAGAAGAAGGCACGTCCAGCGGACTACCGCCTACTACCCTGGCAAACCCTCTCACGCGCTGTTTAACTTATCCATTTAAAACTCAAACACGCGAAACAATTAATTAGTAATTAACGCTAGCCGCTCGTAGACGAAGGAGGGAAGACAAGAAAAAGAAGAAGAAGTAGTAGAAGAAGAAGAAGAAGAAGAAGTAGAAGTAGAAGTAGAAGAAGAAGAAGAAGAAGAAGAAGAAGCAGAAGAAGAAGAAGAAGAAGAAGAAGAAGTAGAAGAAGAAGAAGAAGAAGAAGAGAGGAAAATTGTGATCCTCGCCAGGGTTGGATATAGAACCATCCCCCAAAAGGGGAACGCCACCTAGTTGGCGGAGGAAGCTTCTTCTGCAAGTGCAAGAAACTTTAAAGTTTCGAACTTTAGTTCCGCTGTTAGCTTCTAATTAGCGGACAAACAGTTAGCCTCGAGATACAAGTATGGCGCCAACCGATGGCCTACAAAGAAGAAACTCAAGATTAGGTCTAGCCACTATTCTATGACTTCATCCTATTATCCTTCTTACAACATGGATCTGACATAGAAAATTCTACAAAGACGGAAGAATCATCGACTCGTATCACTGAATTCATAATATATTTTTCAATAAGGGCTCCCACCGCGCGCGCGCGCGCGCGGAATGGAATTTTCCGGGAAACCAAGGACACGGCGTAAACGTATTTTAATATTGTTAAAATTGCTGTCCATTGTTGTAAGTTGGTAATGCAATTTCCACCACGTAGAATTAACATCAGCAACGGTCCAGTGTCACAATGTAATGCCAATCAATAACCGCACAATGTTAGTTTTGGATCTTAAGCTGACGCTGGTTTGCGCACGATCAGTTCTCTAGCGGCAGGTTTCTCTTCCTCGTAGATTGCCTGTCACTCTGTTCTGAAATCGGCCAAAGTTGGCCGCTATATGGAAAACGCTGCTAGTCGATCGATTATATTCCACGTGGACAGGCTTTACTCACGAAACGACAAACGCACTCACGTCGAAGGTTTTGCATAGAGGGCATCGTGTATCGGCTCCAAGGGTGGGCGGGGGTGTCGAGGTTGGTTAGCGGAGTGTGAGGGTTTCAATATGCTTCAGCGGTAGTTATGGTACCCTCTCTGGACCACGACGATCGGCTGCTAGGGGTGGCTGTGGTAGGGGAAACTATCGTGCTGCGGTATCGGTCGCCTTGGTTATTTAGGAAACCATATCAAAGTTTGAGTACGCTGCCGCCGGTGCTGCACCCTCCTATCGCGCCCTCTACTTTTGGACAATGAGGTCTCCTCCGGTCTCGTCGAGTTGGCCCTTGACGTTCGTTACCGGACCGAATTACGGTGTCTGCCTTCATGAAAACGGCACCGGCGACGTTCTCTTACAGCTTCATTGAGAAAAGTTACACCTCATAATTGACAATTAGCGCGGTGGCCTCACCGCCAGCGTGTTCCAAAAAAAAAAAAAAAATAGCAAATCCACCGCGCGCCAACTGCGGGACCGGATAATTTGCGAATTCGCGCGAATCCAGCGTTCCATCCCACCCCCCGTGGAAAACAGAATTCCGCTTGAAATCTCGTTTTCCCAGACTATTAGGATCGGCAACGTTGCTCGTTACCACTGCAACCGTCATTACCGCGCGTAAGTGTGTTCTCGCAAAATTTTGTTCGGTTTTTTCCGAAAGACGAGGAAGCGACGAGGGAAAGAAATAATGGCATAACCGGCGATGACTCGATGGCTCGTGTGACGCTGTCATGCGAATTGTGGGGCAGGAGAGTGGAGTGGCGTACGGTCCTCGCGCGCGTAGGCTCCCACAGGAGTCGTGGCTTCTTCAGGAAGGGTCGAGAGATTTAATTAAGGCAAGGCGACGGCTAGAAAGACGAGTCGCTACGTCGTGTAAACTCTGGCTCTAACTCTCTTTGTGATCTCCTCGCTCCTTCTCCCTCCGATGTCGGAACGAACTAACTCCTTTCTACTCGCTGTCATTCGTCGAGGTCTCGTAGAAACTCGTGAAAACCCTGCACACGTCTGGAACGTAGATCTCGCTTGGTCGAGCATGTGCATCAAAGTTCGTCAGGCCATCTTGATTTCCAGCGGAACTTTCCAGCGAGGAATCTTCTTACTTATGGTCTTCCACGCGGCCATTTCTCCAAATGGACTTTTTCCTCATTCAGAAAACTGTGGACTGACCAGCAGCAGCCAATACCTCTAGGACATCTACGAAAGAGATCCCACACGGATCTCTGAAGGATATTTCTCGCGCAAATATTGAGCTAGCGTCTAGAAAACAATGTTGCGATAATGAATTGAGCGGGACCTGCCATTTGCTAGAATTTCGATTCGACTTCACGCTGTGAAACGATCATTGCAAGAAGTTCCCAGCATCACCTGCTCCGCGGTCGCGGTTTTAGCGTCAATAATTCGCAAAGGCTGCGGGGCAGGTTCTAACCGACTGATTTCACGCATCTGGCGTTTGGTGGTTTAGTCCAGCCTGATCCATGCAGGTTCCACCAGGAGGAGGAGGAGGAGGAGATGGAAAAGCTGGTAGTGGAGGAGAAAGGTGAAGAAGGAGAAGGATGAGAGAGTGAGAAGGACTGTGTGATATATCCAGAGTGGAAGGATCAAGGGGAGGGGATGAAGGAACCGGAGAGAAAGAGAAAGAGTAGGAGGTAAGAGGGGGTGAGTGCGGCCAGTCCCTGCTTCGCTAGCGTGGTGGTCTCGTGATCAATATTCCTTACCCCCTTTGCCTTGACTTGCCCCTCCGGCACGATACGGGTGCCCCTTACCTCGGAAACCCTCCTCCCCACGCCCCTCGGGGGAATCCGACGAAACCCCTGAAACCCCTCTCGCACCCTCGTCTTAATTAGGAGTCTGAATCTGCGGCGGACACGCGTATAAGGGGTAGGAGACTGTAGGCGGCTGCAGCAGGGGTCAGGCCGAGCCCAAACGAACGTCGTGTCCGAAACATTATTCCCAACTTTGGTACGATCACCGCGTCACGGTTCCTGGACGACCCTTTTTATTATTCCCCAGAATAAACACATTTGCGCTTCCTTACCCTGCCGGTGCTCTGCTTGGCCAAGTCCGCTGGTTTCCGCCCCCGACTGCTTACAGTACCAAGCGATTCTCTCCACCCTTGCGTGGAACGAGAGCTTGTTTTCGCTATTAGACAGTCGTTTTTTCCATTTCCCAAACATCAACCCCTATAGGAGCATCGGAACAATCGACTAACGTCAGGACTTGGAGAGATTTTAAGGAGCTTTCGGTTCCGTACAAAGGCACACTTGTGGATATATTTACATATAGCGTATATGAATTCGAGTACATAAGGGTAGACGATGGTAGAGGCTGAACCCAGAGGATATTGGGGTTAGACCATTCATTAGATTACGGGAATTCGGTAGCACCATGGGGGTGGAGGAGTTCGGGGGTGCGGATCGAGGAGAGTGCACGATCAAGGACCACCCTACGTGCATTAGCCCCATCACGGGACGCGGCGAAGGGGAAAAGGGTTGAAGAGTAGGGACCACGTAGCAGGAGCCAGAAAGATTATCCGTTTTTACAGACAGCCTGCATCTGGCATCCGACGTCATAGAGGAATCCTCAGGAAAATTCCGAAACTCGCTTTCTCATCCTGTGTCGCAGATACGTCTCTCTTAAGTTTTTTTCCTCTCTATCAGTCTTCGCTCGAGGACGAGGTCCTTGAATATTTCTCCGCGTCCCGTCTGCCTAACTCGCGACCACCATGAATATTTTTCACGAACAGACACTAATCGTTGATTTTCTTTCTATTGCAGAGTCGTCCCTCGCGAGGCGGGACTATCCCCGCCAAATCATGAACAAGGTAAGTCCCAGAAATATTTCCATTGATAAACGCGTGATTCGCATGCCAGGGCTGTTCGTAAAAAAAAAAAAAAAAAAAAAAAAAAAACAGAGAGAAAGAGAGAAGAAGAAAAAAACACCTGTGAAAGTACGAAGAAAAGAATCATGCTCATATTTGACATCACGTGTTTTTTTTTTTTTTTTTTTTAATTTTTATTAATCAGTCTTACTGGACTGAGCTGAGTCAGTTACCAGGAAGAATCGATCCAACACCTTTAATCGTTCTCGTGGCACACGGTGTAGTCATTGCGTGTCCGCGCTTTTGGCTGTTATTACCCCCGATGCTTCGTGCCAACCAATCAGCGGTCCTCCATTGTCGAAAGCCCCTCGGCAAATCCATACGGAGATCCCAAAGTACATAAGTATGTTCGTTAGAATTTAGCGGAGAGAATTTTTGCCCCGTTATAATTGGGACTGATTAAAAATCAACGTGAGCGCGGACCTGTATCGAGAAATTTTTCGAGGCTGTCTCGATGAGGTGTCGCTGCAAATGAATTTCTGAGATTTGCGCTGGATGGCCCTAGCGCGGTATGAATTCGCCCTTATATAACTTTCATCCTTATAAAAGTCAAGCACGCGGAAGAATTTCGTCGATACTGGAGCATCATGGTTCCACGGTACAGCCTTATCTCTGAGAATTTATACAGAATCATTTGCGTTAATGTGTTAGTTTCACACACTTGTGTGCAGGTTTATATATATACCTATAATCCATGTCTCATTTGTAGGCCCTTTATGTGCCGTCTGCCTTTCCTCATTATGCATTGCACATGAGAAAACTTGCTTGGAGTCCCCTCCCTCTCTTTGCCACCCTCCTTCTCTCTCTCTCGCTTCTTCTCTCTTTGACTACTTGCCTCCGTCCATCCTCGTTTAACACACTCGTCTCCTCTCTCTCTCTACCTACCACCCCCTCGAAAAGAGGCAATCCCCCTGGTCCCGCTCTGCTCCGCACGTCGTTTCCTCGCCTCGTAGCTTGGCTTCTTTATAAACTTTTAATGACGGCAAAGCCTAATCGAGAGAACGAGCAAGCAAGCAAGCGAGCACGGCCTCACAAAACTACTCGGTAAAATCGCCCGTCGAATCTCGATTTTCGATACTGAGGCCGGCAGCATCGCTTGGAAAAGATGTCGGAGAGCGCACAGTAATGGCCGGAACACTCGTTAATTGTTTTCGATTATTTTCCAGAGAGCTCCTCGATAAAATTCCCTATAAGCTTCGTTGAATTTACAATGGATTTGCTCCGTCGCTGAGATAACTTTCCTTTGAACTAACGCCCACAGTCGCAGCATCGACCTGCCCGGTACAGCGGGACGACGAGCAATCCTTTCAGGTGGAATCTCGCGTTTTCGCAAGAAAGGAATCGTTCATTTTTTCCGGAAGCACCTGCTCCCCCTCCCCTCCCTCCCTCCCGTACTTTCGTAAAAGCAGTGTTTTGAATTATAGTTCCAGGAGGAAATATACGTGATTAAAATGGGATTTATGGTCTAAAGAGATACGTTGCTGGTTTCCGGAAGCAGCAAAAGAGCGCGAGCTGCTTTCGATTTACAACAAATCATTCAGCGTTTACGTCTGACTGCCCGCCAAGTTGAATTAAACTTCCACCGAGAAGTTCCCGGCACTCTCGCTGGCTTGGAGGCATGCGTATTTCTCTAACGTGGGTATAGGCAACACCCTGCGAACTGCTCCCAAAGTTCCTTCCTGGTGCCTCCGTGCGGAGGCAGTTAACTATTTGACGTAGGGCAATGCTTGCCTCTTATGTAGAAAACAAGATTAACATACCTGCATGTGTGCGAGATACCTGTTAGTCGTAAGGAGGATGAATTGCCTCTTTCTCTTTCTTTCCTCCCTCCCTCCTTCCTGCCTTCCTTCCCTTCTTCCTTCCCTTATCCCCCCTCGCCACCCCTCGTACCTATCTCGGAAAGCGCTATACAGGAATTCTACAACTGTCTGCTACTCGATCAGCACCAGTGCTTCTCCTGGCTGCATTTTCCTTCTCGCTGAAAAATCGATAAATTCGAAAAGTGTAAATTTCGCATCAAGTGGACACGAATAATTGAATTTGGCCCTTCGCGAAATGGATCTGTCAGTCGAAGAAAGTGGTGAAATTTTTTGCCGGCGATGGTAAAGAGTTTTACCGCTAAAGTGTTCCAAGCACCATTTAGCGGCGCCACTCTCTCATAAAGGACCTTAATAAAAATCCTAATCTAAACAAGCTTAATTTACGTCCGCCACATAATTACCTACCCTGGGGGCACGACCTGCTTTTTCCTGCTTTCCTTCCCTCGCACTCTTTTTTCCTCTTTGACGATGCCAAGCCACTTTTGCCTCACCATGAGAGAGGTAAGAGAGGTAAGGTAAGAGCAGTGGGTGGTTGGGAAGAAGCGAAGGAGGTGCACGGAGAGCCCTCTGAAAAATCTAAGAGGCTTAAAGCATTAAAAGGGTTATATAACATTCATTATTAGGGGGTCAGCCTTTGTGAAATTTCCCCTGAAAGCTTGGTGGACATCACCTTCGCGTCATCCCCGAACTCTCGTCCCTCTTGCGACATCTATCTCGTCTATTTTCTTGTTTAATCTCTCTCTCTCTCTCTCTCTCTCTCTCTCTCTCTCCATCTTTCAAATTCCCCGGTTTACGGTGCATCCTTGTCTCTTCTTCATCCTGCCGCGTCTCTATTTTATTAGCTTTCTCTTTCTTGCATGTACCTTGCTCTTCGTCTCTGGGGGTACAGTAGATTCGCGTGACCAGACCATCGTCCAGCTAAGGGTATGGAGGTGGGAAGGAGTGGCAGGATAGAAAATGGAGGAGTAAGAGGAGGGTCTGCCTCTCTGATGAAGATGTCGCACACGCCAGGGACTCCGTTGAGATTACTCGGGTTAGAACCCGAGGACCCTGGTCAGGGCACATGCTAATTGCTTTATTTGACATCAAGAAATAATGTACTGCTGCTCCTGCTCGACCACCGCCGAGCAGAACCCCGCGAGGAAACCAGAAACCTTCTCGCGCTCTCCCATCCCCTAGCCCCCGTACTACTGTTGTATATTGTCCCTTTCTATAAATCTTTGCTACTCGCCTTGAGTCCAGTACTCGCAAGATTTACTCCAATGACGTAAAAAACATGGCTTTTATCTTCTTCTCTGCTTCGCTGGAAAATACAGAGTTATGGCAAGTAATATGGAAGAGAGTGAGCGGCTTCGCAGTAGTATGGAAATATCACTCGTTAGATTTTATGTCCAATGAGCATGTAACATATTGTAACGCGCGTAGGGTCACTTCGGTATTAGGGGGGGACAATGGAATTATATTCTTTAAAAGAGTTATGTCTCCCGTACACACACGAGCGTAGGCGAGGAGACCTTCGGACAAACTATAGCCATAGGTTACGTGAGAGGACTGGATACGCGAGAAAAGTCGACTTACGCACCGCGGACCTAATACTTCTCAGAATTGGCCCAATAAACATTTTTCGGGGTTACATATTGAGAAATTTCTATTCCAAATCCCATAGCCATGATATAACTGTACATTGCAAGTAAGACGTTCGTTTTCCTCGTAAATATGAGTGACCCTAGAAGATCCTGATCGAAACGCAGAAAGAGAGAGAGAGAGAAGTAGATACTGAGGGATGGAAGGGTGTTAGGGTCGGCCAGAGGTCGCCAAGGGTGCATTTCATCTTCGAGAGCGTCAGCTCGGAGACCGATCGACTATACGGCGGATGTTGGATCATCCATCTTTTATCGAATTGGACCTGATGGCCAGGCAGCTGCTTCGACGTTCAACTTTTGCCACCAAACACTCTTTCCATCACACCTGCACATAATGCGTACGCACATCCATAAATAATTAAGGATCCCTCGACACTACGAGCCACGAGAAATTATTCATAAATGTACAATCCATTTTTGATCGGGACCATGCATGATCGAAGAAACTCTACTTTTTGTCAGCGATGGACACTTGACGGGCCAGATGTCGAAAAAATAATCGAGCAGCGTTCATCGTATCGTTAGCCTAAATTACAGAGATCCGATAAGCTCTCTGTCTCTCTCTCTCTCTCTCTCTCTCTCTCTCTCTTTGGCCCCTTTGAATATTTATAGTTTAAAGCAAGTAGCTTCTATTGGGAATTGGATCATCAATCTCTTGTCAAATGGAATTCTAATATCCAGCCCGTTACCGCTATACTTAACTTTTGCTTTTCAAGACGTCCATCATGTTATCGGACAGAACACGTTTCCCTAAGCAAATATACGTCAATATTCACTTACGTGTCCATTTTCGCTACACACACACACACACATTCGTCATTTATCATCAATACTCGTTGTTACCGAAGAAACTTTTCTTAGACATCGGTGTCCACGATATTTTGGTGGTGAGTTTGTTCGGGAGAAGTACGAGAGGGGGAAGGGGGATGGACCAGTGAAGGGTTATTCTTCTGACGAAAGAGAAATTATTTAAGACCGGGTAATTCGAGAGATGGTGCAATTTGGTTTGCCATAGCGGTGCGTGCTCGTTTTCCTACACTCTTGTCATTTGCGAGGGACAACACCGTGCTTTCTAGTGTCGGGAGGGTGCTCAGGTGTTTCGCTGGATAATAGGCAACATCATCCTCTTGTTGTTGCTGCTACCCCTACGCCGTCAAACCCTGATCGATGTAATATTCACGCTCAATACTCATCGCAGCTTCTCCGACTTGCGATACTTGATACCGCGCGCTCACTTTCCTCCGAATCTCATCAGCTTTCTTTTCACCTGCCCCTCCTTAAATGTTCGCGATCTGTCACAAACCCGACAGCAGACACCGGGGGGTGGCATCGCGTTAGCGGCGCTTAAAAATAATTCTCATTCGACCTATCGTGCTCTCGTGTTTCTCAATCGAGTCTGAGAAAATGTTCATCCTCCCCCCTTTCATTTCCTTCTCGTTGGACGTATGCTTTGCACCTATGCACGCGCGCGCGTGTGCATTTTGGTTTTTTTAAGAGCTACGGCAACACTTGGTTATTAACGAGCTCCATTCCACTTCGGGCTCTTCTCATTTAATCTCGCACTCTTTGCGCGGTTCGCATAAACGTAGGCAGAAGTGGTGTCGGTTACCACGGATTCGTATATGCGTGGTAAACATTCTCTTTGTTGGTCGTCGGAAGTTAAGCCGAGACCCCCCATTAGCGCCGCACGGAATTACAAAAATAACACTTGTCCCTGCAGCCGTGGCCGACGGCGACGGCGTAGTTAAGTAAAATTAAGCTAAAATTTCCGAGAGCCCACGATGTATATTTAACCCCTTTCCCGTCAGGCCGCACGGTGGTCGAGTGGAGCGCGGCCAGTACTGCCACCCCCACTCTGCGAGTTCTCACCCCTTCTTTCCGTGTCCGTTACACTTCACGCTGGCCCTTTCTACCCCGTCGGCATTAAATATTTACCTTTCAATGAATATGCAAATATAATTATTTACGCGCAATTTAGACGTTTTTACGCACCCTGGGCGACACTCGCCTCTGAAACTCTCACCCGTGACGCGAAGCTGAAGTGCACCCATGAAAATTATTCTCCGGAAGATATATCCCTCCCTTGGTAACACATAATTTATTTTTCCCAATTATCGCCCTGGAACCCGTACTTTTTCCGCGCGACAGTTTTCTTCATACATTTTGGACGACCAGTCTAATGATATACTACTTGATTTCGGGTCCTCCCGGTTGAAAAAGAGTTTTCGTGCTCGATCGGTGCAGTTTTGCCCCACCGGGGGCCAAAGCCTCCAAAGAATCTTTTGATCGACACTCGTATACGCATAATACATTTGCCTCTTTTCTCCTGAAATTTCTTTTCGAAGGGCGGAAGGGAGGGAGGGAGGGAGGCAGGGAGAAGGTATTCGTATAACTTGGTAAACTTGATGGATTCAGGATATGCTGGGCTTTGCAGAGGTCCGATTAACCTTTAACGTTAATTATCCGCTAGAAGACCGCCGCTATGCCGAGAGAAAGGCAGGGAGAGGCATCAAAGAGCCGAGTGTTTAGCTGCAATATCTTTCCGGTGTGCTGCACATCGGCGACCAGAAAAGGGGCAGGGCGATCCGAAAAGAGGCGACGCCGTCGGTGATGGTGGCTGTTCGTGGTTGGCGAAGAAACCGGAGAAGCCACCTTACACGCGCAGCTTAAGAGCCGTCACTCACTTTCCGGCGGAGGTTCATTCAAAGCCACTCGCACAAGCGCTGAAAGAAATTCTACTCGAGTGAACTCACCGGTAAAATACGAGATCCTAATGGAACCGCGTTATCCTCGAGTAATTCCCACGTTGGCCGCGCCGCTATCAACCTCGGGGAAAATGCTGAGCGGGCAAGGAGGGGTGGGTGAAAGGGCTCGGAAAAACCGATCGTGCCACCACCGCTGGAAAACAAACCGATTGCCTTGAAACTCCCATCTCCGTGGGCCGCGATGGGGGTGAACGTAATTACGTAATGCGGCCGAGATATGGAAGAGCAATAAATTAGCGAATGAAATGATCTCACGGGGGGAGAGCGTAGTGCGGAGATATCGCGCGTGAGCTCATCATGGCAGTAAATAGAACGGAACGAGTACGGAGCAGGACCATAAGCAGCCGTCGTCTATGCCTGGCTGCCGCGCTATAGCGGAATGCCATAGCCAATATCACGGGGAGAGATACAAACGACTGAAAATAGACCTTGAAAATAGATTCGGGCCCGATCGCACGGAGCCAGGGAGAATAAGCCATTGATATAAATTGCTCCGGCCGTCGTCGATACCGCCGCCATCGCTATATCGCTTTCCTATACCTATCGGAGGAAAGCAACTCGTCGAAAGTTTTCTCACAAATAACATGTCCGATGGTAGCCCGAGGGTTTCCACTCTATAGCAGTTCGTGACACTCGTACCTGCCGCATGATTGATCTCCGCCCTAATGAAATTACGGCGGCGGATCTATTTTCGATCATTAATATGTAGAGCGTTGGTTCTCGGGGTTGCGCAACGGTCCACGCGAGATTCGGCTCTCCTCGATGGAATTCCTGAAATTTTCAGGAATCCCCGAACCCCCTCGCGCTTTTCAGCGAGCTGGGAAGCTGGTAATCGTCGGTCTTACTTTATTCGGCAACCTTCGATAACACGTTGCTTCGACAGGGGTTGACCTATCGCGCAATTTCATTTGGCGAGTCCCAGGCCATCGCGCGTCCATTTCTATTGGAACGAGCTCCGAGCTGCGCCTGAGTATTGTCGTTAACATATTTGCGAGTATGGAGTGGAGTGGAGTCGCGTCGCGTCGCGTCGCGTCGTCGACGGTCGACGTCCCACGGCGAACAATTTCGGCGCTGAGCAAGTGAGACGAGGGAAAATGTATTCGAGAGTTTCCAATTTGCGGTTGCGGCTGGAGGAGGGGGAGGGTCTAGGGGGTGGTCGGCTTTAGGGCGACCAAGCTGAGTGGAAGGGCGAGGGATGCTGGAGGGAGGTGGTTCGAGGCTCTATTATGGTAATTATATGATAAATACAACAAGGCCTTAGGCGCTGCCTTCTCTCTCTCGCTCTATCTCTCTCCCTCTTCCTCCCTCCCTCCCTTCCTGCCTTCTTCCCTCCCTTTTTCATTGGCTCTTTCTCTTCCCCGTTCATCTATCCCTCTGGCTTCGCTTCTCCTTGTCTCTCGTTCGTCGAACGCCGCGGGCACACTTCTCTTCCATCAGTGCCAGGAATCTCACTCCGTAGCGGCCTTTACCTTGTCTTTCCTTCTCCCCTCGTGCGGTTCCTTCCCCTCGGCTCTCCGAGCCTCTCGTCGCTCTCTTCTCTCGGCAGCCTCTAAGAGACACGACGGCTTGCTTTAAAATACGCCTCCTCTTGGCGGAATGCAATTAATCTTACTGCCTCTCGATCTCCCCTCTTCCTTCCTCTTCGGTGTTTCGCGGGGGATGACTGAGGGGGGATGAGTAACGCGACTGGAAGAAGTGTTACTGACTTAATGAAGTACGACTTCTGATGCGTGCCGAACCGTTGGCTGAATGACGAGCAAGAGGACCGGAAAGGGACCCAAAGGGAACGACTCGGCCGGAAATCCTGGCTAAACACCCGCTTTCATTATCACGCTACGTTTGCCCACGCTCTCTATCCGTAAGAAGCTCGGGAACTTGCTAGATAAGCGTGAGCGAGGGGAGGGGGGCGTATGGTATTTCTCACGATCTCTGTCTCTATCTCCGCGTAAACTGCCATTCGATGAAAAAACGATGAAAAACTCTTGGACCTCGACGACTGCGAATTTCAGTGGCCTCCGCACACACATATACACACACCCCCAAGAGCTATAAATCAATTTTCAATTTTAGATAATTAGCTGAGGGAAACCCAAAGTATCAGCATACTTGGGTAGCCCTTCCATACCAGCCGGAAAAGTGAACCCACTAACACATCGAGCATTAAGCATAGAGGGTGCTGAAGTCTGCACACATGTAAACTAATTCCTAGGACAGGGGGAAAGGGTGAGTTGTGGGGTAGATACGCTGGCGGAATCATTATAAATAGTCATAATTACAACAGTCGCGCGTGCTTAATTCAATTAGGCTGATTAACGTTCTACGCTGCACCTTCTCTCCTTCTCGCTGCAGCTCTCTCCTTCTTCCTCGCCCTCCACCCTCTTTCTCAGCTTCGTTCTCCCTCTTTCGTTCGGCGCTGTTTCCCAACATCCAGAAGCAACATCCAGCAACAGCGAACATCCGGGCCTCGCTGGTCCTGAGGGTGTGCGCGGCCGAGCAGAACGCGTAAAATATACCCGCCGCTATCCTGGCCAGGATCCCAGAACCACGGCGCTACGGTATTATGCTTATGCATAGACAAGTTATAGCGCGGCTAATATGATTATCTCTTCGACGAGAGCTGGAGGAACCCGGGAAGGAGGCGGGGAAGGGGGTATGCGCGAGAACCGCACCACTAGCACAGGATATACGTTTTACCCTAACGAAGAAACCACGAAGAGCTCTCTCTGGCCAAAATAGAAATACCAATTGTCCCTTCGCGTTAACGCTAGGCTCTTTTTCTTTATCTTTTTATTGTATTCCTCTTCTCTCTCTCTCTCTCTCTCTCTCTCTCTCTCTCTCTCTTCCTCTATTTCTCCTTTAATTATACATCCATGATCGTGCACTAGAATCTTCTCGAGAAGAATCTTCGTGGAACGGAGTTTTTTTAAGAGGAAATTAATCTGGATGGTAAAGTGACTAGTAGGGAGAAAAGAGAGAAGTTACTAATGGTCGCGGGATTTGAATTGAGAGAGAAAAAAGAGAGAGAAGGCGGAGAGGGGAAGGTGGCGCGCTCGCGCGGGGGCTTTGGATTTGTCGCAGGCAAAATCGAACCCGAATAAATTAGCTTCGGCGCGGGAACGCGGGCGAGATATAAAATTTTGAATATGAATGGATGGTTTTGCATCCGTAATGAGCTCTTATTCCAGAAACAAAGCGCAGCTGACAAGAACATATGTAGATGAAGGGAGAAGCGAGAAGGAGGCTCGTAATACAGTGAGACGTTCGACGATTTCTTCAACGAAGTCACGTCCTCTTCTTTTATCTCGACGCGTGTTTTCAATTGAATTTCTATCCGAGATTACCGAATTAGCATGGGAAACCTCTGAGATTACCCAGGCAAGAAGCTGTTGCAAACCCCCATAGCGTTGTTTCCCCAATCTCCCCGGACTCGACGACGCAAAAGGTTTCCCGCGAAACATTTTTGGCCACGAGCAGCGGGCCACGTGTTCTTTTTTTTCGATCGTTTGCTTGATTCGTCGCGCGAGAGCTCGTTATTTCACGAAGAACGAGATCCGGGAATACCACCCCCGAAGTATTAGCGCATTATTCATTAAAGGTTTGCCTCGAGGATGAATTGATTGGATTGGGAGAATTGGCTCTCGTGAAAGGTATGGTCTTTTCCAAGGCGTGCCACGGTCCCAGGAGAAGGCGTCGACAGCGCGATATTGAGATAATTTGAATGATCGAATAAACGTCGAGCGAACGACGAAGCCTACGTCGAGGTGGCTCACCGTCGTCAGCAGCGCCGAACGTGGCTGCGTTGGGGGTTGATGGCGTTGGGGCGGGTAGTGGGGAACGGGGTAGCCCGAACGGACGACTCGAGAGGACGGGGAGTAGAGGGACCTCTCATCTCGTCTATCCCTTTCGCTAAACTCATCACCCGCCGGTAATTCCATCGATGCTTTAAGCATGGAAGGCCTCTTCAAGAGATATAACCGTGATCTTGCACCGTAATCTACTCTGCGGAGATGAATTTGCGAAAATCGTGGAAGCCTACGCGGAAGGGTATCTTCGATCGAATCAACCCCACGCTCCGGAGAGGCTTCCGGGGATGATCGTCGATCGCTCGGAGTTTCGCCTTGAAAGAAAACAACTCGATCGATCGCGATGCGTTCTCTCGATCTTTTGTCCTGCGAGCGGCAGAGGACTAACCTGTAGGTTGGATTTGACCCGCTGGAAACGTAGCAGCCGGCATTTAATACCGTCCCGTTGAATATTCCTCGAATGGCCCTCGATATTGAATTGGCTCCTGCCTAATTGTAACCTCGCTCTTCGCGAGGGTCCCATTCACTTGTAAACGGCATTTGCATAATTTTTACATTGCTCCCCGTGTAATCGATTTGAATACCGCCAGAGTACTGATCTCTCTCCTTACTTTTTCCCATTCGTCTCCGGCGGAACTGTACAGCCGCCGCTACTTTTCATGTCGATCCGTGTACTCTCCTAATTGACAAGGGTTGAATTGCCACGCGGGGGGAGGGGATCCCCGCGGAGTTCGCATTAAAATTGTTAGCGTGGAATACGCGCGATTCAAGCACCGGAGTAACGGTATACGTTTGTCGCGGCAGCGATTCGATCGAATCTCGCGAAGTTCGAGACGTCGCGATTAATGTGAAAAGACTCGGAAAATTAGCGAGTGGGCAGACGATCAAGCTCCGGAGTTCTCGAAATTCTTTCGAGCGTCAGCGACGTAAAAAGGGGGAGGACGAAGAGACGCGCAAGTGTGGGCACTGGGACGAGAGGTGAGGAAGGACAGGAATTTTACGGACCAAGTCCAGGATATTTTCTCGGAGGAGCCGCGCGGGAAGCGACGTCGCCTGTCGTCTCCTGGCTAATTTAATAAAAATTTTCCTTTCCCGGTGTACCACGCGAAATGAGTGAAAGGTGGTTGGAGGGGGAGGGAGGTCGCAGGTCCGATGGAAAGAGACAGGGGAAAAGTTGTACACCAATTAACGGATTGAAGTTGCCATCAGATGCAGACTGGCTTGGAGTGCTCGATTCGTAAAGCCCTCGAAGGGTTGGACTATCATTAACGAACCGCCACTTTAAGCGGCGAGTCCAGGCGACCTCCAGTCGTCCGGTAAAAGTTGTAAAAGGCTGCCCAGTGAACCAACAGGCCTCACTCGTGCCACTTCCTTCGTCGATTGCCTTTCGATGCAACCGTCCATCCCTTCGTGGCAGCTTTCCAACCCCTTTTCGATCCGTGGCAACTCGAGAGAGCGAGAGAGAGAGAGACGATTCGACGAGATGGGAGGTGGAAACTATTGCGCCGAGATTGGAGATTGATCGTTTCATTGGCCGAACGAAGGGAAGTCTGCCGCGATCGCCTGGACGATCGACAAAATTGCAGGAAAAACTTTTTTTTCTCTCTTGTCGATCTCTCGGATTCCCATAAAGAGAACGGTAAACTTGTCGGAACGACGAGTATCCGAAACACTCGGGTTCCTCTCACGCGTTCCGCGGTGTCTTTCTTCGTGAAAACAATCCCCGGTGAAAAATCATCCCCGACTGTATCGAATTAAAAGCGGAAATGAAATTGCAAAGAGATTTCGAGGTAGGACTCCTCCTCCGTGGAATCGAAATGAATTTTCTCGATTTGGGAAGAATTCCCTTTGAACGGGTGGCCCTGGATTCGCTGGGAGGCAAATTAACGCGTTGGTCGCCCCTCCCCTTTTGCGAGGCAATTATACATTTTACGCGATGACACGGTGGTGGAACTTGATGATGGCAGATTGGCCACGAAGCGGCTGAAACGGTAGATGGAGGAGGGTCGTGAATAGTGTCGAGAGAGGGTTATCGCGCAATTGGACTGCGTAATGGATAGAGCGACTTTAGCCTACTGATAGATACGAGTTATTGATACGCGAAATATCCAAAACTACCCCTCTCCACCAAAAACGACCCTCGTTGAAAATACGATCTCAACCGCCAGGAAACTCTACCACCCCCCTTTACGGTATGGAAAGAAAATTCTGAGCGTCGATGTGTTCGTCCGTGAAAAGCGCGGGAGAGAGCGGCAAGTTCTCGTTTCTGAATAAAAACGTCGGCGCGCGCGTTAGGCGCGCGTACCTGCGGATACGTCAAGATAACGACTGCTCGGGGTTCGTCGAGCACTCTACGTCGAATCTACCGCCTCTCTGGTAGGAAAACGGCATAGCGATAAATGGCGGGGTGTGGAGGGTGGTGGACAGACTCGCAGCCGTGAGGCATGCAATGTTGGTCGCGAAACAAATGGAACGATGGCCACACAGGGGTGGAAATAAAGCGTTCGCGTCGTTCTCCGGTTGCGGTTGAGTCATGCAAGGATGGAAACGCGCGCTCGGAGGGGGTGGAAAAAAGAGCGGAGTGGAGCAGATCTCTCCGAATTGACGAGCGCTCGTTCGACCGGTAAAAACGGCGCGGCCCTTTTTTGCATTCGAAACGCCATCGAGCGTTTCACCCCCGCTCCATCCGACAATTGTTTCGCGATAGGCCACTGACAGCGCGCAACGATTGGAATTGTCGACTACGCGTGCACCCACGCACGCACGCACGCACGCACTCACGCACGCATACACCCGTGTGCTCGCTGGAAACGTCAACGAGTCGAACTGCCAGGTTTTATTCCTGGACAATCGTTTGCTATCTCGCGGCTGTTACAACACGCAGCGCTACCTGTTGTAACGCTTTGAGCTTCCCCGTTGGAAAATCGGAGCTGGACGCGGAGAGCTTTCGCGGGAAACTTGCGCCGTGCCAACGGGAGCTTTCGATCGTCGGCTTTCCGGCCTTTGACCAGTTTGACATACAGCGAGCGTGTGGATAAAGCTCCGACGAGCGTGGAGATTGCGAGCGAGTGGAGAGGATGAGTCGTGCGTAGGTTCACAGGTGCGTACAGGACCCTCAACAGGTGGTCACTCGTACTGGGGTGCGCCGCAGTCTGGTGGCTACCCATCCGTCAAGGGCTTTGTGTGCCCTTGCGCACACCGCTGACGGTGGTCGTGTGGCCGGTAAGCCCACCGGCCTTGGAAAAAGTGACCTCTTTTTTTCCTCGCATCCTCCAACCCGACTGGAACGATCCCTCTCTTCATTTCGCTGCTAGCCACGCCACACGGTATACCATACCATACCATACCACGCCACGCCACGCTCGATTCTTCCCTGACTGGATTTCGTCTCGGCTTCGCAGCTAGAACAATGGCCTCGTTAATTAAGATTTCTTTCCACGCTCTCTCCCTTCCCAGGACGGGAGAGAACCGTCTCTTTTTGCGGTCCCTTCTTTGCCTCTTGTTTCGATAGGTTCTTGCCCCTCGCTAATGCAGCTCTTTCTCTTCTTGCGGAGAATTCATGCACGAGAACAAGAAAGCCGGCAGCGCGGTCTCTTTATAAAAGTCGTCTAGCGAGCGGAGTTCTGGCTTAACAAGCCCCCCAGAATTATTCACCTTGGCGAATCGAGCGAAGCGAAATAGCGGCGAGCGATCTATTTCTTTCTCCTCGTTATCCTCGTCATTGGCGTTTCGTTATTTGGATCGTCCTTTGAGTAAGCCCGGAAAGTTGGAGCGTTCGTTAAGTCCTCGGATTTATGGGCCAGCAGCAGCAACAGCAGCAGCAGCAGCAGCAGCAACCCCCGGCTGAAAGAAGGTCGCTAGCAATCGGGCGTTAGTTTCTACACGTTCGCATTCGAGCAATTCCATCGGGTGCTAAAGACCTAATGCCTTTGAAATTATGGTGGATTCTCCAATTACTTTGGTAAAACAGCGACAGAGCGCTACGGATATAGTCGGCACGAGGCACTCTCGATCGTACTTTACTGCAGTCTTATCTCAGCGACTAGACATTTCGAAAATCTGTTTCCTGCGCGTTCCAGCTAGGAGAATCACGGGAGCGACAGCGCTGGATAGAATCCGCTGGGCTAAGAAGGGGAGAGGGTCGGAGGTGGCAGGAGGCAGAGATCCGGATTTAAGGCGTCGTCCGTGAAAGCCCTCTGGAGGCGCGAGAGCACTGGTCGGGGGTGGGGGTGGGGGTAGTTTAAGAGAAAGAGAAAATGGTTGGGGATGGAAAAGCAGGAGACCGACGGCAACGACGAGCCCGGGCGTGTTGGAGTGTAAGTGCTAAGATCTTGGAGTGCATTAACATGCCCCGGAGGCAAGCTGAATACAACCCTTCTTACATCCAGATCTCGAGCTGAGAAGAGACCACCAGCGAGGACAGGGGCGGCGCCGACAGGAACGACGTGGGTGCGGCAAGAGGGCACTCGGGACCGCAGAGATTCCCACTTAATTATATTAAAAATGTTTTATCCCGAGGCTTCCTTCCTGCCACTCGTGCCTCAAGGCCGTCTCCCGCCTGGAAATTTCCACGTCGATACGAAAATCCAGCCGATTCAAGGATAAACTACCCTGAAATCGATGTAACCTTCTCTCGTTCAAGGCGAAATGCTCATAGACCATCGCTGGAATATTATTTTATTAAAAATACTCCGCGAACATTTCACGAACATTCTCAGTGTACTATTCAGCATCGAGTACACGTAGAAAATTACAACCCCTTTCCCCAGTACGCGTTATCGAGGAAAAATTGATTTTTCGGTATTCTTCCTCGGTTTCTGATAATAATGCTACTACCACTACTGCTGATAGTAATAATAATAACGATAGCGATACGAGCACGTATATGGTCGTGATGCTTCAAAGTGTGTTCTTCGTGATATTTTGTTTAACAAAATCTCTGGTCTGGTTTAATCTTGAAACAACGTACCAAATACAATTTCAGTAAGCTTGGGATCTTATGAGATGTCTGTGGTTCTAGCAAGTCCTTGCGGCGCTACGCCTTACATTATTTAGAAGGATCTGAGGACGAAGTCGCCAAGCCTGGTGCATGCTAATCACTCGACCCAGATTGAATAATGAATCAGTATTCTTTCCCTTCTTTCTGGTCACCCACCCTCCTACCAAGGCCCTCGTCGGAGTCGCTGCTGCTACGTGACAGGCTTTTTATTACCTGGAAAAGAACGCTTTCTTCCTTTTTCTTGAAAATCTTACGATCTCCCTGCGCGTGTGTATGCGTTTGCGCCTGTATCGGATTGCTTTCAATTAGTATTAATTTTTCTCTTTAAGCCAACGGAGAATTTTCTTGCGCCAGTCGCTAATGCGTCGGAGAAAAGTCGAATGCATTGAAATTTATCTGCTTTAAGGAAGGACGTTATGTTTCATATATGAATGCCATTAGAATACGTTTTCCCAAGAGGAACGTAAGGTAACTGATTGTTCCGTGGAAAGATGTTATCATAATATTTTCCAGCATGGCGCATACACAAGACGCACACACCCTTGCATCCGTATACCTTTGCTATACTATGTCGTATACTTCTCCCGAGTACTTTGTGTGCAAATTACACCGAGGATGAAGCGGGGGATGGAAGAGTCTCAACTTCAAGCTAGGAATACGAACCTAACGTAACCTTCTTGTACAAGCTTCGATGCGATCTTTCTACGCGATGAATTTTAAAGCGAGTTTCATTCATATGAATTTTATTCTTATGTCAATTTTATGGATCACTCTTGTGGCGCAATTAACCCCGCGCCCTCCTAAACAAGTTAATTTGTGGCATAACCTTCGTCGGAATAAGGTGCATTTTAGAGGGATTATTCAAACACATTTTTACAGCAACGTGTGTGGCTTTTATTTAGTTAGGCCCTTAAGAATTCCCCGAGGCGTGAAGCAAAAGGGTTGAAAGAACACGTGAAGTAGCCTTTATGGGTGGTCCTGAAGGACCTAACAGAGGGTTGAACGGAAGATTACGTCGCAACCTTCCATGAAATCTTGAATTAGTTTAAGGCCGTCTCTATCTCCCTTTCTCCCTTCTCGACTCTCTCTCTCTCTCTTTCTCTCTCTCTCTCCTTCTCTCTGTTTCGCTACTCGTACTCGTGCTTCTAGATTTGCCTACTCGCACAAATTAGATTTTCCCTAATAAGCGTTCCTACTATTTTTCTTCGAGAACATTAGCTTAATTTTCGTGGTATTTTAGAAAAGAGAAGAAACTATTTAGTATTCATCTGTAGTTCAGATCAGGGTAGAGAGAAAGTAAGGCAAAACGTGGTTGTATTTTCCTTCCCTACCCTCGCTAGTCGACCGTCCTGCTAGGAAACAAGACATTTATAAACACCCACCATGAGATTAGATTTGTTAAGATAATGGGGCACCCGGTTTAGTGAGGCGTTCTCACTGTGGTCGCAACTATCATGCCGGAGGCTGCAACCGTCGTCTTCTTAATCCCAAATATGACCTAAGAAGGAAGGAAGTTGGATCTCTACCAGACTGTTATGTAATTCTCCTCTCATTCAAATTTATAATTCCATCATTTAGCAAACTAATTAATTGGAAGTATCGATCGATGGCACTGAATCTATGGCCAAACTAGAAGAAAAAGTGAGTATATCAATACTCATTTATTTGAATATCGCGCTAATGGAAGTATTCTCGAGAATGGCCGTGGAAAGTGACGTGTTGTATGAAAAATGCCGAAAAAAGGAAATAATGAAATTTAATGGTTCAATGGGCACTGGTGTACCTCTATCTTTTGGAGAGAAAATATATATCAGAAACAAGGTGGCTACAAATCTCAAGATAAACATGTTCCCGTATTTTTCTGCCCCCTTGAACTGCGTCTCCGCTTTTCTGTACGGCGCGGGAAAAAAGGTTCACCCTTTCTGCATTCCTCGTATGAATTATTAGATAGCCGGATGTAAGGGGTGGACGCACCGCGGTATTTAATTTTCACTCCCCGCTAAAACAAAATGAATTTTTCCCTAATCGCATCTCCAACGGTCAAAGTGCGGTTGGCACTTTGTCATTGACCCTTCGTTCTTTTATCAATACTCTACCTAAAAATAAAATGCGCCCTTTTATAACCCGCCGAGCATAAAGCTGAAAAATAGCTGCTACTCTCGTAACTGTCCAGCAAGACGATTCCAGAGACTTTTATTGTACTCGAAGCCGTCTAATCCTACCATTGGCATATTTCTAGATTGTTTATCGCGAGTGAATTGTGCACGACGATCATTTTTCATGAAAATTCAAGGGAATAAATCTTCCAAATATATCTCTCATATTCGCGAATTTTCTGAGCGGTGGTTCAAGTAGATTGGTAGGCGATACCAATTAAGGCAGACGACGGCGGTGAGCATTGAAGTAGAACTAAGGGTTGGTAGGTGGCGATGATATATGTGGTGGAAAATACTGGAAGGCAATCTGTCACGCCATCGACATCTTAGAGGTGTTTGATTTTCTCCTTTTGCAGCCTCCCCGAACGTATTCCTATGCTCGAATTATTCTAATAACACAAGTTTTATCAATCATCGATGATTCTTTATCATTTCCTCCCCATTTGTTCGTTGAAATGAAAATAATACGCAGGCGCGCGCATAGATCGAGTAGACGAGTGGGAAATTTCGCCGAAAGTACGAGGTACCAGAGACGAGAGACGAGAGATGAGAGACGAGAAGAGTCAATCGAGTTATCCGAGGAGATATTTTGAAGCTTGGCAATAAACGGAGAGTCCTCCCTTTGCGTTTTGCAAGAGGCACGAGAAAGTCCTTTAGCCTCATCCTCCGGATACGTTGTCCAGAAGTCACGATGGCTCTCTTCAGATCTCCCTCTCTCCTCTTTCGCTCCCGGTACTCGCTTCTGCCTCTCCCTCGCGTACTTTCTCCGTCAAACGCGCCTTTTCCTGGTACATGGCTGATTAAACGCGCAACTACGTAACGCAACGCAAATACACTAGCTCGCTCAGCCCACCGTCTTTGGGCACCCTATCTTCGTGCTACAAGCAGTACTCCCATCCTCCCGCTAAGGGAGGGGGTGAGTCTGGACCAGCGGTAGCCCGGGTGAAGTCGGCCAGCTCCCGATTCCACCTTTTGCCTCTCTTTGAATTCCATCCCCGGTCACTTGACGGAAATATTTATCGAGGGTCTTTGCGAGCCCTCGTTGCCCTACTGCTTGGGGCTAGACAGCACGACGACAGGACGAGCCAGATCTGTTCGTAGTTCACCCCATACCTCCACCCCCGCGCAGCTTTCTATCAGCTGCCCCCTTCTGTCTCGCTTTCCTCGCGGCTCTTTCGAGTTCTTTGATCCATTTCACGGAGTTTGTTCGGCTCGGATTATTTGCTCTCTTAATTACATTTCGATCCTACTTCGTCCTGTCTCTATGGATCTCGGCAACCTTTGCGGGGAAAATTGATGAGCACCGTCTGCCGATAATCACTCTTGACTAACGCCTTTAATCCGGGAATATTTTAAATTTCATATAGCTGCACTCTTCTTCCTCTCCATCTTGACGCGCTATTCAAATATTGAGATTTTCATTATCGCCTCCGGCTGATTTGTATATCTGATTTTTCCCTCGTCCTTAGCAATCGGCGGGATTCCTTGCACAAATACGCGTGCAATTCATCCTGGATAATGCAAAACGCAGCGACGAGACGCGTATGTTTCCCGGGCTTTAAGAAAACTCCATGAAAAACCTGAGGAGAGCCATCGATAGCACTGTAAAACGATAATTACCATAATATCCTCTCAGTGGTTTTCACGTCGTATTTGAAAATTTTACTGGAGGCATTTAAAGCGATCAAACGAATCGTAACTGTGTAACATTTGGAAACTTGATACGTTCCTGATAATCTCCGAGAGGACACTGCTGGACGGTTATTCACGGCAGTCGCCGGGATTTATGAAATGGCAATAAAATTTATATGACTCAGTGGCTCGTTAGGGTCGAGACTCGCTCGTTCGGATTGATGTCGGTGCGAGGCTGGTCCACTTGCCTGGGGATACGTTTGTTTCTCTCGACAATCGTCCTGGAACGCCCCACCGCCATTATTAATCTCTTGCAAATCGAGCAAGGATTACAGCTACCAGCTACGAAGATATAAAACAGTCATTTCTTTTTCCTCGCAGCACGTTCAATTTTTTTCTATCTTATTATACAGCCACGCTCCTCTCCGACGAGAAAATCAGAATTTCAACAACGTATACTCGAATAACCTCCCTTCTTTTCAGATTTAATTAATCTTGCGCAATATTCTGACAATATTCGGCGAGTTCGAGTTCCTTCGGAAAATCTTCCATGCGCGACGATCGCATTTGGCAGCTATTAGTTTTCAAAGAGAAATTGCCTTGTTTCTGTTTGGTTTTGAGTATTCGCGATAGAATGGGGGAAAAAAGGGTGCGTTCGATAACTCACTTATGCGGTGAATCACGCGTGTGCTCTTCCGAGCATGATGCCTCGAGGACATGTCTACCTGTTGCACGATTCCCTATCGGCGGTACCGGGAATCGCGCAAAGAATACCTAAAATCTACCGTGACATTTTATTTTATTTTATGATTCTGCCAAGACTTAACGCCTTCGGCAGTCCACGACGAATCGTCTCGCACGGTCTCTCTGGCGATTGTAATTTGTTCGCGGTAAACTACCACTTCCGGTAGAATCTCAGCGAGCACGAGTAAACGGTAGTTAGGAATCAATCGCGTTGACTCGATTGTACTCATTAGTCGGCGGGAAATTTTGTTGCAGGTGGACGATCGAGTGAGATCGCCAGGAACTCCACGATGCCTAATCGCCACATCCTTATCAATATCGCCATCTAGCCCTGAGGAACCTGTTACGCTGTAAGTTGAAAATCTAAATTCTATCATTTTTATGCTCCCTATATAACGCGCCACCATGCACGCGCGCGTAAAATGTGCGAATATAGCGCTTTTGCCCTTTTCTTTTGAGAATCATTGAAAAAGCCACTCAGACAAATTAGTCCTTAGCATTCCTGTATGTATGTGAACTTATTTCGATGTATTTGTACTCCACTGGCATCCTCCACGCTCTCTCTCTCTCTCTCTCTCTCTCTACGTTCTTGCGCGTAGCTTGGGTTTCCGGCTACGGGTTGCTACAGAGAACGTTGGGCGATATTTATGCCAGTTTTTTATTGCGCTTTAGCCGGAGAGCAGAATGGAAACAATATGTCACCGAGGAGAGGGAAACGGGTGTACCAAGTTCTTGTAGGTGGCTCGGCTGGTAGCGCCTAACGTTAATACTAACACCCCCGCTATACTACCACCCTCGACGAACGTCATGATTTTAAACGAACAACCCCTTACTACGCCCCACAAATGCTAACGCCCAGATGAAGATAAAAAATCTAGATTTTAGGTTCCAGCGTAACGGGCCATAAAACGTGGTTTACTACTTTCAAGATTTGTGCACATATTTCGTTTGATCTAATAGACTGATATTTAGGCCGTTTATTAAGAAAGTGGCGAAACTTGGTTTTTCCTCATTCGCGCAGTTTCGAGCTGCAGTTCCTCCACTTTTTCTCGTTTCCCGAAAATGAAGTTTCGCCACTTTCGGAATCCACGGTTTGTTTACTAATTAATATTTCCATATAAGGGACATTCGAGAACGAATCTCGAAAGTTCGAGGGAAGAGTTCGGATAAGTGTGTATCGATTTCTTTTCGATTTAAGCAGAAGTAAGTAATGGCGTGGCGGAAGGGGGAAAAGCGGTAAAGAGGGCAAAAGCTATAAGTAACGAACCGTCTGGTGGAAAGCGCTCGAGGGCGAACAGTGATTTAGAGAAATTAAAACTTTAATTCATGTTCGAGTTCACGTGGATGTGTCTCCTTCCTTCTTCCCGTTTCTTTCCTGTACCACCACCACACTTTGCAGAGCGGAGAATCGATCGATCTCTCGAAAATCTTTTAAGTAGAATAAAGATAAGAGACCACCGATATAACGGACGAGAATAGATGTAACTCGCGATCGAACAACATTTCCTCGTAATGCAAGAGCTGCATGGAAACACCTTAAGGATCCTTTGGTATACGGTTATGATATTTTCGTCGAAGCGAAAGGGGAGAATAAGTCGGCATGTCACAATTCACAAGGAAATACAGTGGGGCACGAAGTGGCATGTTGAACATCAGCATAACGACCGCATTTTTTCTCTCACGTTTTACTTTTTAGCGTGTCGTTCACACCCCGGAGTGAGGGGTGTGCACTTTCACCCTTATTCGGGTTATTGCGATATGTTAACGCAGTAAAAGGTTACGAGCAACTTGGAAATTATTTCCTTCGGCCCTGATGATTTGCAAATAAGTATTAGATTGTAAATAGTAGTTGCGAGAATAATATATGCAATAAATCTGAATTTTCAAAGACCAACTTATAAAACGGCTCCCGCAGCAGGATGTGGAATATGAGGAAAGGACGAGCCCTTTATCTTCTTCTCCCTTCGTTGTCCGCTGTCCCTCTTAATGCTCGCTGCTCTTTCTCGCTCGCTTTTAGGGCGGCCTTCGCCTCCAATAAATTCCCATCACTGACTCCAGATACGCCTTCGCCGAGTAAATCATAACGTAAGTGAATTCGAATTGAATCCAATGAGTAAATATGGCTCTTGAATAATAAAAAAGAAGCAAACGAAATAATGCATTAAAATATTCCGAAATAATTCCAAGAAAAACGAGAGAGAGAGAGAGAGAGAGAGAGAGTGGAAACGATGTTCGATGCTAGAGTACGGAGTGTGTTTCGTCCAATGACGATCCATTCGCTCGCTTTCTCTTTTCATTTATAAACGGAGCTCCATTAGAGATAGGAGAGATTCGCGCATGACTGTCTTGAGTGCTGAGCTTTTTCACGAAGAGTGCTATATGCATGATGGTACACGTGTATGTGTATACACGCGCACAGACACAGGCACGGTACTCCGTTATCCCCATAGACATTAGCAAACGTGCATACATGCTATGGTTGAAGATGGCTAGTGGGTGAGTAGAAATGCATAAATACATGAGCCATGGCAGAGCTTCCAGTGAAGGAGGGACGGGGCCCGCAAGCTTGGCCCGCATACATATGTCGCGCGAGCGACTCGTACCTCCTCCTAGAAACGCAATAACGCGCGGATAGCAGCAGCTCTACTCATAAAAATACGGCCTTCCGAAATATCAGCATGCCCCCAGGGCAAAAAGTTGAGAAATCTGGCCGCGTTAAGGCGAGTGCACGACAATTGTGGGAAAAATGAAAAATGATGATTTTATTCCCATTACAGCCTTCCTACCACCGCCCTTATTGTCCATACGTTTTCAGAAGTACCGTAGCATGGAAGTTGTTTATTGAAATATGCTGATCATCGACATGTGTATCTCTCAACTATTATAACCACGACGAGCTTTTCAACGTGAAACTATAATGTTCTTTTTAACGCGAGGAGAGATATCCGAAATATCCGAAATTTTCCGAAGAATCGTTCCACCCGGTTTCTTGGGAATGCGTAAAATCTGCGATCTTTGATAGGCCGAGCATCGTTGAAAGGTGGGATGTTTTGCGTATATTCCAGCCGGGACTTTGCAAGCCACAATAATTTTCAGTCTAAAGTAATTAACCTTCCAAGTATGTGAAGTATTTCAAGAAACACGCTGGCCATATTAATCTTGCCGGACAACAGAAGCATACCACCGGCAGCCGCATCGACCTGGTGGTAGGTATCCGTGTAAATAACTCGGGATAAGTGGACGTGGAGCAAAAATATAAAACTCGAGCCTGACTCTCCAGTATTTTTATCGAGCACCGCGAGTTTGTTCGGTGATAAATTCACTCGAGATCCGCAGTACTCGCCAAGGTACCGCGGAATATCAGAAACGTTCCATTTGGCCGAAATGCCGAGGACGAGAAACAAGAAAGCGCATTCTCGAAATATAAGTAGGAAGCAAGGAAGGAAGGAAGGAAAGAGGAAAGAGGAAGGAGAAGGGAGAAAGGAGCAAGCTCTCGGTCTCTCACTCGCTGGGGGATATGAATGACTGCAAAAGCATTACGGAGACGGGATTCGAGCTTTCGCATTACTGTCACGCGAGTAATTACGTAGCGCGAAAAGCAGAATACGATCGAGATGCTGGAACGGCGAGAGGGGTGCGCGGAGGAGAGTCGAGGGAGGACGACGTAAGAGGAAGATAGGAGAATGAGAGAAACATGGAAGGGTTGCGTTGTTGCTCGCGCCGGCGTTGCTGGCTCGGCGCCTCGAACGTCGCTGCGCGATTTGCAGCCAGCGGAGAAACCAGGGCTAATAAAAGCCCACAATTACCTCCGGTTCGAGCCATTTGTCTTGACGACGTCTCATGCCCGATATAATTCACCCTGGCAACAACACATTGTTACCTAATGAGGTGTAAAACATTCCGAGATATCTGCTCGTCTGTCGCTGCGACGTTCCTTGTCTTCGGCTCAAATCCACCGGCAACGATTTCATCTTCCTCCGCCTATTTGCTCCTCTCGGCACTGCTCTCCTCCATCATTGGTCCGGCGCAATAAGCCTGGACTCGCGATTACCATCCGTAGCTGCAAGATCACTGCCCGCCCCATCCCTTTCAATTTGCTTCGCCAGTGTTTCACGGTTGCTCGCAGAAACGAAGGATTCTCTTTCCCCGTCGTTTCTTCCTCTCGCGTGCCCCTCGCGAATATTGGACGCGCCTCGAGATTTTTTCCACGACTCGCGCGAGAGAAAGAGGAACGTGTTCCATCAATTGGATTTAACCGGAGCATGTACTACGTGCCCTTTTCACTCACTCGCCCCCGCCCCATTGTCTTTATTTCTCCAGTCTGGCAGTGATTTGCTGCGATAAAGCCACATCGACAGGCTACGCACGTGTATCGCATGTCGAGGACGCAAACTCTCCTCAGGGTCCTCGCAGGACCCGATGCTGAAAGGTGAAGGAGGTTATGATATATTTGTAATCATGTTAGAGAGCCGATACGTGCCTTTCCGTTACAACTGCTTCTAGTAACAAACTGCCGTAGATCTTTCTCACTTTATTTTCTTAGACACGCGGGAAATCGCAGCAAAATCCTCTACCTTACGTGGTAGAGGTATCCTCTCCCCCTCTCTCTCTCTCTCTCTCTCTCTCTCTCCGTTCAAGTAAGTTTCCCACCCCTTCTAAGGCGCTCGGTGTGGTTGTAAAGGGAAAATGGTAGAGCTAATTATTCCATGGGTTTGGCTTAATTACGAGAAAGTTGGATACAAAATAATATTATTTGAATGAAAAGAGCCGCTTTCAGCAGGGCTCGTTAAATCTGAAAAATTGCATCATAACCCGTGAGCAGTGCTGATTTTTGGAGTGGCAATTCCAACAACCGTAACAATCTGGCGGCAGTGGTAGCGGAGGCACGTTATTATTGCCATATTCTCAGCAGTTTATTTCTGGTTCGTTTCGAAATTTACTGCTCTCGTTTCGCAGTAAGAAGTCGTGACTCACAACTCGTAGGTCCTTTAAAGCGAATTACATTAGGCTATGCGACGTCCTTGTGCAGATGTTACCAGATTACTCACGTGCACCAGAAATTGAACAATCCGTCGTATTTGTCAAGTCGTAAGTATTTCATTACGTAGCAACTTTCTTTGCGACTCGCGGAAGATAATAGTTTTGATTCTACTACTTTCTTCTCGTAAACTTTCCAACGTGTAATCTCGGATGAAAACACCGTGGTTTTGCAAAATAACGGTGTCTCTACTCTGGACATTAGAGCACGTTAGAATACAACTTTTCACCGATTAACGATGCCCAGAGTACCATCGAGATGGCCCATTTTCAAATAAAAATTCAGATTCGTCCAATTCGTAGAATCTTGCACCAAGAAGAGAAAAGTCGTGCGCTCGTAGAAATTTCATTACTGTAAGCATAAGTAACATACGCACACTTGTCACTATGACGTTATCGATCCAATAGCTTGGCGTTTCGTTGGTTGGTCCAAGCATTTGGTTGGCCCCTTTTTCCTTCCCCCTCGCTCCTTACCCCTTTCAGTATACCCATCTTTACAAAGCCGATCTCTCCAACCCTTTAGAAAGTTGCCCTCCTGTCAAATATCAGTGTTTAATCTCCAGGATCGTGAAAATTTTCTCGCAAATTTCATCTTATTTCGAAAAATTGTTTTAATAATGAAATAAACAATGATCTGGCGTATCCGGTAACGTTGGAAAACTCGGCGAGGTTGTGAGAATTTGCGTTCGCCAACGTCCGCCCTCTTGCCGCACTATAAATCAGTTGAAATTTGTTATGCGCGGCACGCAGATGGTTTTGTTATATGAAAATATGTGCCGCGTAGGGATGGTATAAGTATCCCTCGGTAAAACACATCCCTTATACCCCGTCCCCTCGGGCTCGCTGCCTCGTCCCGCTCCTTACACCCCCAGACAGCCCGAGGCGTCATGCTGTTCTGTGCTCTCTTTAATTACACCCCAAAACCGGGACGCGTGACGTATTGCCGTGCGCCGAAAGGGACCAAAAAAGCCCTGCACTTTTGACTCCAATCGTCAATTTCCTCCTTGAAATTATCAGCGTACCAACGACCCTGCCATAAGCTGCCAAAAATCAATCGGTAAGAGCCAAGAAAAAAACTACCGCGACTCGTTTACTTCCCACGTACTTTATGGGGGAATTCGAAATTGCGCGAAAAAATACAACGGCATCCTCTCGATGGCGAAGACAATCTCTGAGCGGGACAAAGTCCAGTAGTGAAAGTGCTACTTAAATTGACCTTCCGGGTAGCGTTAAATATTTGATAAGAATTCGATTGCTTTAAGACGTCAACCGGTAAGTGAGGGTTCGATCGCAGAGGAAGAGTAAGAAAAGATAAGGGGAGGGGCGGATAGACGTATGTTAGTAAATGGACGAAGTATTCCCTGGAGTAGAACAGCTTGACGATGGCCAACTGGGCAGCTGCCTCAGTCACAGCCACCCTTAGCATCGTTCAAATTCTATGACTGAAGTTCGCTTTAAAATCTTTGCGTCGCTTGTTTGTGAGGGGAGCGGGAGGGTCCAAAGGAAAACGGGAATCATGGATTCCCTTGGAAATAAAGCCAATTCTGGAATCGTTAACTCATGAAACGAGCAGCTCCGTCATAGGATCCAGTGCACCCTTCGCTGCTGGACCGAGCATTCGAGCGTCCGCGGTCGCTAAATCGTTGATACGAACTACTTGCAATCGTTAAACTTCGCACCGAGCGATCCCCCACGAAAAGACACCGATGCAACGGAGTATCCTGCTCGGAGATGAGAAGATAAGAAGCCTAAATACTATGACTCTATGCTCTTTATGAATTTCTTAAGTGTCCGGTGAGTATCTTGTCCTCGTTCAGTCTCTAAGAAACGCGAAAGATAAGGGAGGAAAAAGTGGCATTGTCGCAAAACTCGCGAGAATCCACGTGGTGCCAAGTGGGGTGCATTAGCCAAGTTCCCCATTATCCACGCGTGAGAGACCCCTAAATTATCCGGTGCTCGCCTAGCGACGACCTTACCCACCCTTGGATGTCGGCGAGAAAAAGATGTACGAGCTGCTTCCTCGGAAACACCCTCGCTATTTTGGCGAAACTCTAAGTTTTTGAACGCTAGTGATTCCTGAAATCAGCACGATATTTCTCAGAGGAATTCTCCGAATCGAGGGCTGTTACGGAAGGAGAATCTCGCGAGAAGAAAATCAACGAAAGTATTCGAAGGGGCCACGCCTATGCTGACCACTGGCAAACGTTAGCACGGATATTCCGGGAATCGTGATGTTCTGGCACAAATCCGTGGATGGCCAGACGTTTCCTACCACGCTTTCCATGTGACCGCTAAGAGCGCTGTGATCCGGTGGTGGTTTATCTAATTGGAATTGTCGAGGGTTCGAAGAAGGACGCAGGGGCCAGGCGGAGTGGAGAGGGGAGGAGAGGAGAGGGTCGAAGAAGGCCGATGGGGATGACGGGGTGCACAAGTTTGGCTATCTCTCGGAGCACAGTTCCAAGGAGGCTCCTTTAGACTTTAGTGACGTGACGTCGCCTAATACTCTAATCCCTCTGGTAGAGGCGCCATCGTCCAACCCGCCACATCGTGTTCATGGGTACCCATTCCCTACCATACCAACTCCTACGACCAGCATTTACTAATTAATTGGCGAGTATACGTGTTTTCAGCTCTGCCAAACATAAATAGCCCTCGAAGAAAATCCCTTTTTTTCGCGTGCACGATTGAAGTTTTCGCGTTAGCCCTTCTCCGATTATGCATAAAAAAATAGAGTTCGCGCTTTAGTTCTGGAACGACCGAGTAATTTTGTTTCGTAATATTTTTGTGCGGAATCAAACTCCTCGCGATATATTCGGGGCTCTATCAACTCGAACTAGGACCAGGGTTGCTTTCTAATTATTCCCCATAGGCCGTAAGGGATGGCACGTAATTGGAGGGTGGACGAGAACACATCGATCCCCAACTCGAAAGGGATTTTCCTTCTTTCTTACTCTCTTTTGCACTCATTCTATCTTTAGAAAGCGCACTTTCGGACTGGCAAGCATCGGTTCGCAAAGAAAAGTGATAATGTCTTAAGTCGTCGGTGCGATTTAACTTCCGATTTTGGGCGAGATCCCATCCTCTCTTCTTCCCTGCTCCCCTCTAGGAGTTCGTCGCTCTAAACTCCGGATTTCGTGGTCTGAGGAGGGTTTAAGGTTTAAGGGAAAGCGCTCCTTCTCTCTCTCTCTCTCTCTCTCTCTCTCTTTCTCCCTCTTTTCAAGATCCCTAGGAACCTTGCTAAGCGCTGACGCTGATCCTGCTCTTCCTCCTTCTCGGCCATCTTCTGGAACCTAGGTTTATCTAATTCGAGCTACTGGTCCTTTCTCCCCTGTATATGTTGTATTCGCACGAATTAATTGCGATTAAAAATTTTTTATTTCATCAACCAAGAACTCTCCTCCGACCACACTGTTTTTTACTGTATTGCAACTAATAAAAATATACTCTGATAATCTCTTCTAGTTCATTCTATTCTTAAAAGCATTATCGTTTCATCTGATCCGAGAGACTGATAGCAGCTGATAAAGTACATTTGGAATGGAGCTTGCATGGCTGGATTTAAAGTTTAAAGCGTCCATAATGAATCACGCGTAGATAAATTTTATTAAAGGGAAAGGCGAATAAATGGAATGAAGAAGGAAGAAAAGGATGTGGATTAATTTATCGTGCAAAAAAGAATGAGGAAAAACAAAAGCAATATATTATACGCATTAATAGGTTAAATTAAACGCAATACCTATCGTTCTTTTCGTAATTTTCCTTTTATTCACATAAATACAATAAAGTTTGACGCTATAAAGCCCTATTTAGAAAGTTACTGGGCAGAAGCAGAATAGCTCAGATTCCTTAGGCATTGAAGAGAATCAGGTAGCGGGCACGCATAGCTAGATGATTTCCTATGGTAGATAGGGGTGGAGACTGTTGGGAGAGACGTGGGTGAATATAACGAAAAAGAGAGAGAGAGAGAGAGAGAGAGAGAGAGAGAAGAGGAAGGAGGAGAGGGAGAGAAAGGTGTACGCCGCACGTACTCCAGCACACTAAGAAAGTCCTGGTGTGCATCCCAGGGCCATGGCCCCTTCTCTCGTATCCTAAGGGGTGGCCAGGCAAGCAGGAGGTGTTCAGAGGGGCTGGGAAATCGTGTTCCAAGCAAGCTTAGGGGGTGGACAGTGCGCAGACCCGCCCCCACCTTTCGCGACGAAGCAGAAGCCTCTGGGTGCTTGCGCAAGCCACCATCCCCACTACGAGTTAAGGTGGTCCACCACCCCCGAACAAACTTAAACATAGCACAGTAGCTCGCGAGCATCCTATTTGGAAGGGCTCCGTACGCACTTTCGCGCAACTCCAGCTCCGTCCATTCGAATCGACAGCTCGGCAGCACGCGTGTTCCGCGCGTGCAAGGGCGGCCGTGCGTGACATTACGCGTGTGTTTGAAAACTTCACTAATATTCTTCGAGACTTGATCGAACTTCACGACAGAAATAGAGAGAGAGAGAGAGAGAGAGAGAGAGAGAGAGAGAGAGAGAGAAAGAGAGAGAGAGAGAGAGAGTCAGTGGTATGGTGTTACGGAAGTAGAGGACACATTCGTTGTGCCCATTGGTCCACGAAAACTGGAAAGGGAAAAATCACCTGACCTCTGCACAAAGCATGGGCCCTAGAACTTGCAACGAGATCTTCAATGGTGCTCGATGGATTTCACATGAATTCCCGGAAAAGGTAGCGCTGACCGACGTAGAGACACGGACATAGAGATAAATCACCCTGAAAAATGCACAGCCGATTAGATAAGAACCTTGAGAGATATGTGCGCGACTGTGCTACTGCTACTCTGCTAAATGTTCTGAGCGAGTTGCCACACTGATCCAGTTGGCACCATGATCATTTTTCTAAATTGCAACGGCGATGAGAAAAGAACTTGCACTCATTGATCAAATTCACTGCATCCATGCGCCCGACGAGAGAGCAGACTTGCTGATCCTCTGGAATTTTTGTGTTCCAGGGTGGAACTGACCAGCGTGCCAGGTGGCCAGAATGCGATGGCTCATCTCAAAAAGCGGAAGCTGGAGGCAGAGTCAGTCAGCGCGAATCCTAAACAGCCGCAGCAGCAGCAGCAGCAGCAGCAACAGCAGCAGCAGCAGCAGCAGCAGCAGCAACAGCAACAGCAGCAGCAGTTGCAGCAACAGCAACAACAGTCAATGAACAGCAAAAAAGGCTCTCAAGTATTGGGCATTCCCCAAGAAATGGAGACTGCTGACGCGGCTGCTAAACGTAGGAGGAAAAGCGTGCGCGATGACGAACTTCGAAAATCCTTGGAGATCACTGATTCCTCGAAGAATATATCACTGCCCCAGAAGAAGCGAGCGTTCAATTCCGGGAATTCGGGTAGCCCCGCGAGGAAGTCCAGCAAACATTACGAGGAGCCGGAGGACGACGAGACTCTGATAAGACAAACGGAGGCAGCCTTGAAAAGTTTATCGGGAAGTTGGCCCGGACCTAGGGGATCGTTATACGAAAGGGGTAACTCCGACGAGGATAGGTACGAGTCGAACTTCGAGAATCTTTTCGAGGAGAAGAAGGAGAACCCAAAGCTGTCCCCGTCCTCGATGTCGACATCTTCCACGACCAGTAATGAAGCTGGTTGTTCGCTGAAGGACGTCATAACCCTGCGGGGCCAGCACGATCGTTTGGGTCGGTCGCAGCAGCAAGGCAAGCAGGACGCGGCAGCGACGAAGCAACAGCAACAGCACTCCTTGAAAGGCAAGAAAGAATTGGATAATCTGTTGAAGCTGGAAAATGAGTGCGTCAATATGCAGAACCAGGCAAGCAATCAAAACTCGAGTCAGAACGAGCTTAATAAACTAAGAACTGTACCAGTTAGATCATTAGCGAGTAAGGACAGAGTAGATAGACACATTGTTAGATCGCACGCGGATCAGGCTAGGCAAACCGACAAGTATTCCCGCTACGACCCACCGGACTTTAACGAGCTGGTGGACGACTCCTCCCACGAGTTAGAGATCGACATGTCCGATCCGGCCACCGACAAGGATGACACGGATCGAGAGAGATCGTCGATCGACAGAGATCGTGAGCGGATTTGTAAAAATGGACAATCGCCCCCAAGTTTGGATAGGCAGCAGCAGCAGCAACAGCAACAGCAGCAGCATCAGCAACAGCAGCAACAACATCAGCAACTCTATAGCAGCTATCAAAGGCAGTACAGTGACAGCATGATGAAGGCAATGCCTGCAGCGATCTCCTCACCTGGCGTGCCTTCCGCGACCTCGCCGTTCTCGGCAACTTCCGCGTTTCGACCCCCAAACACGGACCACTCGAAGGTTGGGTGTCGCGGTTCTTCGGGGGTGCCGGTTGCGTCATCGACGATCCAGCCGATGGGTCCGTATCCAGCATCGGCCACTTTCGTGGGCTATCCAACACCTGGACCTGGACCAACGATGCCCGCGCCTCAGCCCGTCCCAGGCATGTCGCCTACCTCAGAAGATAAGTCGACGGTCTCGTTGCTTCAGTTGAAGTCATCCAAGGAAGAAGCCCACCAGGTGACTACGCACGACGCTACGTCTGCTCAAGTAACAGCTAGCAAAAGTCCTAGCGCTGCTCTGCCATCCGTTACCAGTCCCGATTCCTCGAAACAGTATACGATTCTTCAGCCCGCAGGAGTAGGTTCCAGGGCGGCTAGTGCTATTCAAGATATCGCCAGGGAGGGGGTAGTTAGCGTTGCCGCTGTGGCGAGTTGTAGCCCCACCAATGGGAACTCGTCGAATGGGAGTAACAACAACGGCAGCAACAATAGTAATAACAGTAGCAACAGCATATCCAGCAAGAACTCGAATGGCAACGTTAGTAACGGGAGTAACAGTGCTGGTACCACCCCGAACTCCGCTGGAAATAATTCGACGACCACTGCGGCAGCCACTTCTATATCTACCACCACCACTGCTCCTAGTTCGGTAGCCCCAACTGACGCTTCGTCCGTTTCCGGAAGTGGTCATCAAGAGAATATTATGAAAATGCCAGAAAGACCCGGTGCCTTCGATGGTAACAGACCGGGAATGTCCATGTCTCCATCCAGCCTAAATCGAGGTGAGAGTTCGTTTAGCAATTTGTTCTCGTTCGCAGCTTCGGCCATTTCGTAGGAGAGGGAGAGACTGCGATCTACGAGAGATCTTCGCTTCGTGGATCGATCGATCTTCGTTGACTTTCGTTGGTCGACGCGTCGAATGATTTATCGAGAGAAATGGATTACTCGAAGATACTAATTTGCAAATACTGCGAATTAATTTGAATTTGTTTGTGTGCACACCCTTCGACGATCGAAATCCGTAAAAATACAGATATCGGTGAAAATCCTGATAGTAGGGTTACCACTCGTATGTTATTCCCTACGAAAAGGGGACAACAGGCATTTTCAACTCTCCCACTCACTTGGCTTCTCTCTTGCGTTTTCTCTCTCCCCTACCCTTCCACCCTTCATCTCACTCTCACTCACTCTCTCTCTCTCTCTCTCTCTCTCTCTCTCTCTCTCTATAATACTATGAAGTTAGGGGAGTTAGGGTACTACGGAAAATCAATAATTACGAAGCGAGGGGTGATGACTCAAATGGTGAAATCAAGGTCTCGCAAAGCTGAGTTATTTTCTCCGTCACTCGGTAACAAAGATTTAAAATCGGAATATTGATTGCGATCTGAGATTCAGCGTTCACGGCGATTACAGCGAGAATCGTAGCGCGACATTGGACGCGCGTTATCGCAAAAATATGAAATTCTTCGGAGTGGCTTTGTCGAGATATTAAATAGAAGGGAGAAAGAAGAAGGATTAGAAGAAAATGAAGCACTCTAGACGAGACGAGGTGCGTTAAGGTGTGACAGGTGGAAGCTCCAGTGCATTCCGAGGTCTTAGGGCCACAGTGACACGGTGTGTCTAGTCAGAGGAAATTTGGGGTTGATACCACGTCATACGTATAAGCCGCAGCTGTCAGCGGCTGGAAACGTGACTAGCATGCCGCCCGCTTCGCGGTACCTTATTACCACTCTGCGGCCCTGCTGCCTGTCCTCATTATCCCCTTAACGTTTTCTCCGCCTGATGCTGTAAGGCCGATCCATTTCAAAGATTCAATATTGCTTTTGATAGAAAGCAGCGATAAATCAACAATCATCTCTCAAGTTTCGAGGGAAAGCAAAGGATTCGACAAAATTCCCGGGAGACTAATTTATTGAAATTTATTCAAATCTAGTTAAGCGCCCATTCATCCTGACAAAAATCATGGCGAGTCCCCATGCCCTCCTTCTCTCCGAGTGAAGATAAGTAAGGAGGTGGAGGAGGAGGAGGAGGAGGAGGAGGATTAATAGCGCGTTTTTCGAGCATGACACTGATATCGACGTTGGCCATTCAACGACAGCGGTCAGAGGTGGCAATTTAATCGCGTCCTCTGGCACAGTCGCGACTCAGCTTCCTATCATTCGATTTGCTCGTGGGATCGCGTGAGGAGTTTATTTCGCGCGCACACGCGTACGTAAGAGCGTGTTGACACGCTATAAAACCACTATCGGGAAATCCGTCGCCCGCAAAAACCGTCCCTTCCACGGGCAGACCGGTCGACGAGGTTTGCCGGGCTAATAAAAAAATAAACTGCCCTGTAACTCAATTTTACGCTGCCTTTGCGACCGCACGCATAAAAAGGACCTAACTCGCGCGCGAGGGCTCCACCCTCCCTTAAAGGGCGCGCGCCGCCGTGTGTAAATACCTCCTCGTGATTGTTCCTCGAGCTGCTTTCTTTTTCTCTCCTTCCCTCTCTGCAGTTCTCTTTTCTCTTTTCTTCTTCCTCCATTTATCCATTCTTCCTCCAGAGCTACACGTTGGCTAAACGGAATGAAAGCAGGCTCGAGCAATATCGTCGACTGTCAAACCAAAGCAAACCAACTTCTCTCACACTTGTGATTCGATTTGATTCCTATGATACGATAGATCCGTTTCCCTACGGTTGATTCGTTCTGCAATTGGGAGGAATTTCTGGATCATCCCTGACGCGATGCATCCGTGTGCGTTAATAGGGGAATATAATAGGGTGTGATGGCTAACGATATTTTACAAGTATGGATCTCTAGGATCTTCTTGGGTTATGGGGATTTAAGATGTGCGTTATAGTATACTTAGCGGGTTGAGTGAAAAAACAATTCTGGTGTTTATGTATACCCCTGTTATTTTGCGGCAACCCTCATGCGAAATGGCTACAAAATAACACAATTACATACTCGCCTCGGTCTCACCCTCGGTTGCTGCTGTTCATCCCAGTTTTCACCCCTCGGATTCCTCTGGCCCTCTCTGCACCTCTTACGGCTTTCTCGTAGGTGAGAGAGAGAGAGAGAGAGAGAGAGGGAGAACATTCAGAGGGGAAAAAGAGAAAAAGCGAGTCCGTCCGACTCGTTACAAGTCTATTCAGACATCCGGAAGGAACAGCGCGTGCCGCTATTCATTTTGTTGACCGGAACTATTATCTACCCCTTGCCTTTTTTCTCCGGAACTGAGCCGCTGGCAAACCAGCTTTAAAACCTCATGGCTAATTTATTAATCTCATGATTACCGAGAGCCTTCGAGAGACTTCCAAAGATACCAAGAGTTTCAAAAATAAAGTAGAGAATTTTTTCCTTTTTTTATTTTCATTCACTGTGGGATATGATTTATTTTCACCCGATCGATATCAGGTTTGCAGAAACTTTTCCAGTACAGCGTTGGACGATCACGTGAGGAGACACGCCACTGATGACCTCACGTATCTTAATCCAATTTATATGGTGGGCCAAAGTGTACTTAAGTGAGGGAGGTGGAGGGGATGTTTAAGCGATGCTTCATATCCCCTTTCATTTCTCTTACATTGTCCGCTATCCTCCTCCCTCCCTCCCGCCCTTCCTCCTATCCAGAAAACAAAATTCCGCTCTGATGAAGTTTCTCAGCGTCATGCTTAGCGATTCGGTGCTGAACGTGGCGTGGTTGGCTAAGGGATCAGGATCAGGGGTATTAGTACACGACAAAGTTTATAAAAGTAAGCTCTCTTCGGGGGAGAGCCTGGCGGCGCACCTAAACCTGCTATCCCCTTAAGGTTCCGCTGAAATCCCTCATCAAACCTTTCACACACGTGACGAACTTACATATCCACAGTAGTGGCCAATGAGGATCGCCAATGGGAAATTTCAGCCGCCGAATAATCCGGATAAGAATATCGATCTTACATTCGCGTAAGGAAGGAAGTCGAAGGAAGGGAAACCGTGGAAACTTGGGCCGTACGATCCAACGGGGCTGATCGGCATTTTGCGACCACCTGCAACGTATATTAGCAACCCGTAATTGAGCGGTCACGCGAGGTCAGCCCAGGAACACGAACACGAACACGATGTACGTGATGTGCAGTACCTGGCATTTAGTTGCAACCAGCGCGCAGCAGATGGTGCACTTTGTTGTTTGGCCATGCCTCTTGGCTACCCCCCGCGTGCATCGTGTTCGCTTTCGCAATAACATATACGTTTCGAAAGAGTTTCGAACAAAATCAAGAACAACAACGGGGGGGTCGAAGTGGAAAGAGCCGCGAAATTTTTATCTGCTTTCCATCGGGAGCTCCGGCTTTGTCGAGAAAGATTTTCACGTGAGGTAAAACCGGGTTTTATCCGCTCTTTACCGCTGACCGATTTAGTCAATTCACATCCCCGGCGCTAATCTCGGAGGCTTAAACACGCTACACGAGAATCCCAGTGGCCATTCGCGAATGCGTAACTTCAGCGGGTAGGTAGGTAGGTGCACACTGGCCACGAGAAAATCCACCACCCTCTTTACCCGACTAACCTTTGAACTCTCGTTCGGATTTACGGTAATATTGCAAGTACACACACACACGCGCGTATCTTCTACTCGGCCAGGAAATCGGATAATTTGTTTCTTTCCTCCGTTCCTTTTTGATTTTTCAACAAATCACTTTACTCGCTGCGCACTCGCGTGCGTAATTAATCAAACTCTCTTTTCGGCTTAATTTGAGTTTCGCGGTATACGGAGCTCGCTTTTTATCGTGAACTTGCTTATTGCGCGATATCTCGCGGTTTCCCCGTAAAACTTCACTGGCGATTCTTTCATCTCGGCTTTAATATCGCAAACGGATTCTACATAAATATTATTACGGGAAACACTTATTGCATGAAATTTGCATTAAATTTTATTGTTAGGACACGGGGATTAAAAAAAAAAAAAAGAGGGACGCGAAAAAAATTCACTAGGCTACTCCACTGACATTCCGACCTATGCCCGTGTTAGCAGAGTTGACAAAAATAGCTGAGTGGCGATGATACATTTTCCAGATATTTCGTTATATCGATAATAGAAGTCGGTGTAAACACTGTAAATTTACACAATATTGTGTGCGAATATTAAAAAACCTATTACAAAGTTCGCATATATCTGTTTTCCAATGTAGATTTTTTGGAAAGTGGTTCAGCCGGAAAAATTTTTAAACTTATAACTTATCGTAATTGAACTCTAATAGTTTCCACCATAAATCCATATTTATTGCATTTTAATTTATCGTACTATCGTGCTCGACTATTTACCATCAAGCTTATATAGCGTTAATCCATGCTAATAAGAGAGAGAGAGAGAGAGAGAGAGAGAGAGAAATATAGTATCGATCAATAATCCGAACTTTTCCTCGATCGGAGAATTCAGGATAAATCGAACGTTGAACTGAGATTTTTGTGGGAGCGAGCAGGTTTCAAGCAGAACACCCTGGACCTATTTGGAGCGTCGTTGAAATTTTCTGAAAGGCTGTGAAACACTCGTATAGGTTTACTAACGAACACAGCAACGATGCGGCGAGTGGAACAACGCGATGTCGGACACGTCGGTTGTCATCCACTCTCAATGGTTAATTTCCATTCAAATGCATGCGTAGCAGCAGTGGCGTGTGAGAACTTTCGTGCACGGCGCATTATAATCTGGATATTTTTTCTCGTTATCATAATTCTAGCACCGTGCGCAACGGGAAATCGTTTAAGCGCGTGGATTTCCACGCTAATTCGGACAGGGGTTTCAAAGGGGCGCGTGCATGGAAAAAAGTAAAAGCAAGGGCGTCGAAGATCCTAATGGACGGCCAATCGTCGATGGGAAGTGCGGCTGCGAGCTAATCAATCAGAAATATTGCGTAATGCATGAACTTGCTATTCCGCGTTAACGTAGTCGATACTGAATATGTCACTGGTGATCGGGCTCGTCTGCGGTGCATAAAGGCAGCGAAGCGATAGGTTGGCGTTCGCGTTTAAAATATCGACTCCAGCCTCCATTCTGCTGGCAGGGAGAAAGTGAATCCAGTACAATGTCCTGGTACCAATTGTTCACCAGAGCAAGATTATAAAATCAAGCTGGACAATGCTTCGCCGCTTATTAAATCGACACCGCATATTCCATCGAACACGTTTGCGAGCGCTAACATTATTATACACAGCTAAACAATTTGTCCGGAATCAAAACCGTTTGTCGCGATCAGTAACTTTGTTGCGGGGAAATACCTCCTCCTTTGATAAAAGCTTACACCGTTGTCGTTGGCCAAACGACGCTATTTTTTTTCACTCGATCCTGCAAAAATTCAGGTATCGCGATGCAACTCCGAGCCGAATGAAAAAACAAAAAGAAACCGGCAAAAGTGGAAGGAAAAGAGGCATCTTCGACGAGCGAAGATCGATTGGAATTGATTTGCGTGGTGGGTGCGTGCGTGCGCTGTGTGATAAATTTGACAAAAATGTCGAGTGACCCGATGATTTATAGCTATTCGCGAGTGACTCGTTAGATTTTAGCCTATGATATAGTCAATATTACGCGAATAGTTGAAAACAGCTTAATGGACTAATGTCAGGCCACGCGTGGCACTTTGATTTGTTGCAGAGGGCAACAAGTGCCCGACCCCAGGCTGCACGGGGCAAGGTCACGTGACCGGACTCTACTCGCACCACCGCAGGTAAGCAATTATCGGTAATTAGCTTGTGAGTTACCCCTAGCTGATTAGGCGTATAGGTGCGAGCATAGGAAAACTATTGCAATTCATGCATCGATACCACGCTCCAGATGCTTTTCTCCGTTATATCTCAATAGCGACACATCATTTGCATATTTCATTTCACGTTTCATCCCCTAATTACGTCCACGCTATAAAGTCATAATTCAAAGTATCATCGCGTTCCCATGAAATATATTTAAGAGCGAGACTCGTGACATTTCGATTAATTCAGTCCCTTTGGAATTTTCAGCCTCTCTGGTTGTCCACGAAAGGATAAGCTAACGCCAGAAAGTAAGTACCGCATTTCGAGTTTCTAATTATTTCGTAGCTACATAGTGCATCTTCTTTTTGCGAGAACGCCTTTTTCTTACACGACGGTAACCGAAGTGGCTGCTGTACGATTCCTTAGAGATTTCATTCATTGCAAAAGATTCTCACATCGCGCTACTCCAGTAGTAGTCGTTCGGAAGAGGAATACAAATTTGTCGGATGAAATATCGACCTGTTCTACTTAAAATCAAACGCGCGTAGTCGCAACTAGTGTCTCTCATCGAAGAATCATTTTAATTTTTCCATTTTAAAGAGCATAGATCCTGTTGACAAAGCTGTTACTCGTTCGCGATAGCTTCGTATGAAAATCTGTCGATACAAACGAAGTCTTTTCCTCAAGGAAAATATGATGATAATGATGAATGCAGCGCAGGTGTCTCGCATATGTGTGCGCGCGTGTGTATGTGTGTTGTGTGCGTCTGTCTGTTATATTCTTTGTGCTTTTCGTTTTGCGGGGTAGAGAGCTTTATTTATTACGTTTACTTCCGTTTAATTTATCGTTCTGTTTGTAGTTCATTATAGTAGAGAATTATCACCACACTTGAACTTGGTTATATTGGCGGTACTGTACCTGTACCTTCTGGAGAACTCGAGACACGGGCGGTGCGGAGACCCGGCACATGCGCACATGCCAGAATCAAGCGAAGGATTTCTGCGATTGAGTATAATTGCAGCTAATGTTTAATGCCATTTAGCAGCTCTCCTACGCGATCGCACGTGGGAAACCCCCGACCTCTTTCTCAGTGTCCCCGATCGGACGTGTCCCCCCAACGAAAAGAATTCATCCCCGACGGAACACATCCCGCACACAGACACACGATCACACACTGATATTCGAACAAACCATGCACACACACACACACACACGCACGCACACACACATACACACGTAGAATTGTTTTCTATCTTTCGCAAAAGAACATAGTCTCTCGTTTCGTAATAATCCATGCTCGAGTAATAATTATCGAGTTGTTAATTGCAACTAGTCAGGTATGTGTCTCTCTAGCAATATCAATAACTAGAGCAATAGTGTAATAGTATTCCCAGAATTTGTATTATGAGGACAGTGGTGCGGTACGCACTCGCTGATCGGTTGGATTTAATCAATTCTCGAAAACCTGCAATATATGTTCGAGTTTCATTAAATACAAATATTTAACATAACAAATAATGGATTGATGATTTAAATGCCTCTTAATGTGTGCTACATAAATAGCAGAGAATGCATTATTGATTTCGCTTGAAACAAAGCTGTGCACGTTTCAGTGCAATAAACAGAATTCTAATCACTCGATTTTCAAATATTCAGTCCAGCCTAACTCGAAAGTAGGGCCAACTACATGCAATTGGTTTTACAGTACACAAAATGTTGCAAGTTGTTGTCTTATAATTTTTCTCTCGATTGATTGTATCTTTACTTGTGTTTCTCTCTACCCGCTCGGTATACTTGTACTATTACACATTGATTTGTGTTTCTCTATTCCATGGCGTTGTGAAGTACTCTTTCTTTTCTCCTCTCTCTCTCTCTCTCTCTATCTTTTACTTTCGTGTATTTTAACTTTTGCTTTCTCTCTCCATATCTCCACATATCTCTTTTGCTCATTTATAAGCGCACACGGTATCCTCTCATTTTGCCTTTTGCTCTTCTTGCGCCGAACTCTCGTATATTCGAGCGCAACCCTCCACCGGTTGTACTTTCCAACTGAGATCTGCTTTGACCCATGCCCGGTACAACGGGAATGCGCGCTGCACGAACCTACAGAAATTATACTCAACGCATAAAATTGCGTCGATATACGGCCCTTGATTCTGGAGATCAATGTGCGCGCGTGTGTGTGTGGTATGAGTTCCATTAATGTAAATGAGTATGAGTATACGTCGACGCGTCTGTGTAACCACGCCACGTGTCTCTGGGTTCTCGCAGTTCTGGCGATGCATGAGACTATTTTGAAATGCCCAACGCCTGGTTGCAACGGCCGTGGCCATGTCAGCTCCAATCGGAACACGCATAGGAGCCTGTCCGGATGTCCCATCGCCGCGGCCAATAAGCAGGCCGCACGCGAGGCACGACACAAGGCTCAAGGTAAGGCAGCCCGTGCCTGGAATTGCCGGACACGAAAATCCTACCGCGACGTCACGTGCCACACGATTAGCTAGGCTTAACGCTAGGGCCAGGGAATTAGACCAGGGCCATAACGACTAATCCCGCACGAGACGCGTCTCTCCTCCGCAAACGTTTCGATATTTTTCTCCCCCGACCCTCTGGAGTTGGGGGATGGGGTTGATCAACTCTGAGGAGGAACGTCGCATTGGCTTCCTCCAATGCATTGCTCCGAGTTCGAGTTCTTCCAACGAACTACGCGGGAGAGATGCGTTTCCTGTGGGTCCTGCTGCTCTGTGTGTCGCGTCCGTTGCTTCGGTAACGACGTTAATCAGCAGAGAGTAACGGTAACGGTGACGGTGACGGTAACGGTAACGGTAATGGTAACGGTAACGGTAACGGTAGCACAGTGACAGTAAAAAACCTTGGTTTGATTTGCTCTGGCTTTAATTAGAAGCGTAAACTTTTTTAACTTAAGATATTGTAAGATATGACTGAACACTCACTCACGCGTAGAAGCATGCCAATAATTGCCGCTGCGATCGGTAGTCGTTTCTTTCCATTATGCTTTCTAGTAGGGAAGATTCATTGATTTCGGCACCGGTGCACAGGTATCTTTTTTACGATTATCTAGTCAAGTATTCATATCATTCATATAATATTGGCATAACCATGGAAGCTAATCGACCAATTGACAAACGAACTGCTCTTTCTCTTTATCCAGTGTCGGGAATACCGCCTGAATATATCAGTACGAATCTCTTGCCACCGTCTATGGATAACAAAAATTATTCCCAGTACGGTACCACCGCGGCAGACACGAAACCAGTGATCAGTTCGCTGTCGTACGATTATTACGGGGCGTCGAAGAGTCAAGGGCTTAGCGTGAAAGCGGCGAAAACACCGGAAGACAACCCTTCGTCCAGGGCGAGCAAGGTGGTACCCAAGTCAGAGAATATGACCCCGAGTGGTAGCTGTTGCAACACGATGTCCACGAGGGGTCAGAGCACGTCGGACCTTCTGGTGCCCAAGACGGAGGACAGTGCGTCGTGTAGAGTGAACTCACCCCCGCCACCACCCCCGCCGACGGTACGGCAAACTTACGACTCGTACATGAATCAGGACTCGAACTCGTCATCGATGTCATCGATGGACACGATGGGCTCGAGAGGTACCATAGGCGCGACGATTCATCACCCGAGTCAGCACCCGACACATCACGTGCTCCCCATGCAACCCACCGTCACTTACCCGATGCCCATGGTAGAAGACACGAGGATGAGTCATCAGATGCCGCAGAGATCACCTTACGAGCCTTCGGCGATGATGGCCGCGGCCGCGGCAGCCGCAGCTGCAGCCACCACCAGCGAGGAGCTCTATCACCATAGATCGGCGGAGCACGCCAGATACATGCACCCTGGTGCGAGCAACATTGCCAGACCAGTGGTGACCTATTCGAATGAGATCGGTGCACCTAGAGGCTACGAGAACGCGGTGGTCAGCGCTGCCAATCATCGACCGTACGACCCGGGTACCACCTCCGCCTACGAGAGGTACGACCCCCAAGCCTGTGCCCCCATACAGTCCCAGCAGCAGCAGCAGCAGCAACAACAGCAACAGCAACAGCAACAGCAACAGCAGCAGCAGCAGCAACAGCAACAGCAGCAACTGCACTCGAGAGCCAACATGTACTACTTGGGGCAAACTGGGATGACACCGGAGGAGCAGGAACGCGCCTATCATCAGGAGGCTGCTGCCGCGGCTCAGCAACATCAGATGGCCATGGCTGCTGCTACTGCCGCTGGAATGATGAAGACCGAAGACGGTAAGACGCTAGCGAACGGTCGACGACTGTGTTTTTTTGGGGGATGGGGGAAGTTACGGGAAGGTGCGTACATTGCGCTGTCGTTAATTTTACAGTAAAGTGCGTGACGGTGGCACAAGTTCAACAGATGCAGAAGCCAGGAGGTGGTCCCCCTACTTCTCCAGGCGGCTCTGTGATGGATTTGTCCACTTCCAGCGTTACGTCCACCAGTCCTCAGGTAAATCTGCGGTTGTCGATGACGCGGTTGGTCGAGTTTGATGGGGGATGTTCTTAAGCGTGGAATTCCGGATCTGCGTAGGCACCACCTTACGGATCGAATAGCCTTAGTCCGCAGTACGGAGGGGGTCAGACAGTCGGCGGGAGTCCTCAAGCTGCTGCGAGTCCTCACTTAACGGCCAGTCCGCAGGTCCCTAGTCCTCAAGGCCAAACCCTCGATCTCAGCGTTAACAGGCTTCACAGGTAAGACTCGGAAATTCCAGGAGGCACCGTGCGATCGAAGCGTGCCCCCTTTTGCCAGTTTTTCCTTCTTACGCTCTTGCAATCGTTCCATTTGTTCGATAGAAGAATTTTGTCGATGTTACAGCGGCGCTCCCAGTCCCCAGTACTCCACCGCCCACGGAGAAGCTGTGGCAGTACCGGTTGGACCAGGTTTTCCAGCTCCGCGACCGATAGAGGAGCAAACCGAACCAGTAGACTTCTCCACGGCCAATGAGCCAGTGAACTTCAGCGGGGGGCCCGGAATCAGGCCTGTGCCAGGATTTCCTCCACCCGGAGTTCACGTGGCGGCGTACAGTCGAGAAAGCACTCCTGACAGCGGGGGTTCCCATTACATGGATGCTTACCGCGATCCTACCGGTAAGTCGTCTCTGGTTTTATCAGGAGACTGCAGTAAACACAGGGGTGAGCCGAGAGTGAAAAGTGGAAAATTGAAAATCGAAAGTAGAAAATCGAAAATCGAAAGTAAGATCGCCACTCGATGGCGAAAGACCAGCGTGTCGTTATATCAGCAGCGGCAGCAGCAGCGCCAGCAGCAGCAGCACGTGAGATAGAGCGACGGAGGGTGATGTAGAGGGAAGTAGTCGTGGATGAGGGATTCGGAAGAGAACAAAGAGCTCGACGCCCTCGGGGGTTGGAAGGGGTATGGGCGATACGCGGCTACAACCGTCGAATAAAAATTCGCCAGAGCAGTACACGACTGCCATAATGGGCACCTATGGCCCGACTTTCATTTTCCAGCATCTCTCTATGCCTTGGCATTCCACACCAGTCAGTCCCTCCTCTTTTTCCCCCGCTGTCTTCTTCTCTCTCGCTCTTTCGCTCCGGACGTGAACAGTGCACCCTTCCTACATACCTCCCCGTGACGGTACACGGCCATTGTTAATTATCAATATTTCGCGTACACGTAGCCAGCAAAAGTCCGGTGCGGCCAATATTGTCCAGTTCTGACGCTGGGGAGTAGTTATTGAAATTGAAACATTCGAGAGCACACACCACCGTCCGTTCGCCATCAACGTAGCCAGCGACGTCACACTGGCTCCATCCATCGGCTATTTGCACTCCGAGCTCCCGACGAAATGAATTCTTGCCAATAAATAAACGTGTAGATTTTACAACGGCTAATCAAGCAGCTGCGTGCTATGCTCTGACCTTTCTGCTTCTCTCCGCTGAATTTTGTTACACGTATTACCACACATACATAAACAGATAACAGGATACCCATTAACAGGATTGGACGGTACATTGAGAAGAAACATGCTTTCACGAGGGAATTAATATTTTCCACAATGCCGACTTCATTTATTCAAAAAACTGTAGCGACGATCTCTTTCGAATTTTCAATTTTATATTATGACATTCTCACAAAGTGCTGAGGTACTTTTTAAGAGACAGTAATGAAATGTTCAATATTCACTGCTGTCGGCAGAGGAGCTCTTTTTTATCGCTATTTAATTTATTGTAAAATGAGATTTTCTACGTTCTCCCCAGGATACGCGCCGATGAGTCCTCATCCAGGCTACGGTATGACGAGCGTTCAGCCAGAATATCCCGGCAACACGTACACACCTTACCCCACTCCAGGATACAACTGCGGTGGAACCTATCCGACTGGCCCGGTAACTTCGGGATATCAGATTCCAGGAGGCTACACCCCCGCACCCTGCTACAGCATGCCACCCCCGCAACATACGGTTGGTCCACTGGACAAGCCGTCTGGCAAGGACGAAAGGTAAGAGATACACGCGCACACAAATCTTACATCCGCACATATCTGCAATTACCACGAATAACTTCCAGAAAGATTTGGATAGAGAACTCATAGGAGATTCGAGGGGACCAGTAGAGTAGGGAGAGATCTAGTAGAGATCGCTCTTGGCGTTAGATCCATAGCTATATGTCGTAAATAATTCTGAAGCTTGGTATTGAGAAATATTGTGTTAATTGCGCGACGAGACTCGGGTATGTCCGGCACACCGAGCGAATGTCTTGAGGTGAGCCGCGCATACGCGCATTGCACATTTGGTACTTGCCTTGCGGAAAGGGTCGCGCGAATTTTCGCGGTATATTCTCACCCTTAGCCAGGAGCGAGAGGAGGCGGCGATTAACATCGGCGAAGAGGGCCTCGCGCATACCTATCTCCATTTTGTTAATTAAAGTAATTACTCTTCGTACCGAAAGTGCCAACCTTATTCTAATTGACGTAAAGCTCGGCGGGGTATGGAGAAGCCGCGTTGGGTGCATGGGTGGTTGCGGAGAAGGAGAGAAGAGAAGAGAAGAGAAGGAGAAAGAGAACAAGGCGAAAGAGGAGAAGGAGGAGAAGGAGGAGGCGATGCCTCAGGAAACAGGGGAAAGAAGGGGCGAGGGAAGAAGAGAGGGATTGGTGCGGAGGCGGTGAGTTGGCAAGGGAGGATAAGGTCGAAATGGGGGTGGGGTATAATCAGTTGCCACCGCACTGGATTATGGGGCGAGACCCGCACCGTCCCGTCGGGGTTAGAACCCGGAACACACCTCGGAAACCTCTGGCAGAACTGGTTTCATTCCTTTTCCATCCGTCGTATGGTGAAAATTCGTCGCCCCCATGCCATGAGAATATTGAGAGCAATCTTGCGGCAGATGGCTCGCGCAACTATGCAACGCTGATAAAAAATTTCCTCTCTCAGATTATGGAAATAGAAAAGGAAGGAGAAGTGTGGAACGGCTTTAATTAAAATCACAAGTAAATTTTGGTCGAACCTTTTTATTTCAACGAATGAGGTACTACCCTATTTTCCCTTTTTTCTTCTTTTTTCGTTTTTTAACGTATAAAAATATAAAAATCATAGACACTCGATGCTCGGCAATATTGAACAAAGGGAGCAGCGCGTACATTCTATGTATTCCTGTCTTATTAAGAATCGTATGTGTGTCAGGGTTCACACGCACTCACATATGTGATATAAATATATACATATATATATATATATATATAGAGAGAGAGAGAGAGAGAGAGAGAGCACGATGGCAGGGAAGCTTTTTATAAATGGTTCTACCCAATATAATCACATAATACACCGCAGACCTTACCTTCTAATCGCATTACCGCCCTCTTTTTCAACGATTATTGATACGCGCAGTTTCTCCGTCATTTATCCACTCGACGTTTATGAGACAATCGAAAGCGAATATAGAGATTGAGATTTAATGGACTTATCCATCATATCGCCGCAATCTTTTCAATCGAGATACACTCGCAATTAAGTAAGTTATCGAGTATTTATAAATGAACTGGAGGCTGAAACTGTTGCGAGTGGCTGCTGCGGGAGATTCGGAAGAAATTTGCGATAGGTAGGAGAGCGAAGTAAGAGAAAAGTGGTTGGACGAAGACTCGAAACACGAAGTCGAACGAGTAGGCAGGGCCACGTGATTGTACACTCAAGTATTGGGCGGCCGTAGCTGCTAGCAATATCGTGGCCACTTAAGGGCCATCGTCGAGGTTTCGAGGCTTCTCATGGCCTGTGCTGCTCAGTCATCTATGAGATCAGGATGAGACGAGAAACTGGAGCGACGACCACCATACGGTACTTTGATTTCGACTCGCGTATTTTCCTTCCGCCGCCTCTCCCACCACTCCAACTGTCTCTCGCTCATTCTCTACCAGACGCACTTTCGCGTTTTTCATATATCGCCGTTAAACGTCGAGGCCCACCCCTCACACCCGCCAAGAAACGTTTACGAGAAGCAATAAGACTTCTCGGTACAGCCACAGTTTCCTGCGAGGATTCGTGGTGTATAGGAAAGGACGACAGGTAGAGAAGCGGAGAATTGCAATTAGGGCCACGAAAGGGCTTTCCCGTTAGATTACACGCGAATGCTAAATGTACGAAGGGTGAAGAGATTCCAGATTTTTTTCATGAATGATATTGTTCGATACAGTATGAATATGAGGAGGCACTCGTTGAATTTTGCGCCTCGGCCTACCCCTCGTGGTCGCGACGGCAAGGAGCTGATACAGTGCCCCACATCGTCCTGTGATGGCATGGGTCATGTCTCGGGAAACTACGCTACCCACAGAAGGCAAGGCAGCATTGATAATGACGTCGGCATTGGCGTTGACATTGAAATTGCTCAATAGCGATGCAGCACGTTTGCACGCACGCTACACGTTACAGACTCACAATCAGAAATATTCGTTTCCATCTATATCTTTCCTATAATTCGTAGTGCTTCCTACTTGCAAATTCTTCATCCATTACGACCGGAAGACCCGACTTTGAATCTATGAGCACGTAAATGAATGAGGCAAGCATTCCTTAACGGTTAACCATGTATGGCGATTGGAAAATCATTGAAAATAGAATGGGTTGTACAACGTATCTATCGTATAGATGGAATTTGCATCGATGCATATTGGTGGTCCGTGACGTAGTGGCTTAATAAGTGTTCTGTGACACTAAATAAACGTTTGGAAACCAATCCTACTTGCAAGGAGAATCCACGCATCGATGAAACGGGAAGAAAACTGTACGTAGGGTACGATGAGCAAATCTGATCTAGGTAAAATATGTCTTTGGTCTGAGGATTGGTTTGAGATGTTTAATCCCCAAATTAAAGGAAACACTTTACCTAGATTAGTATCTCATCGTACTCTGCACCAGTTTTCTTCTCGCTTCAAAACTAGCTTACGAGCGCGTGGTCTCTTCTTCTTAGTCCCAATAAATAATTTATTGTACTTGATATCTCATGTACCCTTACCAAAAATTTGTCATACCTATTTTTATCTAATTGATATTTGAGTTTACGGTAAAACGTTTTTTCTTCTTCAATTTTATTTGGCATCTCCCTTCCCTCTCTCTTTCTCTCTCTCTCTCTCTCTCTCTTTCTTTCTGATTGCATTTTTACAGACCTAATACCATATTTCGTTATTACGATATATTGTACTTAAAGTGTGTAGATAAGTTTCGTGTTGAATGAAGTTTCACTTTTCCCAATTGAGACCCGACCCCTACGAAAAGGGATGACAAAATCTATCGAAAGTATTACGTAATGAACCAATGATCGGCGAGGTAGTGAAAAATTAATCGCGTTCCACCAAGTTGTAAATAGATTTCTAGTCGATAAGCATCGCTTCTCTCCATTGGAAGAAGAAGTTTTCATAAGCCTCAAGTGGGCAGCTTTGTAGCGAACTGTTGTCAATGACCATGTCAGAACAGATCGTCAGAAAGATACACGAAGTGGCTGGCTGCGTACTTGCCACTACTACTGCCACTACTACTCTACTACCACTACTTCAAGCTTTGTGCGCAAAAAAATAATTGGCAATTGGCGAGTTTCATTGGGGTCAGGTATGAGTGTGCTCCCTGCTCTTCCTTCAATGTTCCTAGAGTAAGGCTGACCTTGTTTGGATACCAATATCGATATCATCTATAGAACGAGCGACACCTCATGAGTGATCCAACTGGAACACGGCGTTGCCATTTGCATGTTCTACTCATACAAACTTAAGTCCACCTTTTTAATTATCATCCTTGATACGAGGAATTCCGGGCATAAGACTTATCATCCTTCAAATGTACTCGCTCTGCTAGTTCACTTCGAAAATATCCGACTGACGTGTTTGCAGCTTCCTGGCATAAGTCTTACGTCTGCCTCCTCAATATTCGTTTGTACGAACTGGATGCAAGGCAAGTTGTCCAAAGTAGAATATCGGGTAAAGGGATACAAGTTTTTCTCTAGCTGGTAAAGGATTTGGCCGCGCGATCGTTGATGGCCCAGGCGCGTGCTAATACTTTTCGCTAGTCACGTTAGGTCCGAGAGCACTTTGCTCCGGTTTCGTTGAAAGCTTTCTGCTAACTTTGGGAGTGCGTGTACCTTATGGACGCAACGTAAGTATACTTATCCTCGTGGCAACGTCGCGACTACTGCATGTGATATGTTGCTAAAACGTTCTTGGACGTTCTTGAGGTGTGCGTTCGTCACAAAAGCCATGAGGATGACTGCGCTGGAGTGTAAAAAGACCACGTGGAGCAATCTTAATTCCGACGATTCTTACAGTCTCTAGAAGAATAGTTCTAGAAATCGCAGCGCACAATCATCATGGTGACGTTGTGAACATCCGTGCTGACGGAGGACGTCTATTTTTCTCTTTCAGTCTTTCCGGTTGTCCGCGAGCGGATCGTTCGCAAATCCAAGCTCACTCGCAGGAGCTGAAGTGTCCCACGCCTGGTTGCGATGGATCGGGCCACGTCACGGGAAATTATTCGTCTCACCGAAGTCTCTCCGGTTGTCCACGCGCAAACAAACCGAAGAGCAAACCTCGAGATGGACAGGACTCGGAACCACTGAGGTCAGTATAAACGAGTAATCGTGTCGCGCCCCACCCCCGCCCCCGCCCCCCTAATGCGTTTCGTCATGGATGATCCCCCGAAGAGATCGCGTCGTTTCAATCGTTTTTCTCTTTCTTTTTTGGAGAAACGAGTAATATCGCGGTGAAAAAAAAGGAATGCTCCGGGAACTTGATCGAAAATAGAAGCGCGCTCGGACCTTGCGAGTGGAATTGAAGGGATTCGGTCGAGGAAACTCTTGCCTTCCAGTTTCGCAAGTTCCGTAATTTGCAGAGCTGCTAGTAATCGTGATCTCAATTTGCGTTTTCGTCGCGTTCGCACGTTACACGTAGCTACATAGGTATCTACGTGACCACATTGCACGTACCGAGATCTGTTCCGAGCCCAAACGGGGAATCCCCACAACCGCGTACTAACCCTCGAGCAAAGGCGAAGACGCTGACTAATAACTGGCGGTTTCCGCTCGTTTCATGCTCACTCTCTATCTCGCGCTTTCACTCTCTCTCTCTCTCTCTCTCTCTCTCTCTCTGGCTTTCTCTCTCTCTCACTCTCTCTCACTCTGTCCCTGTCTCTCTGTCTCTGTCTCTCCCTATATGGATGGATTGTACGGTGTTGGTGGCGTTGGGCTGCACACAGATGTCCAATCCCTGGTTGCGACGGGTCTGGCCACGCTACCGGCAAATTCTTGTCGCATCGCAGGTAAGGTCTCTACGTAATTAGTGAACAATTGAAATTGACATTACGCCTTTTGCGAGATAACACGTAGTAGTCACGGACATTGTTCGATAGATTGCTCAATTATAAACGGGCTAATTGTAACATTTCTCTAGTTTATGTACATACGTACATATATATATATATATATATATATATATATATATATATGTATATACATATACGTATGCACATAGGTGTATGCATATATTGTAGAGGTACATTTATAATAATTTATCGCGTGCACTACATAAATTATGCACCACTAACACGTGTACCATTCTCGCGCTCTGCATTGCAGCGCATCTGGATGTCCGATCGCGAACAGAAACAAGATGAGAGTCCTAGAGTCGGGTGGTGCCGATCAGCACAAAGTGGCGGTCGCTGCAGCAACGGCGATGAAGTTCGAGGGTGTCAATTGTCCAACTCCCGGCTGCGATGGAATTGGTCATATCAATGGATCCTTTTCAACCCACAGATCCCTCTCTGGTTGTCCCATAGCCGGGCATGCTGTGAAAAAGCCAAAGTTCGAGGATATGAGCAGCATGTACAGCAAAGGAATCCCCGGTGAGGATCTCACTGTCTCCACTGCGTTTCGAAGCTTTAATTATCAATATACACGGATATTGATGGAGGAATGAAATCGCGATAAAAAAGAAAAAAAAGTTACATTGCGTGCAATTTCCTTGATCAGATTGCCAATACAAGGAAAAGTAAAAGAAACGAGTAAACGAGTAGGCAAATGAAGTTCTAGTCAAAAGAGAAAAATTGGAAAAACTCGTGAGGAATAGAAAAGAAAGAGTCATGAAACAAGAGCAAAAAAGCAAAAATTAAAAAAACCGAGCTCGATTAACATACGAAAGTTTTGAAAGACCAAATGTATTTGTCTGTCAATACGGTGTTATGAAGGGGGAAGATTATCGAGTAAGCATGGGAGCACTGAACTGAATTTGCTCCTTATTCTTCCCCGCGCTTTTCGGGTCATGCTCGTCCAGGCTGGGTCATTTCTGTTAATTGAATTTGATAACATAACAAGGATATACCTATGTGCTATCGAAAAATAGGCGACTTAACATTACGTAAAACTTTGTTCGACATACGTCTGGACGAGTCAGGCGTTGAACAATGCGATACTGTAAACCTTTGTTCGTAAACTTGTGCATATCTAACCTTGTACTCGATCCTGTGCTATGCCATGCTCTGCTCTTTACGCAATGATGTGCTGTCATACCAACGAGACTAACCTCTCTCCTTTTCCCGTTCTTATTACATTTGCCCCATGTATCTTTTGAAATTCGTTTGATTCTTCCCCAAGAAAATACAGAATTCTCTTATATTTGTTCCTTGTTACCTATAACATAAATGATCCAGGTGTAATCGACTGTATTTCGCGGCGAACTAGACGCGATTAAAGAAACATCACGGAGTGATTATGTAATTTTAGAGCACACGAAGAAAAACGTGCAGATACGAACTGAGCGTGTAACCCCTGAACTTGTTACGTGTATAATAAGAGATCTAGCGTAGATCGATTTCCTTCACTCGTCTTTCCTGTCTCTCTCTCTTTCTCTTTTTCTTTCTCTCTCTCTCTCTCTCTCTCTCTCTCTCTCTCTTTCTTTCTCTCTCTTTCTCTCTTTCTCTCTCTCTTTCTCTCTATGAATTCGAACCTCCGCGAAAATTCCCACTCCTTATTGTGTGCAAGAACAAAATGTGAAAGCAAACACGAGCCGAATGCTATTATGATGAAAAATAATCTATTCTGATTTATTCTGGGATCACGATCAGCTCCTTTCCTGTCATTGAGCTTTGAGGAGAACATTTACTTTTGAAGGTAAGGGACTGACGTACTCGCCACTTGTACTTTCTATGTGTCTTCGGTGTTACATAAAAATCCACACACCAGTTTCTTTAATTTTATCAGACGATGTCCGAGTGTTGGCAATCGAAAACTATCCAGCTCTGATGGATTCATGAGAAATGGATTCTGAGATAAGCATTCGTGTGAGAATGCGAGAGCAAAGTAGAGAGAAACATTATTTAGAAACGCCAGCACTCGGTATGTCCTTTTTTTCTACTATCTGGTATGATGGCACCTCACGCTCTACCCAAGACCACCCAATAACTTTCCTTATCATGTTCCTGCGGCAGACCTGCGATTCGTGCGTTTCTATTGAAAGAAGTACAAAAAATATGTGTTCATTTTTATGAAACTAATATCGTTATTGCTGTTGTCATTGTTGTTGCTAATCGGAAACATGTCGAAGCTTACTCGAGAGCCTCCGATCTCTCGAGGAACTATAGTAATGCATTATAGTAAGTGGCACGAAGCGTGATGCAGATCCTACGCTCTACATTCCCATGCAGCGACTTGGAACAATCGAAACAAACAATTCACGTTATGTAATAAAAAAAAACTCGTGCACTACTTTGTATTACGCTCATCAGCAATAAGCATCAGTAAGCGCAGCAACAGTTAAACCCAAATCGCTGCCCTTGGCATATCACGATCTCCACAACCCTCCTCCTTTGTGTTCGCTAAGCTCCCTCTTCCAACCCCCACATTGTTTATTGCGTACACTCCGCACTCCTCTTCTCATCCCTTCAAGAATTGTTAGTGCATCTCAAATTTTTCCCAGCAATATGTCAGAGTGCTTTTACATAAATGCTTAGAAATTCTCTTGCATCGGGGTTCGCACGAGCTCCCCGACTTAGGGGTTGGGTTGGAGAGTTTCGCTTTCTGGTTGCCAGTAGTTTACTTCGGAGGCGAGAGCAGTTCTCACCCTTTTGGTCCCAAAGCCTCTCGTTCGTTGCCATTTGGTGTCGCGTGTGTGCCGCATTGAGACACAAGAAAAAAATAAGTGAGACCTAGAGAGTGCTTTCTCGTCATCCAAAGTTATACTTCTGGAAACACGGACACGTTTGTCCGGAAAGACGAATTTCTCTTAAACTGGACCATGTCTCTCCTACTTCAGGGGTGGATGCCGGTGGTCCGGCTCATGGGGGTGCGGTGGGTGCGGGTCAGGGTAACACGAGCGGTGGCGGAACCACCAGCGCCCAGGGCGAGGACATCTACACACTGGATGCTGAAATTACGGAACTTCAACGAGAGAATGCCCGTGTCGAGTCGCAGGTTCTACGCCTGCGCTCTGATATCACCGCTATGGAAAATCAGCTGAAGCAGGGTGAAAAGGTCAGTCAGGTTGCTCAGTCGGTAACCATACCTTTCGTCAACAATTGAGAGATCGATGCAATCATATTTCTGGCTGTAGATAATCTTATTAATACCATTAACAGCATCCCTTTCCTTCCGATTGTTACTCCTTGCAAACCCCTTTGCCGCCCGATGCTTCCCAAAGTCTGTTTTTTTTTTCATCTTTGATTATTTTCTCAAAGAAGAATCTTAAACGCTTTCAAGACCCTTTCCGCTCTCTTGCTCTATCTTCCCCGTCTTTGCCAAAATATGTAAGACTTTGCTCGAAAGTAAAATTATCCGTAGCCAGTAATATATCGGTTGATCCAAAATAGTAGATAGAAAGAGAGGAGGGTGATGGAGAATCGTATCGTTTTCAAATGCACTATTCTCTTCGACAGGAAACATCGATGATCGCTCATCGAAACAACAACTTGACTGAATATTACCAGTCGTTGCGTGACAACATGATAACATTCCTGGAACACGTGCGAATACCCAACGCCCCGGGTGGTCCGCAAGAGAAAATGGGCCACGAGAACTTTGACAGCTATCTGACAAAGCTTCAAACACTATGCACCGCCGATGGATACTGCGCCGACGAAGCAAACCGACCGATTTACGAAACGGTGAAGACCGCCCTCCAGGACTTCACCGTTCTGCCAACACCCATCTGAGACCATCCTTAAAGTTCGACGAACGGTATTAGTGTCGTTCGAACGTGTCTCACCTAGTGACTCGCGTGGCTGTGACGGAAGAGATTCGAGTCCCTTGCAGCAAAGATGAACCAGCGTGAAGACTGTGCTTACTATGATTATGATTATGATTATCGAAAATGTACATTTCGCACTCTTTTGATTTGGTGTGATCACACGGTGAAGGGACAAAAAGAGATATTTTAGCGATTTTTCAAACGTTTCCTCTCACGACGAACTACCACCGCCACCACCATCACCTCCCCCCATTGCTCCGAAGATACGTTTCTGGAAGATGCGAGGGAGGAGATTCCTAAATTCCTTTGAGAAAAAAATTAGAAGCGATTGGCTCAGTGAAGGCAGCGTTGATCAATATTATCGAAAGACTAATGATACTTTGTAGTTGTCATTAAATGTTACAATGCGCGCGAATGCTGTGGATGTTTCATTGAAATAAGTAGATGTAAGAGCTATGGAGAACTGATATGTTGCTCATTGAGATATCTTTTGTACATAGAACGTAGTATCACATAAGCATCGCATCGGTGAAAGCCACGCCGATAAATTGTAAATACACGAAAGACAGAGAGAAAGAAGGAAAGAACGAAAGGAGGAGAGAAAAAGAGAAACGGAAAGAGAAAGAAAAAGAAAAAGAGAGTGAGAGCGAGAGTGTGAGAGAAAGAGAAAGAGAGAGAGAGAGAGAGAATGTGAAAGATGGCATTTATATTATTCGAAATAATGTGGTTATCCGTCAAGGTATGTAAAAAAGAATTAGCTTAGTTGTATATTGAGAATCATAATGCTCTTACTACTGTATAACTGTTATACCGTTAACGGATTAGTATTACGAAAGCCGCTGTTACTATTACCAAAGCTGCTTTTAATAAGTGCAGGCTATTATAATTAATATTGGCTACTAACTACTGCTAGCTACTACTATTACTACTACTGTCACTGTTACAGCCACCAACATTTCTAGAGCTAATTCATCATCATCATTATTGCTACAACTAACTACTCTTACTACTGGCGTTAGAATCTAGTGACAAGCATACCGATTATAGTATTATTTATAATATCAACGAGTCGAGAATGCCGCGGAAGCGAAAACATTGTCCATAGCATGTATATAGTTACAGAGTAATACGAATACTTATTATAGGAGCGTTTCTTCGAGAATGGCAGAATGGCAGACGAGAATTAAGTCTGAGCAACGATGCAAAGTGAGATTACGCTCTCGAGGTCACGCGTGACCTTTAATCAACAGATGTCAATCGTACGCACGGTGTATTATCGAATTTATGACTGCACGCGCGAATGCTGAGTAAATTAATTTCGAAAGAGCTACAGGGAGTCAAGAGAGCCAATCACAATCACCTTCATTGATTGATTCACGTTAGGACAGAAAAAAGTTAGTATAGTTATAACGGGGGATACTCCTTCATACGTGCAATAATTTTAGGACGCGCTACATTCGTCTTTTCTTCGTGAAAATCCTTTGTACCGCTACGGTGATATATCTATATATTATATAGTTGTATTGAGGCCAGATTGTTACTATTGTGTTATCGTATTTCGTTCTATATTAGAGATTATATATTTGTTTCGTTGCTATACACAGTGGAATTCGTGAAAATCGGGTGACGACCATGCACACGCTGGTCGCAGGAACAATACTTCAGGAAATGATCCATCTCCTTCTTTTCGAAAAATCCATTCGGTTCTCGAGTTGCTGGATGAACAGTAATGTGCATCGCTTCGAGCCAGCTGAACGTATGCATATTGAATTGAATTTTTTATTGAACTATCATTAAAAGTATGAAACTCTCTCAAACAAAGGAAAGTACATCTTAGATCACTCATAATTGTTTTCACGTTTTGTGTAAAGAGTCGATTTAATATTAATAATAACGAAGGGTCCTGGTGGGGCGAAATTAATTTTGATATTTAATCTTACTTGACGTTTTGTATTGTTTCTGAGACATGAAAACCTTTTTACACGTTTAGATTCCTACGAGCAATCGATACGATGCGAAATGAACGATGGGGAAACCGTTCGTTAATGTTAATATTATTTCGATATTATGATTGCACAATGTTGTTGATCGGTTGTTTAGCGGCTAATTATTTCGAAATTGTTGCTTGTAAAGACACGCAATTAGCATTATTGCCATTTATCAAAATTATAATTCATCCCTGTTCATATATCCTCATTGTACTAAGCATGTGCATCATTAACATGAGTGCAATAAAAGTATAATTATGAAAAATTAAGAAGCTAGCGATTCAACAGTAAAAAGAAAATGCATCGATTAGGGAGACCGCATGCAAATGATTTCCAAAATTATGTTTATTCACTTTACTGCAATTGATATATGTATATAAAGAGAAGACTCAAAAGTGATTCGAAATACAAGTATAATTACCCATAAAGTGACCGATACAAATTTTCAGTTACAAAATCATATAAATAATATAACGAAACACCGTGTAGTGAGAGTATGAATAAATTAACGATAGTCTTAATCGACCGATGATTATGATTGATCTTAAAGTTACTAACTATCATGATAATTTGCTGGTAGCTATATCTTTTCTTCGATCTCGTTCTCAGAAACAATTGGAATAACTCCACGAAAGGAAAGAATAAGCAATAATGTAGCAGGAAACTGACATTCATCTCCATATTTATTCATTTTTTTCATTTCACTTTGAAACAGGTAATTTTTATCTCATTATCACGCAAGATTATCATTCCAATTAGTCATTGATATCCCAACAATCATTATCGTTCCCCCTGATAAATTCGTGCAAATATATGAATTCAGTAACGTGCTTTGAGTAATTATAAATGTTGCTCGTGATTAAATAAAGGGTATTTATCGATGAATTTAACAAATCATTTTCTTTTGCTTTTAAATTATTTTGCATGAAGTGCATCTGGCGGGAGAAATGAACAAATAAATGCGTATAGGTGGTTTCGTCCGCTTGAAAGGGATGTTAGATTCAAGGGAAAAATAAGAAGACGGATTAGAGAATTTTAATTTTGTGTTTGCATATTTCATATAAAAAAGAATTATCTTACAAGCATTGTGTATGATGTAACAGTCGACAATAGTGTATCTCGATCCTTATACATATCACAATAAAACGAACGCGAAATAACGTTCGCCCATATAGTTCCTATATAAAGATAAATATGAAATTGGTATGGCAGAAATGGACACTTAATTGCTCGCGCGTAATATCTGTGTGATAATGTTCGCGATGGACTGCACACGTTTCATTTCTTGAAAAAGTTTTGAAAAGATATTTACGTCCACCTATGAACTCAAATATCACATCTTATTACAAATGTTTGTGAGATCAAAGCAAACAAACTAAGTACGCATATTCTGCACTTCTCATGTACATTAATAGATTCGTGACAAACGCTCAACGGGTTGATAAAACGCGTACTTTTAGGTATCGTTTTTCCAATCGAGCAAGGGGTGGTTTGTCATCTTAGTAAAAAAAATAGTGTTTTATACGTCGTGCGAGCTTAACAATGGCGCAGATCGGACCACGTCATAATAATAAATATTAGTTATCGCAAGGCACATTTGCACGAAAGTAAAAAATTAAAAAGTCGCGTACAATCGTGTCGCCTCACGACGTATATCGCCGAAAATATTTGAAAAAGCGGAACGACTGTACATTCGAAATATTTTTTAATTCAGTTCAGTTCAGTTCAGTTCATTCACCACCACTGTGCCTTTCCAAGGACCTTGGTCATTTGTAACGTACGTCTTTACTACTTAAAAGTATCGGGCATTCAATTTTGTTCCTGTTCCACTGGATAATGGCAGAACAGCTTTACCATCACAGGGTAAGATGCGTTGCGTTGCTTAAAGTTAAGAAACGCGGACTTCCAAATAAAAGCTTCGAGTGTGTTGACTCTCTTAGAGACCACCGAGCTCCATCAGGCAATCTTCGGAAATGAAGGAATTTTGCTAATACCGATACCAACGCGCGGTACTTGCCGTGCCGCGAACTCGCTTACAAAAATTATGTTCACCAGAAGACATTGATGGTGTTTCACCTGAGAAGGAGAAAATTATATAATTGACTTTGGGGAAATAAAGAGAGACGATAAGAAAAGAAAAGAAAAAGACTAAAATTCACCTAGCGTAGGGAGGTGGCGGACTTGGTGCTGGATCCACTGTGGTAATTTGAATGGATCCTGGAATTGTATGTTCAGTTGATAACGAAGCGGCGCTGCTATTCGTTAATCTAGCTAATTGAGCTGGATTTAGTTTGATTGCATCGTCATAACTTGGAGGTGAATCGGTAACCGCTTCATAATCTGGTGGCTTTTGCCTCGCTACCGTAGATGGCTCCTCTATGGCGATCACGTGAATAGGATCGTCGATCTGGAAGAAACAAAGATCTCTCTTTCAGCAATCATTGAATTTGGCAATTCCATTCTGAATTCAATCATGTTTTTTGATGCATCTGTTCCTCGCATATGGCATGCAATATTATTTTATTAACATCTTCAACGCGTATAATAAACGAAGCGTAATTAATATTTCATAAAGGAAATGATGAACAATCTTTGTAATCATTTATCAACACTAAGATAACCAGACTAATAGGACATTGGATGTACGTTATTGACTTTTCCGATTCTTTCAAGGTTCCTCTATATGTTGCAGATGTTCGATAAATATTTGATTAGTCGTGTATCATTAATTGCTAAAAATTTATTGGGGATTCACGCGATCCGATCAAGATGAATAGAAAACAGTGTTAGAATAGAATTGTTTAACAGTGTTCAATATTTTTCGCTGGAGAACAAAAGCGAAACGGTCGAATAAGCGGAAAACTGAGAATATGCGATAAAATAAAAGAAAAGAAAAGAAATAGAAATAGAATTCGCATAATAGTCAAAAGTGGAATTCGAATCATGTAGCATCGATAGCTTACATTATCTACTTTTTAATAGGTAGTTACACCAGCTATCTACTTGTTATTCCAAAGAATATTATTGTACAGAAGCAGAGTTTCCTTCGACAAATATATTTTACAAATTTGCCTTTTGCTTTCTCAGCTGATTCAATCATTCGTGATAATCGCTACCAAGATTTTCAGATAAAAACATCCTGTTCTTGATTAATCATAATAAATAGGAAAGTTTTAATTTTGCGCCACCTTGAACGCCGCAAAAGTATGAAAAAATGAGACTCGTGGAATAGAGTATAGAGTTGGTGAAATTTTTTGACTGGAGAAAAAATGGAAAAAAGATTCGAGGGGGTCATCTACATTTACGATTGTGTCACACGACTTGGAAGGATATTCACCCGGAAGTGTATACTGTTCTATATTTGACGTAGGTCGGCTATAGATATCTACCTACGTACCTGGCTTGGTACTCTTTATAACTTTATGGTCGCCTGAATGCGAACCGTAAAAGGGCGCGTAAGATATAACTTGTCGTACGAAGTACAGCAGCGATGAGAATAGCAGGTACGATTTGTCGATCTAAAGATAAAAAATCTTGAATTACGTGCAATTTATTCGCTGGCAAAACCCCACCGTCCCAGTCTTCCTACCACGATTTACGTCCACCATTTACGCGGAAAACTAATTATTGAATGGACGACGAGCGAAATAAGCGAAAAGGTATAAACCGATAGAATTTTCATAAATAACGAAGCGCAAATGTCACACGCACTCGTTGCGATCCATATACTCTAATGCACGCCGTGTAACTTTCAAACCTGATAATTATATAATCTCTTGGTAATTTCTTCTCGATGTTGTAAGACGCTAAATAGTTCAATGTCTCTTATACAACCGGTCGAAGAATATTTGCCGCGGCTGTGAAAAAGCAAGTATTTCCAACAAAATAACAACATATGAAACAGTTAGAAACCGATGTACCGTTTCATTTCTTTTTACAATCGACTGATGAGTATCTCCCGGGTTGGAACACGGTAGTTGTAAAAGAACTCTGGGCGTTGAGCAGATATAACAAGAGTTCGTGTTAATGTATAGTTATAATCGTCGTCTGTGTGTGGTAAACGAAGCGCGTGCACTCTGGTGAATATCCTTTTAACAGTAGAAGCGAAAAATGATCCGCACATTATCATTTCCTTTGTCCACGTCTGCGTTTTATTACTCAATTTTCTTAATTGATGTACGTGTTGCGTTCTGCTTGTGTCTGCTGGAAAGAAAAAAGCGACTCGAATGCCCGGTGTACACTTGACATTGATCCTACTCGCACGAGCGAAGTGGCAAAGCGTTAGATGCGCGATAGCGCGAATTTTGGAAGAACCGAGGTAAAAGCAGGTTTTTCACTGGTTCTCGACTGGTCGTCGGGATACGCGAGCGAAATTCACGCAACTCGAGAGATATCGCTTTAATAATATATTAATTTTTCAGATACAATCATGCGGCGATACTTCGATAGTAAGCCATGCAATATCTACTCGTATCGTTTTATTTGCGATATATGCTTATTTTTTCTGTTTAGATAGAAGTCGTACAGAGGACATCTATAATCATCGGATAACGGAAAAATAAAATTGCATTATAAAATCATGATAATAATAATTTACGATTTACGTGAACGGCGCTTGTCAGCGCAAATGGAATTTCCTTATATTCGAGAGAGATATGCGGTAACACCATATTGTGTATATAGGAAGTAATTAAGTTTATCCTCCAACGCGGACGTAGAGACGATTCTTTGATTTTCCACGTTGTTTGGTAAACTTTTGTCTCTAACGATGTGCAGTCATCTAATGAATAAAATAACTCGCGCGACACAAATGTATCCTAGAGTACATAGATGAGTATCGCTTTCAGCTGCACCCCCCACCCCACCCCACCCCTTGGAGAAAAATCCATAAAGTATCCATAAAAAGAGCATTCTTCGTATATAGATGGTTCTTGCCGTGCATTATTATTCTTGTCTTGGTGGTAAACTCTCTTCCCCCTTTTACCCCAATGGGGCGGTGTAATTGCAATTCGCAGAGCTACGTTATAGCTGACGTTTCTACTCGCGGTCTATAATAAAAGAGATGACCCGGATCGATTTAAAAATGCTCGAATCCCCCTCCGAGGTCTTCGATCGACGAGAATGACTTCCTCTTTCTGTGAATCTCTAAGAAAAGTTACGGCGAACCCTCCCTCTCCCCCTATCACCGATAATTTCAAGAGAACTCCAAGCTCACCGTCGTCGCGCGTCTATTGAAACGTTGTCAATTGTCGCGCGAAATCCTCGACAGTGCAAGCTGATTTTTCCAGCAGCAAATGCTACATTTTCTTTGTCACACGTCATTGTGATAATGTCTTCGTCGGGAGCCTTAATGGAAAAAGCCTCATTGTGGTCTCCGTGGTGGCCGTTTCCTTAATACAGTAATAATACGATAGCGCTTTACTTTTCAATGTTTCAAGGGCGTCGATATAAAATAACTGTGCCGTTAGATACATTTTGCTTTTCGACTTTTAATTATCCTCGATATTCGAGCAAAGAACGGCACAGCAGCGGCAGCGGCAGCGACAACGATGATACGTTTGTGTGACGAAATAGCTCTGCGGGTATTGATTTACATTCCATTTCACGAGTATTTTTCAGTGTGGAGTATGACATTACCTGAGCTGTGATTGGATGATTAGTGTTATGCGTCTGCATACTAGTCCTCGTCGGTGGTGCGTGTAGCCAACAGCACATAGCGGCGCATATTAGAAGAGCACCTGCGACAATGCAAGCGACGCCTACGTATCGGACAGGCTCGACATAATTTTCAGCAAGGCCCAACCAGTTTATCAGCGCACCGACGCATAGTAGAACCATCCCATATCTATATGGGCGTTGCGAGCGTCGGGACTCCTCCAAAGACATCGCTGAAATTACCAGAAACTATTTTAGTATCTCTATTCTATGTCGTACACTCGCTGGAAAACAAACACAAATCTTTTCCCTGATGAGATTAGCTCGAATTTATCTGAAAAACCGGAAATGCGCACGATACTACGCTCCACATATGTCAATGTGGGCTTCTTGGTGCATCGACCAGGTAACCTTGAGGATGTTTCCAACTTTTTCGCTATGAAGCACGTCTGGGGAAAAAGTTGGTTTTATCAGGTGGCTGTGTGTTTCTCAGGACCCAGGACCCAGGACCCGGCGAATATTCGGGAGAAAACACCCCCCCCCCCTGTTCCGGCATTAAGGATTCGCAGTTTTTGCACCCGGTGTGACTCGTCGAATCTCTCTTCTCGTTGCACGTTTCTCTCGACAGGCTATCTCGATTCCATGGATTTTTATTCACGGCTACTGGTTTGGCTTCGTGATTCGGTAAGTGGTAATTTCGTCGCGTTACCTACGTATGCAATTCATGCTGTTAGGCCAAATGAGGTATTGCCGAATGAAAAGCAGCAGCATGCAAGAGGGAAAAAAGTAAGAGCATTGGTAACTGGGCTAAACTCCCAAGTCCTTTCGACCCTCGATATCCCGTGGTATATTGCTACAACTACTGTTCAATGACATGGTACGAGTTTGCGTCAGAATTTTCCGCCTTTTTCTGACAACCACGAGTGGTATTGCGCATTCGAGAATCGCCTTGGACACCCCAAGTTTCTTTGGTAGAACGAGAGGCATTTATTATCTAAACTGGGTCGTCATTACAATAGATATCACCCCGTCCTGACGTGATGTCATGAATCGCATAGACGACAATAATGTATTCCTGAAATACCAGGGGACACGCCCGCATATGGACAGTCCGCTTTTATCCTCCGAACGTTTATTGCCTTACACGAAAGGCCATCTTTGTAGAAGCACAGTCTTATCGCCTCTTTATCAATATTTTCCACGCATCTTTAATGGATCTAATGGGTACCACGGTATTCTATGCACTCTACATTGAAACTACATTTAGCGAGGAAATCTATATGCTTTGGCGATTCTTCGACGGTTCGCGCCTCTAATATCGTGCACGATTTTTACGGCGATAATCGTCCGAGGAAAGAAAAGTTTTCCAGATCGAACAAAATGCGCAATAATGCGATACACTGCGCGCGTGATGGATGCTAATATTTACGGTAATTTCGTCATTAGTCACTTTTACTTTTAGCCGTATACAACGCGAGCATGTGTTGAAATGCGCGCGACAGCGGATTTTCAATCATTTGTCACAAGTTTGGCGAATCGATGATTGTCTCCTTTATAAATGACTTTCTTCTGGACATTGTCGCGTTATAATGCAAGGACGACGAGTATTGTTGGAGAGTCATTATTATATTGATGTTCATGGCGTGCGTGCACGGCAAAAAGTGTGTGTATAAGTGACAAAAGCTATAATTTCATCGTACTTAAATGTACTATACGGTAAAGTAGGTTACTACCGTGATTACTGCTGTAATACACGTCCAACTGGCGCATTAACGGAATATTACTACTGCGCCAACGCTATTTAAATCATACTTTAGGTAGAATCAGTCTTCTTCTGATGCAATGTAACACGATTAACTTAAATTATTAGAATTCCCTCGTGTATTTATCTTCGGTCCTTGAGTGTTTGACGCGTTAACTACTAACGCCATTCTATTATGCATTCATCATTTTATATTTATTCTCTATAAAATGGCAGAGTGAAAGCGAAATTGTGTGCTGAAACAGATGTGCATGGAGTTCATACTAAAAATTGTCCACGTTGCAATAAAGGCTGATGTTGCACCTACCCTGAAACCTACTTTGCTTATTGGCTTAATTTAGAAATATGACAGAGCGCTCGATAATTTAAAGCAAATTGCAAATTCACATGCGCGAAATATTGTTAAGTAAGATAAATGGAATTACGGAACGACGGTAATAAAAGCGAGATAATACAGAAAATCCCCTGGTACGAATATAACATTTTATTGACTCGGTAGAAAGGAAATTTGGATTATTCTAATCGCACTTTGTCTATCTCGCAGATTTCGAGATACGTTATTTATATTCGCCGTGCAAATCATTCAGATAAAATGACGTAACTTTAGAATCTTATCTAGACGTGTGTATTCGTCGCTTTGGGATTTGCGCGCCTATCCTCACGTTGGAATGTGCGAATGTCATAAAACTAGTTTTTTCCAATCGTAGGTACAGTTAAACGTTCCACGTGTTGTTTCATTGCATATATTGATTTGAATCAGTTTAGACACATATGCACATGCACATTAGTAACAACAAACCGTGTGACGCTTATGAAATCAATAATAATTAACAGGCGCTATTCGAAACCTCAAGGATAGGAGAACCTGCATTGGAAATCCCTGTTGGATGGAAAAATGAATATTTCCAAGAAGGCTTGTCGCGGTACTTAACAGACTCCAAAAGCAATCGTAAACAGGCTACGTAGCTTATTCGTCATATTGGTAAAAAATCCGAACATTAAAATGGAAACTCTAATTTGATTCGATTATACATTTCTTTCGTATCGCAAAGGCATCTGTACCTCGTGCCATTTATACATCGTGGTTGCGTTAGGTTTCCTTATTAACGATTCCATGAATATATTCACTTATTATACTTGAAATTATATGAATTATCTCCTTTTCTAATCCAACCTGGTTCCGCGCAGAATTTTCATCGGGAACTGAAATTATCGATTGCTCGAAAGTAATGGGAAAGGTTTGTCGCCCTGCGAAGACCTCGAGTCGATTTTATTCATTCAAGAGAGGAAGAGGGAGAGGAAGAGAGAGAAGGAGATACGTATTAGTTGAGCGGCACACGAACTTACTTTGCATCCGCCTTGTTCCTCCTTAATGCGTTTTACTCCGTTATTTTCGTCGCGGCGAAAACCGGTCGGTGATCTTAGGAAGAACGGAACTGTTAATTGGCTCTCGTATCTTATGAGCGCAAAGTCTCAAATATCGGATGCCTCGTATCATAGAGCGAGGAAAACTTTAATAAAGAACACACACTTGTTCGCGTGGCATTAATTATTTCAATGACGCTTTTCTTCAGAAATTATAAACTAGTTCATACTTATACATTCTTTTAGAGGCGCGTGCGTGGCAATGGAAAATTTTCCCTCGAAATGTGCTAGAGCAACGACGCAGCACACTCCGGGAACAATTTCCACGGGTTTGCAGGCTTAATTTTCCTGAAAAAATTATCCACCCTCTCCAATCGATGAAGCACACAACACTCACTGTGCAATTCGCCATTTTTAAATTATTCGTAAGCCGACACAGCTCGCGTTTCGGTGTATGCGTGCTATTTGTAAATTTCTCAAAAGCTTTCTAAATATACCGGGAAACAATGTCTACGATCTGTCTCGCTTTTCCTCGCTCTCTTCCCTTAAACTCATTTGCACACTTACAGTGGAGTTTTTGGCTTCCCGGTAGGAGTGAATTTACATCGGTGCTTAGTCACCGTGAGAGTACTTTATAAATACACGTGTGTATAGCGTGTATGGATGATGACGTTTTCTAGGGATTCGGAGAGTCTAGCTGGAATACTTCGATCGAAAATAATTCTACGCTAGAGGCAAATGCTATGACAAGTATTACGTAAAACAAAGTTATCGATAAAATTCAAACATCATTGACGATATCGAAATGTTCATCAGTACCAGTGTATTCCAATGCCGCAATTTTCTTCCCAAGAAACTGACGAGGTTATCGAGTATTCGTTCAATGACGTCACGCGTAACCAGCTCGATGTACTGGTGTGCCCGTCCGCTGAAAGGGCCAAGCGTAATCAAAGACTTTATCGCTGCGTGTTAGTGCTTGGCGTCCATTGTTAATTTGCTCCAGTTATATCCTCTTTCCAACAGTTTTATCTATCTAGGAACTATCTTCGGCAATACTCTTCGATTGACCGACACACGTACGACGTACGCGCGCACACGAGCTCGCGTATAATAAGTGTATTATCTAATAGCAGAAAGGGGTGGTATCCTAAAATGTCACACGATTTCACGTACGTCTATTGATCTTTTTCCCTCTAATTCATTCCTCGATGACCCAAATTGTAGCGATAATTCTGTCAGACCACCTGAACAGTCCAGCTACTGTGGCCAAAACTCTTGCTCGAATAGGAAACACTTGGCTATTTCGGAAATCGTTGATTCGCCATATTTGCCCAGCGAGAACCGAGTGTTAGTTTTCCTTTTACTCAGGTGTTAATTCGAACAACTCGTTAATATCGAGAGAAGAAAGCCACAAATCAAGAGTTGACTTACGAGCGTCGAGTACCACTGTTTGCCGACTGACAATGGACTCTTCTCGAGACCGGTGCGTTTCGATTCTTTTTCGAGTACAAGTATATTTATAAAAAAAGTATATTTCTTCTTCGTTGCAACAATAAGTGAGTCACATGTTTTCCACCGTCCACTTGTCAAACTAAAAATGAATGCTTCACTTACTTAAGAGTCTGTGCAAAGAGCCTCTTCTCTTCGAACGTTCAATTATATTATTTTCGAATACGTGTCTTTTTATGGCAGTGACAAATTTAGATGGGTATCACGTGACGAGTGGGGAACCATTAATAGAAATTAAGGGAATTTTCTTCTCGTGATCTCCTTGCTCATTTATCATTCGATTGACCGATGATGTTGTAGCAATTATCAGTATAGGCATATGGTCTCTCGTCGCTTTACTGCAAAAGAATTCACTGGGAAAAAAGTCTGGCTAATCGAGAGGCATGTTATTCGTGTAGAAATTGATATCCTAAAAATAGATCGAACTTTATATAATAAGAGTTTTATCGTAACTCTAGTACTACACGTCAATAATAAATGTTGATTAATATCTCGCTGATACACATAATCGCTAAATAAAGGTAGGACAAGCTGAAAATTCACATGATCGAACTTCGTGTTTCGCTGTAACGTCATGCTATTGACTCGTGTCTCTCCCCAAGATTAAGCGTGACAATCACTAAATAATGTCAATTTCTAAGGCAGCGCTGAAAATAAGAAAGAAAACTATTGTAATTACGACACGTGTGCTACTTGCGTTCGCTACTATTCAATGAGTAATTATATTATTAGCTCATTCATTCGTCGATATACACACGTGCCGAGAACGAGAAATACGATTAGACAGAAATTTGCGACTCTGCCAAATATTAGAAATGATAAACTCTCGACTGCCGTGTCACATCAGTGTCTCATTCGCACAGCGACGAAATTAATTGGAGAACGTTCCACCTGGATGTGCACGGCGTATTTGGAGGCAGTGGGGTGATTTTCAATATTTTTCCATTCTTCCCAGAGAGGATTATATCCACGTATGGCGAGGAACTTTGCCCTCGCGAAATGCCAAGCTTTTGCCACAGACTTCTAGAAATCGATTTGGTCACAATTACTTGTACAGTTTGCAGTTTATCGAGCGTTTTACGGACAGACCGTGCGTGACGGCTGGACTCCTATATTTATATGTGCGTGCACCACGTTTATGAAGTATTGTTGGAACCCTTAGCAGAACCTCGTGCAATCTAGCACGGTGATCCTTACGCAAACGAAGGCAGAAGGCACAACCGTTGTGCAGTTACAGTTCGTTACACGACAACCTTCACCTGAATTTGTACCTCCTAGTCAAATCCAAGTAATAATAGCACGAATGTACTCGAACGCTTTTCTCTCCTTTCTCTCGAAAAATTGCTCACCCGATACTCCGCGAGTTCTTACGAGTATCCTTTATGAAACAGAAATCTGATGATAGGTTTTTCTGGCATTAATCGTATATTCCATGAACGTTATCCAATGAAATGAATACTTTTCTTCAATTTATCTATAAATTATATAAGAATTTGCCATGACATCCGTTTCTTTTATTGCAACGGTTTCATGAACTTTTCCGATACCGTTATAGGATCGTGGACTTGCGTGCTATATTTACTCACTCAGTGTTCTCTAACAATTTTCTTTTTAGGCCGATTATTATCTCTTCAATAATAAATTCGCCAAGTGGTCTGTATGTAAGGAGTGCAAGTTCTATTATCTAATTTTTTTTTCTATCGTCTCTCCCCTCTTTCCCTTGCGTTCCATTACTCTTTTCTTCTTATTCTTTCTCTTTTTCTTCTCCTTAATTGCATGAGTCTGGAAATTAGGGAACGTTGTATTACATATATATATATATATATAAAGAGCAAGTCGACGTGGCATGACTGCGTCATTGATGTCGCGAGAGTTATCGCTTCTTCCTAGACTCAACATAAACATTTATTTCGTATTCGCGAATCTTACGAGCATTCGTTTGTTCAGTTCTTTCATTGACGCGAATGTTCCTGACGCTTTCACCGAAGACGCTGAAAAAGTGGAAATTGAGACTTTCGGACAAAGTGACAGTTCCACACGGTGGGTAACTTAATTATCTCCAAACACAAATTGGAGCTTCTAATAATTAGATATAATTGAATATAGCAAGAGCGATGTGGGAACTCGACTGAATCGGCGTATGGGTTATTTCACACTCGCTAAACATCTCTCGTGCACGTATCATTCTCTTATAAATCAAATTCGTCAGTCATTCCGATACGTTTAGATGTTTTTCAACTCTTGTCTTCTCCGCTGAATTATGAATTTATGCTCTGTATTATCACCTTTGTTTTTCTCAGATTTTCCAATCGCGCCATCATTGTTTTAGCGAGTGTTTTAATATATTAGATTTCTCAAACGGAGTGACGGGGGCCATACACACAATCGATCAGTCAAATATTTATAGAGTAAACAGTATTAATTGAAATTGATGCAACACTATCGTTATCGATGGGAAAAATATTTTTGGAAAATTATCCATATACATAAATCATTGTGTTATCGACACGATAAGCTTTTTGATGCCATGAGAGTATTGAAGACACACGACGAATAATGTCTTGCGCGAAATACTTGTCGTAAGTATTTGATGATGTGTATGAGTAACCCGCATGAAAGACCGATGACTCGAGATCCAATGAAAGATGAAAGAAGAATCTGATGAAGCACGCGTAGCAGTCTTCAGGTATTAAGAAGACTATCGTACGTACATTTTTATGCCACCCGCTTCATCTCTTGATTATGAAATGAAGAACCAAAGAAGAGGTATACTGGCTACGTCGCTTGTAATGTCAAAACTTGTACACTTACACGCTTCATCGTATTTCATGCAAAGCCTTTAATCTTTTATTTTTTAATCGTTCCGCAAAGCACGCGTTTTCGAAACGTGTCGTCTGATTAGTGACACACAATAACTTGAAAACTTAATCATGTGCATTCACCAAAACTCATAAATGTAATGCTGTAAGATTTATAACGTAGCAACCTTACATTGATAAAAGCGGGATATTTAAGGCTTTCCATAAAAGTCAGATTTTTTCCTCAATTCCAAATTAAGCTTGCCAGCTTTATTCTTCTATTTATTTACAACACTAACAAATATCTTGTTTGTCGTGTATAATACTCGTCGTGAGCGCGCAGTTACCTCTTTGACGTATATGAGGAATCTGATGTGCTATTTTGTAGCAAGTAGATATATGCCGTTAGAACACAGACAAAATCGCTCATCCGTCACTGGATAAATCCTTTTATTTCATTTTACCTCAACTACCTCAATAAGAGCGAGCTTGAATATGTTAAAATTATTTAAAGCACAGTGAGATATATCTACTTGCAACATCCAACCATAAATTATTTAACTTTACATCCCTCGACTGATTAGAATGGTACATTAATAACAATCTTTTTTTTTTCACCGATAGCCTCTCTGATAGATATTAAACGGGATTTTCATTAATTTACTCCAATACTAGGAAGGCTACATCGGAATTTCCTCAGACAGAGAGCCGTGCAGAAATTTTCTATTACGTTTTAATAACATTTAACCTTATCACGAAAGAATCATGATTGAATCATAAAAAAACAACTGGATATAAGCTTCACTGAAGCTGTATTCTCATGGAGTGACAATGATTCCAGGCGAGCGTATTTTCATTGACAAACAAAGAAGTTTTGACGCCTCGATTATTAGCCTCTGGGTTTATCAGTTGAAATGGATAATTAAAAGTATCTTTAGTGGAAAAATCTAATTACACGCTCTGCGAGACGGATGTTGGCAGAAGAAAAAGGTAATACAAAATTGTTCTTGGCCTGGTCACACCCGCGTGATCAGGGTCACGAAGAGAAAGAAACTGCAGACGCTAAAGAGAGGAAGGAGAAGAGAAGGAAGCAGCAGAAGAGGAAGAAGAAGAAGAAGAAGAAGAAGAAGTTTACCTGGGTTGAGTATACTCGTTGGATCCGGCAGTTTGGCAAAATTGTTCTAAAAATTCACTGGCACACACACACACACACTTTATTTAACTCACTGAATCCCTAATATTGGGTTGTTTAGCTCTTGCTCCTCTTCTGTACATCAGGAGATAGTTGAAAAGGTAACTCTGTTTGTATCTCGCGATATACCAAGAGAGCACAGCTCCTACGTTGAGGACTCTGCGCAACTGACTCGAATCGTGTTAGAGCTCACAGTCTAACCCATGCTGTAGCTTACTACTGGAGTCAAGAACGCGTTACGCGCACGTCATTGAAGGTACAATACAGTCGTGTCATACGCACACTTTTCCTCTTTGTAACTATCGACTATATACACTACAGTATCTATAGTTTATAATTAAAATGGCATGTCGAAGAAACTATTTTTACTCCCATCGTATAAATAGGAACGAAAGAAAACATTATTTTTCCATACGCGTCTATTGCATTCTGTATTTTTTATATCAATTTTCCTGCGATTCACATGTGTAGGTGTGATAACTTAAGAAACCTCTGCAATTTTACGTTTCTATTGATTTTGTGCAAATTACAATTGGTAGTATTTAGTTTTAGCTGGCTTGCGCCAATTTGACTTTTCTACTGAAATTGTCATTTTAATGGACATGCGAAAAGACGAGGTGGCGATCTTTAAATTTGTTTTCACCCCTTCGAAGGGAGATGCTTCACGAGTAAAATCCAATGGATTACCCTGTCACTCTTTAATAAGTGTTCTTATGTTAATGAGATTTTTATGTAGCCATTGGAGTGACAGTATTTTCGTGTCTAATGTTAGAGTTTAGTGTTAGAATAATTGCATATGTATTGTAACGTCAATATATATGGCTTTTCACAAGTACCGGTTGATTTGGAGAAGTATGGCTAAACGTCAAAGGATTGTAGAGGGGGTGATTCTAAAATAATTTTTCCTTTACTGTTGTTTAATCTAAAGTTTAGTTTTTTAAATATTCAATGATAAAAGTACTGTTAGTTGGATAAAGACAGTCGATTAGTTGAAGCAAGATAGCATGGCATTATCTCACTTTATCAACCCGTCTGTCTTTGTCTACCTAATAATACCTTTATATTGGAGTATCTTAAAAACTAAACCCCTCAAAATCACCCACTCTACAGCCCCTTGAAATTTATGGAACTTGCCATTATTGCATTCTGTATAAAGAGGAAGAGGAGCATTCATTTTTGACTATCAGTTGTATATTAACAAAATCAGAAGTACGAGTATTCAATTTTACTTCTCATAAAGAAAAATGTACGCTTTTTCTTTTTGTGTACACAAAGATAATTAAAGCAAACAATATTATACAACGGTCTTATATAATTCCTCTTAAGAAAGTCTGGTTTAAATATGATTTTTTTTTAATTCTCTTTAACAATTAAAAGCAACTTAATATGTATCTTCATAGCTGAATGCTTTATTGCGTTGTCAAGGATTTTCTGAACAAAATAGATTTATCAGTACACGTGATTTGAACAATAGTATTAGTGTCGTGAAAAAGGTTTAATATAATTTTTAATTAGTACAATAGATATAAATATCAATTACTTTAATTTATTCTTCCAATCATTGCACATTTTAAATTTGTCCTCTGAGTGCAATTCACACACATATAGATATATAAATATAAAAATATCTGTACAAGTATCAAGGTACTCCAGAAAACACAGAAATTGAATTAAAAGCAAATTAAAGATTAAGACTCCTGTTAAATAATATCAATATTAAAATAGATTTTTCAGTTAAGGCGATAAATATCTGTTAACTCTGATGTAAAGGGATGATCCTCACGCGAACAGTTGACGTGCATTTATATCCTATTAAGATTCAAGGCTGTGACGTTATTGTCACTATTAAATTTTGCTCTAGAATTTATTATTATTTTATTCGTTCATATCGCTCCTATATCGTTTCAAGCAATCTATCTCGATAACAATCTCGTTTCGAGGAATACGTTAAAACCATAAAATCCTTCGTGACGCGTTATGATCAAATTTTCTGAATCAGCATTAAAATAAACTCGAATTCTGATGTCTCACGTCAGGATTAAAGATTCCCCAACTAATGTTTTCCACTTATTACAGGTTTTCCACTTATCAAGCCACGTACGAGTTTACCTTCTTTTGTTATTAACAAAGTTGGACGTCATCAGATTCTCACGCGCAAATTGATCCCGAAGAAAAAAGAATGACTTGCCGGAAGTGTGCAGTATGGCAATAACGGTAAGTGGCGATCGTTCTTTGAATTATATGTTAATGAAAAAATTCGGAAGCACAGCTAGTTTTGTCTCTTCGAATTGAATCTTTATTTGAAACAACGGTAAAATAAATGATCTTAAACCGGGTCTTGAGTCTTTCGAATCTATTTATAGTTCACGTGATATTCTACCTAGCTGTAGACTTTGCAAGAGTCTCACTAAACCAGAAAGATTTAGCAATCAAATCACGTATAATTGTGTGAGAATCCTGTATGAATTTAAAATGCTTACATTCGCAAATTCAGAGATAATGGCACAGAATAGACAAAGGAAAGATAGCGCAAAGTCTTTCACGTTCTTGAAATTCTCAGTCTACCAATAGACGCATGAGGAAGACATTGAAACAGTTATCAATTGGAAACTTGTGACGCAAGGACTCTCTCGGTTTCAGACGAAATTTTTGGATAGTCAGAACATTCAAGGCCTCGCCAAAGAAACGAGACATGCTAATTGGATTTCTGGGCCTGTTTTATTCTACGAGAAATCCTCTGGTTAATGCTATACTTATTACATTTAGGAAAAGTACATTTAACGTAGACAGGTTTTTGATACGTACACCCGAAACTGATATTATAATCTTACACCTGACGACGGATGTGACAAAGCATATATAAAATTCAACTTCCTGCGCAAAAAATTGCTATTTCATGACGTGTTCGATACTGGGAAAGAAATATATCGGTAAGTTTTTCATAGCCACGGGGAGAAGGATATTCCTGAAAAAAGAAATTATATATTCATCTGGATATCTTCGTTTCGATCAGATTTTTCTTTCCAATAGAGCATCGTAAAGGCATGTATTCTTTGAATAGTTAGGAGCCTTAGATATTCTGAATAAATAAATCTCTTAATCCAGATTATCGATAATTCACTTTACTCATTTATTTTTCCATGTTATTGAGCAAATATATTTTAGTATCGATAATAAAATTTATATGGATAACATATTCAAGCCTTTATTATGGACATTGTATCCGTGAAAGTGCTAGAAAATATAACTTGTATTTACTGTGTGTACTCTTTAACATTAAGATAAATATATTTACGAAAATCGATATCAGATTCTATATCAAAATTAGGTTGAAGATAAGGCTTTCATCTCTTTATCAGATCACGTAAAGTTGTTTGGTAAAGTAAAACTGAAATATACAAGATCGAGGTTCATGGAACAATCCGGAATTACTTCGGTAAACATGAAGGTGAAATTATGGTATATATACGACAGAAAATCAAATGATTATAATGATATAATTATGGATTAATTGCAAACTCTTGTTTGTGCTCAGATATAGATACGATCTGCTACTTAAATTGTTTCTGGTTAACAATATTCATGCAATGCAATGTAATACGATTTCATCCAATAATGAACTACCGATTTCTATCTTTAGACAATGTTAAAATGACACTCGAACGTTCGATTAAATTTTTACTAATATTATCACGTATTATCATAATCTGTATATACGGTAAGGGGAATAACATTAATGTTTCTTTCTCTCTCTATATACATATATGTATAACTAATTACATCATATTTTGAAATCTACTCAGAACGTGATTTCTCTCTAATGTGCAATTTGTTGCAAAATTTATATAATCCACAATTATTATAAATAATAATTAATCAATACTGAGAAAACTCATTGATTAAAGTGTTTAGGTATAGATGTGATTTAATTGAATTAAGATTGAGGACAATGGTCGAGTTTCATGTTCGGAAGCTGAATGCTGCAGCTCAATGTCAGAGAATATCATGCGGTCTTCCTTTCTCTCCTTCTCACTGAGCAGAAGGCCATCCGGTTTAAATACGGAACTGCCGATCCTCATAGACAGTATTCAATAACGAATTGCTAATTTACTTCCTGTATCTTATTGCTACAATGTTCGCCTTCCTTCGAACTCATTCTTTTATAGATTTTAAGAAAACATTAGTCAGTCAGACCTTTCACAAGAATGTATAATGCATTCATTTGAAGCACACATGCACTGTATGCATTATTGCATTGGCTGATATATAGTGTTATATGTATAACACGTTAAGTATTATGAATTATGAAATGTTTACATGAATAAAATAGCAAGCGCCAGATTTATTTATAATTTTTATGAGTAAAGAAATTTTCATTTGCACGCTAATCATTTCATTATACAGCACATTCATAATGTTTCCTTTAGAGATTTAGATACAAGTAAGTAGATAATTGAATATGAACTGTCAAGGTGTATTTTACTAACAATAATTAACACTCAATGGTTAAGTGCAAATATTATTGCAAATTCGCATATGCAATAAAATAGTTTATCCTCATTGCTACAAATTTATACCTCTTCAGATTTCGCTTACATATTACATATCTTGAAACTCTGTTACAGCAAATTTTATTTTTCTTATCTATAAACATATACTAATTTTAAGTATATATTTATCTAGCGCATGAGTGGAAAAATCCAGGTACGGAAATTTTTTGCTGTAGTCAAATGTAAAGTGAAAAACATATGGTTAATGCAACTAAAAGTATATTCATACTTTATTGAGTGTATGTACTTTTCTCTTTGTCGTCTTTCTTTAGTTTTATCTTATTCTTTATTTATAGATGCTAATTCTCTATCCTTTTGATTCTGAATGAAATATAAACAATGACGAACAATATTCTATTTCTCTATTTAAATATTAGAACTCATTAAGCACCTTAAGTCACAAATTCCGTACCTATATCATTATATGATGCATTGAAATATTATACATTTATTAATGTATTATTACCAGAGATCACTTATCTTATCATTATGATCTCTCATAATTTATGTTATCTGGCTCATGTGTATGATCTTCTATTTTTATTTGCTTTTATTTGTACTAGACATCGTAAAAAGTAAGTTTTGTGCAAAGGAGAAAAAGTAGTTGCTTGTCAGACAGTAAGCTTGCCTGAATTATAAAAGGAACAGTATTAATAATGCGGATTTAAAAAAGATAAATGGAAGGAAGTTTAAAAATAAAAGTCCAATTAAATAGAGAAATTTTATTTCTTTAACAAATTTTTATATTTATATATATATATAAAAAAAGTATTTGCGTACGTATTTGTATACAAAGTTTATTATAAATATAGCTATACATAAATGTATGAATTAGATTGTTACAAAATCTTTCTAGAACTATTGTAACTTAGCCCTTCAAACGTTTAATGGCTATGAAATATAGAGTTCAAAATAAAATTTAAAAATTTGGTAATAGCTTCATAAAAAAATAATAAAGGACTATCATTAATTCTTTTAATACATCTTTAATTCTTATAAAACATACATCAAACTGTATGATCCATACTTTTTATTGAAGTTGTATATTAAAAATTAATATTTCCTTAAATTATACTGTACATATATACATAAAATATGATATAAAATTATGAGGTATTGAACAGTTAAACTAATCTTGCCTTTCCTTCAAGCAGATAGTGCAAAAGCTTCTCTTGTTTTTTCCTTTTCTTTTTCTGTAAATAGTAATTCAATTAGCATAGAAATATTTAATAAAATAACTTAATTCTGAAAATAAATAATACCTCTTTTTTCCTCTGGTATCTCACTAGGTACATCAGGTAATTCAATAGATTCTGAAGTTTCTGGTAAGGATTCTTTTATTTCAGCCTTTACTAGGGCCTCAAATTCTGCCTCTACTTCATTTTCATCTTCAGCTGTCAATTCACCTGATAATATTTCATTTATTTCTTGTTGCTTTTCTATACCTTCTCTTGTTTCATCTATCACTTTCTCAATGTCATCAATCAATAACAATTCTTGTAATTTCTTCAATGCTATATTTCCCACTTTTAAACCACTAATAACTTCACTTTCTACTTGTGAAAATTCAATATCATGTGTCATTCGTTCAAGGTTTTCTAGCTGACCATCAGTATTTGATAGAAGTTGTTCCTGGAATCTCTTTTTACGCAACAAAAGCAATGCTCGACTAAAAACAGACAAATTAAATGGAATTAAAAATAATCTTAAGAAATAACAATTAATATTATTACTAATATGGAATTAATATCAATCTAAATTTACTCTTTCTGTCCATTTTGAATCAGTTTCTTTGCTAATAAACGTTCCTTTTCCAAATTTTGCTCAATTCTTTTTTGATATTGTTTAATCTTATCTCTTGCTTGTTTCAGTTGCTGAAAAAGAAAAGTATAAGTAAACGAACATTGCAGTTTAGGTTATAATTAGGATACAGACAAGCTTCTTACCAAAACAGCTTTATCTTGCTCTGTTATACGACTGGAAGGTTTTTTTTTCGAAAATAGTATACCCATATTGTGTAAATAGAAATATTCAAATAACATTAATCAATAACCTTATCGAGTTAAATTATACACCAAAACCCCCATATCAAGTAAAAATACTATACAAAATCTTTAGATCATTGACTAAAAATATTTAAGACGTCGCAGTACTTCTGAGATTATTCGAGATGATCGAAGCGTCACTAGTGTAACTTTCAAGAATTAAATCTAGTAACATAATGTCGGTAATCTTAAGAGAATGTAAACCCGACCGAAAATCGTACTTTTCGGATTTCTCCCTTAAAAAAGAACGAATTTGAAAACCATTTGACATAGATAATCAAGAAAGCCTAAGACAAGTTTGTACAGAGCGTTTTTTCTAAAAATTGATCAAAAGAATAAAAGTCACTAGATTTTTAGAATAGTGAAGATCTGCAAACGCAGTGTCATTTCGTATACGTTTATTATTTAATTTATTTTTCAGCCACTGAATGAGATGGCGCTAGGTACTGGACTTAGCGAAGACACGAACCCCGAAACGGACATTATCTGTTGGGTTTACATCCTTTTAAAAGGCCGATATCGTAGGTGCTGATTTTACGTTTTTGTTTCCGGTTCTGCGTAACCGGAAGTGAGCTGTCACTTCCGATTCGTAGATTGAATTCCCTTCAATAACTTAAGTTAATTGGATAAGTTACATTCTCTCAATATTCGAAAGGGTACACACATAATAGTGTTTTTCCAATATTGTGTTATATAATTATTAATATTAGTTAATTGATTAAAAGGGTAAAGTTTAATGGCTGGTGAATTAATATTAATATTCTGAGTAAAAAATAAATTAAGATTGAATCTTTTAAAGAGAAAGAGTAGGAGGAGTAAATTTATATTAAATAAATTTTATTATTTATAAGGAAGGAAGAAAGAAAAGACCATTATATTGAATTGAACAATGTCCATTATATTATATATTTTATTCCCACATACACACGGCACGTTGTGAACCTTTTCTTAAATATTAATATAATAATTAATAGTAATAATAATAATGAAAATGATAATGTTAATAATAATCATAATAATTGCATATTCGCTTTCATAATAATAATAATTTTTATAATAATAAGTAAACAATAATAAACAGAATAACATGAATTCATGAGATATATTTATATTTATGCATGTATATATGTGTGTGTATAAATATATATTATAAATAAATATAATATATCATACACATATATATACATATACATATATATATAAACATTATATATAATAAATCATATATAGTAATAATCATTGTATTATAATATATATTTTATATATACAGAGGGGTACAATGTTATTATTCTTTATCAGCGTAATATTTATAATCGCAATGTTATATTTATTTTTGTCTGTATACATACACAGTTAATTAGATTATCGGCTCTTACTTGCACCAATTACAGTGAATAATTTCTCACATTCCAAATTTCTGTAAGAACTAACCAGAGCTTTATCCCATTCGGTGACACAGTATCCATCATAATGCTCAATTTTCGTGCAGAAAAGAGCCGAGTTTACCGATTATTCGAGAAAAGCATCGCTGAATCAATTCGAACTAATTCGAATAATCGACTGTACATCTTCTCGAATATCATCTTAATACTCTGTAGTCGTTTTGCTTTATTTTACAAAACATCCATTATAGTCTGGCCTCGTTTGGAAAGAGAGTCGCGCGTCCTCAAAAATTTCAATAAATTCTCGATTCTCAATTTGCATCAACTAATCTGAAAATTCATTGTTCCTTCGCACACGGAGCTAAAATTGTGAAATTTGCAATTACAGATACGCACGGCTCTTTCTCCAGCAGTAAGCGTATCATAAATATTCTGTACAACATTATAATTACTATAAATCATTATGTATCTTATATACTCTTATCGTTATATCATTATTATCGGTAGTGTAAAATTGAAACTTTTACGTACTTAAAGTAGATTATCGCCTGGGGGGGAGGGGCTCACTTGCGCGCGCGCAGACGTTTTATATTTATCATTTTTTTGTTCCTTTAATCGATACATTTTCGTATAATTTAGTATGTCGCTATACGTATTCAATTACGATTAGTAAGAATATGTAAAATTGGTATTTCATCTTATTCTTCTGTTTGCTTGTTTAATTCAATTAATCTCATTAAGCATCCACATAATTGTTTAATATACATGGAATTAAAAGTGACTTATTTATTGCTTGTTATATTGCAAGTTTCTTATCGTCAAGCTGTGCCAAATCGTCGAACATTCAGCGACTTCCTCGTGCATTTCATTCTCCCTTCTGTACCGCAATGTGTGTGTACGTGTGTGCTTCATACTTAATATTTGAAATTTTTTATTTTCCGCTTTTCTTCTTCTCGTATTATATATATATATATATATATATGTGTGTATATATATATATATATATGTATATCTTTTAGATGCCAATGAATATGTAAATGCCAAATAATAGTCTTCTATACATTCTAATGTAATGGATTCTCCAAGTATTTGGTGAATTCATTCACATTGTTAGAATTGCGGTTTGTAAAAGAGACAATAACAGAAAGGTCTTTCTTGCAAATCATGACTTTCGTTTAATGATGCGTGATATTATAATTATTATAGTAAGTCATATATTTAACGAACGAATTCAATACCAGACTTTTCTTTTGATAATAATTATATATTATATATATATATATATATATGCACAAGCCTCGAGTTAAACCACCATTTCTTTCTTTTAAATTTATTTCTAGGAGGAGATTTAACATGTCACCCCATAAAACTCTCATTCAATTTCATTTTAAATTAATTAATTTATCATTAACTTATACGGACAATAGAGTTACATTGATAATATCTTAAAGAAAGCTTGATTACTGTTAACAAACTAAGCATTCGTATCATTGATATAACTTATGTATTAGAAAAATGACAATTTGTTTGATAAGTGCAAAAAGGAATATAATAATAATTTTTGAGCTGCCAATTGAAATTCTCTTTCAATTGACATATTAAGCAACTTTTTAGATCTTCAAGATCAAGCTGATATGTCAATTTGAAAATCTATGATTATTAATCAAGAGTAATTTAGCTCGAGACGTTGCAGAAAGAAATCTGTTCAATGAGAGTCAAGGAATCTTAAAAGATTTGTACACAGTCTTATTAAAATATGTATCTAGATTCTCCTCTACGTTCGACGGTATATGATTATTATTAGAGCCGTGATCGTGACTTAATAGCTTATTAGTGAGTTTAAGAAATCTGCAATTTAATGTTTATGCGAAAGGAAAGTATCTCTCATATTAGCATTCTGATACGACTCAGCTTTTGATTGGTTTAGCAATAGTTGCATTTTACTGCAATTTATTGTAAATATTAACTGCAGAATTAACCCTTGAGCAGGGTAAGTTTGTTCATTAATACAAACATTACATTATAACTTATATGATATAAGAACGCACTGAGATAAACGAGGATACGAAATCTTAACGAAATTATCAGTAGAATGTGTGTATTCCTTTGGTTTATAATCAACGACCATTGAATAGCTCATGGTCGTCGTCTTTTTTTTTCTTTTGCAGCAGTAACATAAGAATTAACAAAAGTAAAATCCTGATTCCTGATTCCGAAGATGATGAGATAAGGGTACGCTTTGAAAAGGTAGCGTACGATCGGTAAAATCGGATATCTGGGAAAGGATGTAGAATTTAATTAATCGAATCTCCCTCGCTTTTGCTAGAATTCTCCAGTGAGTTTTGTTTCTCTCTTTTGGAATGTTTCCTAACTTTTATGATGCCTAGCTAGATCCTCGAAAGATATTAACCATTTGTGAAAATTAAATAAATTGAAAACAATATTAACAGAACAATTTATTTACTGCACTTGTAACAACAAAAGAAAATTTCACATAGAAATTTGATACGATTATTGTGGCATTAGTTAAAACATTTTAACCGAATTTAATGCTACTTATAGGCGTTGCATCACATAGCGATTAACAAAACGCCATTGGATTTCATGCAATATTTTTCCCATTGAAGGAAGAATTAACAGTTGTTAATTACGTGTAACTGCGTATCTGAACGTGTGCACGTATAATTACATTATTACATAGCTACAATAGGTATACATATGCGTTTGTGTTTGTATATATAGATTTATATACATACATGTCGCACGGAGTTTTTCTGTTACGTGTAGTATTTAAACCCCGTAAAATCGGAAGGCTCTGCTGGGCCATTTCATTAGAGGATTGTAATATCATATTGTTCTCCGCATTTATTACCAAGTATTCCCTTTTTCAGGCATGGTGTCATAATTAGCAGGCTTCACTTTGACAACGGCTTCCATAGCGTGTGGCAGTTGATTTATAAAGTAAAATCTGGCAGCGCAGTAATAAAGAGCCTAACGATTTTTTTGGGGTACCTTTACGTTCAAAACCTAACAACAAACGGAGATGATCAAATGATCATCGATCCTTCTTGAAAAGGACGATTAAACAATAACGGAGGCTTTCCTTTTTGACTGCGTAATAAACAATGATAGCCGCCATAGCATACTATATAGTGTTTCAATATGAATAATATCATTGTAAAATAGCGATAACTTATAATATATAATTTAACACAAAACGAAATATATATTTTATCCCGATATTTCCTTTCGATCGTACAGCTTACTTTTTATATCGTAATCGCGCGCGAGAGAACTTTTCTCCGTCGCTCCATGATATTTTTTCTCTGTACCATCAATAAATTACACCTCATTGTCAGGCGAAGGTAGCTTAAATTAAATTGGTTTCACATCTCGTACTCGTCTCTTAAATCATTAATAAGGAAAATTAATATAATTGAACTATAGCATTAGCTCTCTTAGCCATCAGATTTTAACAATACTTCAAATTTGATGGTTCTTACGTGCGCTTGAAAAGAATTTTTTGAAAATTGCCTATCTATCTACGGACTCCTGCGAATACTTCTTTTTTTTTTATTCATCTCGTTCCATTCACATCGCGAAAAAGCGACGGGGGTTTCTTATTCTTATATCTGTTATCCTTACTTCTATTATCATTTTATTTATAAGTCGTAGAAGATGAAACGAATTATGCGCTTTTTCAGTGAGATACAGTGAGTTTAAGTTAGCCAAATGAGGTATAAATACACATTCGCTTAACCAATAGACTTTGCGTGAAAAATAGCAAATAGGTCAATGCTTCTCTTCTCGTGTATGCTTTAAAGTGTTTTTCGTTTTGTCATTTTGCTCATAAACTCGAAGGCTATTATTTTTTTTCTTTTAAGAGTGTGTCTTCGTGTACTTGTGTGTCGATTCATGTGAGCGTTAGTTCCCTTCTTACAAGGGCGTATAATATATGATAGTGTGAATTGTTGTCAGATCAAAATATGTGCACGTTAAATATATGAAATTATAGTTTAGCAATTAGAAAAAATATAAATTTTTCTTCACAACGCAATATAATGCCTAATTATTCTGTGTGATACGAATTACAGGGAAACGTTTAGAATATTATTATATCGCAAAAAGGAACTCGTGTGAGACATTTTAGTGTCTTATTCAGAATCAGTTCCCCTTGAGATGCTAAACATATTTAGAACATAGTATTTTGAATAAGTCTGTAGAAAATTGAACGATAGTTCATGCTCTAGTAATAAACTGCTCCCTATCCCGCTATTGGGCAGAGCAATTGCAATTTTTAACTCGACATTATACATTGCCATTAGATTTGCATAGTGAGGTATTTAATCATTTATATACGATTAATAATCTTAATTGTAGTTAAGTAGAAGCTGTTGGAGTATACAATTTCTCTCAACTGACGTTCGGTTCAATTTAATATTCGCGCTTCGTCTTAGACTAATATTCGATATTGCTTGCTTTCTTCTTTAATGTCGAATGATTGAACGATGTAGGAAATTTGAACATTATATCGCGGTGAAAACGTGGAAGAGTACGTTCCTCTTATTATTGAATGTACAATGAATAAATTATACATTTGCAAGAAATGACTTTGCGGCGTCAACTTAAATTTACACTCCTAAATATTTTCCTTATTAAATCATTATATAAAATTGAAGAAAAATATTTGTGTAGGTCAAGTCTTGCTCAACTATTTTCCTTATCAGTAATACAATCCGTTGAATAATTTTTTATTGTAATGAAGTCCTATAACAGTGACGGTGACGGTGACAGTTGCGAGGATAAAGATGATGTGATTATGATGATAATAATAAAAAAAAATAATAATAATAATGATAATAGTGTGATAAGAATATTGATAATAATGTAATAATAATAATAATAGTGTTAATAATATATAATAATAGTAATATAATATCAATAATAAAATTAAAATATTTTCCTTTATACCGATTAAAAATAATATTTTCAGCATACGTGTGTAGGTTTACCAGTTTATATGTTTGTCTGTATGAATATGACTATATTTTCACTAAGTCTGAATGTGGTTTGGTAAATTGTGATTTCTTCATCGTTGCACAACACTTCTCTCTATACGGAATGATAATATAGATTAATTAGTAGTCCCCCGCAGACTCTTTGTAACACGAAATATCTTCCTCTCCTTCTCTTTCTCTCTCTCCCTTTCTCACCGCATCTTTCGTTCTTCCTCCCTCGCCTTTTTATATATGTCTCAAATATTGTATTTATTACTTATTTTCATATTGTATGTGTTTGTGTATATATATACAATATATGTATATGTATATATATATATACATATATGTATAGATATACACATGCATACATATAGTCGCGCGTGAAGGCGGTCGAGCCCGACGATGAGCGATCGATATCTATTTATCTTGTTTCTTCTCCTTATTGAAATGATTCACTCGTTCCATTCTTTGACTTGATTTATTTCTCAATTAATTCCCTTTTGTAAAAAAAGTACAGCAAACACAGTGAGCTTCGCGACGAGCTCGTTCCAACCGCGCCTCGCGCTTTCATTTTTCTCATGATCGGTAATGACCCAAAAATTACTGTATAATAGTATATTAGCTTTAAAACATCAATCATTATATATATATACAAATGCATAAAACAATGTCTTAATATCTCTGTTTCTCATCATAATCCCTTGTATTTCGTCTTATTTGCTATATAGTCATAATATATTTCTTGTTTTCTTATTAATTTAATATGTATATTTATATATTTATATGCTAGATGTAGATATAGACGTAATATTTTATAATATTTATTTATTTTTATATTTATAAATATAAACGCGTGGACTGTGTGTGTGTGTACTCATATATATTTGTTTCCTTCTGTTTCCGCGACTCTCTCACACTCTCTTTCTCTCTCAGCGCATTGCCTTAAACTTTAAACTCCCCCGCACATTATTCAGCCAGTATTTAATCATAGTTTCTCTTTAATTAATAATTGCTCGAATACCTCCTGAATATATGTACATTCACATATAACTAACTTCCTCGTCGAAAGATTCTTTAATTAAAAGCCTGCCCCAGTCTTTGCGTGGTACCACCGGGTCACCGCACTTTCACTCGTGTTCTCCGGGACGTCTCGATTCTCCTTTACACCTTTTACCGATTAGGATCGATGCCGCGCATTATCTCCATTTTTTTTGGGGGTTGCCGAGCAATAAGGTCATTTCTAGCGACCTTGAGGTTACATATACTCCTCTACAGGAGAGAAACGGGAGCGCGCTCCTATCCATATCGAACGTGTCGCTTTTGTGGCGAAGAACTTATTCTTCGCGGAGAAAACTTTTTAATCCCGCTGGAGCGCGCAAAGGGATCGAAAGGATCGTGAAGGGCGATGGATTTCGTTTACGGAATCAAGACGTCCCGGTGCACCGAACTCGGTTCCCGGTGATCCACGGTGAGCCCTGAATTCCCTCAGCTCATCCTTTTCTAACTGCGAAAAGTTACAACTCGCAGGTTAAGTGTGACTGTCTTTTTTCTCCCTTCGTCTTTTCTCATCATTCTTCCCCTTCCCACCCCTCCTCCCTCCCATACATCCTTTATTCTCTCCTCAACCCCCCCCCTCTCTCTGTCTCTGCCCTTTCTTTTCTTCCTGACTTTTCCTCCTGGTTTTCTTAGCAGTCTTTTTAAATCTATACGATGAATTGCATTATATTTTACATTCTTTGAGCTGGTGTTATATCCTTAGTGTGTATTCGCTTCGTAAAGATCACCGGTGCGTTTGCTCTCCTACCCTTGATCAATTTAGCTTATCAGTTAAGCTCTCATCCCGCTGATTGATAGAAATCTTTCTCCTAGGAGAATCCTGAGTTCCCGTTCACGTTTTCTCTTCGTCAACTTCGTGACTTCTCGTTCCATTGTTTTAGCTGTCAACAACGCACCAATCGTGTGTCTTATCGAAATCATTGGAAATTAGAACAATTAGAATTATGAAAACTCGTGAAACAATATTGAAAGGTATTTATCGCGTTCTAACTAATGTACTTTTTATAAGCAGTACTTTCATACACCACATTTACTCGTAAATACCGTCACATTTCTTTTTGCTTTGCAACTCTTAAAGATTTCATTTTCTTCTTATTTCTTCTCTTTTTTTTTTGTCTACCTGATTATTTTCTTGGTAACCACAATTGGTCCGATACACACATTTTTTACACGCATTTATTGTTACCTCTGGGGCGTAGCGAAGCAGCTACCATTTTGTTTCGCTCGAAAGTAAAAGGAAATATTAGCTATATGTATGTCTATAACCTGCGCTTGTATCTTGTATAATAGCTTGTTCCTTCTTTCCCAATGCGCGACGCTAGTCGTGCTTTCAGCTTTTATTCTTAAAACGCCGTAGAATAGAAGAGTAACTCTTGCCCCTTGTACCAACGTACCAACGTAAGGACATAATACGCATAATTACACATTTATTTTATTGGTATCCTTTTTATTTAAAAGTTTTTATCCCTCTCTTATTTATTTGCCATTTTACTTTGGTGGTCGTGTTAAAGTATTGCTAACGTTCGTAAGAATTGACTCATTTTTTCGCGCGCCCGCCCTCGCACGCATCTCGAAAAACAAAATGGCCGCTGTTCGACGTAACACGCGTCCCAAATTTAAACGCATCTTTTTTTATTTACCCTGTTGTTGAATACAATAATAACCGTACTATAATTGTCGCACATATATTCGTTATTTATAGTAATCATTTATCGCACGATGATACTCTCATCTGCAAATTTATAATATTAATAATAGTTTAATAACGAACAGTTCTCAATTAGCGTAATAACAAAACGCGAATATCCCGTCGAACGAATCGTGTATATCAACGAATAAATTTGCTCTTTGGAAGCAGGTACGGTGGAATATTTTATCGATTATTAAAGACTTGTGGAAGATTGGTACCTCCCGGAGCTCACGGATCGCTATTATACCAATTGCGTGAGAAGACTTGATCTATACTTTGGATTCCGTGTCAGAGTAAAGAAAATTACTTGTGTTGACCGTCCGAAGAACATACCACGGATGAAAATATAGTGTATACTATGAAGATAACTTTTCCCGTCGTTCTCTGTGTATGTCATACTTATCGACGAACTTAGCCTAAAACAATTGGAAATGGTCATTAGAAATATACTCAATTACCCCCTTTTACCCTTCCTTCCGAATTTCGAATCTCAAAATACTTAGAGAACGTATAAGGTATTCGCTGTTTTGCTCTTTTTCATCTCCTTCTCCTCCAACTCCTCCTACTGCCTTTTCTTCCCTTTATAACAGTTCGTTCTCACGTCAGTGTCTTTCTTTCCCCTTTCTGGATCTCTCTTTAAAACTTTACAAATATTTTACGATGCTAACGTAACCATGTGCGTATCCTTAAGAAATGTAACCCTTTATCTCTCTCTCACACACTTGTACTTGTATTCTCTCTTTCATTCTCACTCTCACCCCCTTTTTCTATGAACTGACGTCTCTCCACACAAATACGCAGGACTTCTCTTCCCTCACTCTCGCTTCCTTTCTCTCTCATACGCACACATGCATACCCTTTCTCTCTTTCTCTCTCATACTCCTTTCTCTTTTGAACGATCCATTATTTCTTTTGACACATTCAATTAGACTTCGCCGTTATATGAATTTTCATTCTTTGCGAGCTGCTGGCACACAAACCGGCATTTGCTGGTCATGGCCAACACTGTCATTGACTAATGCTTCTAGTGTAAACTGCGGACGAACGATATATGTATATATATTTATATACTTGTGTATACATGTGTGTCTGTATGTGTATCGCGTGTATAATTAATATTTCAATGTATAGTACTCCTCAGCCTGTAACGTTACGAATCGCGCGTGGTTATTTTACGTTTATGAATTTTACTCAGCCGAGCGCGTGTGTGTCAGTGTAATAAAGTGCTCGATACACGTGCAATGTCGGTGAACCTCGCTCGCATTTTTTATTGGCTCTATATATGCTTTATGGTAAATCAATGATACAGTAATTCATACGTGTAATATGTATGTATGGAGGTTAATGCAAGTAGTCGAATGAAAAGCTATACATTGCCGATTATTCGACGGACATCTCTTTTCGGCGTTAGTCGGGCCAGAAAATTTCAACGGCACTTTCGGTCAGACGTAAAAACGGACAAACGGGGCAAAATCTGCATTCGTCCACCGCGCGTGTAGGTGGTGGGTGGTGTCTTTTTGAGAGAGAGAGAGAAACAAAAAAAAATGTGATTTCCAGTACGCTTCTCTCCCATAATTTTTTGCTTTCTACCCTTTACTATTTCTTAAGGCTACCGATCCCCCTTGCTTATTTTTTAGGAGGTCGCGAGGATTCAGCAGAGTTCGCGTGTCTGACTCTCGTTTACCTATTTCACTTTCTTGCCGCTGGTTCGTTCGTTGCGCAGTGGAGAAAAGAGAATGGAACTGGTGTTTTAGCTATGATGGTGCGGCAGGAGAAAAGCACCGCGTCATTCTCCAACGTATCACCCCCCCCATTCAAAGCCGAGGAGCGTTGTCCTCCTCGTGAAGGGCCAACCCTGTCCTGCGAGATACAAAGAAAGACTGAGACCTCTCAACTGGCGCCTGGCTCTCTCAAGCTCTCTCTTCTTTCTCTCTATTGCGTTCTCTCGAGTGCTCACGTCTCTCTTCAAAGTCTCTCCTCTCCTCACCGCTCCTCTCCTCTCCTCTCCTCTCCTCTTCGCATATTATACCCCTTCTCGCGCCTGACTCCGAAAGCCCGGAAAAAAAGGTTCTACCCTAAGTGCGAACGTGTATGCATAATGCGCGTGTACGCGTGCACATGCATTTCGATTGAGTTAGTTAATTATAATTGCCATAATAATCATATATAATAATCATATCTGAATTGGTATCTGTCCTGCTTCCATTCATCTTAGATCCTAAGATCATACGTTATTGTGTGTGTATATATATATACATATATATTTATATATCTTCTACACGGAATATACATATGTATGTATTTATTCATGTATGCACGTATCTGTTCTATGTATGCATGTATACATATATATATACATATATATATATACACATATACATATACATATATATATTTATGTATATATATATATATATTTATATTTATTTATTTATATATTTGTATTTATTTATATTTATATATTCATTTATTTATTTATTCATTTACTTATATATTTATTTATTTATTTATTTATTTATTCATTTATTTATTTATTTATTTATTTATTTATTTATTTCTTTATTTCTTTCTTTCTTTATTTATTTATTATTTGTATAGTCTAGACTTAATCGAGTAATTATTTAGCAAATAATATTAATTTTTAATTCATTATATATATTATTATTTTTTTTATTAATATCGGAGAACGGGCTGGCGTCAATACGCAGTTTCGGCCACAACTAGCCACCGTGTGCAGCTTATGTCTTGCGCGCATGTGTCTTCTTCGTGCATTTTTTTCGCTTGATCTAACTCTCCCGTTCATATCCAATTCTGCCTCGTAATGTTTCGATCTTCTCTGGACGTACGTGGGACTTTGCTTCCTGCCCTCTTTTCCTTTTTACATGAGTCTTCCTCCGTTCTTCTCTCTTGCTTGCTTGCTACAGCTACGCGTTTCACTTCCTCCTTCCTCTTTCTACCTTCTTGATGTCTTTGCCCCTGAAGCTTTTCTTACTCGAATGCTCTCATCCGCATCACCCATACGCTCCGTTGATCACATCTGGAACTCCGAAGCCTCTTTTCTCGAAGCGATCGGCCTTTGTCCTTTTTCTCACCTAACTCTTAGACACCCCATCCCTTCCGCTTCCCGAACTCTCTCTTTCTCTCTCTCTCTCTTGTCACCCGTCCTTCGTCCAGAGATCATCCGACGTGATCAGTTCCTGCAAGATTGCCACAATGCTCGTCGTAACGTCAATCGACCGTGCTGCGCTCTGCCCTCTCGTCCATCCTGAAGAAAAGAACCAAATCAACTCTATACCTTAATCTCCGAGGATCGTTTGCCTGGTCACCTATTAAGAACTAATTTTTTCCATATACGGCCATTAAAATTGCATTAAAAAAAAAAGAGAAAAAAAAAACATTACAATTTGGAAGGATGTCCCACCTGTTATTAGGTCTTAACAAGGCTCAATGGTAGCCGTTGGTGAACGCCGCTGGTATCAGAGGACCCTGAAAAAATGAGAGCGATTGGTCAGGAATCAAATGCCAAGCTGATTCAACAATTTATACGCTAGGCATTCGGAAAAATGTAACAATCACTCACGAGATAGATACCTTATTAGAAACCGCAAACAATTGTTGGTGAAAGCATGAGTAATCTGGTCAAAGTGGGAGAAGTGACAGACTTACGGGACTGTAGTTGAGCGGGGCACGAGAAACGGCGATCGCGGGGAATGGGGTTGTAGGGGGTTGCGGGCTAGCAGCGGCCTGGACGTAGCTGGCAACTGCGGAATCCGCGACTGCGGCTGCTGCTGCGGCTGCTGCACTCGAACTGTACATGTCAATCGGACCCGGCGAATTAGCCGCAGGGAAAGAACGACCCTGCGGACCGCCATGACCCCCAGCTGCATGTGGCGACGCTGGTGGGAATCCAGCTTGTGCTGCTGCCGCTTGATAGTTATTCATCACTGTAAAATAATCGATCCTCGTCTTTATTAATCATACCACAAGAACTTTTCCCTCCACCTATCGTTGTAACACATTGATGTACAGTACACACGTACGGAGAAATTAAGCATTTTATTGATCAACGTCGAAACAATCAATCGTTGGATCAAATTAATCGCAGCGTAAGAGACACGCGACACTCGTAAGATTAAAGCATTGATATTTCTTCGGAGCGGAGAAATATGATTTTAAATGGAAATCAACTGGGCTTTCGCATTTCAATGTCGAAAATCGAATAACTAATTTTCAGTGTAAATTTACACAAAGCCTACTCGATTAAATGTATACTTTGTTGAATAATCGAAAGTAAAACATTAAGTTCAAATATTATCGAGTAAGCCTGAAATGAACATATAGAGCGATCTAGTTTACTCGCGCGCGGTAGTTTGTTTATGTATAAATATAATTAATCGTGCAGGAGATTATATTGTTATATACGCGAGTGACTTCTTATTAGTCGAAGCGAAACGTTCAATAAAGCATGCAATTTCTTCATTAGCGATATTATTAAAGCTCGCAGGAAGGGAAGGAGAGGGTGGATTATTAGATTCGAAGAAAACATATTTTGACATATTATATTTCAGGGAGAGTCTTGCGCTTGGATTTATGGTGGGTACGATAAAGGAAGAATAAGACTGGGGGTGCGGCGAGGGTAGTAGTATGAGAGAGGAGAAGATGGGGTAGAACGGAGAGGGTTGCGCACGGAAGGAGGAAAAGAGGTACGCTAAGAATTCGAAACTCGCTCTCGGTGAACAGAAGAAAAGGAGGCAAGGGAGTATGACAAACCGAAAGTGCTCGGCGCACAATCTAAAAACCCATTCAGCTTTTAAACTCTTGACAATGGCGGCCGGTTACAAAGTTTTCTGCCGTTGCCGGAGGACGAAGGGCGGAAGTGGGGGCAGGGATGGGGATCGGGGTCGTGGGTAGTTGGGAGGGGTAGGCGGGGGCGGCACGATTCAAAAGTTTGATTTATTTGAGAGGAGATTGCGAACGGCACGGCGCGCGTTGTGCGCCAAGAGGATCCGAGCAGATTGTGGACGGGGAACGAGGAAAAAATAAAAGAGGGACCGCCGCCACCACCGCCGTATTTCGCTGCCGGCATCTCGGCGCCCCATATGTGTGACACTTTTCAGCCTGTCTCGTCCCTTTTCCTTCCTTACTTCCTTCCGCTCCCTCGTCCTTTTCCCACTGCTTCCTCCTCCAGTCCCCGCACATACCAGCACGCCAAGCTAAAACTGTTGGGACGATGCATCTCCGGGCTCCCAAGTTTCGACGTGCCTCCTAGAAATTAGTCGACGCGTCCTTGCTTCTAGCTACGCAAGAAACTACACGACGTCGCGACGATATATCGACGAAACTTTCAACTTCCTCACCTCCGCGAACGTCCGACGGATACAAAAATCGGAAAAGGACAGGTTACTCCAAATTCGGGAAAAACCAAGCACAAAGGATTTCTTGTGTTTGCGCAGCGTAAATTACGTTTGTACGCTCAATAATGGAAAAGAATTTTTCAACGACATTATAAGGTAGCAAGGTTTTCTTCTTCTACCACACTGTGCACCCTAATTTTCTACACGCACATTTAACTGTTGCACACAGATTCGTATGTGTATGACTCAAAATTTCTCCCTTTTTACGATGCATGTCGAGCGAAACGTTTTACTTGTATTCGTTTTAATGTTGATAAAAGACATAAAATATAGATGATATAATTCTAAAAGTGTGTGTGTGTGTGTGTGTGTAAAACATGGGAATACATAGAATAGAGAAGCTTGAAAAGATGGAAAACTTGAACGTACCAGAGAGGGCTTGCGTGAGCAAGGGCGTGTTGTTGTTAGGCGTAAGCTGTCCGTTGGTAAGGTCCACTGAAACATAAAACTCTCATCACAACTACTCCGCAATGAGATACGTTGGTGTGGTTACTTTTCATTACGTTCCTGTCGCTCGATAGCAATCTCGTTTGTTAATTAAAATGACGCTAGTGATGACCGAAAGCAAGAATAATGGAGACGTGATTTTTCCAATGTGTTGCTTGCTCTGCCCACGTATTATTCTCACGAGAAAGACAAAAAGTTAGATGCTCGTCGAAAATACATGACTTTCTCGTCATCGAGAACCCCCTGCGTCCTTGATAAAGAGGTAGTTCTTCATTGGGCTATCCATCTAGAGATTAGCCTCCTCCGCAGCACTTTCAGTAGTAAGAGTCAACGGAATCTCCGGCAATTTGGTCGATGCGGAGGTTCGGGCTATTTTTCACCCTCTGATTAATCGGAAGAACTTTTAACCGCCCCCTGATTATATAATTAACTTTATGGGTCATTATTTGTCGTGGGAGAGTTCGGAGTGCAGTGAGATTTTCAGTGGAAATGTTTGCCGGCTACTCGAGTACGAAGCGAACGATTGATGACTGCTAGAGCGTTACTCCCTCGAGTAGCACTCGTTGCTCGCATCGGAATGCGTTTCTCCCTAATATCCATTTTCCGAGTGAGCCCGACGGAGGCAGAAACGTATGAATCGATGTGAATGATGAGGAGTAAACAGGTACGAGGTACAGATGGATATGGATGTATCGACAGACAGTAATGATCTACGCCTATATCATTATGAGTGCTTAAATGAAAGAGAACGACCAAGGAAGTAGAGGAGACCAGGGGTAAAATGTATAGTCTTAGACGATATTAGAAGTAATAGAGGGGGAGAGAGAGAGAGAGAGAAAGAGAGAAATTTAAAAATTAGAAAAAAAGTCCATTAGAAATAGATACAGAGTTCTACAAAGATAGAGTAGAAGTTAGAGAAAGCAAAAGAAGAAGAAGATGTAATAGGTTAGAAGAAAAAATGTCTCCCTGTGATTATTGAATGCGTAATCACCAATTCCGTACAGTTTTTCTGCAGTGCAATCCGTTGGATGGCGGCTTTTTCACTTCCGGTTCCGTGGTAGCACACCATTGGGATTCCTGGCATTAATAATAAATAAGAACAAAACTGAGAACGTGTGTAAGAAACAAAAAGCACGAAGGGATGAGAGAAAAAAGAGGAGGAAAAAGAGGGAGGTAGGTGACAGATAGCCGAATGAGGTCGTACGACCAACTAAGGTGGCGTTAACGTATTGCGTGAAAAGCTACGATGGTACGGGAGCCGTATACGCCGCGATATCAATAACCGTTAGGGGCTGCCGATACTTTTCTCATATACCTTCATTTAAACGAGAAGAAATGAGCAAAGAGTTGCTTCTCTTGTCCTCTCGCGCCTTAATTGGATAGGGGCGAAGCTACAGAAATTATATGCGTCCAATAAAGCTCGGGCGCCGCGCACACACGCGCGACGCGTATAATAATAAATATACAAATATACGCTGCAGTCTGGATATTCGATAAATAATTCGTGCGAGAGCCACGAAGGGGTGGGAGGGAGGGAGTGCGAGCGAATTGAATCCCGGGTGAGTGTAAATTAATCTATTGAAATATGAAATAAGGCGCGGTGTAAAGTGAACTAGTAGCTTTTTAAGAATAAGCTTTTGAAATCCTCGCGCATTTTAGATTCAGGAGCTTTAAGCTGGTAGAGAGTACGCTAACGTCACTGCTTAAACGAGACTGTGGAGGGTAGCTGGACGAAAGATCTCATAAAAAGTTTAACGTTGCTCGCCAGCCTTTTCGTATGACAGTCTCTCGTTCTGCAGGAAATTCTCACGTGGAACATCATACGGAAGGTTTCCAAAGGAACAGGGGGTGTACACGGCGGGGATACTGAAAACGTCAGGAGTAAAAGCGGATTACTCCTGGTAACTTTTACCGTGGAACCGACAAAGCCGTTGCACAATACGCGTGAAATGGTAAAAATTGCTCTCGCTCCGTGAAGGAACGGGGTGGTGGCCAGAACCGAATGGATGGAGTCGTGATCTGGGAATAGAAACGTAGTAGTAGGAAGTACGCTAGAAACGTCTATAAAATACCAGGGAATCTTCGTTAGTATTTGCGTTACAAGCTCGCGCGCACGAAAAAAAATAAAGTTAAAGCGTGGATATGAATATCCGTACGAATATGTGTGCGTAGGTGCGTACGTTACGCGTAGAGCTTCTGGCGGATGGTCGATGATTAGAGCTACAGAGGGTAGAGGAGATACCGGGGGTGGAGGAGGGATGATCTAGTCGAACAATAACATTTTCCTAAGATCGACTCCGTTAAAAAAATGAGAACTATCGGAGGATGGATCGAGATAACGAAGAGTCCATTTTATGGAGTTCCAGGGGATTCTAATTTAAAGTAAAGTTCCTATTTCCCAGCCATTTCGGAGATTAAACGAATAGTAGGATTTACATGTGGAACGCGGATTACCTGCGAGATTTATCTTTAGAAATCCGTATGACGGACAACCAGTTCGGGAAATGGAACGTGTTTCTGATATGTCGTTAACGCGAGTGCGAAGGATGAAGCATCGACTCTGTTGAAACGGACTCGATGCGTTTTCACGGAGGAATCTCGTTTCGGCTGCATAACCATAGCGCTGATAACACGATACTGCGTGGATAGGGAAAAGGGTTGAACCAACCATAAATCGTGGATCGACGTGATTTGTATGGGGTATCACGGCGTTTAATGGTGTGGTCTGTCTCTATCGACGAGCTCGGGCCGGAAGTTCGGAGTAGCCACGTCCAACGACGGATGTTTCGGGGCTACTCTCGCAGCGTTCGACATAAAGATATCCCTATTAAATCCAAATCCCCGTGGTGGCTCCGACCGAAGCAAAACGAAACGAGCAAATTTCGAATAAGTGAAATATGCAAGGTATGCGCGAGTCCTTTTTTAGTCGTTGATGGCACCTTGATGCGAAGAGGTTACGAAAAAACTCTTTGGAACTTGACTCGACTTAACTTTCGTTAAAAAGACGAGCATCGGCGGTGCAACGCGTTGAACAGAGGGGAGGAGATTAGAAGTTGCAGTTCCGACGAAAGCTTATAAATAAATGTTTGCTTAATTCTCAATGGTGGAGAATTCCATAAAAAGATTTGACGCGGTGATATCGGCGCAAATGGAGATGGTTTCCGGATTGCACGGTAGCACAGTGGTGATAACACGCGAGGTAGTATTGTGATCCGCACGAAAATAGCGACACATATTTTTGTTTGCACGTATGTGTGTAGACCGCGGGGACACGTATGTATATGAGAGAAAGATCCTTGCTGTCGAGATTCGTCCTCCATCGAAACGGCAGACGCACGGGGATGTAGGCCAAGAGTTCATCTATTTCGAGTGTATCTCCAACTGACGTAAACGCGATCGAAACCTGGGATAAGGATTGCGGAGTGCCGTTGTAGATTCAGTCGAAGAAGGCAAAATAACGCAAAGGAAGGAGCTCTCGCATTCTGTCATGTCCGCAGGACGTTGCTTTCCATAAATCCGACCCCGATGCAGCCGAGCAGCCAGTTTGAATTACCACGCTCGTTCTTAAAGGAAAATGAAATTGCGAACTACAATCGTATCGAATCGACCCCTAAGCATGACGAATTAATGCATCCGTAAAACTTGTTTAAACGTCCCTTCAATCCCTTCCTACTAATCTCCCCGAAACACATTTTCGATGTTTATATTAAAACACTTGGAAGTTCAGCCCCGTATTTCGCGCAATGCTTCATTATAATTCGCAATAAACCAAATTTCCCCAGTTTCCCTTAATAATTACTTTCCAAATGTATAATTGCTTCGTTTTGCCAATCGTTCCACTTGGCAACAATTTCCTATGGTTGCCTGTTAAGATCAATTTCAGTTCATATCGGTTTAGTAAAAGCTCATAGCTCAAGCGTGGAATATCTCGTTTGTATGCATTTGTGTAAATGTTTAAGTGTGGAAGAGGAGGGTTCACGCGAAAACATGTAAGATTACAGAGGTACTTTCTTTCATTGCGCTAATGGTGTTAGTTTAGGTAAATAACGCTAATCCCATTAACCAGACTATGAAAAATTGATCGTCTTACTAGATACGAAGAGGAATAGCAACACATTGGACGAATCACGTTAATAACGGATGAAGACTTTCCTAATTGATATTGGTTTGTAGCACAATTCAGTCGTTAATCAATAAATCTTAAGTATAAGAAAAGGTTATAAAGAATCTATCAATATCGTATTTCCTAATCTACAAAGATGATTGCTTAATTAATATAGATGTGTGTATATATTATATATATATTAAGAGTAACACACTTATGCGAAGAAATGATTTAAAAATATATTGTTAAATATAAATATACCGACACGTGTCTATACTACGCACGCGTAAATTCCTCACTCTGCTATTCTAAATAGCGTTCTAGTACTATTAATAGCTTGACTGTGGCACATGATAGTTCAAGTTAATAAAATGTAAGTTTACTAAACTTTAAGATACTAATCGCAGATACGGTAGGTAGGTAATTATCAACGTGAAAAGAACATTGACAGAAAAGCAGATGTTTAATCTGCGCTTACACACACAACTCTCAAAAAAAGGCGCCACTCTCACACTAACTACAATTCTAAACTACTGCTCTATTTTCTGAACTATTTACCTATTTTAGCAACGTTGAAGTGACGAAGGATAGATCAAGTCTATTTTCGCAACTTCTACGAATGCTTTAAGACTACGGTTTGCTCTATAGCCATTGAAATGAACTAAGACGGTACTTAAATAACATTGATTATACCTAAAAATACTTCTTACGATTGATCAGAAGTTTCTATTTCAATTTTAATTAATAACTATGACCTAACGACTAATCAGGACCGTTAGCTTTCATTTTAGGGTGATGTGCGATGTTCCGGTTAATCGGATCATTAATTACAGGGAAGCGAGAATTTTAATAAACATTGTCTGAAAGTCATCGATCCTGAAATACTAATTAAATTAATTTCTAACAACGTTCATTGTAATAATAATTAATTCAATAATTTATCTCTTTCTACTGACTGTTTCAATCATATACTATATTGATATGTTAGGAATGATTCGACTACACTTAAAACTACACTTTTTGCCAAAATGGGATGATCGTTTCTACATTTATATTTCTCTCTCCTTTCGTACATCGTAAGACAAATAAAAAAATAAAAAAAATAATTATCGCAAACAATCTTGATATCATGCAGCTGATTGGTTGCATCGATCGTCTCATCTTGGGAAAGCTAGGCAGTTACTATGTATGATATACAATAACGATAAAATCACTTTATGACGATGTTTCTAAGACAGTAGGTTAGGTAGATGGTAGATTACTCGCCCCTAGGTGATTGCGTCTTCGAGGTTGTCTTCATCAATGGTCTCAGCAATAGTCTCGTTCCAGTTGTCTCCCTTCCTCATGTATAATACTCGATTCGAACATATTCATTCATGTTACAAGGAAAGACCCATAGCCTTAATGCAATTTTACTAATGCCAATTTCTTGCATGATCATTTAAACTTTTCTTTCATACATAGAAATATTAATGTAAAGTATAAGCATGTGCAATTAGGATTACATTAATTGAAAATAAACGAAATTGTCATATAAATGAGTAAAAAACAAAATTAGTTAAAGATAGAAATTAAAATGATATAATTATACATGGAAATAAAGAAATTCACATGGGGGGATATCATGTTCATGATAAGTCGGCTATGGGTCCCTATATACGCGATGGAGAAAAATACTTTTACGAATTCTCATTTCAGTTTTCACTAGAACTACACACCAAATGTAGATTCATGCAAATATTCTGATTATCGAAGTAGAATCATTTTGATAAAATCAATGAAATTAATTTTTACCCCTTAAATATCTCCATAGATTTATGAGAGATCTTTACATGCTACGTTTAAACACAGAAATTTGTTACTTCGTGTAATTCGAAGTTGTCTAGTACGGTCTAAGTTCTAGTGAAAACTAATGTTAGGTTCGAGTACTCACACGAATAATAGAGTGGAAATTTTGGATATAACTAATTACTATGAGCTAGGCAGTCATTCAACATCAGTACGAGATACGGGAGATGTAAATATATGTATATATATATATATATATATATAAATCTATATATATATTTTATATAGCATATTAACATATGTGTATGTATAGGTATATAGTCTCTTGTTACGTTACATATAAACTATTCTAGGAGCTATTGAGATAATGTTTATGAGATGAATATAAGTTATAAAAATAATAAAATATATAAAAACGTAAAATACAACATTATTGTAAGTATTCTCTCTCGTTTTATAATGATTTTAATGTTTGAACATCCTTACGACAATATCTTATTTTGGCCTTATTACTTTGTCGCTTTTAAATTCTTTTATCATTTATAGATGACATTTTTCATGAACTAGAAACGAGTAATTATTTAGACAGAAGAGTAACGGATGCACAACTAACATTCGACGTTTCGTATAACCTAAGCATTCCATATAAGAGTATAGATACCAAAAACTTGACAATCCAATAAATACTATCTTCAACAATAAACAAACTATGAGTACCTAAAGAACTAATTTGCCAATAATCGCAAACTATTCAATTTCAGTGAATGAGGAAGAAATCGGATGAAAGTGTAATACGATAAAATTATACGGGACAATGAATATTGTTAAATAATTGTTAGGTTCGTATGCATGTCGATAAGGGTAGAACCAAATAATAGGATAAACTTGAATTTACTTGAATCGCGAAAGAAAGACACGCGACAATGCACTGTAATTTGTATGATAAGTATGGGATAAGTGTAAGTGATGACTGACAATCTCGATGTGGTTAGAAATTCATCTGTATGTGCGTCCGTGTGTGCATGAGACTGGGTATATGTATACTACGTACTACGGATTACGGTTACCGTCAACACGAGCGAGAACACGAGAACTTGGTGGAACAACCTGGCACTTTAGGGTTGAAGCTTACCGGTGCAACCCCCGCTGGGGCTCACAGACACTCGGCCCACCCTTGGCCCCACTGCGCGGTACACGACCGCTCCTACTCAACAAGAGACATCACCGATCTTATAATACACAGGTTCCATCTTTAATCACGATAATAAAATATTATTATTTATCATTGTGTACTCTCTTCTCTTAGTGCTGAATTAATTTCACTGTTAAATTGGAAACTTGGCCCGATAATTGAGATGCAGCGCGATAGAGCCGAAGACCGAACGAAGAAAAATGCATGAAGCAAAAAAGTGTTTCTCGCAGTTATTCCGATCTCGCTTGTATTCCATCGTCAGCAGATTTAATTCAGCACTGTGCTACGTTGAATCTACGTGTATAGGGCCGTTTTACGTGACGACTATGTTTCATTATTCGTAGGAATTTGTCGAGTACTGATTGCGTGAAGCGCCGTCTAGCTCATAGTATACTATTTACACTATAAGAGATCATTGATTTGGTGCTGATTAACGTGAAACTTGAATAATTACGGTCATACCCGATTGGAAAACTTACATACGAATAATCACTTGACCACTGTGTGCATGTACCTCGATATAACCGTATCCGGTTCACTTTTATTCAGCACGAAATGCGGAGGAAATTGTAAATTTCCCTTCGAAGTTATTAGTTTGCGTGTGGTATCTTTTATTTATTACAGACATTTATATTATATTATTTATAATCCTTATTCATTATAATAATAGAACTTTTGAATTGTGTGTTACATTATATTAGTTAATATGAACGCACGTGTAAATAAACTTATTATTCTGTCAATTTGCTCCAGAGTGATCTCTGATGGACATTGAGTATTATTACATTTTCGAGTACCCATGAAACCGTTTACACAACTCTCACGCCTGCAGTATTTCTTTTTCACTTTGTTCGTGTCTCCTCGGCACGTTGATATTCTAATTATTAGTCCAAACCCTTTACCGATCGCTCTGCACTTTCCAATTGCTTTTTATAATTAATTATATTATTTGCTGTATAAAAAAGACAAACGATAGAAACGCATAGCTTAGAAGGAAGGAAATTTCATGAATCAAGCCTCTGAGCAACGATTACTGACTTATACTGACTTAATAATGATTCACTAAAAAAGCGTTGCTCCAATTGCACGTGGTGTAATACAATATGGAATATAATTACAATCGAATTCTTCGCGTATATAGACACTCTGACGCTTCTCGAAGCTTTCCCAGATCGCTTGGAATTATGAATAAAATTGACATTTTGCATTGATTCTTAGAAAACACGTAAATCGAGAGTGGATCGCAAAAACTTGCCCTTCGTTCCACGCAACATCATCATCATCATCATCATCATCATCATATCATGGACGGTATAATTGCTATTTTGAACGTTTCATCCAAATCTTTCGTTCTGTTCCATCGTTTCCTGACGAAAATTTCACTCCTTCCTCAATAATATCTGCTGCAATTTGTTACTTTCCAATAGCAAAAGTACAGTCTGCAGTACAATATGTAAGTATTAATGCAGAGCCGATCAGTAAACTTCTGTTTCGTGTCGGGCAACATATTATTTAGACATACGTGCAATCACAGCGATGTAACAACAACCTTACGTATAGTAACAATGTAACTATAGCTCGATAACGTTAGCCATACCGCTAACACTGCAATTAATTTTCATTAAGAACTTGGCAAATTCTTTGGATAAGTGGAATATGGTAAACACGTTAAAGTTGATAGAACTCTCGAGAGGAAGCTTTATAACCGAAATTAGATTAATGCTTGGAATTTGCGGAACACGGTACTACCTAACGTGAACGAACTTTAGTCAAGCATAAAAGTATTAATAATCTCGTTCAAGCATTGTGTCTTTAACAAACGTGTAAGCTCATCGCAGACGTGTATCGTTTCGACCTTCGTTTCCCGCAGCTTAATCGTCTAATGCAAAATTTGCCATTTGGCTATAGTTCTTGTAGTTCGAGCCGTACCGTCGCTCTAACGAAAAAATGTATTAATTATGCAAACGAGTATCAGGTATCAGATCTTCTCGTCGTGAATCTTTCCTCTTTTTAATACGTTAGATACAAGAACGAACATAGTTCGCCATCATTTTTTAATATTTTTGCGAATGATCGCATGACCTATATATATATATATATATGTGTATGTATGTAAGTTTACTGGAATATCTCGTGCGATCTATCGGGAGATTATCACGCGGACTCTTATTTTCAAAAGCAACGTCATCAAAATATCTAGCGTGTAAAATGCAAGAAGAATGTTTCCGAGTACATCCACACACACGCATGTAAGTAGACCAAAAAAGCAAGGATAATTCTCGAGGTGGCAGAATGTCGATAAAATATTGGGAAATCTACGAAGAAGATTACTTCTTTATGCTTTCTTGTATTCTTTTTCATTGGCATCCTCCTCTTTTCAAATAAAGAAATACCGATGGTAATAATTGCGAATCCCGAGCAAAAGATCGAAATATTTTTGATGAGATGCAGGATTGATGCGCGTTCCGATTAAATAAAAAAGAATTAAGGGTCCTTGATTACCTTGCTTTTAGAGCCTGATCTTTCAGCGGCGATAGAAAAGTGCCGGAATAGGATGGAAGCTGGGACATTGGATAAGGACAGGTGGACAATGGCAGATGTGACGGGTAGAACGAGACAAAAAGCACAATTTCTGCGAATGGCCTTCGGGCGGTTCGTTTCAATGTGGTAATCTCAAGCTACGAGGATTGGTACTCTCTTATTCTTTTTTTTATTTTCGCCTAAGCCGGCGTATGCCTTACTCTCTACAGTTAGCAGTATTTAATTTGCTCTGGATAAGAGACAATGGGGCCATGACGTCAGCAGCCTGCCTATACCTTTTTTGGTAATCTCGATTTGAAAAAGACCTATCGCGCTGCTACCCTTGACAGACGTACATCCAGAGAAGAGTTGGACAGACAAGAGGAACGGATCGCTACCATTCGCGAGAAGAAGGAATTCATTTCTCTAAGAGGATTCTAGATTCCTTCGAATGATCTTTCATGAAACTCTGTAGTCTCTCATAAGGGAATACATACTTTATGAATTTATTCGACTCACCGGTAAGCCTGAAACTTCTGCAACCTCGCTACTTTCTGCTCTGATAAACTGAAGATCAGACGGAGACCGAAATCTAAAGTTTGCAAGAGCATCAAAGAGAGTATCCGAAGAAAATGTTACGATATAATGCTTCTATATCGAACATTGAATTAAATAAATGAAACTAAATCAGAGTTTTCACTCGCGTTTCGAATTCATTATAATTCCCCTAAGTGGATTCCTTCATCTCTTTGTGGTGAAAAAGATTAAGTTCCAGGTATAGCTACATCTAATTAACGTCAAGCTAAACGCTTTTAAATTGATTATGAGGTACTGGCAAGATGCTTCAGTTCAAACACCCAGAAACGCCTATCGTTAAATCTATACGACCTACACTAAGTGTTTTCGATTAAGGTGTTTAGCTTAGAGTTTACATAGAACATGACTACATTTTCAATACTACAAAGACCAATGTCTACGAAAGAGAGAGAAAGTTAGAGAAGGAACGGAGACAGATGAAAGAGTAGAGGCGAGAGAATTAAGAGAGGGGGGGAAAATAAGAGGCATACAAATCCATAATTATTGAGAAAATGAGAGATAAAAACAGATTTCACGAAAATCATTTGAACGTGGCGTCAAAAGACGCGAAAAGATAGTCAGTGATTTATGGGATTGGAAGCCATTAACTTTTTATAAATTTCACTCTTCCTTACGTAAATCCGTCTTTGATTTTCTCCGATTTTATGAATGCTTTAGTGCGAATGTCTTCTGTCTTTTTTTCTTTCTTTTTAAAAAAAAATCCATCCTTACCTACGTTTTAACAAACCAGCTGAATTATTTATTTCCCTTCCCCCAATACAATCGTATTGACGATTTCAATTATCGCACCAATAATTTATTAATGTGCTCCTTACTTCTCTACTTCGAAAGATTTTACACATAATTGTTAATTGGCCAAGATTCTCTTTGAATTCATCAGGAAAATCTTATTGGTTCGTGAAACTTTTTTAATAGCAAAAAACTTTCATCCTCCGTAAACCAATTCCCAAAAATGATTCTATTTAATGTTTATATTCAAGTCAAATTGAAGTTCATGAACTATAATTAATTGGGTAAGAAATAAAAAACTTGGTTAGCTGATATTGCCTTGTATGGGTTAGACTATAAAAGTTTATAAGAAATATTGGTAAACCAATAAAAATTTCTTGATGAAATTCTACCGTAACCTTGCCTTGGGCATCCTAGATTCGGACATGTGTTCTCGTCTATATCTATATGGTTTTCTTTCTCTTTTTACACTATAACGATGCAGCCATATAACCCGGCATACATTATTTGCTATTGAAGATCAAGGGCGACATTGGAAGAAGAGAAAAAGAGAGAATCTCGCATCGAGAATATTCATTGTTTCCAAATTTGGTAATAAATGTTTACGTAGCTAAATTATTCTACTGAAATTTGCTTTCTCTCTTTTTCATAAAATTCTCTATGCATATTCATTATTAGGAAAATTATTGCTGTTGATTGAAGTATTCGATTCAATACATTTTAAAGGAAATCTTTGGATAGATGGCTCATCATCGTATGCATAATTCTTTTTCTTTTTTTCTTTTTTTCATTTGTCAGTGCATTCATTTTATGTGTGGTTGTGTGGAAGAATCCTGCGTTCGCGTTCATTTGTATTTTTCTGGTATTTGGCAGTATCTAATGGAAGGGGGGTAGAGGCAGGCGGCGCTTTGCTTGACGAAGGACCACAGAGTTTGCCAGCCATGCGTCTGTGAACATTTTTGTAACTTCCGATGAAGAGATTCACGTGAGAAATAAAGACTAAAATTTTCATCAGAGCATTCTCCCCAATCTGTCTGTCAAAAATTAATATTTTTTCTATATGCTTAATTCATTAACTATTTTCTGTCAAATTAAAAATAATGCTTGGTACTTTTCACTGAACAATGCGTATGGCAATCAATTAAAATATATATATATTTTAAGTCAATATTTTATAAAACAATCTGATTTATTTTCTGTTTTACCAAATAAAATGTGCACTGCACATAGATTAAAAATTTTATCAGATTTTTATATCATCCCACACTCCCCGTGCAATTAAATAATATTCCATACCTGATTGTAAATAACAATAATGATGGCTTTAAAAATTGCTTGAATTAGTAGAAATATATGTATGTGTTCGTGAAAAGAGTGTAACATAGAATATACTGAGTTTATACTCATCGTCTCGATTTGAATACCATTTTTCTATCAATACACTTGATTGTTCAAGCCACTTGAACGATATGAATAATATCATCTTCTATTAAAATCTCATTGGGTAACATTTAACATACAACATTGACACGAAAAGAATGTTGTATTATAAAGTACCATCCTCTCATATATTTCATTATTTATAATGAACAGATTTTTGTATGTTATTTATATTTATTTATATTTTTTCGATTATATACGTTGGTATGCGTGTGTGTAATTATTTTAGAAAATAATAAACTTTCAAGGAAAAACTTGAAGATTGTGGTAAGAACACGCATAAAATAGTATGTATAGTATATATATATATATATGTATATACGTCCCTAGATAGTGATGAAAGTAGATTTGCTGTCAGATTTACAGTAGAATTGTATGAAATTGAATGTTTGCTGTAAATCTGTTGCAAACCTGGTAGCAGATCTCTTATACTGTCTGCCCAGGGTCGTCGAAAATTTCTATAGGTACAAACGCGCATCTGTACAAGGTGTTTTGAACGTAACTTCAAATAAACAGCATTCCCGCATTGCCTAGACTGTATGCGCATGAAATTATAAAAAATTTTGCTGCAATCAGTCTCATGCACGCGTTAAAGTAGAGCTCACCCGTGAATACAACTGTGTTCGCTCAAAATCAGTAGTTTTGCCTTGATTTTGTCAGACGGTCCTGCGTAAGAAGAGTCTCGCGGAGCCTAACGTTATAATTTTATCCTATAAAATGATTATGGGGATTTCAAGGTTTTTCAGCGCAATACGATCAGCAGTATGAAGCCCACGGAAGATTTGCCCCTTTGAAAAAATGCTACATCGTAATATTCGAGACTGTAGCCCGGAATAATTGAAATTCAAATTGATTCCTCGTTGCTCTTTATTTCCAATGACATTCGTGTAACGCGAGGGTGAATGAGCGAAGGAAATGAAGAGAAAGAGAAAGAGAAAGAGGTAGATAGAATGGGGGACCGAAAGCGACGCGTGAAACAAAAGCCGAATAAAAAGGAACGAACAGTGGGGGTTGAAACCCATGGTCAAATGCGTCGAAACGTAATGATGCATGCGCATCGGGAAAGCGTGCTCGAGTCTCTGCGAAAAGCGAACACAATGAGACGACAAATGGTCACATCCTTCAAAAGGCAATGGAATAACGTCAACTCTTACACCAGTAGAATTCGCTGAAAAGATTAAGTACCATTTGCATCGTAGCTAAATCAAATAATGAATTTATTACAGGAAGAATAAGAAGAGGAAGGAAGAGAGGAAGGGATAAGATGAATCTGAAATCTGATAATGGAATAAAGATCGTTCGAGTCTAATTAAGTTTCTATTTAAGGGTAATAAGCGTACTAGGGGAATCGTTTACGAAATGGATTTTCTATGCAAAGTCGGATAAAACTAAATTGGTGCTTACGCGTCCCTCAAAGCGCGTAAGAAAATTCGAGCTTTGAGATACAGAATAAGGTGGAGAGAGAGAGAGAGAGAGAGAAAGAGAAGGAAGGAGAGAACAAGGGAGGGGGAAAAAATAAGAAAAGTTAGATAGAAGCCGCGGTATACGGTTGGCTGGTGAACTACTGGTGGCTGGTTGGGGTGGAAGCTCTACAATAAACCCCCCGTTCACCTTCCATGGTAACAGTAACCGACGATTTATTGCACGGAGCAACGAGCGCGCACGGTAACACGTTACGGTAATGACTGTGAAATACGACGGTGCACCGTTCCTGCCGTGCAACTGGCCCTTCCCCTTCCTCTGCCCCCCCAAGTCCTTCAAACGGTCCACGTAAACCCCTGAACGAAAGGACGCGATTTCGATTCGCCATTTACAATTTACATGAATATCGACTGGACACGCGCGTTAATATTGTTGATCGTGGCCCGAATTCTTTATCCATCTTTACGATTATTGCCGCGTCAATGCTGAACCTCACCACTAGAAAGGCACAAGTTTTTACCTCTGATGATATTTCAGCTACTTCTGTGCTGCATACTTACATGTAATAAAAGAACTTCTGTAAGTGTATAAGGGGATAAGAGCTTTTGCGAAGAGTTCGCAGTTTCCCAGTAAAAATGCACGAATTTCAGGAGAATGACTCGTGAAGGGTGAAATAAATCAAAAGAGATGAACGTTTGAAAGAACAATTGTGTATTCGTAACATTCACGTAAAACAGACAATAAATAGATAACAAAAGTTAATATTTAAATGTACAATTTCTGTTCTTGTTTCATTCCAAGAATCTGGAACATTCATGGCGATCCTCATATTCCGTAACTTACCACAGAGCCAAGAATCATATTGCACAGTGTAACGTATCGTGGTAACGTAAATAAAAGCAACGGCTTTGAAACTTTTGCACATACTACACGCTTCCATTCAGAGTCCTTTCGCGAAGAGCCAAGCCCGATTCGATGTCCCCCCGTTGCTTTTTTTCTCTTTCTTTTTTTATTTTTTCGTCTTGCTTTTGGTACAAGAGACGGCGATTTGCCGAATTTGAAGGATCAGTCGTGGAAGCATAATCTACAGAAGGGTGTCTTCTTTGGGCACTCGAAAGAAGAGGGTTAAATGTTTCGGTGCAAGCGTACCCTCGCCAAATTGTTTTTACTCGAGGGAAGAAGCTCCGATCGAATATTCGACGCTTTAATTTGGGCAAATTGAAAGAAGGTGGCCGCGGTAACGGGCGTAGCTCTCGAGGACAGAAGGACGAGGGAGGTAGGGGGAGGCTGGACGGTCCTCTCGAAATCCTCGCAAGATTCAATGAAACGGCAGCCTCCCCCTTATTCGCGTACTAAAAGAACGAGGGCTCGTTATTACGATTATCGTTGAGCGAGTGTCGTCGTTACGGTGTCTACTCAAGCGGTAATATCCTGGCGAGGGGGTGGGGTTGTATGGTTTACGCGAGAACGGTACGTCTCGTTATTTGTCGCAAAAGGATGCAAACGAAAAGGATATACCCGAGAATACGCGGAGCAATTGTGATTTTCTTTTCCGTGGCCGAACCTTTTTGACCGCCCCCACCTTCTTCGCGAATGCAACGAATAATAACGAGGCACGCGCTTTACGTCATAGAACTGCCGCGTAGATTCTACCCAGCGATTCTGCTTTTATTATCTTTCGTAGGCGTTTGAGGAAGAAAAAACTTGACGGATAACGAGCACCGAGAATCGACCGCAATTCATTTCTATCCGCCAAAGAAGCCATGAGAATTTCTACGAAATCGTGCTTACTAATTCTTGCGATTTTTACTCTTTCTCTAGTTTTCTAGTTTCCTTTAATATTCGAGTACTTGGAAACCCACGGCCTGTAACTACTATCGGAACTGTCTACGAGAATCTACTTGATATTCGTTTTATCCCCTATTCGCGGAATTCGGGTGTTTAAATGAATGAGAAGAACAAGAAGAAGAAGAACAAGAAGAGAAGAAGGGAAGAAGAAAAAGAATGTGCCAGTGGGGTTAAAGTGTCTCGATGATGATACTTTTATGCGTTTCACTGGCATGACCCATAGTGATTCGTGTACTTGTCACATTTCGTTAGCGCTTGCTTTTCTTTTTTGCCTTTTCTTATCCGCTCGATTCGTTTCGGGTTCTTTCGGCTTTTCTGGGGCTCATTGCTCGGGAATGATTCTGTACTCTGTGGAGTAGCTGTGTAGCGACGAGTCTCCGGCAGATAGGGGCGGTAGTCCCAAGGCACCTGAAAGTACCACCAACCCCCTAAGTCCCTAGTCTTAAAGCGTGTTCTCTCTGCTTTTTTTTTATTTTATTATTTTTTAATTCTTTTCAAGCGTAATTGGGTTAAATGACTTAACACAATTATTCAATCTGAGAAAGGTGTTGTCAAAGCTACACTCGAGCACTACTGATCACCACACTACTATGCCAAACTAGCCAACTAGTGCAAGGTGAAGCCGGTGTCGTGTACCGGAGAAACTGCATGTCCGGTGCCCTCTATCTTGCGTTCTAAAAATTCTGTGAGCTCCAGGCGTTTTTATAACGAGGAACGTGTCAAATTCAAAAATAGTCAAGGAAAGTGAAGCGCTTCAAATAAAATAGCAAAACGATAGTATTGATTTTTCAAAAGTAACATTCAACAGAGATTCGTTTCTATGATAAAAACGCAGTCACACGAAGAACAGCAAATGTATTAAAAGAAAAACAGAAACAAAAAAGAAAAAAGAGCGATCCTTACTTTTTCTCAAGATCAAACAAAGTTACTAATGTAATTTTCACATTCCTGACGTTAAATAAATTGTGCTCTCTAATGATAATAAAGGACTTGGTAATAAGCGTTTTCACTGCCTACAAATCAGAATCGAAAATAAATATCATCCACAGTATTTTTCTTCGTTCGATTCTATTTGAAAAATACATATTTTTGCCGCGTATGAGCGATACATACGTAGGACACGTACGATTACAATCGCGCGAAAATGTGCCCTCTTCCGAACTGAGGGTGCTGCCAGCAAATGTTTTTCGGACATTGGGAATATGGACGTTTCGTGGGGTCTCGTCTACGGTTATCCATCATCGGGGCGATATCCCCCTTTTTTTTCTACGACCATGCCTCGTGAACTATTCGCAATAAGACGCAGAAAAGCAGAGTAAATGGTAATGTAATCCAAAGGTTATTCAAATGCGTTAAGTAGCGGGTCTGTAGGAAATTGGGAGCGATTCAGGAAGTATCACTGCAAGTCCCTCGAGATGGCCGTTAGAACGCAGAGGAATGGGTGCCGGAGAGAAGGATAAGAGCGATATTTTGAGGGATGAACCAACGTCCGAAAAACATTATGCATTATTCATGAGCTCACCCCCTTTACGTCCTCGAATACTGTTCTAAGAACCGATTCGCCCGGAAAAATCGTCTGACGTTGATTGAAAGAAAAAGGCTCTTCTTGCAAATTCATCAAAATAATTTACGAAATTCGTCCTTTTATCTCCTATACTTTTATCGAGTTTTGCTTTCCGAGGCTCCTCCTCCTTTTCTATTTCTGGACACAGAGGGCACCGGTCGTAGTTTGTCCGGCACAGTTTGCGTTAAGGATCTTCCAGAATTAATGGCATGCTTTACGAAGGGATTGCTCATCGACTTTTCAAGGATGTTTGCAAATGGCTGGTCAAGATTCACGCGGTAAAGAAATCTCAAAATGATAGTAATATATGGACAAAATGGTAAACTGTGTGTGTCTGGTTGATGACTTGAGAGATGGTGGAAGAGAGAAGGGTGGAAAAAGAACGAAAAAAAAAAGAACAAGTGAATGAAAAACTCCTTGCAGCAGCAGGCCGAAGGCGGTAGGTATCATTGGCGGATTTGATTTAGGGATGGAAAAAGCTTCGGCGTAATAGAATTCACTTTCCGAAATCTTGCAGACGATTCTATTTGAATCTACGTAGAGTGGCAATGTCGAATCTTGCTCCACTCGCGTATAAAACAATCACTGATCAACATTATTCCTTGGCTACTGGTCTCACGAATGTGGTTTTCGTTGTTTAGAACGTTCAAACACAAACACCGTTAAAAGGGAAGGGAGGGGGGGAGAGAGAGAGAGAGGGCGGGGGATGAATTTCTAAAAAAAAAAAAGTGAAAAAGTGAATGTTATTTTGCTGGGGATCTGGGGCATCGCGCTTCTTCCAGGAGCTTTATATTTTTTATAGGGGGAAGACTGACGAAACGGCCGATCGTAAAATCCAGTTGGAAGTTTGCCAAATAACAGCTTTCGTGCTTCTACTCGGGGCTTCCAGCCTATTGATGATTTGCGATTCTCATTTCGAGTAGAGATCGAATGTGAAGGGCGCTTGACCCGAGAAAAAAAAAGTCGCTGTAACTGCGGGCAATTAGCCGCTTCGATTACGATCATACACAGCGATACCCACAGGCTCGTAGAGAGATGCGTGTGTGCTTGCAAATATTTCATATTAACCGCTATAGCGAATCCTCCTACGCGCGCACGGTCATCGTCAGTGCGCTTCTCGCACATCGTTTCCAATCGATATTTCCCCTCGTTATCCCTACCTCGTGCGAACAATGATATTTATTTACCCCATTCCGCGCCCACACAGAACATCGCCGTATAAATTACAAGGGCTTGTGGAGCTAAGCAAATTCTAGCGTATATTACAAAGGCATCGCGCTCTATGCTTTTTATCATCGTAATTAAAACCCTTGAAATTCTTGAAAGCATTTATTCGCCGAACAATCCTACCTTCGAAAATCCCGGGGGATGAAAGCTCTAATTATATAAAAACGTAGAAAGTTATATCTTTTGTGCGCTTATCCGATTAATATTGCATTGATTGTGGAATAAATGCTTTTTGACGGTGGAAAGAGACTCTTGTTCTTTTTTTTTTCTTTTTTTTTCTCGCCTTTTCTCCGTTTTATTTTCTAAGTTGTAACGAGTGTCGAGATGATATCAACTGCTCGCATTTGATCTGAAACACGGATTTAATCGCGGAACCAACTACGCTGATTCATAGCTCTGGATCTTGAGTCGGTAGTATCGCGGTATTGTACAAATTTTTGCATTTTCTCGATTGAACCGCCATATACAACGTATCATTATACTCGCCATAAACCTACCGCAGTGGCAAAACTTTGGATGTAAGAATTATTCAGCATAGCGATAGGTACTGAATCTATTATAATCGTACGTACTGTACAGATCTTTAAACGATGATTCGATCCACGAGACAACAATATTCGCAATATCTGCTGTCAAGTAGAATCGATATTAATCGTATAATCGATAAGATTCTTCTTTGACGCAGAGTTCCCGCGTGGAATTTGACGTCACCGAGCGGAATACGTCGCTAAATCAGACTTTCCTAAATATGCACTCGTCGACCTCGTTTTGCCCGTTTACGAAGGTGGAGAGAAAGAATAGCAAAAGGTTGCTTCAATAGCGAGAAAAGAGAGAGAGAGAGAGAGAGAGAGAGAGAGATATCGCACTTAACCACCTGATAGAAAGGAACCCTTAATAATATCCTTCGCATTTCTCTTGGTGTATTTGCGCTGAAAAATAAGGCGCAAATGTCGATTCGACATCGGGATTAATCTTTATCACAGTTCTCCCGGGGGAGAACTTTCGTCGGATAGGTGCGAGTAATAGCTATCGTGGAACAGAATACATGCTTCAACAATCGGTATACGACTAGTCGTAATATTTACATGAACCGTAGCCCGGAACGTAATTGGTACCGTTACCGGAGAGTCGCGCTCGTCTTTGCTCAGGTATATGGGGACCTAAGTAAATATAGTTCGGTATAAGCTCTCGGAGCCAAAGGTTCCAGCGAGGTTCCGCGTTCTTAAGCGCGGTACATACAATTTTCATTAGGTCGTAGCGTTGCGCTCATCGAGGTCCCTGTGTCTCCTCGAGCCATCAAAGTTTCGTCGAGATTAGAGAGGTTACTGTTCGTACTTGGCCACGGCACCTATAGACTCCCAACACACGGAGTGCGACAGCAGAGCAGCAGCACGGTTAGTGAGCAGCGATGGGTTAAAGTGTGCGCACAATTCGAGTCAGTATAAAGTTAGTTCACAGAGGCATGGCGTTGTAAAGGTCTAAATTGGGATGGTAAAAGAGGGGTGTTGGAGTAGGTGGATTATGGTGGGGGTTGGGCTGCGCCTGTATGAGGTTCAAGTTCAGGTTCAGGGGCGCGATGTGGGCCGCATTATGGTGGTTAAGGTGGTTAAGGCTAAGGTGGTTACCTGTCGGGTAGGGTAGTCCAAAACTAGGATACCCAGAATAGCCGCGGTTTGCCGCGTATGCTGCGTACGCTGCTGGGAAACCTGCAACAAATCATTCGGATTTTATTAGTTTGATTAGTTTTTTTTTTTTTTTTTTTTTTCGTGAGAAACACGCGTGGGACTAGTGATAAATGACTGGATAAGTATTCTCTGATAAATCGGGGATGGGGCGAGGAGAGACTGAAAGTTTTCTGTTTCGAAACTTGTTTCAAAACGTCGGACAGGGAGAGGGGTGAAAAAAGGAGCAGGGTGGGTGGCTGGAAATACGTAGAATACACACGATATTTTCTAAAATTGGTTTTATAAGGCTACGGCTGCGTGTGTACATCTATATGACACACATAGCTTTATTGATTTTATTAGTGTGCATACTGAAGAAAAATATTCAGATAATACTTGTGTTCGGTTCAATCCTGATTCATATTATTGCTTCAGCAGCACTGCTGTATGTTAAATTCGTTATTGCTCAAATAAATACTAATTCTTATGTATTTTGTCTATCGTGACTGTGCAAGGTATTAACGTGCATGCTTTTTTACTCACCATCTGGTAATGCTCCCAGTGACCACATAAAATCTATAAGGAAAAATAAATTCGTTAATGACTTTAGTGAATACTAATATTTTAATAGGTTTAGATTATCTATGTGTTGATTCTTTTCCTCTTTATTTATTAATTAAATAATTTGACCTCGATCGAAATTTCTGCAACTAAGCAAGGAGAAAAGTATTGGCCGAGTAATCTCCACCATCTTAATGCCTTTCCAAATGGTTTTTTGCTTTTAGAAGTAATTTGTTATTTAGAAAATTTCGATCGCTATTTCTATCTTTAGCACTTATTATGATCTGGGAACTTTGCAGGATTTTCTCCAATATCTTTCCTCGAGCAGGCAAAGGTAGGCATAGACATTGAATATATTTACACGGATGTTAAAAAGTGAAGCGAAGCGTTGCAGAAATTCGACGGAATGTGCGAATTGAATATATCGGACGACTAGGTTCAAACGATAAAGGGGATAAATAAAAAGGATTAGAAGCTTTCTAGGTTAGATAGAAAGAGAGAGTGAGAGAGAGAGAGAGAGAGAATGAAAGAAACAAAAAAAATGAAAGAAACAAAAAAAAACAGTGAGAGAAAAAGAAAAAATAAGAAAGGCATCCATGAAATTTCATAATTTCATACTAATTCAAAAGACCACACACCAACTAAAATTCCGACTATGTATATGTTTTATCGTATCGACTATATAGCGCATCGACTAAACTGTGTAATAAGGTACTAGTAACTACGCGCTGCCGAGGTGTTTTCAATCTACGACAAAATAAACCCTCCTATGATCTATGGTTATTGTAGCCGTTAAGGTATTGGTTAATCAGAATTACCGTTCAATAATATTTGCTAGACTGGCTATATAGCTTATTATATAGTGACTAAATATCAGTAATATGTGCCACGCAAATATAGTAAACGATATTGCCCTTAGGGCTTATTGGAAAAATTAGGGGAGTCCCCATATTTCACAGTTTCCAATTTCTCGTGTGAAATATACGCAACTTCCTTGAAACAATTACGAGCGTCGTTCACTATAATGAATGGCACAGGGCTGATACTACTACCACATTTAAATCGACGATACAATATTCAAAGAAAACACTGACCACAATACTACACTACTTTTTGTCTATTCTAGTGTCCATTATGACGTTGCTCTCACAATATACGCAGATGAAAAAAGTATGAGCATTTATTCTAGCCAATAATATACACTGATACATAATAATTATTAATATTTTTGAATTCGTACCTAATGTCTCTCTACTGGGCTGGATTTCGCTATGCAAATCAAGAGATCTCACGATCTCGTTACTTTCTTTTTCTTTTCCGTTCAAAGGCTAATCAAACGATACAGTGCTTCGAAAATAGCTTGGAAATTATTGTGTAATATTAATGCAATTATATTATGAAAACCAATTAACGATATTAATAAATTTAAATAAATATATGTTAAACTTTTATATATTATACAATATATGTATATACGTATGCATGTGTCTGTAGATATCAACTTTGAATAATCGATTATATTTACTTGCAAACTTTATTAATTTGCACATTTTTTATATTTGTATATATATATAGATGCATATGGAAATAAGTGCAATAATTGCACACTTACACTGCAGCTGCATTTATCATATATATATATATATATATATATATATATAAATAAATGTGTGCATGTACTTTCTCAGATGCAACAAATCGATTTCACGTAGAGTAGACATTTACGTACGACATTAACATTAATAGTCTCTTACAGTTTCGAGGCGGACATAAAGTTCACCTCGCTCGAGTTTACGATCGTTGCCGGTCGATTAACATTTACGTCTCATCGAGGGCCTGGCAACATGGAGTACACGGAATATTTTTCCAAGATTATTTAATACTTTGCTTTATTCATTTCATAACATGTTTCAAGAGAAGAAAAATACGTTAGGATCATCAGTTAGAGACTTTAGAATTTCCAAGACAGATTATCACAACTTTTTTCACAAGAGTGCTCGCTAGATTTAAATGCTTTCTTCTTCATGTAATATCTCAACTAATGATAATCTCTTTAGTTTACTCGTTACACCGCTTAACCAAACTCCGACCTAACGAAGCATCAAAGTGTTAACAAAAAGAAACCGCATGTTAAGATCTGGTCTACTTACGAAACTGACAGTGTTGAGCCTCTCGGGCACAGAACGTACTTTCTAGGACACACGTCTCACGCATTAATATTAAGGTTTGTAACTATGTAGCTTAGAAGTGTTAAATACTATGTATCGAATACAAGTAGGGTACAGAATTGGTAAGGTATAGAGGTAAAGATAGGTATGCGCATATATAATTAGTGTATACCCTATAGAGAATGGTATAATAATAGTACGTAACTATGTTGTAATATAACGTAACTATATAACGTAGCTTGTTAAAAAGTAGGTACAATGTAATAGGTCTCAGTAAAGCCGCTGATAATGCACATACTTCGTGAACTATGCATCATAGAACTTCACTCATCATTCCTTTGAAAAATATCTTTATAAATTACCGGCGGACAAACAATGATCCCGATAAAATACAATACATTTATGGACGTAAGAGTTTCCGAGTGTCGTCATTGTCGTCATCGTCATGATCGTCGTCGTCTTATCGTTAATTCTAAAAGTCTCTGACCATCTTCCACGAAGCAGTACCTAGAGTATATTCTAAACTAACGTTGTTATATAGTGACTCTCCAAAATTCTAAGATCCACTAGAATAATCTGCGATAGGAACGTATACGGTTGATGAATTCGCAAAAATTAGTCACTCTAACTAATCGAACCTAAATCTCCTAGAATCTTTATAGTGTTTCTAAGGTTTTTAAACAACACAAATATTTACCTAATTACCTAGATATAGATAGATAGATAGACAGATAGATAGATAGATAGATAGATAGATAATAGATATATGTATATGTATGTATATGTATATATATATATATATATATGTATATATATATATATATATATATATATATATAGAGATATGCTTCGATATGTATATCTTTATAATTCTATTACAAAAACTATAAGGTGTAATAATGCGGCTTTCATAAAATATATCGATATTAAATATATCGAATACTATTGCGTTTACCAAATACGCAGATATAAAACAATATATGCATACAGTCTGCTGATTCACTAAAATGGATTTTTTATGTACCTAAATACTGAATAAGATCTATTTAAATATCTGTGTAAATCAATAAAGATTCACGTACTTTTCTGCGTACATGAATACAATAAAAATGATTTCAACGACTCGTGGTTCTATCAACTACGTTATATATGTGTATATATCGCATGTATAATAAAAATTAATTATATCTCTCGATTGTTAATCTACAATCGCTATAATTATTGCTATTATTATTATTATAATTATTATAATAATTATTGTTATTATTATTAAGTAGATATAAGGATTATCATCACCATCATTATCATCATGATCGTTATCATCATCATCATCATCATCATCATCGTCACCAAAACATAATCGTTATTTATATATTATTATTTATATTATCTCGTTAATATCTTTTTCATCGACTATTATGAAATTTCATGAAGTTATGTGCGAAAAATATTTGAAAAGGCGCGACGAATGAGAAAGTTCTAGTACCACCAATTTGCTGTAAACTCTCGATACGCTATGCGAATTTACACCACCGCTTGCTGTTCATTTTTAAAACTTTCATTAACAAGGTACGCATTTGGTATATTATGGAGAAACACAAAACGTGCCACTACCACACTACCTTTGAAACTCTTTCGAGTGCATCGACATTTAAAATGCGAGCTCGTCATCAAACTCGAGAGCGATTTACTTGGGGGGGTTACCGAAGGAATTAGCGATGTTTGCGATGATGTTCCGAAGGAGAGTCCGCGCAGCTTCTTCCCCGGAACGTCGATAAAGGTCAATCGATCATTTCGTTGTAGCCCGATGTCGCAATTGTGCAATTTCGTTGAGAGCGTTCACTAGACTGAAAGCTTGTCTATTTTCTAAAATCTTCCCTAAGATCTACCAAGAATTGACAGTCGACCACCACGCGAGACTGTGAAGGGGAATTATCCTTTTCTTTCTGGAAAAGAGCCGTGACCGCCGTCTGACAGGTAAACCCCGGTACTCTCTTGCCGGAGGATGACGGCATTAAGTTCCATAGGATTTTAATTGAAGTGCTTTTAGCGGTAATTGTGATAGACGCTGCGACTTAATTATTCGATATAGCCGGTGGACTGACACCATGAAACTGAATTAGGCCTACGCTTTTCCGAGCGGCCGGCGTTTTTGCCAAAACTTTTTCTTACTCTCCGCGCGAGCAAATCTGTTTCTACCATTTTCACGTCTTCGCTTTGCAAATACTCGATTAATAATAATCCCCCTCCGAGAGTCTTCTCCTAAGTATGGTCTGTGTCACTATCTGTCTGAGCATTATCGATTGGAATCCTCTGAGAAATCTGAACACGTCATTATTGTCCTATTTTTCTTTCTAGGAAATGCTAAATCACTACCAGTCTTCTTTGGGCGTAAATCCGATCTAACACTACTGTCTTCGACTACGAGAAAATGAGGTCCCACCTTGTCTATTAAATTTCTCTCAAAATTGCTAATCTTTCTACGCGAGTCCTACTAATATTTTCTGTCGTAACTACGATCACAGCTTTTTTTTTTGAACCGCCCTAACAATGCACGGGTCGATCAATGCTCGCTATCCGCGAGTTGACTTTTTTACAATGCTCTCGCCGTATTCACCTCACGATTTCAAATATGATTTTTTCTCTCTTTTACGTTCTCGTATGATTAAAATACTTCCGTAAGATGGAAATTAGTGAAGGAAACGATGGAATGTATCGAATGTAACAATTTCAACGAAAACAATTAAATTATTCTATCAGCGAAATGTGCCATGTATAGCAAAATAGAGGGGGTGGGGGAACTATCTCTACACGAGAAAAATCCATGAAAAATGTCTTTTGCGACTCTTTCAACGATGTAGCATCGTTATTACTAAGCTAAATACTGATTAAACCGAGAGAAAATCGCAAACATCTTTAGATATCAGGAAATTGATTAAGCCATGGGATGGATAAGTAGGATTACCATTTGCTTCGGCCTCTCCTGGATGACTCCACAATTTCTAATATATTGATTAATTCCGAGCCACGGGAAATGTAATTGAGAGCGCCAAATTAAACGAACAAACAGACTAAGCCCTTCCCCAGGATAGGATAGGATCCCCATCAACCACGCGAAAAAGGCAAGTGCTCGATTTTCGCAAGGTTACGACGATAAACGAAGATTTTCAGGCAAAGCCAGAGAGTCAAAATCAAAGGGGGAAAAAGAAAGAGGATAGAGCGGAGAAATAAACGAGATGGTGGAAGGAGCGAGAGAAGGGATCCGAGTTACGCGGAGATAGAGAAGGGAAAAAGAAAAGGGTGAGAAAGAAGAGGATTATTGCGGTCTCGAAAGAGGAGTGAGTATCGTCGGTCATAGACCGATCGTGGGTATCGGATGGTAAACGGCGCCCATATCCAGGCCCTGTACACCAAGGAGATCGCTCATAGAGTAAGTGAGGCTAGCGGCGCGCGAGGCAGCCGCAGCGGCTATGGGATGCGGCCTGTAGGAGGCAGCAGCCGCGGCTGCAGCTGCGGCTGCGAGTGCCCGCTTGACGTCATAGACGGCCGCGGTGGTCGCAGCTGCCGCGGCGGCGGGGGTGGCCGCCCCCGCGGCGTACTGGTAGGTGGCAGCCGCGCTTGGTGCCCCACCGGTAGCAGCAACTATCGGAGTCAGCAAGTGATGGTGGTGGTGGTGGGGGTTTGCGGCGGTTGCTGCCGCAGCTGCATGTGCAGCTGCGGCTGCAGCCGAGGGTAAGGGGTACGGCGCGTAACGATACGTCGTAGGGGTAGGTGTCGCGACCATCACCAACTCACCATATGCACCTCTGTTGGCCGCTCGCGTCTTCGCCAAGTTCGCTGGGAGCATCACTTCCTTGGGCTGTGCCTTCTTGCACTCGACCTTGAAAATACGTAAGAGATTAATGGTGACCACGGGGTGGTCGCACTTCCACGTTTCTTCCCGCGAACGCGCGATTAGCACTGGACTTTGCTTTCTCCAGCTTGGCGAACAGACGGGGGCGTGTCACCGGTTCTTCTTTAAACCGCAAAACTCTCTCGAGTCGATGAAAATCTCTTTGCCGATAAAGCGAATGAAATCTCGAGTGAAATGGTAACTCGAAAGCAATAACTCGATATCAGCGGTAAATACAAGATAAGTCTTGAAAACTTAAAAATGGGAAATGCTACCAGTCTTGGAGTACATATCGATTGAATGGTACACACGATATTTTAGAATTGCGCGGTAGCTTTGCTTTATCGAGGCGTATTAATAATAAAGCATATAGTATCGGATTACGTGCGGTGAGAGTCAAGAAAACGCAACTGCCTCATGATATCCTAGTTAATTTAGATCATTTTCCGCGCAGTGTTTTATTGATAAATTAATAAATTCTGGCAAATAACCGGACTCTCAAATCAATCGGTAAATACAAACATGATATCTTTTCCCGTACACTTGATTCTACATGGATACGATGGGTACACGTGATCCAAGGGTACAATGAGAATTGCAACGATACTCGCCGAGCATGCGATGTAAATTCTTAACGAGGCTACAAGTTTAATGTTGAAATTGTATTTTGCATCGGGGACATTTGCTGATAATTTAATTTCAATGGAGGATACAGCGTGGATTTCAGGGGCAGGTTTAACGATCCTGGATGAGGGTTCGGTAAAAGTGACAAGAAGGTGGCATCCCGGGAATCCCCAATCAACACCGACGAGATTCGGAGGAAAATACAGAAGCAAATAGTAGTGCGCTTACTAACGAAGGACTCGTGCGGTCTGTTCAACGAGAAAGCTTTCTAGAAGTCGTATCTTGTCGTGAGAGTATGATCTATCCCCGGCTATGTATTCCCGCGCGTGCGTGTCAAATGCAAATAACCGTAGCAGCCCTCCTCAATTATCCGGAAAATTAATTCTGCTCGACGCCGTATTCACGACAGGAAGCGGAAAGCAAATACCGTTTGATGCCACCTCTGCGGATACGTAGGTAAGGGGGTACACTTCATCCAGGAACGGGCTTTGTTGGCCAACCGGCGACTCACCATTTTGTTGTTGATCTCGTGGAAATGAATCTCGCAGACTTTGTCGACCACGTCCTCGCTCTGAAACGTGACAAAGCCAAAGCCTGAAACAGAAAGAAGAGTCGCCGCTTAGAGATCGGATCCTGGAAATTAAATGGAACGAGTACGTGACTGCTATTGAAGGAATTTTATGAGATCCATGTCCTAACGAGATTTAATTATGACGGTTAATTAAAGCGCTTACGTAAAAACTATCGATTCGCGGAATTTCCAAGATTTCCCCTTTGACCAGATGCAAACGTGCAATCAAATAGAATTGTTCCATTGCTTGTGTCAAAAAAAAAAAGAACGCGTTATCAATGGTATCGAGGTATCGGAGTCAAAAGCCAAATCATGAAAACTCCAAACGAGAGAACGGGGGAGGAAGAGAGACTCCCTTCGATGTCTCATTATTGTTTATTAAATTGTTCGTACCATCCTATACGCTAAGATACAATCTCTTCCGCCCGGAGCTATCTTTTATCTGTTTGCGGTGGATTTGTATCGACTGCACAAACGTCGTACAGTGTCCTCGCGAAATAACCCGATCTCTGTACGAAGGAAAGGAAAATACGAGAGATACAATAGAGTCATAATGTCGTTAGCTAAGCTCGCCTTTGTTTGCTCTTTTCAATCTCCCTTATCAATTCATTCAACGCAAGTGATTTTTATTCATTTTCCTTCCACTCGAATGCGCGGCCTAAGCTTCTCTCTTGACGAAATTTATTTCAGTCGAAGACGGATAGAGCAGCACGGCACAAACGAAGAAAGGAGATGGAAAAAGAAGAGTGGAACCGTAACTTAATCAAGCATCAAGGGTTATTAAAAACTTTGCATTGCTCTCCAGGCGATTTTAATCTCGTCCTCAGCGCGTTGGGTTTCTCTGCAGCCACTAATTCAAGCTCGAATTATCCAGCCAGCGCGAGTTATACGAATCCGCGTGCGATGTCGTTTAAGATAACGAGGAGTTAGTGCTTCCGTGCTAAAACAGCTTCACTCTAAAACTGCGATAGGTGACTCATAATTAAACGCACTTAATGGTAACCAGGAGAGCACAGCGAGAATGCAATTCTTCCTAGTGCACGTACTTCCGACATAAATTTTCTTCCCAGTCGGGAAAAATGAATATGTTTCGGAACAATTTCAATGGCTTTTGAGTATAATTAATTAGCAAAATAGTACGAGCGCATTAAGCGCGTTCGTTTTGCTTTCGCATCACCTGTCCGTTTCTTCCTCGCATTTGTTTGCCCGGTAGCACCGGAGGAGAGTGCTGAAGCTTTTTCGCGCGTTTCGCTCGGAGCTTCGAGCGCAAAACGGAGGAAAAAGTGCAGCGGATCTTTCAGAATAACCCGCTGTCGTTGAAAACTTGTTTACATATCAAATTTTTTGAAGATTATAACTCACGTCGCGCGCCGCGACGAAACAGAAAAAACAAAAAAAAAAAAAAGATCGAGCAAACACCCGCGCGATGCATCGCACCACGGAACCTATTTTATACTTGAATCTCGAATGATTTTCTATGAGCTGGAAAGAAAAACAGGGAGGGAAAAAGAGGGAGGAAAATGAAACGAGAGATTGGCTGTCTGGTTTTGTCTAGCGATTCTCCAGCACGGAGACTCTCACTTTCTTATCCTTTCATTCGTTCCTCTTCTGATTCCCCTTCCGTGCATTCTCTCGACTACTCAACCTTCCCTTATACCATGGGAAGTACGAGTGATTGAGTTAGAAACTTGTCTAGACATCCGTTTGAGTGAGGAAGGGGCTGGCTTACTTCATTTATGTAATTTATAGTGCTCAGCCAGTCAGCTAACTCCTGGAGTACCATCTCCTTGTACAGGAACTGTTCTCTGACATTGATAGTATTTTTACAATTATCCTATATAATTGCATCAATGCGAAAGCTGCATGGACAAGGGAATAGCAGAGTCGTCATTTCCATCTTACTGCAGCAATAAGGAAGTAAAAAAGGAAAGCAGACATCCATTTCCAGTTTCCCAAGCAATAACGAACTGCTTTCTCGGTCATAAGGGGATACAATGAATTGTTCTTTTTATGGTGTCAGGAGCGAGAAAGAATGAGTCGAGGATGGGGCAAGCATAGGTAGTGGCGTGGTCAGCGTTCTGCTGAGATATCGATAAATTTCAAAAGACGAAGTGACCGCCGAGTTCGAATTTTCATAAGGAAATTTATTCCCCTGCTGGGATCGTGGTCGGCTGAAAGCCCCATTTTCGCGCGATAAACGTTCCGTTATCGCATTGCGGGGGTCGACAAAGAAGGCCGAAGGGAAAAAAGTGCGTCATCAGCTGTCGGTGGAACGCCAGATGCGTTCATTTCAATAAAAAAAAAAAAAAAAAATACGCATCGAAATATTCTTTACTCCTTCCCCAGGTTAATCCTCTCATCCCCCTGACCGTAGCAGTTCCTTCGATGTACCATAAATTCCGGCAATACCATATTCTTTTGGAGACTCTAACCGCGATCATTCAAATGTTCAGCCTTACATTCGCCTTCCTCATTGCGACTTTTATCGGAAGAAAAGGTGAGGGAGAGATAGAGAGAGAGAAAAGAATTCACCCGCCCTCAAAATGTATATCTAATTTACACGTCAATTATTCTACACGATATGGGAAGCGAGCATTTAAACTGGCTCTAATGCTGAAATTATTTAAAAGCGAAGGAACCGAGTTAGGTCCAAATGAAAGTTTTAATATTCCCCGAAATAATCTAGGTTGTAAAATTTCGGCGAAACCTTAATCCGTGTCTTCGCCGAGATTTAATTTCTTCCTCCTGCAGCCAGTGCAATAAGCAATTGCTTTTTTTTTGCATTCCACATTTTTAACCACTCCGTTTCTCTTTTGCTCACACTTCCAGCTTCTCTTCGATGCTCGAGTATAATGCGACCCTGCCATTGTACTAGCGGGCATGTTAACGTTTAAAAGCCACGCTGCTCGTAAGCGCGTTTCAGAATTTTACTGTGCATTGAGAGTGGTAAAAGGTTTCTTTCAAAAGGCACGCCAACAGAACGATTTGAAACTTGTAAATGGATACGGCTTAGACCTTTGGTCTCCTCTTTACTCGTCTCTCTTTCTTTCTTTTTCATTTCTCCTCATTTCCCCTAAAATAAGAGGTGGCCTGAAATACACGTTGAAAATCGTTTGGTCTCCCGACACACACACGCGCGCGCCTGCGCAACAGAGAGGGAAGGAAAAATTCTCTATGAAAATAGAAGCCAGGAAAGGGTGGGTTTTAGACAGCGTTGACAACGCAGGCGCTGTTTGGCAAGTTATTTGACTGGACTATTTCGATTAATTGGAGAAGGGAACAGATATCGATTACAGCGTCAATATCAGTATCACGATCAGCTACACGCGAACCAGTTTGTACCCCATTTCTCCTCACCTTACTATCACTTGAAACTACCTCGGCCCTGAGAAACGCAAATGATGCTCCAAGTTTCGCCATCAGCGATTCAAGCATCTCGATAACAACGCTTGCTGCCGACCCTGCACGCACTTTCCTCAGTTAGAGGCTTCGGACTAGCCATGCCCGTTATTCCCTTCTGTGATTACGCGATACCAATATAGGTTAAGCAGATAAACGATGAGCCCTCTAAGTATCTGATTATTAGGCACTTTGGCAGATTTCATCAACGCCCGCCCCCGATTGATTCGTTCTATAATCTTCTCGTTAGAAATTTCGCAAACTCCCATAAGATCAATTGCGCCGACAATTGCAAACCATTTTCGCCCCTCTCTCGAATCACCTTTAGAAAACATTAACCCGCGGTATCGCGTTGAACCGCCGCGTCAAGTTCCATTTCATTATAGACACTCTTCGTTAAAACGAGTAGTACTCCATTTCGTTAACTACTTAAAGCGAGAAATCACGGTATCGGCCGATAACTACACGGTGAGATACGCTCCACTTTTTATTCCACTCTTATTCATTCTTCCTACCAGATATTTTTTTATTGTCGCATTATTTCACTTTTATCTCTATTATTATTCCAGGACTGCGGTTACATGCATTTTACACAATTTTAAGAGTTTCGCCTCTAGCCCGAAGGGGGGGAGTCTCCGTCTAATTTATCCACTGTCACACGGTGTTTCGTTATCGTGAAATTATGATTTTAAGGAATTATCCATGATCTTCGATGAGAGCCGGTCGATCGTGCGGAGCTTCTTCGTTAGCGAATGGTTTCTCGACGTCTGTGCAAATATCAAAGACTCGGTGTATCGATGTACGGAGAGATATCAATTAGACGATAAGGAGAAACTTTGCAATTGTTAGCAAAGTATTGGCAGTTTGTAGTGCTGTTCGTTTGCCACTAAGTCGGTTAATCGATTGTCGGTTGCACTAGTGATATTAGCCTCAGCGGTCGTTAATAGCCTAATCGCATGATCACGAAGTTCTGGCACACTCACTCTCCTGCTAGTCGCGCCGGATTGCCGGAACGGATGGTCGGACTCCAGTACTGCATCGTGCTTCCACGGAGATTAATGTTAAGAAAGTTTGCGTTAATTTCCCATTAAGCGTCCTACGAAAGCACCATCCCAGATACTCCACTAACGAATAATATTTTCCATTATACCATTGTTCAAGCAATCCAGCAGTAATTTCCAAAGAAATATATCGCATCATTATCAAATTAACAATACACACGTGCTAATTATACGAACACCATTCATAATTATCATTTATCTTAATTATGTACCTCCTCCCTTCGCCCCCTCCCCAATATCGTAAATTTATTTATGCAATTACGGGTGTGATTGCAATACCGCACAGTTAACGTAATAATATTATTATCGTAATAAGCAATAACGCCTTTGGATATTTGCACTGGATTCGAGGTAAGTCGTTCCATCGCGGGCTCGATAGAAATGGAAATCACTTTTTACGTTGTTTTATAGAATTTCCAAGTTCGTTAAAACGTCGTTAAAGCTGTATCGAAGGAAAATTATAATGCTGATTGTAGCAAATTCTTCTTCAAAGAGTCTTCCGGCGTTGGCATTACGGTCGGTATTGGTTCCCCGCTTCTTGTCCCTTTATTGCCACGGATTCTTCGGAAAATAATTTCCCCCCGCGCTGGGAATAAGTGTATAAGGAAATAGCTCCGAGTCCGGTGATTGGTTTGCCCGTCAGTTTGACGATATAAGCATCGTTGATTAAATGCACTAATCGCACGATCACGTACTTCCGGTACACTTACTCCGTAGCCAGCGGTTCAACCTGGATTACTGGAACGAGCGAACAGACTACGTTACTGCGCTAAATTTCCACGAAGATTAATGCGAAGAAGGTTGGCGTTAACTTCTCATTAAGCACTACTTGCAAGTACCACGATATCAATTTCGTAAACGACGTATTAAAGTATTTGGATCAATAGGGGAGTTGGGTGAGGGCAATGACGAAAGAGTACCGTCAATATTCTAATGCACCAAAATCATCCAATTTATCTTAATGGTATACTTTGTTTAAGCCACGCCTCTGAATTTACGTGCAATTCATTTCTCTGGACTTCGTAACCTTACAGGTTTACTGCGGGTACATTACGAACGCTAACAGCGCTACCCATTGCGATTGCGGATTAAGCTTTTTACTCTCCGGGCAATTACTTTTAGTCTTACCGTAAAGAAAACCACGATGGTTTTCCATTTGTTCGTTAACCAGCCCTAAGGTGTTGAGAACTGTCGCTGTAACGTTAATAAAGTTCCACGCAATTACGTTTTAATGTATCGAAGTTCCTGCTGTTGTCGTTGTTGTTATTGTTGCTGTTGCTGCTGCTGCTACTGTTTTTGTTGTTGTAACATGTAACGCTAATGCATTTTGGATTAATTTACGAAAATTTAATTAAGATAGATCGAGCGGACGCGTACAAATTAAAACAGATGCGCACTAACACCCTCGCGGTAATTCAAATTAGCTTTTATCAAATGTTTACAATTGTTAGCAATGATAAATTGAGAAATAATACGATTGCCTGCGCATTAAAAATATGCCCAAAACCTTTGCATAAGAAATCAACCGAAGGGTGCTCAAATGTTTCAAGAATCTCACGAAGGTTTACTCCGTGAAACTATTGAAAAAATTTTCAGTTTCCTTAACGTCGCTATTAAAACAAATTTTACTGAATTATTTAGTATCAAGCATCGTTGATAAAGTATTTTGCACTGTCTATCGTAAAGTGTTACTTCCGACAAAATTCTGCTCACTGACAATGTACTGGAACGTTCGATTTAACGTCAGTAGTAATGGCCATTATTGGTCAGACTAGACTCGCTTTAACTAGAAGTAACTAACGAAGGGGAAATATAGTGGTACCAATCATAGAAAGGACGTCCTATATTTCTCCTACGACTACTTGAATAACGAATATGTGCCATTATCAATTGTAACGCTTGAATTTAATTTGCAACATCAAAAACTTACCGCCTGACAAATGGCACGTGAATGAAATTAATGTGCAATGTTTAGCTCAACTCTAATCAAGTTTTTACGAGGTTCCCTTCATAATAATCACTAATAAATGAACAGTCATTCGCCAGCAAACGGAAACTTGCAAAATTTATTCGATTTTCTCGAAGGAGGGTTCAAAGTACCTGAATCGACGATATAGTAAAGTATTTACATTCCCTTGAACAGAAGGTGACACGTTGATGGGAAAATGATCTTCATCGGTTATCATATTGGAAAAGATGCCATTTTCTATAATGTGACTTAGGGTTGAGTGGTCAATATCAACTTGTTGATTTACTAGGCCAGCCATGGAGTTGCGGCCGGTCCAAACTTCCTTGGCAAGCCATCACTTCTTAATGGTTGCCCTAAAACCCGTAGGCCAACGTGTTACTGCTTGGCATCGATCAGTGTAGCCCGACTGCGAATAAACCACCTGAGCACTAGCTGCCGCCGATACTTGAATAATTTACCCACGAGAATCATCAGGCGTTCCACTCGACCTTCCATACTGAAATGGAACGACGTCAACAGATATTCTTAGTGTGCAATATACAAAGCTCTAACTTGCTTCGATCAATTTAATCGTTTTTACATAATAATAACTCTTAAAAGAAATTATTTTCTCCCTCGAATCCGCCTACATTTTAGAAAAGAACCTCAAAGCTGACTCTAGAGATACTAGGTTCAAAGCATACAAAATAAATGTTTTACGTCCCCTTGATAAACGAAAGTATCTCGTGTAACCCAATAGATAAAAAAAAAGTAATGAATTTCTCCACTCCTCTACTTCAATTATCATCAACGTGACCTGTGCAAATATTAATACTGTACATATTTGTAGAGTTTTTTTTTTCGGAAGAAGATTGAAATGTGAGAAATATCGATATATTAAGTGAAAATCAATTAAAGGATACTTAGGGTGACACTTAGTGGATAACTCAACGTTATCAGTAATGACTTTTATAGCAAACTGGACTATATATACAAATTTCTCAAGCTATTTTCTTATATCCTCGTTCCGTTTCTGGAAAATGACTAAACGTAGATATCGAATTGAGACAATTAATCCTATAGGGAGTACAGGACGATGGTTAAAAAAAAGAAATGTGGAAGAAGAGGAAGTAAGAGAGTTAGTGGTTTGTACTAAGATTAGGCGAAACTGGTGCTTGCAAGCTCTGCCGTTTTATGAATCCATCCAACTGACGCCAAAACTCCAATCTTCCTCACTAACGATCATGAGAAGCGAGAAAAAGAACTCGAGTAGCCTGTAATTTGCAGCGTTAAAACAAGCTTCTTTTTTAACATCTTCAACTTTACGAAGATTCGGAGAATATATTAGAAAGCAGATTTCTTTCTTTTTCTTTCTTTTTGATATAAAAAATATTTTGGATAAGTTATTTTGCCAGTACATTTCTCAGAAGAGAGAGGAATCTAAGTAGCTCCACGTATTATGATTTGTTCGCTTGATTTTTCCCAGAAAATAAGTTATTAGCGTCGTAAATCAAATGATTTGTCAAGCGAATCGGCTATACTGTTGGATAATATCTTTTAAAACTGATATCTGCGAAGCGCTCATAATTAACTTTTCTGCACGAATAGCTACTCGGTGAGCCTCGTTGGTAGAGACGATTAATTATAAGTTCCCGACGGCTGACACTTCGAAGAGTCGAGCTTTCTTCGAACCGCTATAAAGGATGCCACACCTATCTATAATGGAGGCCTCCAACTTTCGTGAAAATATGATTTCCTTATCATAATTTCACCTGTTATTTGCTGTAAAGTTATTTGATTAATGCTTCGATAATAAGTTCATTCTCACACTAAACTTTAACATTTGCTTTTTAATATCGAATCTTAATGACTCGAGTTTCTCCAATTTATCAAAGCAATTTAATCCCTCTTTTAAGTAGAATACATAGATATATATGCCGACGTGAAACTTTAACGCGCGATTGTCTAATTTCTATGTAAAATAATTAAAAGATTCTCTCGAGTGAATCGGATAAATCTACACTTTTTAATTTCGTCGCGAGGGTAAGAATAATAAGCACGTCCGAGAAAGGACATCCAAGTCAATTTGCAGGAAGAAATAGTTGAATTGACTTTTAAAATTACTCGGTAGAGAGAGAGAGGAGGGTTATTGCTTCTCCTGAATTTTCGAGGTGGCTCCTGTTTTAATCGTGTGACAAACTGGAAATAAGTCTCTGTTCTAGCGGACCAAGGTGTTATTCCTTTCACGAAAGTGCTCGAGACTGCTGTTTCCACCCTTGGAAACCCGATGCCCTCTTTTCCTTGAAAATCGCGCTCGACATACAACAGTCACGTTATTACGGGGCAAAACGGCGCCATAAGATATAATTGAACGGAATCCCTCTCCATTAGAGGTAGCCATCATTTTGAAGAGCGAGGGCCAAAACGCTCAGCCCTCATTTTGGGGGATGAAGCAACCATTCCTTCTCTGACAGATCATGCCCGGTGCCGTAGATTCCGCTAGTTTTCCACCACGATTGCAAACATCCAAAAATGCTACAGTGTATCGCATTTGTCAGATGGAGTCTGGCAGGAAAGGCCTATTTTGTATGTAAGTCGTGCCTCGACTCACTCCTGCCCACGAAATTGTGGCGATTTATTATCGCCCCAAAAACTGGCTTCGCTCTTCAAGAAAGCTTACGTACGTACGTACGTACGTACCGAGGGCCAAGAGCCCTAGAAAAACTGCTGCTTTTTTCCTGAAATATTTGAAGCTCCCGAATAGATTTTTCCCGCAGTACATAAATATCGGCATAAACGGTGTCCTTTATCCAATGTCACTCGTTTGCTCGCTGACCCATTTTACCGGGCTGCTGCAATATATGCAAAGGCACACGGTTTCGCGATTTTTCCGGGCGAAACTTTTAAATTACATCAACGTAGCAGCAACAACAACAACAACAGCAGCAGCAGCAGCAGCAGTTAACGGTGGTACGATTTGTTTTTTAGTGTCAAGCGAACACTCGAGCCTAAATCGATTGTTCCGAATGTCTGGAGGAATTAGAGTCAAATGCGGAGGATCGTGTGTCGAACAATATATTCGATTTTGGTCGCACGATTAATCTTCCCTCGTTCATAGAACTGCCTTGAAAAACAATGGGACTTATTCGCGAACTAATTTGAAAAAGTGCGCTCTCGTGTTTCGCGGAGTAGAATTTATCATTCCCGGTGCTTTCGAAATAGTTCGTTACGATATAAAGCTACGTTGTATTAGAGAGTAGTGAGAGAAGGAGAGAAATGAGTTTGGAAAATTTCGAAACAGCCCCGAAGGGGGCGGAGACGTCTCTAGAGTTGGACGAATTTCAGCAAAAGCCTCCCTGTTCCTTGTCCTTTTATATTGTAAGCTCCTTGATTATGAGCAATAATGAGAGCCTCCGTTAATCAAGGCAGGGGACACCGACGGCTTCGAGTCGTCGACTTTTAAGCGCGGTTCCCAATTCGCAAGCTCGCCGAAATAATGAGTCTCGCAATCAGTGCTCGGGGAAATGTTTACGCTGCAATTACTGCCACCCATGGCACTCTCCCCTGCCAATGGATGAATCCCAGACTCTAGCACCGCACTCGATAAGTGCCACCTCGTGACGTGCGATAACTTAGAAAATTCCCTCGATCGCTGCCAATTGAGAGGAAACGCTCCCTACGAGATCTGTGATTCTTCGAGGACATCATTTTTTATCAATGGACTATAATGACCAAAGCACTTTTCTCGCTAGCCAATAGAATTCGCCAAAGTGAAAAAAAACCTCGCGAAATGATCGGTTGCTTTGCCACTGCTGCTGCTGCTGCTGCTACTGCAATTATCGATCAAACTGTTTCTGCAAAATACTTTCTCAGGTCGAATCGTGATTTGTGTCGAGTAAACGTGACTTCCTTGATCGAGCGTTTTCTATTTAGTTTTAAAGGATAATTGCGGGGAATGGAGAAGCAACGAAATGTTCCATCGAGCTATTTTTAAAGTTGCCAACTTGGTAAGTGCTTTCGTCCATATTGAGATAGGCTCTCGCGCTTTCTTTAACTCTCATTTCTTTCAATTGTTTGAGAGGGAAGCACGGATGGAAAAGTTTTATTATGAAACGATAAATATATGAAAATCCAAGATTTTTAGGTACCCAGACACAATCCAGGGCTTTGATTTACGCTGAAAGTTTTATCGCATCAGCCGGAAGAAAAATGGCTCTGGTCTATTCAGTAATAAAACATTTCGCATTTCACATTAGAAAGTTGAAGCTGCTTTTTGAACTATTACGCGATAAGCTGATGGGACGAGAGAATCGAGGCACTTGAAAAAGTGTAAAAGAAAAAGTCCCATTGAATCTATTATTTAGAAATGAACACGTCACTGACCCTCTCGCCGCTCCCTTCCTAATTCCAAAGTTTCAACCTGAAAAAATCAACCTGATACACTAAAAGCTCAGCGTGTGAGATATTTCATTCCGAGCTTTTATTTTGTTTTCGCATAAAATATTGAATTCTTGGCGGAATGTTCGCCACAACCTCTTAGTCCTTTTCAAGGCAATGTGTCTTTTAAAGAGGTACTTACTTTGCCCGCGAGGCAATTCATTTAAATTTGCGCCATTCCTTAACTAACACAAACGCATCTTAAAGTGCGGCGGGCAGAAATTGGTATGAGCGTATTTTTCGCTTTCCCGGTGATACCGGTAAGCTGTAAGGATGTATGCGCACACATATATATATATATATATGTATGGAAGAAAGAGAGAGGGAGAGAGAGAGAGCTCGAAGGTAAAAGTTCAATAACGCTGGAACTCACAAATATTTCTTTTCTATCCCTCAGTGATTGATTGTACCACTTTTCTCGATCAGATTTGCGTTCCATTTGCAGGAGGTACGGCAATATGCACGTTCTTGTGGCATCTCGAGATTGGCGTCCGGCTCCTTTCCCTTCGTGCTACCCCTTCCCTTCCCTCCTCGTTCTGATCTTGGTTTCATTTTGCCTTTTCGCTCAAGTTGGGGCTTTATCGTCAAAGCATTACGTGAGTCTCGTGTACTAAAAAACTTGCCGGTTTTCACGAACGAATCGCTAGTCGAACGCAGTGCCGTATAACTCGATTACAGCCGGAGGAGGGAGCAACAGAGAAAGAGAGAGAGAGAGAGAGAGAGAGTGTGTATGCGCTTCGTGGGAGGTGAGCGAGTGCGCGTGTGCGCAGATACAGAAGTTTCGTTTGTGCAAGAGAGGAGAGCAGAAGAGAAATAAACGAAAGGAGAGACGAAACGAGAGGAAAGAGAGATGGGTACTGGGTTCAATTATCGGTTGGCGGTACGGAGGATTTTCTTTAGCCCTCCCTTCTCCCCTCTGGTCGTTCCACCATACTTTTTCCTCGTCTTTTGACAAGAAGTAAGAAAGGTCCGCACATAACTTGGCGAGATACGTCTTACACTATTTCGCCAACCACTTGATGAGAAAACGGACGAGGAGTAGACAAAGTGTTTACTATGCACTTGGACCTAGGCGTCCCTATGTAACACGTGAACGGACGAAAAGAAGAAGAAGAAGAAAAAGAAGACGAAGTAGAAGACGACGAAGAGGAAAAGAAGGAGGAAGAGAATGTGACGTACAGTAAACAATAAGAACTCAATGAAGCAAAAATAAACTCGTCAATATCTGCGCGCGTGTAAGCGAAGATTCGCAATTGCAACCCTTGGCAGAGGGAAGCGGCGGCCAGTAACACAGGAATCCTCCTCTTCTTACGAGGTTCAATCTTATTTTATCGTCTAAGAAGCAAAGTCCAAGCTTCGGCGAGAGACTATTATTAAACGAAAAGGAATAATTCCGTAGTGGTGTTGAGCAAACGGTCTGGCTCCAGCACCAGCACCATCACCACCACCACCTTCGGGTTACTCGGGTGAGAGCTTTTGTTTTTCGACGAGCAAACAAGCGAGGCCGTGCAACGTGTATGGATTTGAAGTACAGGTCTAAGTCTATCGCGAACGGGACAGAACGAAGAGGAGAAGAACGGCACGTAGAAATATTATCGGGGAAACGTGAAAATCGCTTTTCCGGCGTCTCCCCGGCTTCCCGAAGGCGGCGAACAGGCAAAAACCAGGCGTATATCACTTCGCCGGTTATTCGAGGAACTTTTTGTTCCTCGCGAAATCTCGAGGCGGCCGGGAGATAAGAGAAAAGGCGCGTAGTGGCTGCTCATAATGAGTTTGAGAAAGGGGAGTAAGGAGGCCGAAGGGAGCCAAGAGGGAGGGAAGATATGTCATGCGCGCGGAAGGGCCGAGAGGGCGAGCGAGGAGAGGTGATTGCTACGTCTATGGGAGGATTTCGAACGTAATAGAGGCGGATACTCCAGCGGCACGCATTACTCTCGTTACGGGGTTGAAGCTGAGGTTTATGGTGCAGATGGTTATAGTCCGTGATAGCGGTTTATGCCCCACATTGTTGCTCGCAGAGCTTTCCAGAACCGACGGGTGTTGCAAGCTCGTTCTCCCCCTGACGGTCCCTCCCCCTTTACCTTCTTATCCCGCTTTAGCCACCCCCACTCCTCAATCTACCACATCTGGACGCTCATCGTCATTTTTCTACAGCCGCCGTCTTGGCTGCTGCGAGACTCGTACGGATATCCTGTCTTTACTGGATACAATAAAACTGAAAGTTATCGCCGTTGTTTGCCATACGCGCACACGTAACACACGTCGCGTCTCCTATGCAATTGTGTAGATACGATTTTCTTAGTTTATTACTCGCAGACAGTCTGCAGGTTAGTGCCAAGGAGCACGGGGATAAACGTGCTCGGTGTGGATAAAGCAGCTTGTTGTGCGTCACTCTTACAAATGCTCCGCTTACCTCGAAAGGGCTGCAGCTCTGAAGAAACGCCCTTGCCTCTCTACCTACCGACGCGCGATCCTTCGAAACCTCTGGCCTACTTCGAGGACACGGGGACACGATCCTATTCGCGGACAAATCAGATTTCTCCATTTCTCTCGATGCGTAAATCCCGCGAGGTACGTCGACGAATCGCGTCGTCCGGCGAATTATCGCAATGGCGTTTTATCAGCGACGTCGAGCCACGGCGGGCTTTTGGTGTTATGGGGAAACCACCCATCGCTCGTCGCGCGACTGTCTACTCTCAGTCTTCGATGAGACTCGAGCTCGTCTCTTTCGAGGATCCGCTGAAAAATGCCACAGGCTACACGCAGGAATTTATGATGATATTGCACAGTGTGTTACCAGAGAGAGAGAGAGAGAGTACCAGGCAATAATGTTATATGCGCTGGCTGCATACCGGTACACATCGGCTGCGGGGTAGACGGAACAAAGGGTGCGTTCTCTGTGTTTGTGGGAACGGCGTTTCAGCCGGCACTGATTATTAATTACGTCCTGCTGCTAATCCCGCAGAACAGATTAGAGCGCATAAATCGTTGTTGACGCGGCCCTCTCTCGTGGTCCTCCTTTTTCCAGCAGAGTCCCCCCCAGGGAAGGGATTAGAAAGACTACCACTGATACGCGCGTGTGTGTCAGTGTACGAGTGTTTGCGCTCACCGGAATAACCTGGTCACGTTTATTCCCTCGCTCCTTCAGATTCCTTATTTCGATAATACACTCTCTCCTTCTCTCTCTCTCTCTCTCTCTTCTATCTTAAAGATTTCAATTAATGGAAAGAGCATCGGGGCTTATTAAGTTTTAGCCCCGGATAGTTCGGAAGGAGATCAAGCTGTCGGGAAATAACTAATTAGGGAAATAAACGTTCTACTTTGTCCCAGGGAAAATAGAGGAATCTCCGCAGTTCGCAACGACAGCTGAGCTAACAATAGGACTGGCGCGTTCGATTTAATATCATTCCCCGTGCGAACCGAAAGAGTCGCGTAATTCACGCGCGCTATGTTTGCCGTGTGTTTGCCATGGTGTTTGCCGCGCTGCGTCGAGGGAGGAGGGTTCCGTTGATTTTCCGAAGGTCTGGCATTTTTTCCGTGAGAATCTCGAACCCTTCTCGGAGGCATCTTCATGGTGACATAGCTGCTACGGGGACCGTAAGGCGACATTACATTAGGCTATAGTAGCCGCAGTAATCTCAGCTATGTGTATCCATTTAGCTCCGGGCTATAGCACGGCCTATCCAGAGTAATCCAAGCTTAATTGCCCGCCGAATCAATGCCGTACCCCGTACCAGTGCCACCACCTACTCACTACCCTTAGGGCTCGTACTTATTACGCATTGTACGGCCGCGTTGTAGATATCGATTAAGTTCGCGACTGACCGATTCAAACCAGGACTTAACCATCCGAAACATAATCGTTATATCGGGAACATCGAGCGAACTTCGTATTCTCTGCTAAATCCAGGAAATCCTCCCCCTCGAATATCAAGATTATTCGAGAATATCAAAATGATTGCATTCGCTGTACTCTTTGTGTCGTATCATACTCTGGTTTATTGTGTTGCTGCTTCATTACTTCTAGAGATGTTACTAACCTAAGCTCTCGCTTGTTTCATAATAATATTTATCCCTTCTCTCCTCTCTCTCCCTTGCTTTCCTCTTCTTCCTTCTCTCACCTCTGTCTATCTCTCGTTCGCTCTTTCTCTCTCTCTCTCTCTATCACTGTAATAGGATTTATATTGAGTCAATTATAAGTTTCCCGCAAGTTTGTTGTCTTCATGGTTTAAATTAATGCAGTAGAATACAAACAGGCACCTGTTGAGTTAATACAATTTACGTATTATGCCAGTCCTAGCTGTGTTGTAAATATTTCAAATTCACAACTTCTGAAATGCAGTTTGAGAATGCAAGAATGCATTGTTATGCAAATTGTATGCAAATACATGTGAAATGCAAACGTCGGTGGGCGTGACAGTCTCTCGGTGCGAGTCTTAGTCCGAGAGACGTCACAGTTAATTAGAGAAATATTTTAAGAAGGGAAGTGGAGAAGGGGAGGTCGAGTGATCGCAGGGCGAATAACTGGCAAATGACTTTTGCTAAGAATCGAAGAAAAGCCGATCAATCGATAAAACACACTAAAGTAATTCAATCATTTAGCAAAATGATTTATCGAGCTGCAAAATCAATTTATCATTTTGCTATTCGCATCTATAAAGCTATGCGGTAGCGGTGACGACAGCGGCGGTGGTAGTGAAGGTAGCAACGACGGCTGCGTTTATGTGTGGCACGAATAAATATTTTTAATATTTTTCCAAACTCATTTTGTGTTACGTAATTGTTCTTTCGTTATGATTTTGACGATGATGGATTTAAAACTTGAAACTACCTGATATGTTCTGGGACTTTCTGCCAAAAAAATGTATACATTAATCAAGCAGATCCAGGTCAGATTAATCATTCACTTTAACCATATTTTTTTTTGTTTGCCGAAATAGAATAGCTTGGTACGAACGATATTCCACCAGCGATCGCGTTCACCGACTAAATACGCGGTTCGGCGATTCTTTAATTCGACGCGCAAGCGCGGCCGCCAAAGACGGAGGGAGAGAGATAGAAGAGAAACTTTATTCGCAATTCAGTAACTAATGTTAATGAAGCTACCTGCACGTTATTAAATTAACGACATCGCCGCTTGTAAGGTGGGGTAATAAAGTTTACAGTCACCTATTATACACAGAAAGCAGTAACAGCATCGTGCAACAAATATGGATAATAAAGACCTGATGAAAAAAAAATAATAAAAAATAAGATAGCCCTTTAGAATTTAATCTTAGATGCCGCGTCTTTCACGGCAAGTCGACAGTGTTGGCACGCTATGGGATACGCGGTTTTATCGCTCGTAAAACGTAAAGAATGAATGAAGAAAAGTGTTGCTACAGAGAAAGTCTGCACATCTATGGGCTTCACGTATCCGGCTCTTTATCGTTCCAGCTTTGTCGCCTTTCGTGGCTACTAATTTACGGTAAAACCTGCGGAATGAAAAACTGCCTATAAAAACAAGGGAAGCGCCGTTTCACTAACTAAATTAACGAAGAAGTAGGAAGATAAAGTATAAACTTTACATATTTTTCAAGTAGGGCTACGTATACGCGTATCGATGCAAATAGTTTTAACGCTAGGGATCGTCTTATTAAAATATCACGTGTAAATACAATATGCGGATGCACGCGTGTAAATTAATATGAGGTAATTAATATTTGAACGGGTGGACGGGGGGAGGGGGTGGTATTTCGTTAAACGTTCCTAGGCATTACCGTGGCAACGTCTGCGTTTCACCTGGAATTGCGCGTAGTAGAGGGGTGTGTTTTTAAAACCTGACATTAACCCTGGAATATATTTAGAATCCCGCAGGTTCATAGAGGTTCAATGAAATTGAACGCCGGTATTTTTCTGGTGGAAAACACCTTCGAGTTTTTTTTTCCTCTCCTAGCGAAGAAATTCTGTGATTTCATATAAATTGCTTTCGAACTTTTAATTGCGGCCGTCAAAGTGTATATTTTTACTTCCAGCCTCTCCTTCATTCGGACTTTCGTGGAAGTACATTGGCGTCAATCGATCTGCCATTGCTGGCGCAGAAGGCGGGTGGTAGGCAGCGGGGGCACTTTCAATTAACCCTCCACGGCCAGTGACGGACGAAACGAAATTCCACCCGTTTCTTGCCGCACCTTGACAAATGGCTCTCCACCAATCAGCAGGAGGGGCAAAATGCTGTTGCGTTCAGGACGAATACCACGCAATATTGCCTGCGTAACTCGTCCTGCGAAATCCATCGAGATTTCTATCCCTTTCCACCCCCGCCCCACGATACCACCGCATCCCTCGATCCTCCAGGACTGAATTACATTGGCCGTGACGATAGCCTTTGCCAGTGCCCTTTTACCCGAGTTGCCCATGGTCCCTGCCTGGTAATTAGCGACATTCGTCCCTTACGACGCGTCACACCGACTGATTACGCTCGCTGTCTGGAAAACGACAGAGCTGTGTATGAGCCACCTGTACTTTCCCCTTCCTTGCTGACAAGTAGAAAAAAGCTGTTGGTGCAAACTCATTTCCACTTTTCCATCGCACTCTCGGACTTTTTCTTTTTCCCTTTCCTCTCTCTCTCTCTCTCTCTCTCTCCCCCCATATTCCTTTCTCCGTCCATTAATCCACCCATAATTTTGTTGGAAAACTCCGGACTGTAAACTCATTTTTATCAGTCAATATTTCTTCGAGTACATAATTAAACTTGCGTGAATCAATTAATTCGATTCCTTCGAGAGTTTTGTGTACGCGATCGCTTCTATGACTTCCTAGGGATTCCCAATGATATTCTCGATCCCTTTTGAAATATGGAAAATTATGAGAGTCCATTGATAGCGCGTTACTTGCGAGAGGGGCACGTTGAACCAAATTGAAATTCGGTCGTGCAGTTTCACGCTCCGGTGCTTTGCAGATGTGAAGTGTATGCATACATACATACGTTATACGAACGTAGATTGTGTCAAGATGCTCATTTGGCATACGGCAAAATGTCAGCGATTAAATGTCAGCCACCTATATCAGGGACTAAGCTATTCTGCGCTTCTGGGAATACTTGTCTGTTTGCCTGTGAATCTAGTTCAAGAATAAACGGGCAATATGCATAAACAATCTGGACGGTATATTAAATAAACATTCACGAAATGAGCGCAAAATACATTTCACTCAAGATGATACTTTTTATTCCCGTATGAACCGCTATTATATCATCATCCAGTATTCTCCTTAAAAAAAAGTTCGCAAGTATGCGTGTGTGTGTGTGTGTGTGATACACAAAGTAAATTGAATAAATATTAATAAAGAAAATATTCATAATGTCACTGGTGCGCGCGCGTGTGTGCTCTTGAAAGAATTATTTTCTCGAGAATTAATTCTTGCTTCGGTCAAAAGATGTTTCTTCAGGAAAGTAATCTTTATCGCGGTTCACCCATCTTTCTCTCCAGTACTCTCTTCCCTTTATTTTTCACGTAACCATAAATTGGAAAATCAGTGGAGTAAATAAACTGCTGTGTTCTCGTATGTATGTACATGCTTGCACAGAAACACAAGGAATACGCGAGAAAATGGAGATGAGAGAAGAGCTTAGGGCAAACAGAGAGAAAGAGAGAGAGAGAGAGAGAGAGAGAGAGAGAGAGAGAGAGAGAGAGAGAGAGAGAATGACAGGGGGGGGGAGAGATTATTCAAGCCGACATGAGAATCGGAATGATGTTCAAGATGGAGATCGGACGATATTCGGGCTTGTCCCCTATGCCGTTTCCGCCTTACTAGTAAGGACGATGAAGGTGGTTGTGAGGTCCGATCGTGTTTCCTGACCATGGCATCTCCAGATCCTGGGATTATGCGGGGCTGACACGAGACATTACTATAGCTGGGACTCGGTGGTACGTGAACCGACACGAGAGACACTTAAACCAATGGTACACGGCACTAAATCCCAGAGGATCCGGCACTACTCCCAAAAACCTCGAAATCCTTGCCGAGGACCACGGAAGTTTCCTACGGAGCGTACCAAACTGTTGTTTAAGTGGCTTAAAATAAGTACTGCCGAAAGTCCAGTCCAGCTCCGAGTTAATTACACTGTTTGTTCTCCTCCATTGGGGTATAAAATCCTCGAGTGCGGCCTGAATAGCGCTCCACATTGAGATAACTAACAAGCGCTACAGTTTAAATCGAATGTTCCACGTAGAATTAGGGGAAGAATGTGCTCCAGTAGATAAATTATAACCACATTAAAGACGAAGGAGGAAACGTTTATGGGCTGGAGAGTCGGCCTCCAAATGAAAAAGGTTAATTATGATGAAAAAGCAATGTTATTATTGAGAGTGGAATTTCTGGTGAAGTTGCAGGCTTAATTTGATAGGATCGATACAAGGAGCACAGCCCCTTTCCGAGAGGTTCAGTCGAGGCGAAGAGATGCCAACTGTTGCAACTAGGGAAGAAGGTTGCACAAACTCCCTGGATTATTCCATGAATGTGCGAGTACGTGAGTCCGACACAAGCTTGGAGCACCCTTCGGTAGCCACCTAGAAGCTCGGGGTACTCCCTCACACCCACCACCCGCCCCTATCGTACTCTCTTGCGCTGCCGATCTACGCTCTCCATAGCAACTATGACGGTACTATACGTGCTACATTTCTGACGCGTTCCAACCTATCGCCTCTGAACTACCACGAGTCTGCAGTGCGAGTTTTGAATTCCCCCCAGACGCCTCTGCCTTTCATGAAAATCGTAGAGATCCGCTTCTACTACACAAATCCCCGCGGTTGCCAAGAAGAACGGCTGATACTTGAAATTTCCAAAGGATTCGTCCGCGCTGGGTTAAGAGGAAAATGGGTTAAGAGCCCCCTCGCCGTGAGATCCGCTACGATAGATCTTGTTATGTCATCACGCGCGACTACCAACAGTAATATTAACAAAAAAAAAAAAAAAGAGTCCCTGACGAAAGCTCATTGGATTTTTCTTAATCGACCTTTTACGTGGTTCCTTCATATTTTCACGGCTGCTCCCTGACGAACGCGGCGACTCCCTCTATGTACGAGTAATCAGATTAAAGCGGATAATCCATTTTATTCGGTTAGCCCAGTGTTGTTATGTTAAACGCATTTTTTTTTTACAAAGAACCTACGTATATTCTCTTCTTTTTCTCGTGCGTCAGAGATCGTTGCGTCATTAGTAGATTAAAGTGCGCTTCATTGTCATTGCCGCGATAGCATCGAAAGAAGATATTTTTATGAATTAATTAGTCGTAATCTGTAGCGAGCGTGGACCGGAACTCGTTGGAGGCGGGTAGCATGCGTGCATACAAGAAGAGAGAGAGAGAGAGAGAGAGAGACATGCATGAACCGACCGCCATTTCATTTTATGCAAATGACTCGACGCGTTGTGATACATATAGCAGCACAGTCGAGGATTCGTGTACGTATGTCTCTGTCATCCCTTTGCGCATCCTAACTCACATGGTCGAAAGCATAGTAAGATTGAGCATTGTGTGTATGCACCATGAATCCGCGCTCATTGTTACGTGCCGGCATTGTTTTGCGTTGTATAAGCAAAAGCTCCAGTACCGGTACCAGTACCAGCAGCGTCATACCACACGCGAGGACAAATCACGCGATGAGAAAAATCTATAAAACCCTAAACGGCATTCTCGGACAGCATCTTCGAATAAGTAGCTGTTGATTTTTAGGAAGCTACTTCCCGCGAGAATCGCGCGATAAACTCCCGGAGGCTTTCCTCGAGCGGCTGAGCCATTTGGCACAATATCACTTTTCCACGGACATTAAGCCACCGCGCAGCAATTACATGTTGCACGCGCGATATTTTATAGATGGGATGTCAGCTAAAACTTTGTACGGAGCATTAAGCGATCATTTCGCAGCTGTCACTACCAACGAATCTAATTTATATCCAAGTGCATGGATGTAGTAGAAACATCGATTAATTTTAATTAGCACAGTCAATTTGCAAGACTGACTCTTTTTTCAATATCCAGCTGACTCCCTGGCGTTAGCCCGCCGTTCATCCGGATTCCCGATAATTCTCAACGAGAATCAATAACTGTGGGGGGAAGGGAGGGGGAGGGGGGAGGCCTCCGCGTGGTCCCTCGTTTGGACGAGTGCACTCTTCCACCAAAGGTGGCCACACTCGTCACGGGCGACTCCCGAAGGGAAAACCACGTGGATGCGTTCGAGTGTCAAGGACGATCATGACTTTTCGATAAAGGGTGGAATTAAGAATGCTCCACTCGAGAAGCAGCGTGGTTTCGCGAGCTATTCGATTCGCACCACTGCGAGTTAAGCAAGTTATTGCTAGATGATTGTAAAGCCGGATAAATTAACATCTCGCTGTCAAGGAATGACGTGCACTAATCAGAGACGTTCTCTCAAATTGTACAATGGAGTGGCACAGATTCGCCTATTTAGTGTCCCTAGAGTCCATCAAACGAAATGACGTCTGTATTGTTCGAGAGAGGGTTGGTAATCAGCCCCTGTATCAAAGGCCAATCCCACGTCATTTAATATGTTTGTCGTGCGAGGGGTGAGCGCGCTAGCTCGCAGTTATGGTTTATATGTGAATTAGGAACAAGGGATAATACGTGTAGTCAGCTGTTGTAACCTCCCCCTTGTTATTGTACATGTATCACACTGGATGAGTGTGTACCACGCTGAAACAAGCAGCATCCCAAAGCTCAGTGAAGCAATTTCCACCGATAAGCAATTTTACCATAAAGATTGATTAAGATTTCCCACCACGTGATAAAGTATCCCATTGTTTTCGACCACCACCCCCTCCCGTTATCAGATCGAACTATGATAAATGCCGATAAATTAATCTCACGCGAACAATAACGATGGTCGTTCGTCGATAACGCTAATAGTAATGTTAACGATAACGATAATCTCAACACCTCCGTACCTCGAAAGAATTCGCAATTTATGGGATACAGTGCTTCAACGCGTTCGGCTGCAAGACTGCGGTTGATTTGGGACGAAATTCAGTTTTCTTAGGATTTCGAGAGGAAGGGGAAGGCAGAGATTTATCGAAAATGCCAAATACTCGTTATGAGACTGTTATCCAGCGGTTATTGAGCGGACTGTGCATAGAGAGTGATATAATACGTGAGAACTTCCCGTTGTGTGCCTGCCGTGTGATCGCTAATCCAGACATATACGAGGATAAGACGGTACTGTTAGTAGTTTCCGTAATCCCCGAAATACTCCGTCGTGCTTGCCAGGAGGATGAAGGGCCTACACAGGAGAGCCCACGGTATGTAGCTGTGCTTCATGAAAACTGTGTTTCAGCGTGTACGTGTGTGTGTGTGTGTGTTTGTGTGTGTGCGCGCGCGCGCGTGATGCAGCTGAAAATCTGCACTACCAGTATTTGCCAGTGAAAACTTTATCGATATATTTAACTCCGCGAAAGCTCCGGGCAAAACTACTGTGTTTAATCGAAATTTTTCACGGTACCTTCATTTCGGTGGCGTGAGCCGTGTCAAGGTCGGAGGAATCAGAGAGTGATAAGGACAGATCGCGATAAGCGAGAGGCATCGTTAGAGATGGACGATTTTCCGAAGGACAATGGGAATGGAGGTCACTTCCGGATCGTGTCAAGAATGAGGGAAGAGAGCGTGAAAAGGGAGAGCGACTCTGCTGGGAAGAAAAAGGGCTTTTGTCGGCCCTCCCGCATCGGCGAAGGAAAAAAAGCTAGAAAGGGAAACTGCTGAGCTGAGAATTCTTCCAAGTGAAGCGCGAGATACCACCCCCGTGTTATGCCGCGGCCGCTTTTTTCTCACCACCGGCCGGGAGTGACGAGGGTAACGAGGAAGAGCAGAACCTTCGGGGAACTTCGCTCGCCTCGTGCGTAGCTCTTCCTCGACTGTTTTCGGAAATTGGACGAGCCCTAAAAAACGTCCCTCGTGTCTCGCTATCATCTCGCCTAGTCGCTTCGCCACTCGCTAACGCCGAGAAATGGAAGATTTTTCCACAGGCTCCGAGTCTTTTTCCTGTACGCGGCAACTTTTTTATCAGATCAAAGGTGATTTTGTTAAGCGGCCAAGAAAACCCCGTTGAAATATATCATGTTAACTAGGCCGTAAATCTTGCTGAGAAATGCTTTCCGTCCAATCGTTACCGCGGAAGAAGATTCCAAGGAAAAAATTACGAGTCACTTATTATTCCTTTGTGTTTTCGCCTCGTTCGTGTCGGCCGGCCGGATGAGCATTAAGGTGATTTCGGTTTTAATTTATCAATATCAAACCGGCGGATCTTGGTACTATCATCGGATCGTACTCACAGTTGCTGCAGCTCGTTATTACCGAGGGCAATCTTTTCTCTTTCCCTCTTTTCTCTTTTCTATCTTCAGCTTTCGGTTTTTCTCCCTCTTTCATCGAAATCATCAAAGTGCATTTTTCGAAAGATTGCATTACACTATATCAAGATTTTTGTCTGGGGAAGATTATAAAATCCTGAATAAGTCTGCAATCACGGTACACCAGTGAACCAGCGCATCTCGTAACAAAGTTTATGTCGCTATGTTCCAGCGTAATATCATATTTAGCCTGCGCCGTATAGCAGGTGGTCACAAATCATGTAGTCACTGTAAAACTTACGAGCTGCTGCAGGGAGACTTTCAACGTGATATGATGCGACTCGTGCTTTCATCCTGGTGGCAAGAAGCAATTTTCCCTTTACTTGAATAATGTATCATTTATCATTGCTTTAATTTTTCTTCTTTGATCGAAAACGCTTGTTCTCGAAAAATGTCTTTACAAAAGGAAATTTCCGCGATATCACAAAATCGATACTCGTAAATTTTTTAAGCGTGACTAGGACATTTACTTTTGACGTTCAACACGAAGCGCGGGGAACAACGAATAAATCCTATCGTAGCGTAATTCTTCTCGGCCGCGCCTCTGGCTATCAAGGTATACGTCTATACATAGGACATGACTGGCCCCGGCGATACGTTATGTCAATGGAAAAGAACAACATGAAGGTGTACCGCTCATGATTGCAAATGCTTTCAGAGGATAGCGGAGAGAGCCATGAGGTACTGGCCGAAACTATAAATAGAAAATCCTTGAAAAGAATCGCTCGAACTTAATTGCGAGGCTACCCGAGAAATATGCTTGACTTGAAATACGGTAAAATTATTTTTTCTTTTAACAATAACTCACGCTACCGCGTAGGTTTCGTGGTTGCCTCTCACGACCACCACCTCCATCGTCCAAAGATCAGTCTCAAATATTTACCTGAAACAGAAAGAAACGATAGTTCATTAATTAATTGCACAAGTACATTCAACAGGTGTAAGGGTGTTTGAAATTGACTCGCGAAGAGCAGGGGAGGATGGATATCTTTGTAGTTGAAATTTCTCGCCTTTATAGTAAATTAAAATGCATTGGATATAACAAAGAAAATCATTTAACAATAATTAAGTTTCAGAAGAGTTCAGTAGATTGGCAAAAAGTAAACCTTATCGTGCCTATACGCGTCTGGCTTTGAGGGGTTGGTCGTAATCCGATAACGCTAAAGGGCTATCTCCGGCACTTAGTATGATTAAACTCGACAGGTTAGCCTGGATATGCCATCTATATGGCCCTCTCTCGTTTGCTTTGCGACCCGTTTCTGTTCTTCAATGAGATTTCAGCCGCACCTGCTTTCTCGCTGTCTTGCTTACGGTCCTGGACAGATCATCTTTAAGGCTTAAAAGAATTTCGCCCGTAGAACATCCAAACGTCCTTTGCTTCGCACGCCTGTTTCGCCGACAACGTGGAACCTCGGTCTGGTGTGAATCCATTGATTTTCCAAATAAACAGGAATTTCTAACCTCGACCAGTGATTTATTCACGACTCTTGCGATTGATGGAGAAAGATTAAAGCAAAATGTCGGTAGAAAAGCTAGATAGATTTATTCGTGACTTTTGAATTAATTAAGGGCATTTGCTATTAATTGGAAGGATTATGTCGTGCGAAGGGGAGTAATACGCGGTCCCAAAATCGGAATTCTCAACAAACGACGGAGGCTTTACCCTTAACACTAAAATTCGTCACTGTCTTTATCACACTCCACATTCGGGTGAAGCGTGGATGGCGATCTAGAAAGATAAGAAAATTCGAGCCTCGCGCCGAGACCTTCCGACAAAAGGAATATTTTGAAATATCAACGAGGGAAATGAGAGACGATTAAAACCTCTCTGAAGATTACTGAAGAAAAAAACTTCGATAATCGAATCGAATCGAATCCGAGAGATAGGACACTGGCCTTGCGGACTCAAGTAAATTCGATTAAAAATTAATGACTGGCCGTTTCTTAGGTTATTTGTGGCTCCTATCAGCTATCCTACATACACCACGTATGCTGTATCATCCGTGGAGTTGTGTGCGAGACTTTTACATATATGCTTTGCGTGAAAAGCTTCGGTTTTGATCGAAAATGAAGACAGATGAGCTCTGGCGATTACAAGGCCATTAGAGAGTTGACGATAACACAACCGCTAAGCTACAGCTGGATATCCATTATATCTTTCATCTCTCGCTTCCCAGATATACCTAGCTGCTTTACACCCCCTCCCCCTCGGTATGCACACAGATACTAATTTATCAAATATTATATTTACGTCCTGTTTTAGAATTATAGAAATTAATGTGGAGAAGCAGTAGGAGAGTGTCAGCGAAAGTGGTGGTGGTTGCTTGCAAGAACTTTATGTACGACCGTTTAATGGGGAAAAAGCGACCTTTGCTTCATGGAGTTGAAGAACATTAAGGGTGTTACACCTTATAAAACAGGGATGCTGGTAAGGAGGGTTGCGATGGGTTGCTAAAGAGCTGTACCTTGGGAAAACTTAGTGGTACAAAGTATTGGATCAAATTTTACCTCAAATACATACCACATTCCACGGAGACATTTCAATCGTGCAATTTATCGAAATAAATTTACAATGACGCGACTTTTCGTCAAGACGAAGAAACTTCGAATTGTCAGATGTAACCCAGAAGTTTCAGAGTTTTTCATCAAATTGACAAATCGGCAAGAAGAATAGCCGGCGATTGTTCACACTTTGATTTGAACTTGTCAGTGTCAATTGTGGTATGTCGCGATTGAACGATATTTGTCACAGTACATGTAATTGATACAAATAAATACAAATCTATTAGAATGACAGTGATATTTCAGCAACGTAGAATCGAGATTTGCAGGTTACGAAGAAAGCGCATTAACATTATTTTCAGATTTGTCTCATTATTGATGCCTTATGTCAAGAACAATGTTCATTAGCGTTACTCACGTTAGTTAGCGACATCAGGGGTTAGGTAGGGGTGGTGGTCTTCAGTGAAGCTATTGTGCTTGGATCAACCATGACTTCAACAGTCTCTCCCTCTCCCTCTTTGATGCATACACTCATACACACGCGCGCTCTCTCACGAGTCCTTCCTCTCTCTCTCTCTCTCTCTCTCTCTCTCCCTCTCTTCCGTTAGTCAATGGATACGGAAACTCGTCAGAGGCAATCGAATTATGTAATTAGCCTTTGATAGCTGTAGGTACAGGTGTCAAGCGGGTATATTAATATAGATAGACGGATAAGTAGTTTGTCGTGGTGCAATATTAACCACTCCACGATAGCTTTTCTTTTACATTACTTCAACGAGCACTTCGTTTAGTTTACAGCGAACAATCTGTATTCCCTATTGAAATCACATCCTAATGACAATTGTATCTGTGTACCATGGGTAAAATGAGTATTACATTGTGTTTCAGATGAGAGGCTAATTATTTAAGTAGCTCTCGGTACGAAGGTTAATGGGAATCCGCTGTTTGACTCGGCTAAATTAATTTACAAACTAAATCTGAAGCGAATTAATAACAGGGGAATGATCGTACAAAATGGACTCTATTCCAATTGAATCTTTTCGCGCTCTTATTAATTCGCAATAAATAAATTTCCACTGAAATCCGCCGTGCCGTGCGCCGACGATAGTGTTGTTTCGAAATAGCAAATATCAAGCACAGGCGGCAAGGGTATTGATTTAGGAAGTAAGAGACACGCTCTATCGGGAGCAGGGTGAAAATGCGCTATACGTAATGCGAAATGATAGTATTGCGTAATAGTAGCGAAAGATAGGTACACGATTTGTGAGGTCCTAGCTGAGGTATCTGTCCGTAATTGCGTCTTAGTATCGCGCGATATCAGCTTAACCGGCTTTGCAGAAGGAGCTCTAGGTAACCCCATTATTCGCATTGCGCTGGCTATAATCTTACAGTCGAAGTACTGTAGGAATTTAGCGGAATCCACCTACTGAAAGAGGCGGTGCTCTCTCGGATGCTTGCAATCCGTTCAGCGCCTCGTCCCGTTCCCGTCAAGAGAATTTACGCGAAACCACGGATCAAATTCAGAAGTTGATTTTTCCCCGAGGAAATTGGGCTAATCCGAGATATCTGAGAATCCACCGCCGGCATAGGACCGAGCCTCCTCCTAAGCGGCGTTATGCGCCGGGAAATTTGAACGCGCTCGCCGACCAATTGAGAATGAAATTCTGCAATTTAGCGCTCGCAATTGCCGTGGGAATTGTTCGGGAATTAATCGCTAGTTAATTAAGCTTTAAGCTGCGGCCAGGACATTCACTCGGTTTCCATTGTGAACCACCCCAAATGCTCTTTCCATGTAGCTGCAATTTTCATCATTGCTTTTAATTTTAACTTGGCAATCCTGAATCTGTGTGTGCCGCCGTTAATAATATAGGTTTCTATAAAACTTTTTTAGTGTAACGCCGTAACAAATCCTTTTCCCCCTTTTTCTCGATTTTTTTCTTTTTTTTTTTTTTTTCGTAGAACTGCTGCCTCTGAACTTTTTGAGTCGCTTTCAACTTTTTATTTCCTTCAAGCGGATTTTCCTTTTTTCGTTCAAAGTCGATCCAGGAATGGAGCGCCTCGGAATGTGGCGAAAAAAAAATCAATTCTCAATGGGACTAACCGAGATACGACGATGCCCCCGTGTCTACGTCAAAAAGTTCAATAGAGGAAACTATTTCGCCCAACTATGATAATGTAATGGGACAGCGAAATGTTCCAGCGGAGAATGTACTACATAGAGCGATAGATAGCAGAGCATAGCATGTGCTCTTAATCTCTCAGTATATCAGCCATAATGGAGCCAAAACCGAAGGTCCACGCAGGTGCAATAAATATCTCGCGGAATCCCACATAAGCGACAATGTTTCATAGGTTCATCGTTCTTTTAACTTCCTCACACGTTTCTCCCTTAATGACCTTCAAATCCATTTAGCTGCTACTCGAAATCCCCAGGGATATTCTTAGTTAGAGTTCATACTTTAAACTTCCGAGAGTCGAATATCCCCCTCCCCCTCCCCCTCAACCTCACCCAGGATCAATAGAAATTCCCGGAAAGGATGAACGAAGCTTCTTTGAAACAGGATTTACTTCTTATCAATGCACACTCAAAGATCGATTAATCATTAAAGTATTATTGCGCTTTATTACTTCGCGCAACTTTCCCTCTGACAAAAGATTTAATAGATTTAATAGATATTGATGGATAATCCCCGCTAAGGAAAAACGCGTAAGAAGATTAATATTGAAATCGATTGCGGGGGAGGATATTTGGAGCCGATTTATACTTATTAGTTGTTGATGTTTATGAAGCTTCCTGCGCAAGGATTGATACACTACCGCGGGGTATTACGGATGGGTTTGAGCATGGCCACAAGATGGCGAGGATGATTAAACTTGACTAATGCGCTATTGATAATAAAGATAACCTAGATAAGCACCTGAGCATCATCGTATTAATCGCCAGGTGGCACGTGATGGATGCGATAGCGCTCCAGAAGGTTCAAGTACATAGCCAACATACGGGCCCTAATTACAATGCCGATAGGTACGTCTTACATATACCTATATCAGGAAACGTGTTATTAATCGCCAATTACTCATCCTGGCCTAATCTAATCCAACGGTGAAACTCGAAAGTCATTGGCGAAAGTTCGGGCGTGGTGATAGGATAACGGCCATGCGCGATAACTTTGGATTTCCATTAGGGGGTCGGCTGGCTAGAATTGAATCGCATTCAATTCGTCGAAATACACGAAACTCCATGACCTATGAGGGCCGATTACATGCAAGAACTTCCACCAACTTTTCTCCAACGGTTATACGTATAATTGCATAATTTAACGATTATTCCCCTCGAAACTAATTATTTTCGCTAATAAATCCTAAACAAGTTTTCTGATTGTACGCCCATCTCTTTAATCTTTGATACCGAGAGATTCGTACCTCTAATAAAATTAGGTTTCGACCATTTCTTTTTTTCCCCCATTCGAAACAATTCGAGTAATTTATCATAACTTTGGGCCATTGTGTTCCTCGACTAGATGTAAATATTAATGCGGATTTATACACATTATTGTATTACGTGGCACACTGCAGTAATTATAGTAAATTTACACAATTTAACCGAAACCAAATATGGCTCATTATCTAATTCAGTCATGCAGTAGTAATTACCATTAAATAATGCATTCCCGTCTCCGTGCTATAAAATTGCGTATTACCGAGCAAAATCTCTCAATTTCAAGCTTGCCGTAAATGGTCGAATGCTACGAGGAGACACCGCGAGAGAAGGGAAGAAACGATAGATAGGATAGCCATCCGCGGATGTATTTACAGGTGAATGGGATTTCCGCTAGAGTATTAGACTGTCGATGACTTCCTTGATTGGTAGTGGTAATTAACGTCCTGGTCTGATCCATTGGTCGGCTGTAGCACACCGGCATGGACATCATCGTTCAGCAACATAGATCATTGTTACAAGCGGTGCCGTGGTTAGAGCAACCCGACAGGAACAGTGAGCACAAGGAAATTGTGTGATCTCAATAGATGCCCCAGCGTAGTAGGGGATTAGCATACTGGCCCTGACCATACAGGAAACTGGGTTAGATGTTAGATAGATTTTAGATAAGTCCCATGGTAGTGTACGCGAATTCGTTGAGCTTTATCCCTAGGACAGCAAAGCCTTTGGGTCTAACTTCCCTTTTGTGATAGCCCCTTACTAAGATGTTTCTAATCAAATTTCAAGCTCTCGGGAATACTCGTTTATCCGTGGTTACAGCGTCATTAGTTTAGTGATGCTCGATGAGTATTATATTAATTGACAAGCCGAACTTTCTCCGCCTCGGAAATATTTTACGCATTAAGGCGGCTTTTATTAAGGCAATATCACTGAATTTACATGTGCCATCAAAGAATTTGTTATTGATAAGCAATCTGGCCTAAAACTGGCCCACTAACATATTGATGGTGCATCTAAGAGCCGATGCGGGCTATTTGGAAGGCCGTAAAAGGGATACAGAAGCCTCGTAATGCCTACGGTAGTTACGAACGTAGCTTAAGCCAGTAACCATATATGGAACGAGTCAGCGATACGTTAACGAGCATCTCCACGAAAGTAGTTGAGCCGAGCTTAAGATAAGCCAAACTCTGACTGATAACAATACTGCGAAGGATTCGCAGTCGTTCGAAACCAGATCGTGGTAAATTCTGATATTTCAGGGGTAAATTCAACGTCGACATATCGAGCCAGCTTCGAGTTGATCGTAAAAACTGCTCCTAAGTTTACATGGATTTTCTTCCAGGACCTGGCTCCTCTCATTGGCGTAACATTGGCCCTCTTAATCCTAAACGAATGTTCGTACGGTATTCCGAAATGATTCGTAACTTGGGTGAGGGTGGTTTCTGGTCCTCCTCTATCACCGATAAGAATTTTAGATCTCGCTGTATAAATCCCTCGTTAAATATCACTATTTCAGTTCTATTGCTTGCATAAAATAGGGTAGAACAAAGACACAGAAAGGGTATTATTGTCGGTGGAGGCTTTTATGATTGTTCGTTCAATACACACGATGGATTCTGAATGACAGTTGTCACCGACTATATGGGGACTATCATGCATTTTTATGTACGACAAACAAGGCGTCCGTTAAAAGTCGATAAAACTTATGGATTCCTAACGCCTGGTAAATGTCATCATAATTAGAGGTATCGATTCCTTCGGTTAAACTAGCGAGGCTCCAAAAATTTCACTGCATACGCAACTCGTTCCGTATTCTCTGGGTTTGACAGTAACAAGTTCTTTACGGACGGACGTATTTATGAAAGGTGGAATTCGTCGTCATTATGGGCGAGTGATTAAGGTCAGCCCTTTTTCATCCACGTCGAACAAACAGCATTAGGAAACAAGAAACGCGAGTAACCGAGTAAAACGCTCAACCATTTGGGAATAGTGTGTACTAGTAGTGTACGCATAAATATGGAATGCATAGTTTCAGCAAATGTAAAGTCGTAACTAAAATTCTCTAGCTCCCATGCTATCTCGGAAGCCCCCTTTATTCCATTTGCTTCCTCGTCCATCGTTCATCCTAAACTTTTCCATTTCCAATGACTTCCTCTCGATGTCTCTTTCCCGAATCTAATTTCACCTAATGCACCAGTACAGTTTCATTGATTTTACGACCATCGCTTCGCACCGCAAAATCTGATCGACTTAATTATGCAAACACCGAAGAAATGAAAAAAGTTGCGCGAGCCAGTGGAACATCCAGATGATAAGCCGCCGCCAGGGGGTGAGTTTCGGTTCTCGGAAGCGAAATAGCTTTCGCTTGACAAGAATAAATCGTTAATTGGTAAAGACTTGTTTTCTTTTCCTCCTTTATCTCTCTCTCTTCTCCTTTCTGCTCTTTATTAAATAAACTCCCACTGATTATTCAACGTGGCTCGGTGACTCATCAACGTGGGCGAGGATTACCTTTCGCGCTAGGATTCTAATTTGCATCATCAGCACACGTTGAACAGTGCGCGTACGAGGAGGAAGATGAATCGCAAGGCCACGACGCAGGCATAGGCGTAATCCTTTGACCAGCAGCTTACTAATGCACTAAACGAGCTCTACACTGAGGAGGTGTAGCGATTGTAAACAGCTGAAACAGCAAGCACCTTCCTGCCTCTGGTAGTAGCAACGATCGTACCAACATCAGCATCGTCTATCACATTGTATAGGATGAATGGATATACCGTTCAACGTGGTGGAGTATTCCCATAACTTTTGCACCCCTATCACCGTTGCGTTGCAACAATCCCCGTCGTGATCACCCTTGGGATAGGTATTGCTAGCCTATCCTTTTAAGCAACTCACCCCTGCCGGTACCGTTAAATCGTGCGAAAAGATAGGGACCGTTAACCTAACCACGAGACAGCCAACAGACACGCTTTTACTCCTTGGCATGCTCTAACGTCTCTCTCTCTCTCTCCCTCTCCTATAATTCATGAAATAACTCTCGAATTTAACTCGACTCCATCACTTTCGATATTCGTTCAATCGTAATAAAAATCATTTTTAATCTCTTCCACTCGAGTTGTGCCACCAGGAAGGAAGGAAGGAAGGAAGGAAGGAGCTTTGCAAGTTAACAGCTCCTCCGGTCCTCGTGCAGCCTCTTCGAAATCGATTTAGCATCGAAGCAGGGACACGCACGCGGTAACCCCCCGGGTAATTATTAGGGGGTGGGCCTGTGGTAATCGCAGTACTTTTTCGAGAACGTGAAGCAGTCTAGTAGCGATCCTATATTGAGGGGAGGATTTCAAGGTTGACCGAGTACGCTCGAAGGGATGGGAGGAAGCATTAGTAGTATTCCACGTGAAATCTCCTATCAAGTTGTACGATCAAGCACGAAATTCTGAAGTTGTTCGACGTGTCCACATACCTAATGCCACGTTTCCAGGCAATGCGAGGCAACGATGCTCGATCGATCACGTTTAAATGGCCGACAAAGTAGCTGAATTTACTGACCGATCCCCTTCAGGTTTGAACAGCTATCGTCGCATCGATTCTTGCTCGTTCGTTAATCATCGTCGCGTCGGCACATCGAGGAATAATGCACCCGACGTAATCCTTCTCGTTCTTGCAGTTATTTGCGTCAGGTTTATCCGATATTGCAAAAATTTCCATCATCGTAAGCTACACGGTGTTCCCCGCGATTCATCCTCGGCTCCCTTTGTAAACAATACTATAATGAATCGAAATTAGCATCTATTTGTGATAGGGCAATTTTGTAGCTCGCGCTCATTGATAAATCGATTATAATATTTTACATACCTTTATTATTATCGCAGCAACGATAAATTCAAGGGGTTAATGCATGGTAAATGTATATTAAGTAGTACAAATCTAACTTGGTAACGTGAATGACGCAAAATTAGCTGCATGGCCTAAAGCGGGCCTCTGTAATTATTAATTATTATCTGTATCGAATATCTGTAATTACGAAATGCATACGGTTACTCGCCTGCAGACTACGTTATTGCACGAGTAATTGCCATTCGCCACAATCGATGCACCGCTGCTTATTGTCCAAATGCCATTTTCTCCTTGCGCGCGATAATTATCGGATTTTTCTTATTGTCGAGGAGACTGGTTCGATAAGTTCCTCCCCGGCACTCGGGGAACTGTCCTGTGGCGGAAATTCTAATGGCGACCGTGCAATATTCCAGGACAATTTCCAAACTTGCGTCTTATTTCTCGTTACAATGCCGAGTTATCGAACACGTGGATAAATAGAGAAGACAAATGTCAAGTGCCCGAGGGATTCTAGTTTGAACAAGAGTAATACGTAATGCAAATTATAATATCATCATAGTATTCATATAGAGACAGATTAATGTTCATGGCATAGTTCTCCGCTGCCAATTAATACAACTTGTCTAATTCTCTCCCTCATTTAATGTATTCCCATCGCGTTTCGGCTAAAGCTCGTATCTCCCCGATATTAATAGCTTGATAAGAAGGCGGGAGAGAAAACAAAAGCGGAACAAGAGGAGAAACGAAAGGGACCTTATTTTGTTTTTACCATATTAGTGGTTTTGGTAAAGGGAAATATTTAGCAGGTTCTGCGGGGGCCACCACATCGAGTCGCATAAAGACCGCGGGGGGTTGCGTTATCGGTAAAAGTGCGTGAACATGCACATTACGTTGGAGCGTTACTCAGGAACGTGCGTACGATAGCAGGTGCACGGGGCGACCTGGAGTTTCATGTGCAACACGTTGCGGCGCAACACGTACATACTCCGTAATTGGCCAGATGCAGGCAGTTATATGCATACCCCTGCGGTTTTATCAATGCTGCTCTAACGTCTAGCATACTTTTCATTGTACTTTTACATTAAAACTATTCTCTTTATCTCCCTACTAAAAATGCTAATGCAAGTGGATAAGGATAACGTCGCTAAAGTAAGGAAATGTATGCTAGCGCGTTACTATTTTATTGATTTTACTGGAAAACTCACGGAGGGAGTTCAAGGGAATCAGACTTTATTACTATGCTGGACTCTCCTCTCCGCAAAGTAGAGAGATTAAAAACGTTCCTTAAATGACTGTCATGTATTTTGCGCAAATTCTAAGAGTAACTTTTACCAAGTTCGTAACTCATGGGACTTTTGGAACAATGTAATTTATTTCGTTGCGATTTAATCCGTTCCGACCTTTGATTAAGAAATTCTTTCCATTCCCCTAATGAGTTTGGCTAGCCATGCAATTTTTAATCGCGCTGAGTATAGACCAGCAAAAGAACGGAGGGAGGAAATACGTCGAGGACAATTTGTGTTACAAATAGATGGGGGAGACAGCGTAACAGGTAACAAGAAGAAAACTAAGCGATCACATTAATTGTGTCTCAGGGAAGAACTACTTTCTCTCTCTTTTCTTCTACAATGGTAACACGACAAGGGTTATGATGTTGGGGAGTCCGGAAAAATGGTCTCTTACAGCTGCCAATTCTATTAAAATTCCTTCTATTTCCGACGAACAAACATAAACCACGATTAACGTCTCGTCTCTCCTCGTATTCGTACGTCCGACTTATTTTAAGTTTATTCACTCAATTACTTAACGCAATCGTTTCGAACAGCCAGTCAAGCGCCAAATATTATTTTGTTCCTTATATTTTCTGTTAAACTCCTATGAGGAGTCTTGATATTTCTCCTGGAACTGTGATTAGCAGATTGCACAATGCTGAGGTCCGTCGGATACTAGACTACAATTCCATCAAATTAGAATTGATATCATGCAAATCGATATGTGTTTCATATTCAATGAGGCAATTAGCGTATACGTAGTTATGCCTCGCGAAGAATAGAGAAGGAACAGACATGGCCAAAGGCAAGAGCATCTGGATTCAGCACGGCTATCGAGCTATTTCCCGCTGAAATATTAATCATAATACGATAGAACAGACCTTCGACGATGGAAACCATTGCGTACCATTGCAATGATGGATTAATATAGAAAGTTCCCGGCATCCATTTTGCTTAGGTCAAACTCTCGTTCCTCTGACTAAAGAAATAGAATCGTGTCTGTTTTTTGTCCAAAGATTTCTCAAAATTCATCCCCTCTACCACGGGGTAAACCAAAATACATCGCGTTTAGCGTGAGATTTCACGCGGAGGGAAGCTCGGAAGGTCTTTAAATACAAATTACGCAAAAAAGATTCAAATCAGCAGTGCCACGTACTTTTATAAAATTTCCCTCGTTCTAACAATTCAAGTAGAAATGGACGATTACGAGCTGCAAGCGAAATTCTTCATCCATATCGCGAGCGAGCACGGAATCGCCTTGTCAGAGTCAGCACATATAATTTTCCGGCAATGCCGCAGCGCGGAGGACATTAAGTCGAAATGATATTCCGCGCGCGAGCCTCGAGCCACTGGAAGAAAGCACGAGAAAGAAAGGCCAGGCGAAGAAGCCGTGAGATTCCATGCTTGAGCTCCGCCCGGTGGTGGGGATCGGCGAATTGTTTTAATAAAGCGGCTGTGGAGCGCAGGACGGTGGTTGAATCCGGTAATTGACTTGGAAACTCGCGCCCGTACAGTAGACTGCGAGAAAGGGGATAGAGAGAGAGAGGGAGAAAGAGGAGGAGAGGGTGGGTTGGATTATTAGGAACGGGAGTGTTGGCGGTAGCGCGCGAGGGAAATATTTAAATTCCTTCATTATTCGCCCAAAGAATCGCTAATGCTAGATGGAATCGGTCGAAATATTATTATTCTACTATTTTAGTAAATCCAAGCGTTCTACTCTTGGGAACGATGGCGTGGCTGGGATAAAATCGAGAGAGATGTTGTTGAGCGAGGATAGATTGGAAGTAGCGGAGCGTTTCCTCGTAGTGGGAAAATCACGCGTTCTTAGAGGGTGTTCTTCGGTTACCTTCCGGTTGGTTGGTCGGTTGGTTGTGTTGGTGGTGCGAGGGTGGGGGTGGTGTTCGAGAAAACCAGGTTATCACGAATAGCCGCCTCGTCACCCCCGCAGGCTACACCCTCGTTCGGGCAAAGGCAAATTGTTGTCGTTTTAATTGAACGAATCTCAGCTCCTTATCTCTCGCAGACATCTGCTACCTGTCTCTCCTCTCCCTCCGCTTCAACGCGGACTCTTCAACGCTTATATCCGCGACCCAAGCGATTCAAGAGGTCGCGAAAGTGGCTCGTGAAATACGTAGTAGCTAGCGTGAATTAATATCGACGATTAATGTCGGGGCTGCGTTATTAGATCCGCGAATAAATGACACTTGCCGTAGTCTAGAGGGAGAGAAGAAGCCAAGGGAGGCAGAGGAGAGGAGGAGAGGAGAGAGCTTCGTTGGCTGATTCCTTTTCACTGTTTGACGAATCGGCGCTGGACGCTGGTAAACGACCTTTGTGACTCTGTGACATTAGCGTGACTGCACAGGGACCTCGTTTGCGAACGCTGCGAATCGACTCTTTGATGTAAAAGCGAATTTCTGATAGCGCGGGAGTCAAAGCTGATAGATCGGAATGGTTTCTATAGCGAAAGACCAAATGCAACTTTCATATGTAACCACCACTAATACCCGTCAACTCTCTAAATCCATTTTTCTCAAAAAGATACGCCAAACTCGCTTACCCCCCTCTCTCTTTCTTTCTCTCGCTCTTCTTTTCTTTCTCCTTCTTTTTAAGTAATAGACTAAAATGATCATAAATTATGCTCATAAATCTTAATCCTAGTGTGAATGGAACGCCATTATAAATTTCAGTAGATAGGACATGTCACTTTTCAGCATTTCTAACTCTACCTTGTAAACTTTTGCCATTCGGAGCCTTCTGAACATTGCTGCTACGCGCGACACTTTCAAGCAATGCTGAATGATACTCGATACCACTGTGTATTTTCAAACGAAGCTTCGCGTTTTAATCACGTTTTATTGCCAATTGCGTTTTACCTTATTCATAACGTGAAATCCTCTGTAGAATTAAGTAGATCTGTTTGGCCGTCCAGTCACACGCGCGCGCGCACACACACACACACACGGGGGTCGCGGTGTCAAATGAAAATGAAAAATGAGTTAATCCACGCTAAACGTTGGCGCGAAATAAAGGGAACGTTTAGCAAGTGCGCGAGTGTAGATTTTCGGTGTTTCGCTGTTCGTTTCGCGCGATTTTCAAGCTGAAAGCCATTCGAGCGAAATTTCCAGAGAGGTTAAGCCTCCTTAGGGTTTACATTAATTGTTCGCATTGTCGGCGCGAGAATTAGTGCGGAGCAAGATGTGCACGTTATGATTCCGCACTTAACGTTAAAGCCAACAACGTGTACGGTGAAGTGAACTGCTGCTACGCCGTATAAGTAAAAGCGACGCTAATGAGAGAATGCAGCGCGTTCGCGAGTGCAACCGCGCATTATTAGGGGTGTAGCGCTTGCTCCGATGATTCTTCATGCGCGGAATGATTGGCGGGACAAAAATGTCCGGTGTCACCCCACACAGAGGTAATCAAAAGCGATGTTTCCTGCGTTAAGCACAGCTGGTCGGACCGAAAATAATTGTCGCGACGTATGAAAATCTGCATTGGGCTATTGGTTATGTTGGTGGAGGAAGAGAGGGCGAGGGTGGTTGCTTGCTCCGCGATCGATGAAAATCTATTACCGACAAAATCCGACGTGAGCGCGACAAATTAGAGAATTAATTGTATAAATCCCTTGGCCCGCGTGTGGCGGGCGAAAGGGTGAGGGTAGTTGCTTCGTGCAGAGGCGATAGTCATGACCATCCAAAGGCCGGATCCGGGGGAAGTAATCCCTTTTCGAATTTCCACGGACGCTCTCGTCCGCAAATTGCCGTACAAACCGTCGGAAATCGTTCGCGAAGCGTTAATAACGCAATTTAATTTTAATAACGGCACCGACAGTGGAGCGTCGTCGTGGATAGTTTGGAAGATGGCCATGGACACGTTTCGGATGCGACTGAAAAAATAATCTAGTGGAAATATGACGGGCTAGTGCGGACAAGAGGATTTTACACACGCTACTGTGTGGAAGTAGATATTGATAATCGATCGCTATGCCTGATATACTTCCAAATCTATTAGGTAGAAAGTAATTTCTTCGTATAATTGATATAAGCTATACCGGGAGAGACGAGATCATTTTTAGAACAAAAATTTTTCCTCGTTATCTTCTCATTAAATATGAATTTATCGACTTTCTTTTTATATGATTTTCCTAAATAATTTACAGTTTAACCCATTACTTCGACGAAATAAAAAGACTCGCTGGTATTTCCCAATGTTTTACTCGGTTTCTTGAAATGCGCGAGATAATGCGATGGCACGCGTTGAAGTCGACAGGAGGATGAGACAGATCGGTGGGAATGTTTCTATCAAGTAAAAATCGTAAAGATTGCCTTACTCCGAGAAAATCTCAATTGTTTGCAAGTTTACCCTCCGTAACGATCTTCCGTGGTATGGGCTCTGCCATCTGGCGCGGGTATTAATTAACTCCCACGCGGAAATAACGCGGCATCGCGAAGGAATGGAGAGGTTGAGAAGAGCGAAAATTAATGCGAGATAACCTCAAAGCTCGGCATTCCGAGTTGTAACTTGTGGTGGCATGGCATAGGCGAGACTCGACCGATCGTCGGTAATCAAGCAGCAGCAGCAGCACGCGGGGCTCACGGGGAAGTTGAGGAGACGCACGGGTCAAACGGATAAGGGGTTAATTTGAGTTAATTTGCGTAATTAGTCGGAATAATTAAAGCCGTGAATTTCAATGTAGAGAAACCGGTCCTCTCGCGACAGCGCCTCGCGAATGTACGCCACAACGTATATCAGCGTGTAAAAGTGGTTTCCGCCACACCATGCACCAAATACTAATGGAAACCGCTACATTTTAAGTGGAAATTCCTGAGAATGTTAATTTGCCGTGGCACGATCAGGATTTACAGAATTTTCTATGAAAATTATTGCCTCGATTCCAAGGCATCTCGCGTTCGACGCGAGGGCCAATTTCTTCGCCGAGTCACTGTACTCGAATAAAATTAGGGAACCCTCTAGTAGTCGAGCCATTAAAAATATCAGCCACGCACAACACATCGTAGAGCCCGAATTAACGAGTACTTCTTCCACTCGTTTCAAACGTTTCACGAATTTAAATCACAAGCTATTTCACAACTACGTTACGCCATTGCGGTTTTTCTCGAAAGAAACCGAGAAATCCATTTGTACGGTGACTTTTTTTTTTTTAAATATAACTAATCGAGCGCACTCCTGAGAGTCTTCTAATATTATTTAATGATGGGGAAGGGGTAGTATTCTTAAATAAATCCTTGGTGTCGTAATGATGTAGATAAGAGACGGAAGTATCTGACACTAAGTTGGAGTGACATTTTATGTTTAATGACTCCGTCGAACAGGAATTTGGCTCTTAACGTAACTCCATACGAAATGGCGCAGACGCCCGTAAAGTAGCATTATGAGTTACGACGAGGAACGATTAAGGTTGATCGTGTTTTTCTAATTGCGGGACTAGTGACGATGAAGCACTCCGATAGCGCCTCCTGTCTTAACAGCACCTGAATCGCGATCATTGAGTATCATTCGCTAGACTGGAGCGACTTTTCGAGGCAATGCAGTAAACTGCTCTAAATTGAACCAATGATCTCTATGGCAACCGATCGAGTTGACATACGTTTTCTTTACGCTCATTTGCCTTTTAGCATCTTGCCTAGTGCGCTGGCACTTTTAAAAGAAAAGTAAGGAGCACCATGTATTAAAATAAGTCGTAGCGGGATATGCTCGGAAAGGAGAAAGAGGAAACGCCGAATGGATAAGGGTAGAACGACGAAGCGGAATGAATCGCTTCCGTGCAGCCGGCGTTCTGTAACTGATAGCTCTGCCTTCATTTCTTTTTGAAACGACAGCTCGGTTTCTCTCTTTTTCACTGCCCCTTGGCTCTTTTCCACTCTTCTTTCCTTTGTCTTCATCCCCTCTATGAAACGGACTGTGGGAGAGGAAGGAGAGGGCGGAATGATACAAAAAGTCACGCAGCAACCGACTGAAAAAGGTCCCGATAAGTAGGAGGAGAGACTCCTCTTTCGGCATGTTTTCGATTCTTGAAATTATAATCTGCACAAATACTTTTCAAGTACTTAAACTTGTTTATACATCGAGCGTTGCTTGAAATTTTGTTTTAAGAGCCGCTAATACTATTTGCGATTGCAGTACGAACTTTAATGACTCTGACAATAGTCTTGAATAACGAGTATTCCATACCAGTCTTAAATTACGTAGAGCGTTTAGTGCGTAAGGAGAAATAGCGACATAACTCGTATTTTCACAGCTGTGATAATTTCACTGGCATTAAGGTACTCTCGCGCATTAAATCAATCAAGATAGTTTGGCGGAAGCTTACACGTATTAAAATATTTCCAACTGACAAGCGTATCTTTTAGATATGTCACGCGACACGTCGCATCGAGAAAGTGAGATTGAGAGAGAGAGAGAGAGAGAGAGGACGATAGAGATATTGGTTGACTTACAAATCCACGATAATTTTTCCGCCATTATTTCTAATTATTCATATTGAATGCACGATCAAATATTTTATAAGGATCAAGAGATTGAATACGCGCGCTATCCGCAGAATACACATTTGCGGAAGTACACGCGTAGTGTAGATTTTGAAAAAAGGGAAAAAAATGGAGGAAAGGAAAAAATGCCGAATATATGTATATGTGTAGCGATGATCCCGGTAGGAGTAAGGTTGGATGTGTATTTAATATGCAAATTGGAGAAATGGGATTGTACCGTGCGGAACGTGGCGTGTGATATTTTGAAGCCGACCACCATGAGGATTATATCCTTGCGGCTTACCTATATCAGTTTTATGCAAATCAACGTACGTGCGTGAGGGCATCGAGTGTATTTAATATCCTTTGTTTTTGACAATCCGATATAGGTGAAATTACCATTATTCTCTTTATATGCATTATTTTTGCTTCGCCAAATTATTTGACTGCGGCCAGTAAATATTCTATGGAAAATGTTACAACGGGAGTAACGAGTGTCCAATATTTATCACAAGTGAAGTTTTAGCATGCACGAATAGAGTTTGATCAAGTTTAAAGTGGTATTCGTTAGTTAAGGGTCTTAAGCGATAAGATGTAGTTGCAAGCATCTCGTGTGCGCACGATGTCGTTAAGAAGCTGGATGTGATTTTGCTAGTAGTAAAAGGTTTTTATTTAGTGGTATGAGAAATCGTATAATGTTCGTTAAAGATCGTAAACCCGATATGCGTGGAGCTCGTTCACTCGCTGAATTATGCACTTGGAGTTTACGACCCCAGTAACCGTAGCGAAGGTTCTTTCAGGAGTAGTCAAGTTTTACTCTCAACCGACGCGACCATGCTTTATTCGCTTAGGAAGAATGGCTCCCCTTGCGCAAACAATGTCGCTTCTTACGAATGTATGAAATTCCATTCTTTGAATTCAAACTCATTGCATGTCATTGACTCCTCCGAACTTTTCGCTCCATCATGTACAAACTTTCTTCTCAAGCCTAGAAATCAATTTCGATATCGATTTTAAATGGATCCACCTTGAATTCCACTTACAAATCCGTCCGGAGTTTGGCGCTCGACGTCTGATCAGTTTAATATTTATTTCCCTTGTTTTCCCGATCGAGAGAAATATTGATGGAGAGATGTGGATGATAAGACGAGAAGTAGGTGAGACAAGAGATAAGAGAGAGAGAGAGAGAGAGAGAAACATACAGGAAAACGGAGGAAGGAGATAAAACAGAGAAAAAAGAGAACGCTTAAAATACATTGAAATTTATATGGGGATTGAACGAGAGAAAATGTGTTTGGTAGGCACTCGGCCATTTTAAACCACATTGTCAATGTGATTCGTGCAGGAATTTCCATCGTATCGAATTACCTCTCCACGCTATGTGCAAATGTGAATCAGGCGTGAAGCGATGAAAATACATTCGACTCCATGGGGCATATACGAAATACTGTAATAAATCCTGCCTGTATTTATTCGCACGCGAACAGAACTATGAAACTCTTTCAGGGGATATTTTGATAAAGTCATTTGTACCATTCTTCCTTTATCGTCCTCATGCTCGATTAAGCATCGCTACAAGGAGTTAGAGCACTCGTCGTGATCTTCCTAATTCATGGGGACTACAAAAGATTATGCACAGGCTCTTTCTCTCTCTCTCTATTTCTTTCTTTCGCTCTCTCTTCATATGTGTTTCCCACCACCAACGGAGAACTATCAGATTTATTCTTATTTCTCATGGCAAGGCAAAGTCGGAGAGCAAAGAAAAGGATGATCACGCGTGCCGAGCTGAAACTCCAAGTGCGATAAAAGAAAAGTTAAAGGTAGAAGGAAAGAAAGTTCGTATGCATAAAACATATCGTATGCACGGGATAAACAAACTTGTTTATACCGTACTTTCGCGAGGATGGATTGCAGGAAACTCGCGAAACTCGGTGTTCATTCATAAATGACGAACGGTATCAAAGTGTTTGCTCGCGTTCTCTGTGTGTCGCGCATTACGACTTATTAATACATCTAGCCATTATCAGAACGAGGAATTCCCCTGGATTTGCAAGTTTGTCCAGGCTAATAATTGAAAGGAGAACTTTTCTATTCCCCGAGAAAATAATTAATCATTTCGGGACAATAGCTTTTATCAGCGAGTAGGAATACGGTCCTATCTGAAGATCAACTTGGATGAAACTAGGTGGCTCTATCGAAAGACCAGGAAATCTGATCTGAGAAGGATCCATCTATGTCACGAGGTGGACGGTTTATTTCGGAGCACACGCACCGACCAATGGCTCCAGTCACGCACACGGAAAGAAACCGAACAACTTTATACGTTCGCGGACAGTGATCGACAGTCTCGCGTAAGACGATTCTCGAATTAAGAGAGGCAAATTGTGCTATTTCATGTCGAATAAAATTAGTGACTACATCTAACGTTTTAAACGGTCTGGTGGGACGAAACATTAATGCGGGGGACACATGTGTGTTGCTATTGCCACGACGCTACCCCAAGTAGAATTATTGTTAAACGTTTACAGAGTCATTACATCGGGCTTAGCATTTACCGCGGTTTAACGAACACTCGCGAGAAATGGGGGGGGGGGGGGGAGTGAACATTTTTAAACGCTGGAGCAAATTTTGAGAAAAAATTTTGCGGAATGATCTGTCATTGTGCAGAACAATAGCTCGCTAAATGTTGAGGGTACCATTTGCGTTAACCTCTCAATGGAATTAATATCAATTCAAGGTAATTCGTCTTTGCAAAGTTCGTCATTCCACATAATGAGCGTGGGAGAATGTTATCGGTAGTTCCAAAGGCCTCCCAATTCCACGCGGCGAAACAGAACTGCAGCGATGCATTCGTGCATTGAAAAGTAAAGTAGCAGCAGCGTCGCGCAGTTGCGTTTGTTAATACTTTAAAGCGTGAAATTTGAATTTGCGAAAATTTCAGGCGACGCCACGCACGCGTTTCGCGTAACGAGAGGGATGATTGGCAGTTCCTCCATGAAAAAAAGGGAGCCGCAGCTTTAATTACTGGTGGGTTTGGGGGTGGAGAGGTGAGGATGAGCGCGCATGACTTTCTCGTCGAGCTTTCGCGACGAGGAAAGATCGACGAACCCGTAAGACCGGCATCGTAAAGCTTGCAATCAAGCCTTATTAAAAGATGGCGTCAAGGCAGGGAGAGAGAGAGAGAAAGTTGAAAGAAAGCTGGCTGCTGCTGAACCTTGCGCTACCACCTTGTGAAACGCCACGGAAGCGTTCGTGGATTTTAGGGGTGCTCCTCCAGGGTCCACCGAGTCGACATTAACTTCATTTGCCAGGTGCACGCACGTACTTCTACGGATTTAATATCTGGCCCTCCGAGACCAATTTGCCCGAATCTCGTAGGCTTCGCATAGTCAGAGAGTGCAGCTAGGGAAACGTCGACGAGTCACGTGTTTTCACAGATGTTACGATCATCCACGGAGGCTCGTAATTCGGGATCGTTTTAGCCCGTCCGTCCGCTTCCGTCGTATAAGCTTCCAGTAAGAGTCGTAAAGTGGAATCGGACGTAATTAAATTGTTACGTTAACTTCGAGACCCGTACAATTGGTCGACCTGACAGCGCGCATCGATTAATCGCAGGACTAAGCATTTACTTTGGACGGGATCATGCTTTATAGCCCTCCCTTTGTTCCTTTCATTCGCAAACATTCGCCGCATTTCTCCTGGCCACTTTCACGATAATCCTACAATGTTTAATTCAAATAGTTTCCTTCTCTTTTTATTATATAATTCCCGGTTAATAGCTTTTTTTATTCCCTTTGCCAATGAGAACTACATATTCAATGCGATCGATGTCATTTACATACAACCAGACTTGGACGTGAAAATTAAAAGTTGGATCTTTGTGGTAGCAAGTCGAAGTGACCCCCGTCGCCTTTTGTCGATTCGATCATTTTTAAGGAGACACTTTTCACCTTTATTATCTTAGTCGATAAAAGCGAGAACGTCGGGCTGCGGACTCTTGCGCCGTCAGCTATGTCGTTGAGCTATACTACTTAAATGAAATAGTTGCCGAGACACCGCGAGGGAGACTGCAAATCAGACAATCTCTATGCTCATGAAGATTACCAATTGTTTTTCTGTTTTTGACTGAAGTTGTGAAATACGGGGGGAAAGGAACGGGAAAACTTTCAGGTAGAGTTTATCGTGTACAATATGTACAAGAATAAAGTAACAATGTTTCAAGTTGTTTTGTCTAGTACCGGCGGAGAATTTCGATGTTTCTAATAGATGATGCTGTCTCTTCCGGTTCCTTTACTTTGTTTACCCTTCTCTCACTCTCTCTCTCTCTCTCTCTCTCTCTCTCTCTCTTTCTCTCTCTCTTTCTCGCCTTTGCTCTCTGCCCCTTCCTTCCTCGTCTCTCTTTCCCTGAACTCGCTCGCTTGCATCAGTCGAGTAATCCAGGAATAATGAACAGCCAGCTGTCACTCGCAATACCATCCCTTTCAGCAAATACAAACGTCAACGAGTTTGCGCGACTTCTGATTGAGCTACCGATGAGAGAAAAACTGAGAATATCTAATAAAAAGAGTAAGGCCACAACAGTCAGTACTGTGAAAAACAATATTGATAAATTTTTCTATTCATTAAAATGGTTAACGAAGACAATATGACTTTCTCCCTACATCAATATCGAATTCTCATTTCGAGAATGTGATCACGTTAGAGTTCAATAATTCTGTGCGTAATATAATTTTATGACTGATGGATTATTCATAATGAGAAAAGTATTAATTTCGTCGTGCCACCTGCTGTACAGCAATATGGATAAATGATCTCTCCTCCTTTTTCATTTCATCAGCGCGCGCGATATATTGGGAATAGTACAATATTCATATTGAATCCACATTTAATTCTCATTAAACGCGATTTCGACTATTTCCGAGTCTAATATGATTTTCAATACTGTTTCCAGAATAACAAGAGAATCGATAGGAAAAGAACCTCGAGATTTATCGTGAAATATTGATTCGCGTCATTAAACGCTTCGAATTCTTTTGTGCGGACGGCACAATGCAAGCATAAAGAGAAGTAAGGAATTTTTGATTCGAGGCAGCAACTGGTTATAAATGCAAAAACTATGGAAAAGTCCGGGAAGCAGTGTAGCACACAATTACATCATAAAACAGCAAGTATTGGAAAATCCGCTTCCGCCGGATGGAAGAGTATTCTAAGCTGAGAATGATTGAACAGCTATCGCATATTGCCTCCGTCGATCCAAGCGAAGCCTCGTCAGAGAACCTGTTAGGCATTACTCGGGACTACTCAGGACGTTGTCATCGCGTGGAAACGAGGTGAACGAGTGATCGATCTATCTCGGCTAGGGAATGCATCCCCCCATCGTCGATTACCGCTGTTGCTGCCGCTGCTGCTGCTGCTGTTACCTCCACTGCTATTGCTGCTTCAACTGGTATTTTCTAAAATGGCAGTTCCGCAATCGAAAATTTCATTTACGCCACCGCCAATTAGCAGGATAAGTGGCAAAGTTTTAATGAGGCTCCTCCCTGCATTAATTATAACGCGATTATTACGATAAAATCAAATGAGGTATGAAGCTCGAGCCTTTCGCTACAATTTGCTCGGAATGATTTCCGAAAGCATCGTCGGTCCGCGGAAGACGTCGATTAACGCGGAGAATCACCGGCATCGCCGTGTACTCGCATTTTCTTCCCCATCGAAATCCACCTCGTTAACGACGCGGAGGAGAGCATGCACCGACGCGAGGGCCTTTCTTAGACAGCGATTCCCAACGGGACTGGGAATAAATAATCCCAATGAATATTTCATCTCATTATTCGCATCGAAAACTAGTCTAATGTAAACAGGAGGAAAACTTATTTGCATGTGCGCTGATTTTCATGGAACGACCGGGACGTTTCCGCGGTCCCTCGCTTTCTGCCAGCGCCGGGGTGTACAAGCGAAACTTTTACGAGACTCAAATAAATTTAGTATTCCGTTGACACAAACAATTGGAAAATCGTTGGATGCATTAATCGTAAAGTAATCGCGCATGGAATTCCTGCCTTTTCATTGTTATTTTATGCAGAGATCTACAGGTTGGACGTTTCGCAAATCATGCACAGTAGACAGATTTATCGGAGATATTGTAGTGGCTGGCTGGCGCTAATAATTCCTGTCGCAAGCCTGTATTGTCTGACTAAAAACCGGGGAATACGAATACGAAGGGAATATCGTTCGGTGGATGGCGAGTAGTAGCGCATACACCGCTTGTTCATCCCCTTTTCCATCCAGTGCGCGGTTGCTTCGACCTCAACAACCGGGGACGTGCCCTCTTGTCGCTTGACACAAATATGAATTCAGCACACTTTTTAATTCTCTTTTAATCTCCGAGTTATTGCTGTGCCACTGGTCTCGCGTTGCGCTTCTTCCCCCATTCACTCAGTATTTCAAATACCGCGCAAACCTATACGCGAGTGGGGGTGGTTCTCGGCGATGCGAATAACGACAACCCCCGCGCTACCCCCGTGCGTACGAGGAGAGAAAAGTCATTTATCGATAAGAGCGAGACAAATCTTTACGATGTGTTTCGTCTTGCGAATCTCTGTCGAAGAAACTCTTGCGAAGAGACCATCGTCTTAGGGGGTGGGATTTTTCATAGTCCCCGAGGGCTCGAGAGAAAATTTCGTATCGCATGCACGATCGATATTACGCTTATTGATATTTCGTGTTTTGTGTCGATTCTCAGGTTCACTCGAGGTGATTTCCCGGTACTCCAGCACTACCTTGTACCAAATCCATCCCGGTGTTCCAGCTACCCTCTTTCGCGGGTAGTGAACGAGCCTATAGAGACACGAGCACTCGTACCTTTCGATCAGCCGATATATCGCGGCAGGAGCGACAGCCCAGCAGCAGCAGCAGCAGCAGCGGCGGCGTAGGCGGCAGCAGCAGGGAACTCATATAACGGCATGTTTGACAGCTGGCGTTTAAATGCGAAATGCGATCGGTTAAGTACCCCAATCATTGGCAGGATATTCGAGTGAGTCAAATAGAATTTGGTATTCGCAGCTCTGTCGCCGTCATCCCACTCGCGGAAATACGAGAGGAACGGGCCAAGAGGGACATTGCGAATACGCGAGTCTTCTAACGATTCGCTTGTCCCGACAATAACGTAAAACGCGTTATTTCTGAACATCGTCGCTTTATACCGTTGCGCTCTCGAGATGAGGAGCGAGCGAGTGTGCTCGGTGTAAATTGAAATTGGATCATGAACGAATAAAAAGCTTCGAGAGCTTATCAGAACAATTTCTTTCCGCGCTAAGATATATTCATGCGGCGTGTCGTGCCTTTGGAAGCATAAAATCAAATTCTGGCTCGAACCTTCCGACTATGTGTCATCGATGCACGGAGATGTTTACATCCTCAAACTTTCAGCCTCCATCATGCATAATGCATGCGACTCCTTCAAAAATCATGTTTTGTAACCGAGTCATCTGGCAGCGGAATATCTTTAAATGTCATTTTTTCCCCAGAGTTCCCAAGAAAGTTCAGGGAGTATCGTTTTACTTCCACCCTCGCCTCGCTTCTCCTCTTAAACTGCCAATCTTTGGCGATTTATTAAAAAGGAAAATAAAAGAAAATCACGCGAGTTCCTCGGTCGATTTCCTCGCGAGGAAACTTATCTACTCACTGATCAAATCTCTTCCGGTTATCATCAAACTGTTTAACGAAAGACTTCGTGGATGAATAATCGAGCGAGCGAAGGTTTTCGTTAGTCGAATCTATTCCAGCTACTCCTCTTAAAGAAAATCGAAGCATGAAATTTGGAAATGGTTCTGCCAGAATTGATAAGAGAGAGAGAGAGAGAGAGAGAGAGAGAGAAAGTATTACCTAATAAATAATCGAAGTAAACCGTATGAGAACAACTAATACATCGTTTATGGAAATGAAACGAGGTAATTTAATTAAATGAAAATTGCAATTTGATATATCGGGGAGCTTAGCTGGTAAAATTCGCGTTCGCCAATCATGCCGTGGTACGTTGCCGCAATATTTACCCCGGTCGATACTTCAGTATCTTCGGCGTGAATGATGCGCACCATCTGCTTCACGCTCGTACTTGGTGGTCTACGCGATACTGGGCTGCTACTGCTGCTACCTCAAGTAGAGCAGGGTAGCTCGCTGGAAGATCGCCCTCGGAAGTAGTTTTCAGAGCTTCCATCGATGGATCGATCCAGCGGATATCTAGAAAGCTCGATTCAAAGCTTGCAAGCGCAGGCTATTGAGGATTGTATGGAGGTAGAACGTCGGACTAAAATGCTTGGAGTCAAGGTAGGTAATTCTGCTCACCTGCACCGTCGCTAATGGAACCTTCTACGACTTCGACTTATGCATACACACGCACACACACACACACACACACACACGTTCGCGCGCGTGAATGTAGAAGCGTTGAAATATTTCAAGGAGCCATACATTTCTCACGCGAATCAGGATTTTCTTTACGTAACGATTTGCTATAGCTTAAGTGAACCCTCTTACAACTTTGAACGCGCGAGAGTTTTACTATTTTTTAACAAAGCTCTGTACAGTATTAATAGACACACTCCACTTTTCATCATCGAATAAAACGTTCGAAGGAGTGAAAATAGTTTTCGCTTTTAGTTTTAGCTTTTAAGCGATATATCTTCGTGTGTGCGTATGCGTGATTGAACAAAACTTCCAGTGGAGAGAAAATGGTTGATCTTCGGCAAACAGAAATATTGGTGAAACTACCGTTTTAATAGCGAGGATATTAAAGTTCGGAAAAATAACTGAATGAAAAACAAAAATACAATTTTGTGTCAATAAAACAAATAAACTGCAGGTGTGCAGTATCAGGAGAGATCATAAAATCTATAATAGAGAGAATATTGTAATCCGTAATAGATACTAATCTTTTAACATTTTTAAGTGTAATTTATATAAATATATAAATTGCCACGGATTCGAGAGTTGTGGTTTTTTCTGGCTCTTCGTTTTCCGCAGGGATTTTGTTCAAGAACTTTCATCGTGAAATAAGATAGAATCGCGAGCGAGAATTACGGGAGAGAATTGAAGTAATTGTTTTCTTACCGTTAACATTGGTTTTGTCCTGAAATGTGAGAAATCCGCCGGAAACTATAAGCTCTACAACAGGAAACGCATGCATCTGGAATGACCACGCCTGGAGGGCGTGGAGGGAAAGTGGCGTATAACGCAGCGAGCGAAAGAGAGTGAAAGAGAGCGAGATAGCTTGGCAAAAGCTACGAAGAGAAACTGAAGGGTGAAAAAGAGGAAGAGGATGAGGAGGAAGAAGAAGAGGATTGGCAAGGTATGATGTCGACGTCGACGACGGCTCGAGAGAGCCACTTGCGTTTGAATTTTAAATTCCCCCTTCCGGACGAAGATTCTCGGTAAAGGATAAGGGATGGGGGAAACACCTCGACGAGAGGGATTAAGCTCGCTGAAGCACGAACGAGATGGAGAGGTCAAGTTTACTAAGATAAGATCAGCGTTCCAAGGACTAGCGCGCACTCAACGTTATAAAGAAAGTGACAACAACGCTAGGATGAAAATAGCAATTGTTTAAATATTGAGTAAAACGTATTTACGGAACTACCCGAGCTTTCGCGAAGAAATAAGGGGGGAAAAAAAAAGGTTTTTTTTTTACCTTTTTCAAGAGTTTCGAATACAAGGGGAGTCGATCTTATCAATTCGGTTTTGCTTCTCTACGAAATCGACGCCCTCTTCTCCATTTCTTTCTTTGTCCGAACTCGCTTTCTGGCCCGATTCTCTCTTTATTCCTTTTATCGGCTCTGAAAGAAAGCTGTGCTACTAGAGAAAATTCGTACAGTAGCTTCGCCAGTGGGCTACGCCAAATTGCAACGGAGGCAACTCAATTCAATCGCGCGAAAAACTTGCGCCACGCTGATAGTGCAACCTGCACAAGCTGGGACAAGGCCGGGAATTACGAGAAAGGCGTTTACGTCTACGGAATCGTGGATTATCCGAAGAACGGGGTAGATTCCAGAGTAAAAATTGAGATACACCGTGAGCGTGTATGTGTGTGCATAGAAGAGCCGAGGCTGATGAGCTTGCATCGTTCCACGAAGGAAATAAAGGGCGGAAAAGTGGAAAAGATTATATTGGTACATTCGCGCACGACGAGGCGGAAGGACGAAAAGCCGCAGTAGGAAAATGCTGGCGTGGAAAATGCCAGGAGGGTTAGGTGGATTCTAAAGGAAACGCGTCTCTCAAGAAGATTAAGAGATCTTAACAAATCGATACCGCGTTCTCGCAAGCATCATACTCGAAAGATTATGACACCCATTTTCGCATCTCAAATTTCAGAAAAAGGACTCCATAGAAATTTTATAGCAGGATCATGTTTAATTTTCATAATGCGAGTGTGTCTTGTACCCGCTTTATGAAACGAAGAATCCGAGGGAGAGATATCCGCGAAACTTTCGTAATACATTTAAAAGGTGGACAATAAGAAAACTTGGATATTAAAGATTACGTTGCCAGTGAAGCGAGTGGTGCAGGGTTGAAGTAAAAAGTTGCGAGCGGTACATAGTAAAATCGTCGAAATCATCACTCGAAGAGTTGCAGCGGAGCAATTCAATCGCGCGCGAAATGTACGCTACAGTTGGTGAAGTAGTCAGTGGAGTAGTTTGAAGGAGGAAAGGAAAGAAGAAGGCGAAAAAGAAGGAAGGGAAGAAGAAGGCGAAGAAGAAGAAGAAGAAGAAGAAGTGAGGAATGTGAAAAGCGATAGATGGTACGAAAGAAAAAGGGGGTCGAAAGTGGTGGAATGACTGTGCGGAGGTAGAGGGTGAGAGTGTCGGGGTGAGGAACCGAGAGTGACGTCTGCGTTTCAATATTTCAGAATCTCTCGCTCTTTTTCCACAACGAAAACCGAGAGTTCCTCAATGCAGAGTGTACGCCGACGGCTCGTAACGCAGGTGACAATTGGAGCGTGTCGATGCCCCGTCCTCGGATACCCATAATGGTATGGAAAGAACGTCTTTCCGTATATCTTCAGTTCCTAGCTTCAGTTTTCTTTTATACCGAGACCGACGACGGGATTACGTTATGCATGGTGGAAGTCGTGCCGGCAACGGCACGCTGTTGTATCGGTGATAAAGGTCCCGCGACTCATCCGCAGATCCGGATTTAAGGAAATCGCAGATGCGAAAACCCACCCCCTCTGGGGATCGTCGATATTGGATCGCCAAAACTTAACTCGTTCGCCATCGGCTCGATATAGAAAAATTTCCATGGCACGGGGAAATTAGAATAAGGTTAGAATATTTTAGCAGTTACATTAGAATATCTCCCTTTCGAAAACAAGCCAGTAGCACCATACACCGACGTAGAGAGAGAGAGAGAGAGAGAGAGGAAGAGGAGAGCTGCTGGCAAACTTACGGGGGTAGACTTGTAATTTAAATATATATGAGCCAAACGTGGAATTTCCCCAATACTTTTGTTTCTCGTTCCATGAATTGAAAGGCCGATTGTGCGGATTTTAAAATAACATTCTAGCCTGGCCATTGAGTGCAAGCGTTAAAAAAATAAATTGAAGCCCGCCAAGTGTATAAATCCGTGTTGCGCAGTGAATTCCGGCTGGACCGTGGCTGCCATTTGTATCCGCTTTAAATTTCAATGTTGACGTAAATATCTAAATGTTCCGGTCTGCTCAGAGATTAAATCTGTCGGATAGAGCAAAGGAAATGTGTGGAGCGAGGCGGAAGTCTCTCCGCGAGAGATTCGCATCCGTCGATCAGGTAATAGTCATCCCTGCCCTATACGGGGAGGAGGGGGTCGAGCAATTTTTGAGAAATCGCCCGATTCCGGTAATCCTGGATGAGGAAGTCACACGATAAAAGCGAGTGGCGCGACTGATGGCACGTTCCCTCGAATTCGAAGGAGGCTTCGGTTCCAGTACACCCCTGATCCCTTACGTAACATCCTAGACCCGGAATCATTTATCGTTGAGAAGTTTCCAGGCCATACCTCGACGAGTTCCTCCGAGGAGTTTACGAAAGTTGCAGCGACGCGCGAAACACGCCCATTCCGTTTCCTCCTTCTAGACACGATACTCGCCTTCCTCGCAGGCTGCCGCCCCCTCCTCCTCGCCCCGTTTCTGCCTTGGCATTGCTACCGTTCCCAAAAAGCGATGCCTCGAATTTTCCTGCTCGACTAGAGCTCGTCCGAGAGGAAACAACTTTCCTGCTACAGAATTTTTCATAAAAGACGCGATATTTTTACGAGGGCTCCTACCCCGATCGCGCGCTACAGGGTGGCTAACTTTTTGATACGTTACTACGAACGTGAAAAATTCAACGTTACACCGAAACCAGTCTGTCGGCCGAGACAGGTGCTTGAGAAACTTTCTGATACTCGAACATATATCCTACACACTTTTCTCGATAATTCCAATTGAATGACGCTTCGAGAGAGAGAGAGAGAGAGAGAAAGGGAATCCTACTACGAACGGAAAAAAAATTGTTCCGTACACATTGCCGCAATAAAATTTCAGTGAAGCATCGATAATTCGCCAAATCTCTTACCCCCCCCCCTCTGTGTACCTGTTGAATGTTTCCGAAAGTATTTTTTAATCGCCGGAGAATTTGGTAAAAATTTCTATCATCGATTGTAACGATACTCTAGCAGCAGCAGCAGCAGTACCCCCGTGATGATAAATCTCTCGAAATATCTTCTCCTCCGTCAACGTCGAATACTCCGAAAACCGAACGGGGCCTTTTTTAATTCTATCCGATGACAGTCCACGCGTACTCGAGGAGGCGAACTTTATTACCGTTGTCGTCACTCTCGATGAGCATGAAACACCGTCGAGTGAAAAACGAGGATCCTCGAGGACCTCGACAACGCATCACTACCGCAGCGGCAAACCCGATAGGGAAAATTTGAGCTACGAAGAGTGGAGAGAAGTTTCGGCGGGAGGAAAAGAATGAGAGAAGAGAGGAAGGAAGAATCAAAAGCGAGAGAGAAATGGAGGATCAATCTCGGGCTTCCAGTCGACTGGTCGTGCCCATTGATTTGTAGAGCGTAGCGGTATGGCAGAGTGATCTTCCAAGTTCGCTTATGTACGGTCGTACGGATCAGGGAGAAAGCAAACGGAGTGCCAGAAACGGAGTGCGCGAAACTATTCGGGATCGGTCCGGAAGTTTGCGCGGGAACTATTCGAGCCGCGGCGCAATGGCGCGGCCCATTGCATACGTGGCGAAGTTGAGCGTACGGTTTACCGCGTGGCATGCGACTTGTCCAGGCGAAAACCACCCCCGCGCGAAGACGAGCCCTCCAGAATTGCGCGAGCCGTCCTGATACTCGCTCGGATTACGTCAAACTACCATAACACATCCGCCCGCACAGAGGGAAGTTTCCTCCTAGACTTCGGCAGCTTCTCCCTACCAACAAGTAATTACATCCACCCCTACCCCCATTTCGCCCGAATCCGTTTCTCGTCAGTTTCAGCCGTGCAACGCGCTCCTCCTCCCATGACAGTAAGCAATACCATAACAAGACTGCGTGCGATAGTTCCTCCCCCGGCTTCGGGCCGATTCCTTTTCGAACAATTGCTCATCCCCCCGGTTATGCACGCTCCGGAATATAGGCTAGAACAAGTATCGCGCGCCAAGACTATTAATCTTCCTTATTCGCCAGCTAAACCTTCATAAGCTTGTCTTATTTCAAAATGAGAGTACTCGCTATTAATTATGTTTCCGCTGGATATTTTCATTTTTCTCAATGAGAAAATTCTCCCCGCCGTAAAAGGCGCGAGGGGGTTTGGGTTGGGAGGGGTTGATAAATGTATCTCCGCGTGACGCAACGGAACGCGTTGCGTGGGAGAGGAGGTGCGTCGAGAGTCCGCGGAGAAGCTCCTCGGTAGCTTCGCCGTCGCTGGACCCTCGACCGTGTAATCCGTCGTCAAAGCGCACGCGCGCGCGCGCAGGAGATTCAATAACCGATCGAAACGGTCCCTTTGACGTGCGCGAGCGCGCCTTCCATCATGGGTCTCGTCTTTTTGCTAAGCTCGACGGATAGTCGAACATCAAGTTGCCGTCGTCCCTGTACACCGACGGGTATATTCGCTCGTGGAACGGAACAAGTACACGCGCACCAGTACGGTACGGTACAGTAGCAACGATGTAGCTTGAGCGGTGGTGCCGGCCGGGTCCTATAGTATATTTGATTCCGTGTGCTTAAGCGCTTAGTACTCGCTTCGCTATGGACGTGCATGCGGGTTGTGTGGGTGTGGACGAGGTGAATCCACGAAGCGTTCCTTACTCCCGCCCCCGCCTCCTCCACCTTGTACGTGCCCCTCGCGCAGGGGTCTCGGCAAGGGAAAATCCTTTGGGCAGCGAAGCTTGGATAATCGCGCTGCAAGCTATATCCACGACCCCGACCCTACCCCCTCGCCCCCGAACGCCCGGAGACTCGCTTTGCTGCAGCTGCAGCTACCCATCCACGTGGAAATCATAGCTCGCTACGGGAGCCATCGAGACTCGAAATTGTCCGGAAACGCTCAGCGTAGTGTCCTCGGCGGAGTCTTCTTTCTCGGACTGTACCGTGCTGCTGCCGTTGCTTCTGCCGCCGCTACTGTTGCTGCCGCTCCCTTGAGAATTTCAAAGTAGGGACAGGTCTCCCAAAGATCGGCGGGAATCTCTTTGTAATTCGATAGCGGCTCTCCGTCGCATACTGTAACTACCGCAGATCAGAATCGATTTAACGCATTTAGAAACTCCTCTATGGGTAACGCCCTCGAAATCTTCGAAAGAGCTCGAGCTTTCTGGAGATCAGCCAAATTTTCCTCTCCTTCGCGAGACGTCCCTCAAAAATTAAGCGAGGCGATCGTGAGAAATTCGAGCGATCGCGAGGATGTCTTCTATGGGTATTCTACGTGGGACGGTGGTGGTGGTGGTGGTGGTGGTGGGAATACTGACCGGGATCCCTCGTTAAGGTTGGAACATCGATACAAGAATGACGCAAAGTGTGGGAGCCGCCGATGGGTAATTTGGAGTTCGAGGTCCCCGAAGTTGAGCGACGATTGCATCGGATGGCAGCGCGATGTAAATTACTCCTCTTTTCCTTTCCTTCCTACTCCGCATCCTCCTCTTTTCGCCGCGCGATAGCACGCGATGAACTGCGCTATTCCTGCAGGATCGTTCGGCAATTTCTGCCAGTCCCCTTCGCGCCAATTTCTTCATCTCGTTTGTATCGCACATGGGCTTCCTCCTCCTTTCTCGATTCTAATTTCTCCCTCGCAGCCAATTGGCCCGTTCCACTTTTGTTTTAAATTATCATCTAATAGGAAGCACGCATTTAATTCGCTCGTGCGTTGCCCTTTATCCCCTCATCTTGCCGAGACACCTCTCAGGGGATAGGTAAACCTCTATGGTATTGAAGGGAACCAGCTTTCATATCCCATTTGCCCCTATTTTTCATAAGCGATATTAGAATCTATCACCGAGACCTGGTAGTCTCCGCGGGGGACGAGAGCCAGGGTGGCTAAGGGAGACGGTGGAGTGAATGGCGAATGCCGATAAAAAAGATAGAAAGACTTCCGATTATCGGTCGGGCAGGGACCAGGATCGCGAACGATTATCGACCCTATTGAAGTACCGACGTGAATGGATACGGGCTTGAACCATCCCCCCTGTCATCCACTCTCCGAGAGACGGGGTCGCGAGAGGGAGAAAATCGACTTGCTCCATATATTACATGGTCGAGCTGATATTTCATTCATCGCGTATCTCTATCTACCTTCTTGTTTGTCTCTAATCCCGCGCACCCTATTTTCAGATACCCATCGAAAGCTTCCGATTACGACCATAGACTATGCTTAGATATCGCTTAGATCTCATTTACTATAAAAAAAAAAAAAACTATTTATTCACTCTCGTCGGGAGTACAGAGACAGAAAATAGGCAGATTGAAGAGACAAATTTATTCTCAACGAATCAACGCGCGCGCACACTCGTACACAGTTGTCACGATCTCTACTCTATATGCTTATTAGCAATTTACTAGAATTTCGTGCAAAAAGGAATTGCGCGGTATACGCGCGTAGCTCCGAGAGATGCCTCTTGAAAGCTTTTATTTCTCGCATTTATCTGGATTTACGGTTTTTTAAGAGCAACCACGCATCCTCTTTCCACGCGCTTCCTCTTATGGGGAAAAGTCTACGTTCGGCGCATCCCATCGCCACGCTGTGTTCTATTGTTATGCGCGGCATGATTGGCCAAAGCCCAAAGACGTTCCGGAATTTATGGGTTCCTCAGAGGCAAAATCATCGGCTGATAAGAGAGGTAGTAAAATTCTCCGTTCCGGACAGGGTCTTTTATATCTACTTGAAATAGCTCGACTGACCGAATACGTGTTCCCAGTTCTCTTAAATCGAAAGCTACCACTCTCTTTATCAGATTTGACATTTTTTTCTTCGCAGAGGATGCCGGTGGTGGTGGTGGTCGCGCGTTAAAATGAACCGTTAAAATACACCGCTTTCATTCACTCGAGGTGCATTCACCGTGGTGTTTTTCGTCTTTCATTTTTATCGAGTGGCCCATAGTTCATCCTGTGACAAGGACAGATAACACTAATGCGAATCTACAAATTTCAATATTCGTCCGCCTCATCGGAATCACGCAATGATCGAATGTATCTCCTAATTAATGTTATTTATGTTTGACTACATTCATAGTGCACCGACGTCACGAATTACCGTAATTACTAATTACAGTTTCACCCAGCTCGTTAATTACTCAGACTGCTATCAGCGAGCAAAATTCGTCTATTATTGACTCGCCAAATAGAATAGCCTCGTCTATATTTTCGGTCGCATTCTCAATATAGTGGAATTGTGCGCTAACGTGCAAAATATGATGGCCTCCATCATGAATCAGTCATTTCCCATATATTTCCCTGATTATTTCTGTCATTCGTCATTAATTGACTATTCATGGGGGCTTTCAAGAATTCCTTTCGTGCAGATAAAGAAGCTACGTTGCGACTTACCTCTGTGCCTGTTGGTCTGTTTGTCGAACATCAGCATTGCATCCTCGATCTGAAATCAGAAGAGAATTATTATAGTTTAAGTTCCAAAAACAGGAAAACAAAAAAAATAAATATTGCACTGTCTAGGGAAATCAGCTATGCTGCATCTAAATGCCTCGCGGTACAAGTGTTTCCCTTATCAATGCGCAATTGAATACTAGTAAAAAATTGCGCTGCACTTTATATTTTATACTATAAAATATATAATGCGCGCACGTACGCTATGTGTTGACAATTTATGGGGTCACCATACGTGTAAATTTTGCGCGCACTAAACTCCGGGTATCTCCCTGTATATACTTTATATTAAATTTCACGTATAAATATTTATGCGCGAGTGTTACAATGAAACGAGAATTTTTGTCGAATCAGTTTTATTATCAGAGAAATATGAGTAGATGATTCAATAAATTATACTTGATTACAGATTCGCGCGCACACACGCGCCGGATAATTGAATTTCTTTCGCGATGCTTTTTATGCAGTTCGACATGAAAAATGGAGTGACGAATTTTCGTGAATAACATTAAAACGCGTTACGTCGGTATCTCACTGCTCTGATTGGAGTAATTAAATGGTTCGTCGTGTTAAATTCGCACTTTCTCCATAATTACGCGCGTACCAATGCATTATTCCTACTGATCCAATGATAAACGACGCATTTTGATAAATAGATTTCGGGGGAAAAAGGGTTGATCGAGTTCGCGAGCAATTATTTAAATGAAAAAAAGTTCTTCCGCCTTTGTCCGGGGGGTTATCTCTCGGCTGGAAGGTCTCGTTCGGTATAAATGGTCTTATCGGTAGTACATTTAATCTACAATCAAGCGTCTACCCATTCAGCGAGCGTTTCTGTTTGGCGCTATAACGAGTTGACCTCCATTATCGTCAGCTTTAATGGAGCAAAACTGATTATCGTGAAATCCGGCATAAAGAAGGCCAGCAGGGCAATATTTTTGAAAGACCGAGGGCGGTCCACAACACACAGGTGAGATCCGTCCTGTCGGATCCTGATTCTTGCAGGAGGATGAGCTAGGTCAAATCACGTAGAGGATCGCCGGTATCCTTACGGGAACTACGTATGTGTCGTAAAGCACAGCTGGCCCCGAGATTTACGAAGCGTGCTGCCGAGGAAGGCGATGCTTTCCCGGGATTGTAGGGTGCCGAGGGGGTAGTCGGAGGGCCAAAGTGCGACCGAGATTGTGGAGGAAGAGGGGTGCTGTCTGCCGGAGAAGGACGGGCTAGTGGGATTTATGGGACAACAGAAACAATAGGGATTTACCTTTACCCCTTCACCTTCCGAGTCGCGCCACTATGAAAGCACCGCAAGCTCCGAGCGATAAACGCATTCGTGTTGCCAGACGAGCAAACAAATCGAAATTATTGTTAGTCGAACTCTCGCACCTCCCCCTACTACTCCTCTCCTTTGATCCTTATCCACCTTCCTCCTTCTTTCGTATCGCGTTAAATTCCAATACTTTCCCACGCGGATTTTGATAAAACGCACCCCCCCCCCCTCGACCTCCTACTACCCTTCATCAATCGAATACATTTCCACGAGGAAACAAATTGAAACGTTTAGCTCATCGAGTTTCAAAGATTCAGGCGCTCCACACATTTCATTCCCACTTTCAGTTAATGCCATTCGCGAGATTTCCCTGCGTAAAAGTGATGGATGCTCGTGTGTCCCATCCCATCCCGTCTCCTCCTGTCCCGTCCCGCGCGTGTCTCGGGACTACTGTGCATTTCTCGGCTCGGACGTTATTGGCAATGATAATTCAACTGGAACTGCTGGAGAATGCGCTCCCGTGCGACATCAATTATTTAATAGAAGCCGCGAGCATACATTTATATCTTTTTCATCGCAGACCAGATAGAGATCGATAAGTAGAACGTATATAAAGAGAGAAACGATGTTCTGCGAGGTAGCGAAGCACTGCAATCTCAACGATAAAAATAGGTATCAGGCAATAAAAGAAACGGATTGAAGTTATTGCCAGTCGGGTGCGGTGAACGATGTTGGAGAACGATGTGCGTCAAGTTTAGATCGTTTGACGTTTTCATGCTCTATGGACGATGCATTGTCTGATGCACGGGCCACTTTACGATACAACGTAAAATCCGCTTTGGTCATAATGATGACAAAAGGCTGGTACCCGGGATCATGGATGGAAATGGCCTTAAATGATATCAACAGCTTAATATCCGGAACTCGACTCATTTCCTGTTTTACAGCTACTTTTATGATATATCTATTTCCATTGTTGCTGATAATCTTTTATATCGCAAAGTCTTCGACTTTTTTTCTTCCATTGTATTTGTAAAAGTGATGTGAGAAATTGCTCTTTTCGAAGAGTAGCTTAACGCTGAAGGAATATTTGGAAGTAAGAAAAATTGCCCCGTCTTTTAAATCCTACTCTTATTTTCTCTTTTTTTTTTCTTTCTTTCTTTCATTTTTCTTCGTACATACTGATGGATACACAGAGGCTTGCCGGAATATCGTTAACCTCCAAATAGACGGTCCAGTTACGAAGCGAGAAAAACACGATACTCTGCTCGAGCTTTATTCATTCGCGAAATGGAACATTTCTAGATTTTCTTCATTTCCAGAAATGTGTAACTGCGAAAACCTTCGGCTTTTCCGAGCGAGGTATCGTAATTTCATTGCAGAATCGTTCCTTCTATTTCGCGTGCGTGGGTTTCTGTGCGACGAATTGAATACTGCGCGATACAATAATTAAGTTTTAGAATTTTATAAACAGAAGGAAAGAAAACCTATGCCAAGAAAGGCAAGACTGACATTGGAAATCTACTGATTGCGGACTATCTTTGTCCTATCTTTTTTCTCCCCAGAAATGTGTGCATAGCCTTTCATTAAAAACCTCGTGCTATGCCTTTGTTGCTGCATGTTCCCCGATGTAACTCCATCAGTTAAATCAAAGTCCATGTATTTTGTTTGATGTTACCGCTTCTACTCCAGACCGCCTTTTGTCTACTTCCGAGAGCAAATGGGTTCGGTTAAACAAGATGCTTCGCAATAAAAAAAAACTGTAAACCGTTTAGAGCAACAAAGTGAAATGGGTAAAGTCAAAAACAATTTACTTAGATAACGGGGTGTTGAAAGATAAGGAAAAATATAGCAGCTTATCGTGCAACTATTCGTCAATTATTTGCCACGATCAATTGTCTCTCGCTGTGACTTTGGAGAAGAAAAACTTTGGGTAAAATCTCTTCTTCTTGTCTAACTGACTCAAAGATCACTATTCTTCTTTCTTACGAGTCATTAGTGACGATACTCTCGCATTGGTTTTTTCTATATTTCTTAAAGGTCTATTATTAGGGTGATTCCATTCGAAAAGCCGCGAGCAATGCAATTGTCTGTTCTCTCTCACGTTCTAAAACTGCCACCAAAAAATACAATAAATATCTAGGTCAAAACTTTTTTTTCTCTCCCGCGTGTATTGTGAGTCATTCAACCAATTGCCTTCAGGAGTCGTATTCTGGAGCAATAATTATTGGAAACCTTGGCTTTTACGCTATTCCAGAAAGCAGTACTTTTCTTTTTCCAATTAAATTTTTACATCTGGATTTTCTCCCGTTATAAAAGTGGTGCGTTAAATTAACAGAATTGTTATTAAACTCTATTTATAGATTAACTTGAAATAACAGATTCGAACGACGATAAATCATTCCGTTCAGTTAATTTGCGCGCTAAATCCGTATTATCTCATTTGATGGCTTAATAGTATGCATCGGAACGCTTCCGGCGACGAAAGTTTTTAAAAGCACGAGAGCTCCAAGAGTGTCTGAGAAAGAGAGAAAGAGAATGGGATTTAAAGTTAGGAAACGGGGAAACGTGAGAAAAAAGGGAGAAAAGGACATTGAGGTAATTTTTGGGAATTTTTTTGTACAACAGACTTTGTGGAAGACTCCCTAGTGAAAAGGTTCTCCTAGGGTGGAGGTTAGACTGGCTATCCCTACGGAGCAATCGGGTTCTGGTGAGTGGGCGAGGCGTACCTTATTACAAGTTCGATTCCAGTTGCGTTACAGCTCTCAGTGGACCGAGCTGTAGATTGCTGCCTTGCTTGTCGTGCCTTTATACGCGGGGTGACAATTTCCCTTCTGAAGAACCACCCCCTCATCCATCCCCCACAGAAAGCCTTGCCCTTATCCGTCGCTCGCTAAGGGCACCATCGCCAGCCACCCCCTACCCTCGCCCAACCTAACCCTCCCTTTATTCGTCGAACTAATTTAAAAGGGCAACCGAATCTAGGTCATGAGGGCAATTTCCTGCTAGGAAAGTTTTTTCCTCGCCACTAACCTTTTGTATCGAAATTCTCTCGTGTAAGATTCTGGTTAGTCTAACGCAATCAACGAATTCGCGCAGCGAGCACTTCGCCAGGCAAAAAGGCTCGCTGAAACTTTACAGACGATATTTTCCAAACTTAATCAATTATGCAGAGATAATTGAACTTGAAACTTTTCAACTTTCCAATGGGGGTGTGGGGGTTGCGAGGAGGAGGAGAAGAAGGACGAGGAGGGCTGTTACAAAAATCCTGATAACGGACAGACAATAAGAAATGCTCGATTGCGTTGAATTAGAGAAATTATCGTGAAGAAAAAGACGATTTATCGAGAAACTAATAACGTTGAGTTGTCCCTAATGATTGCATAAGCGAGCAAGCGCGGCGGAAGTTAACAGTATTCCACGGTTATACCCGAAGCGAAAATTGGAAGATAAAGCAATAGTAATTATCGATTAGGATTCTGCACGTAGCATCGAAACGGCTGTTCGCATCTTCGCAATTAAAACGCAGCGCACGAAGCGCTTCTAGATTCAAATCAGATCCTTCTCGAACGGCGCCACCGAGAAATATGGCCGAGAGATAACCTAATGCGATAATCGATTCCCACAGGAAGCCGGTAATTGCATTTAGAGGCGAAAGAATTATCTTGAAATAAACACTTTTACTGGTGGAATCGGGTCCGCGCCTGAATCCTCCGCAAGTTCGGCCGTTTTTGTCTTAACGCCAGCTCGTAAAACGACGCGGATTTAGCGGAAACTGAATCCTCCGCTTCCCTCGGCTCCCCCCCCCCCCACACCCTCTCTGCGCCATCAGTAGGATGGCTGTTGGAGAATTTTCAAAGAACAGGCTTTCCTTCTTTTTCCGCTTATCTCGCCCGTTTTTCCACTCGCTCCTACCGCAGATCCTCTCCAACAATCCCTTCCCCTCCCCTTCAACCCCACTAGCTTTTTCCACCATTCCTCTCTTGCCTCTTTGTCGCTTCCACTGTGTCCCCTTTTTTCAATGTCTTCGGCAGCGTATTCTTGCCCCCTACCATTGATTTTTATTTGCCTTTCATTCTCTTTTCCGCTTTCGATTGGAGGTAAAAGCGGTGGGAGTTACCCCAACGATTTTTTGTCTTACCCCATCCGGGTCGCGCGCTGCACTAAAGCCCTTGTATCACGCGAATTTAGTATGCAGCAGGGTGTATTAAATCTCCAACGTTCCACGAATTCCAACTCCCTGTTTAGTTTCGTTTCTGATTCCAGTGTGCTTTTGCTTGCCGTTACTGGCTGCTCTGCTCTCCCTTTTCTCATCGTGGCTCCCGTTTAGCAAATTCCATGCGATCTCATTCATGCGCCCTGCGCCAAACTGCGCCCTCCCACCCCCCGGCCCTCACCCCGTTTAAACAGCGCACACGTTTCAATGGCATTGCACCAATCGAAATAGTGCGAAACGTCACATACGCGGCCATCAACTATTATTTATAAATATATATACAAATATGTATAGAAGAGATAGATAGATAGAGAGAGAGAGAGAGAGAGAGAGAGAGAGAGAGAGAGAGAGAGAGAGAGAGAGAGAGAGAGAGCAACTAACTTTATTTAAATACCGCTCAAGAGACTTTTACGAAATTAACTCGCTTTGCAAATTCCTTTTAATTCGGCCAATTTAACTGGCATTAATTCGGTGGACAATTTAACGTTAACATTGATAAGAATCAGATTTCGAAATAAGTAGCGTTTTTTCTTGCTTCTGTTTTCGTACATCTGGTGTATAAGCTCTGATTGTAGCAATCGCGGATTCGTGGGTTTGCGATCTCTTATTAAATGAAGCGAACAAGCGTTTCGCTTTTCACGCGTTAAAAAGTATCAGCCGTTTAATATCCCACGGTATTAAAACTAGAATACTATATGATTGGGTAGTCTTGATAATGAGGCATAAATCTGATTAGCCAACGTAACTCACCGGATTGGCTGAAATGTGGAATAATAGAAGTCCCCTGCGGCTGTCACGCTGAAATTTCTCGCGCGCAATTACCAGTAATAAAGCACCCATTGAAATGCCACAGCAAATACATTTTATACCAACATCAGTGTTTTTTCTAGCATTAATGATAATTAGAAAAACAATAATTAGCAGAGGATCGATACACGGTACCAGCTGACTCAGATAGTTGTGATACGCTTTTTGTTAGCGTCAATTGAGGTTTTTTTAATTATACCTTCACACACAATTTGGAAGCGCGTATCTGCAAAGTAGACAAAAATTCAACGAAAAAGGTAAAAAATTATGCTGTTGTTTGAAATATTTCATATTTCAAGTTGAAAAATATTATCTTTAGTAAAAGTTACTTGAAAAAAAAAATAAAAAGCCACACCATTCACCAAAGCCGCGTTGCCTGCAGTGAATGCCGAAAGCTAATTCAGTTTTATTTTCAAAAGCGTGAAAAAATCATATTGTTTTTCCATTATTTACAAATGTAATATCCTACTCCACACATACAAATCTCTGTCAAAATATGAGCATCTTTTGCATGTAGGATTTTCTATTGATTTATATCACTAAGTACACATATCTATATAGATATTTATGCCTACACACATGCAACTAACCTTCGTGAAGCTTTATTAATTAAAGCAATGTTTGGATGTACAATATGATTAACGATTTCACAAAGTTTGTTGGGAAATTTTAACACTATGTTTGAAACTCAAGCTATGAGTCGAATATCGATTATGCGATTAATACATCAATATGTAATTAGGAGATATATTATGCAAAATACGTATAGACAAATTGAGAATCTTTAAGAATTTATAAAAAGAGACAGGAAGAGCCTCGTCGTCGAGATTTCATTGACAGTTTAAAAAAATGGTGCATGCGAGGGTGCGCTACCCTGTACAGCCAGGGGCAGATATACAGTCCCTGAAGTCTCTGGCTAGCGGTTTCGACAAAAAACCAAAATGTTCTTCGATGCTCCTTAGAGTCAAACTGGTTCAAGTAGTATGAGATTAAAGAAAAGTGCATAAAAAGTGTATCCGTATATGGAATATGGAATCGGGGATTCCATATCTGTCCCCGGCTGTACCAGTCGACTGCACTGTGCACGTCTCGCTCGTATTATTTTTCCGTAAAAGTTTCTAGAAAACGGTTTTCCATGCCGCTTAAATTCATTTTCGAGTAGGAAGAGGCAAGTTTCCGTAACTTTGCGCGCTTTCCTTTTTTTACTTTTCCCTCTTCTTTGGCTGCTCCCGCCAAATGCCTCGGCATATACGCGTATTTGCACAACTACTCGCTTACTCTCGTGCATGCACGCGCACGCACACACGCAAACGCGCGTACGCGTTCACCGGCGTACCATCGTACTGTTTCCCGCTTAGCAATTGAAGCAACGAAAACAGTTCGCTCTTTTCTCTCGCGGTAGCGCATTTCTATTGAAATTCAGGATCGACTGCCACAGCTCGAAAATACTAATGGAAATTAAACTCCCACTGATTGCGAAACTTCATATTTTTTTGTCCCACCAACTACATTTACCGCTACTGAATTTTTAACGGCAGAACTTCATTACTAATACTCACGTGAAACAACGCTCCAATTATTGCCGTCATCAATCCTGGAATTGGATAAATGTAAATCCAGCGTATGCACAGAGCGTTACGGACGCCGGACGGAAAAGAGTCATACGATAGGATCGTTAGTGAGGCGCGATATTTTTTAACGCAACGCGAACCATTTAGTCTCTCCGATATTAGCCGGAATAATCACTCGGGCATATAAGGGAAGGGAGTGAAGGGGATGGAACACGACAGTGCTCGGAGGAACTTTGGTTACTCGTCGAGATAGGCAGAGAGTTGCGAAGGGATGGTGGTAGGGGGTGGAAGTCGATCCGTTTATTCAGCGACACGTAAGCCACCCACATCTTTCCGGCGATTTCAGAAGGAAGGGCATGCAGTAAACTTTATGGGGAATTCGGTGTTTCGAGCAAACAAGCACATGCCGCCAGTACGACTATCAATACACGTCGGCTGTTCAATGTGGATCGATACCGCGCCGCTGCTACTGAAGGACGCCGCTCTGTTGGAGATTGGATTTGGTCTTGCGGAACGCCAGCGGTTTTCCCGCGTACTCCACTTGCCTAGAAAAAAATCACCCCCTCGCTACCCCAGCCCCTAAAATCCAGACTCGCATTGCACGGCGATCCTCCGCATGGTCCTCCGCGAGCGCGTCCGACAGATTTCCCTGCCCCGATTTCGAATTTTCCGACTGCCCCCGATAATTCTTCCAACGGGATTCGCCCAATTCCCTCTCGCAAATGCTGGGAGAGCGTAATACGGTCGGGCTATCGGGACGAGCTTAGCGCGAGGAGAAAGACCCAATATTACCCACCACCACCCCCCATCGGTTCTTGGAAGCAGACAACGCACCGGAGTTATCGCAATCTCTTACTGGAGCATCCTTGTATGATATTTCTATTCCAGCAGTTTCCACTGCACGCAGCGGATACGACTAGATCCTTAAAAAGTGTGCAACGACCATTTCATTCGATGGGGGGGACGGACGGGGACGGGGGTGGGATTGGTTAATCGAAGTAGCGTCGATTCTCCGTTTGGACAGGATCGCGTCCCGCGAGGGGGACGAGAGGGATTGTTTCGAGCAATTTCCATTCGATCGGCCGACAATGTCATACATCTTGCCGCTTTGCATAAGTAAAAGCGAGTAAAGCAGCGAGACAGCGCGCGCTGTCTTATTTGCTGGAACTGATCGCCGATCCATTTGCGAAACACGAAATAGCCCTACCCCCAGCGGAGCTTCCTGCTCGGCTTGGTACCCGCCGATCGTACTTTCTGGCACATAATGTACCAGGTACGATTGGATCCATCGTGAACGCGAGGATCGCCAGCTTGTCCTTACATATTCATATCGACTGTAATGCAATACCCGTGGAATAGCTTGGAGGGCACACGGTCGATAAATCAAACGACCATTACGCTCCCGTAACATTTCGTTACTTCAATAATGCAGCCGATACGTACTGCCGCTATAAAATAATAATTAAAGCTCTGTTCTCCACGTCCGAAGTTGCGCGAGAGTCGGCGATAAACGCGCGGTAAGTCGATATTGGTAGCCGGAAGACACAGCGAGGAGGGCGAGGGAGGCGCAACACGTTCAGGGTAATCGTTTCTGGGGAGTAAACGGGGAAAATGATGAAATTCGATATTAGCGGCGGCGATCGAGGAACGAAGCTTAACGCAATTTTATTCGGGCCGGGTCGCGCCCCACTGAGCAAATGAATCGATTCGTTCCGTCGATTGATTAGACGGGCCGAGAGGAGAAAAAAAAACAACAATTTTATTCCCGTCCGTGTAATATGCTCCAGGATGGGAGAGAGAGAGCCTCGTATTTTTGTAGAATTTGTATTTTAATGAGTTGGCTGCGTACACGCTCGGGGAACGCATTAACGATGGGTAAGGGCTCCCCTGTTGCTTTTTTCGTTTTAGTCTCTGGAAACGGAAGCCCGAGCTAATTCGCGTGTCTCCCGATGCTTGTCAGAACGCATACAGGCGCCTACGCGTGGCACGTAAGCGAAGATTTACGTTATCGGATATCGCTTTTCGATTGGCACTCGGCTTAACTCCCGATGTAAAGGTAATGGGAGTTTGTCAGGTGGATGCCCCACGATCGGCCAACTACTCTCTGTCTTACTCCACTCCTCCAGCTTTGCACGCCAACCACCAAATTTTCCATTTGCCCTCCACCTCGCCACCGCCGCCGCCGCCACCGGTACTTGGTTCACCATGTTTTCCGAATTAGCCGGAACGAAGCAAATAGGACTCCCTCCTGATAGAAATTCGCCCTCCATTGTTTATGGAACTACGTTCGCAATCCCCACGCTCGCTATCTGCTCGAATTCGACTCCGACCAATTTTTGTCATCCGGACACGTTTTTTAAAGATGACGACGACGACGACGACGTCGCATTTCCTTCTAATATCAAAACAATGAGCAAAGTTTTGGCCACGAGGGAGCCAAACGACGTTTTACCATTGTTTTCCTCTGTCGCTGATACAAACTCGATAAATATCTCGCGCATCGGGACTGTGCATACTTGTACAACAATTTGTCCATTACGTTTGCATGGAATGAACTGCGAGGCACGTGCGGGTTGACTATTATACGCGAAACTATTGTCGCGGATACGTTATATTAGACCTAAAGCGAGCAACCCGATTAATTTGTTACTCCAATGGTCTCGCACGGTAGGATTAGTTATGGGCTTCGTAAAGTGGACTGGCCAGCTGGCGGTTCGGCGCGTCTCTCCTCCCAAACTTCGCTAAACAGTTTAGCCAATGTATATTAAGACGCTAACTTTACCACCAATTTACACAAAGTGGTCGTAAACTGAACCCGTGGTCTGCGTTGTGCTACACCCTTGGATCGAAACTACCCCGCGCGCGCGGTTGATTTCATCTCGGAGTTCTGACGTATAGTGCCGTCACCGTCGCCATCGCCATCGCCGTCGCCATCGCCGCCGCTAGTCATCGTTGCGTACAACTTCCGGTACCGGAACCCGTAGTCGCGCGACGCGTGAATCCACCGCTGGAAAATTCTCGGAAGAAAGATTTTGCCGACGTCCCTGGATGCTACGAGTGTTCGCCCCGAATCCGAGGGTGTACACTGCGCGGCATCCACTTTGGCGCACGACATCCGTGACTGGAATCCCCAAGAATTATATTTTCAATCCTTACAAGATCGTCGCGAACTCGTGCGAGTTCAGGCTCGCGACAGCCGGGGAGTCAGATCTGGTTAGAGTAAAGCCAACAATAGCTGACAGCAACCCGTTACCGTTCCCGACGTGGACGGGGTGGTTCGCTGCTCGTTGCCATGGAAGGGTCAAAAAAGAGGAGGAGGCAACAGTTAGGGGGCTGCAGTCTCCATGCTTCAGGGGCTTCTTAATGCCATTACTTCTGGTTTTGCCGGAGTAGACCCTTCTCGCCCCAGGCTCGCGACGTCAATTACTAGATTCTGATGTCTTATAGCTGTTACGGGTTCCCGGGGGGGTTGCTCGCGTTACCGACACCCGCGTTTCAGCGCGAGGAACCTTCAACCTGCTAATTTCGCGGTCCCCCACGAAAAACCACCCCCCAAAGTCCCACTGGAGGCGAGCGAGTCCACGGGTCTCCGGATGACTCGAGGAAAGGACGGAGATGGAGGCGATGGTGACATCGAGGGGTTAGGACGGTCCTACGTCGAGCAACGACGACGACGACGACGACGACGACGACGACGACGACGACGACTACTCGTCGACGGAGTCGTTACACCGTGGAATCGATTGGTTCGGAAGTCAAGACGACTACGCTTGCCCGTTCCTTCCGCGTTTTCATTTCCTTTCGTTCCATTGGAAATGGTTTATTCAGCATACGTTAACCTCGTTTCCCGCTACCGTAAAAGGATAATCGTGTCCTTCCAGGCTGTGCCGGGCACGCGCATCGCTTGCTGCGAGTAGCTGCCATGAAGTATTCAACGTGCGACAGTGCCGTATGTCGGCTCGAGTATCAGTTAAGTAAAGAGTATTACGAGCACGAGGATTCCAGCCTCAGCCCTTCTCAGCCCTTTCGTCGTGGCAGCATTTCGCCTCGCCTTCGCCATCCTGTTCCACCCACGCGCTGCGTTCTGTCGCGTTCCACGAGCACTTGGCCTGTTCGAACCCCCGCAAAGCTGAAAAGTGCGATTAACGCGGAGATCGATCACCGTCGATGCACGGACGTACCGCCGTCCGTCACACTGCCTGCATTCCTAATCCACTGACATATTTTCTCTTATCGGTCTATCGGAATGAATAATTCCTCGAGTAAATGCACCGCGATGCATTTCCCCCTATTCTTAACTCGCCTGAATAAATCATACCAATTGCGGACGTATTGCTGCGAACCGTCGCTTCGCCCCACCCCACCCCGCCCTTCCTTGGTGAAGGAGCTTCTTCCTCGATAAGTTCGTGGAAATGTGGCAAATTAGCTTGTCGGGAATACGCGAGGATTCGCGGAGACTTTGACAAAGCTCGGGGAATTTCCACGCGGGTGAAAAAAGCGCGGTGAAAAGTCGGGGTCTCTCGGTGCCGGTTGAAACGGTGACTCTCTCTCCTTAATTTACGGGACGCATTTATTCCGGTTACTGTAAATCGCGAGTGGGTGGACGCGCTTAACTCCAGGCCGCGTAGACACACGTGTGTGCATTTCGTGACTTCGCATTGAACGGTAAGCACGAGCCAGCCGAACGGAAAGCAAACGGCATTAATAGCGACAACTCGAATATTAGCTGCAGCTGGGATATAGATACCACAGCAATATACGCGCAGAAATTGGCATGGATACTCCTCTCTCTTTCACGAAGCCTCGGCTAAACTCGCTTTATACTATTTACATTGCTCGGAGAGAGATAAATATAAACGGGGAGAACGAGAGAGGAAAGACAGAGAGAGAAAGAGATCTATTAAACCAAATGAAATAAATAAATGGAACAAGACAAACCAACTTTATTAGATACAATATATTCGTCAATACGTTAAATTAATGAAATTGGATTGAAATTCGCGAATTAGCAAATTGCTCGGGAATATTATACACTGTGTTAAAACGAACAAAACGAGAGAGAGAGAGGGAGAGAGAGAGAGAAATGGCACTGGGCTAGAAATAGGCTTTGTGTTACAGTGTGCACGCGCGCACACACACACACAGATGTGCGGCACACGCACGCACGTATGCACGCTTATTTCCAGCTGTGATTGCTCCGCAGGTAAGCCGGTGGTGCGAGAGACCCGTAGGGAAATTGCGTGTATCAGATATGTAAAGTCACGCCGGAGATCGGAGTTAATGAATTCGTCGTGCAACGGTGCTTTACTTTCAATTTACGACAGGGACATGCAGATATACGACCGAGCGTAAAGAGAATCAGTTATGAGATGCACCGTTAGGGAATCTCGTTAGCGAGCTAACGTATCCAAATGATTTTCTTCGAGATGAAATCGAGGGTGGTTTTTTCTTCTAGGCAGCTCGCTGAAACAACCCCCTATATTTTCCACGAAAGTTTCCTCGGTGAACTTTAAAACGTTCGAATTTGCCATTATCGAACTATTCAATGAAGGCTAGCGCGTTTATCTGTACGCCATGGCGGACACAGCGAATTGTTCGCGAGCACAGCGAAGCGTAAGTGGACTCCTGGGGGATGGTACAACCGGGAATTTGGCCTGGCTCTGCACCTCATAAATTTGAGTTATTTGCCCCGGTCCTTCCTTCTCCCTCGCTCTCGCCTCTCTCCCGCTCTCGCCCACTCGCTTCCTTAAGGATTCTCCGGAAAGTGAGTTATCGCCGTTGCCCCAAGCTCTTCTTCGCTCTAAGCTTGGAAAGGGTGAGCCTTTTCAAGAGAAAAATATTAGCAATGATACGCTCGATATTTTACTCCGTGCTGCGCGCCCCGAAGAGACGTGAATGCACAACCCCGTCAACATAATGCAGGTGGAACAACGAGAAAAGCACGAAACACGTACCTACACACACACGCGCGCGCGCGAAGAATGCTTCTAACAAAGGTTATCGTCGACGAAAGAAATTTTCCTGCCTAATTCTCAGGGTTTCTCTCTTAAAGAAAATTTCGTTTCTCTGAATTTCACGAGAGAATACTTCCGTCGCCACGCTCCCCCTCACCCCCTCCAGTACTAGATTTTCTCAAAATAATGCGAGCGAAAACGCTCGATCGTTAGATTCGTGCAATTATTAGATTATCTTTCTGATGCGACAAGTTGGCGAGTTATCAGAGGGAGAGATCGAAATAGGGGTGGATGCGGACGACGGTGTGCCTCGGATAAATTGGTATTCGCCGCGGAGAGCTTTGATATACCTTTTTTTTCGTGGATTCCATCAAGGGAAATAGAAATTATAACAGGCTATCGTCGTCAAATACGGACATAAGTCTCACGGAACGGAAGTTTTAGGGAAGTGAAGCACGAGATTCGGTAACATCCCCGTGAAATACGTCACGCAAGGGCGAATAAGCAAGAGTCTTATGTACATTAAGGCGCAGTTTCGTTCTGAAATATGTCGCGACTGCCACGTGTTACGAGTTCGAAGAGGGCTGGGCTGGGACCACGCGAGGCGTGAATTTAAATATGAAAAAGTACCTCTTCAAAATTTAGAGCCCATTCCCAGGAGCCGCGCGCCGCCGCGGGCGTTGCTGGCAGAAATATATTGACCATCCTGGCAATGCCTGCCGCGTTAGCGCTATCGGACAATATTTTCTACAGTCTCAGCTACTTCGAGTCTACTAACTGGAACGCTCGTCACTTTAGTGGCGTAAATAAGCTGTTGCGTATCGGGAATGCCGCTCTCCTATGAAATACCGTGAAAAAGTAATCTTCCCGGGGAGACGGTTTAAAGGTACGCCCCGACAAGTAAATCCGAAACTTTCTCCGGACGCTTTCACAGGCTATTTTTCTCGTTACGATTAATTTCAATCGATCGGCAAATTTTCATGAGGCTGTGTCAGCGATGGCCGAAGAGCGAGCGTATCGAGGGATCGCAGAATTTTAGGGTGTGACCTATTCACCCCGATTGAAGTACAGAGGATATACGTACGTAAGGGCTGGCGGAGAGGAGGCGGGGTGTAAGGTAAGTAGAAGAAATTGCGTGGAGGTAGCTAACTTGGCACGATTAAAAGCAGCGAGCTACCGCTCGCACTCGTCTTATCCATCCCCTGCCCCTTGGTTCCCTTCAACCCCTTCGACCATCTTTAGCTACTAACCCGCGCACGAGCGAACAAACTTTCGCAATCTTTTTAATTGTATTGCCTTGAGAGCTGGTGATAGAAAAGTTCGTCCCCGTCCATTCGTTCTTCAGAACACTCACTTCACGATATTTCCCCCTCTTCTTTCACTACCACCTCTCTCCCCTTCCGCCTTTTACTTCTTCTTCTTCTTCTTTATCTTCTTCCTCTTTCATTCTTGCTCCTTTCGTTTTTTCCTCTTTTTCCTTCTCTTCTTTCTTAAGTTCTCCGATGTAGTACTGAAGTTTTTTCCCTCCTACTTCTGTCTTTACTTAGTTCTTACTTCCTACCGCGCCCTTATATATAGGCTCGAGCAAATACAGATACAGAAAAATGTCTCGCTAATTTTCTGAGTGCAAACAGTCACGTCCGATTTTCTCGACTAGTGATATAAGTCAATAATATCGTTCTCGGTTCTATGAACTCAAACATATGTCAGATTTTCCAATTATCCTTAAATTCTTATCATTCTCTGATAATTAATAACCAGTAAGAAGCGAACGAGCAAACGTAACTATTTTCGAAATTGTAGAATTTTGACAAGTTCCATGGTACGTTTGAGATTGATATGCTGTGATATGACAGCCGAAGGGTGCGAACGTGGGAAAAGGGAAACTTTGAAGAAAGATACATAGGGAAGAGAGCAACGAGAAAGACAGAGAAAGAGAAAGGGGGAGAATGGATAAAAGCAAGCCTCATCTCGCTCTGCATCCCCTTCGTCCAACACACCACCCTCGCAACACCTGTATCACGTCGACACCTGTAGCGCCCTAAACATTCCTCTTCTTTTACATCAGAAACATGTGAGAGCGATGAAAGATGAGTAGAGATGTATTTCAGCGGCTCGTAAACCGCTAGAGAAAAACTAAATGTACGACGAGGTGGGGGATGCAAGGCAAAAGTGTAGAGGGTGGATATCGTGATCACAGCAAATATAATAAATTGTGAACATCTCGGGAGGAACAACAGAATAATAGAGGAATCGAAAGATTATACAGTATACCCAAGGCGCCACGGTCAAGTCGTTCATACACGTTTTTCGATCTCATGTTCTTTATAGCGAGCCGATACGGTATTCTGGCTTCTTTTCTGCTCGCTTACCACGACGTCTGTATATTTCTGTTACAGGCTATCCTGTTACGCGAGGCACCGCACCCGGAATATTATCCTTGTTTAAGCTTTGTCTAGTCACGTAGAAAAGCATGCACGGTATTCGCATCAAAATGGCTACTGACGATGAGCAGGGCGCTGCATTATTTATGTTAATCGTAATATAAGCGCAAAACTGTAATATTCCACGTTTCGTGTCTCCTCGTATCTTGAATGGACACCCCAATATCGTCCTAGTGTTAAATTTTATATGTAAATTCCGCCTATGTGTTAGAGCATGTGGCACCCTAAATTTCCATTACGTCATTAGGTTTACCCGAGTGTTAACCGATTTCAACGGCCACTTGAATCTATTCTGCGGTGATAGACATCAGCGATATAAAAGCCCTCGCACTTTGCGAATGTATACTATAATGTCCGAGGAAATTAATTTCAACGTCCGAGTTTCAAGTTCGAACGATACATATGAAATTGAACCTTTGCTAATCAAGGGAACTATGCTTTTTCATCTTAGGCGATTTCAAAGTGTTATTTGCATAATTAACCGTAAGTAGAGGAGAGAGAGAGAGAGAGATGGTTACATGAACCGATTATGATAATCGCATAAAGTTGCATCATGACAGTGATCAATGACACAAAGGCATTTGCATAAGTAAGAATTAGGGATTTGCAGATTTGCGCTAATTTGTGTTAATAATCTATCAAGATTTGCAGGAGAGCGTTTCAAATGATCCCCTAACCCCCCACCCCCGATGCTTTGCGTTATGCAAAAACGACTTTGGAAGCCATGAAATCCATACACCCTCGTATAATGATATACCGGGTAATAATTATAAAAAGGCGCTCAAGAGAGATTGAGGGCGAAGGAGGGGTAGAATGGATGGTGGAAGCTTTCCCAGACAAGTGACGATGCTCAAAGTATTATCGCACGTCCTTTAGGGGATGTCGTTCAAATTTCATGAAAACTTACTGTCGAGTGCCTGACTTAAAAGTGCGCCTCTAAATTATACTTAAGAATGCGGGTACACCTGCCTGCACATACGTTGATATTATCACTAGTGGAAACCTATGTACCGCGCATAGGCCTGTTACGCGACGTTACAGGAGAAACTGGATGCACAGCCCGTACACGCGCTAACAGATTAAACATTAATTAGCTGGAACGGTGACACTGGCAGAGATGGAAAGCTTCCGCGAGTGGATATCGCGAGGGATCGGTAGCTGCGATACCTCCACTTTTAACGGCAACAGTAGCGATTGCAGGAACGACTAACGAAAGATAATGGTAAAATCGCGGGGAAACAATGGGTGTGAATGATTTTGACATGGAGGAAGCAACATCTATGATAGGGGGCAGGCTGAAAGAGGAGTGCCGGGAGGAGGGAGGGCTTACGGGGGTGGCGGAGGAAGAGACACGAGCAGGGGCAAAGGGGTTCGTCTGTGGTCGCAGCATATGTCGAAAACAGAGTAACAAATCATAGCCGCTATACGCCGATGCCGGTGACCATTGGCCGCAACGAATAATGGACGGGTAGCGATGTGGAGTATCGATACGTCGAACAATCGAAACGAAGCGTAGCGCGAACCGTGAAAACGAGCGAGTCTGGTGGTAGTCGACGGATGAACCACCCCCGCGCACCAGGTCTCCGGCAGCGCAGGACACGATTCGATTACGAAACGCCATCCTCGCCACACTCCTCTCTCTCTCTCCCTCTCTCTCCCTCTCTTAGCAATTTTCTCTTTTTTATTCTTTTTTATTCTTCCCTTCTCTCGTTCTCTCCCTTTTGACCGACGCAACCGTTTCCACTCCCACCCCCGTTTTTCTATCGGCCTTTCAGTTTTTCCTTTGTCTCATTTTCGGCCTCGAACCGCCTTTGCTCTTTGATCTACCACCAGCGTACGTCGTTAGGATCGACGCGTCCTTCTCCCCGATTTCACTCGGTCGATAGACCGCGCGGTGTCGCGCCAATTTTTCTCCCCCGACTGATTCCTCGTCGCATCTCTGACTGAGAGGATGGTAAGAAAGTTCGCGAGGGCACTCCGCAGAGTGGATCTCGGTAGTTTTCAATTGCGCGACTATCACAAATGATTCTCTTACTCACGTGCAGGAGGATATAATCGGAAGAACCGCGCCGAGAAGTACGAGAAAACACTTACCTGAAACAGAAAAATATATTTCTACATTAGTAAAATAATATCATCGCGTGTAAACAGTAAAAAATACGGGGAGTGTATCCGGTGGAACTTATCGATCGAAAAAGTGGAATGTACCGCGAATAATCGTGGGGTTTCGAATGCCCGTGTGTTTTAATTATTTTCTTTGAATCGCGATAAAAGAATTCCAATGAATCACGTGGAATTCCATTTTTTCCACTTATTAATCGTTAAAAACCCATAAAGTATACGCTAAATATTCCAGGTTTTTCGTTTAATACGGAGCGCTGTGTTTAATCAACGAATCGTTGGAGGGTAGCAACGAGCAGAACAGATTACGCGAATGGCTATAATAATTATCGTTTTTTACGCTCGACAAGAAACGAATAGGCATTGGTTGCTGGCAGGAGGTCTTGCACATGCAGAATCCAACCAAATATGCAGATGTTGCACGCATCAAGCGCAGGTTTGATAACAGGCATAACCTTGGTGGCTGGAGGCTCCGGGCCTGGCGGGAGCGATTCTCCCGAACTGGTTAGGTATGTGTCATTCGTTGCATGATTAATCGTTTAATTAGCGGCAGTGTTATGGCAGCATGGTTCCAGTTTCACAAGCTTCCCCGCCCCTTTTCAGCTTGCAATGCAGCCAACCAGCATATCACTTCCTGAATCCCCCCTCCCCCCTCCACCCTCGGCTCCCTTGCTCCAAATACAATTTGGGAGTTTACTAGCTAAAAGCTCACACTAAATTTCCAAATTATTTTACTTGTAGCATCAACGGCACGAGTTGTGCGTAATGATGTCACGCAAATCACCGTGTCATCGTGTTCTAGGATATTCATTTGTTCTCCCAAGTACAGCTCGTTCTCCCATGAATGCAAAACATTATTCTCTCGCGTTTCCGAGCCTTATTCGTAGGTTTAACCCATAGTTTCTCCGATTGTTCGGCGGGAAAACAGCGAGCAACGGAGAAATCGGCTCGCTGGATTCTCAAGGTGCATCGCTAGCTAATCGCGGTGTGGCCATAGTCACCTCCGGAGGAGACTAAGTTTCACGAGGGAATGTAAGCTCGTACGCGCTTCGAGTTGAACTTAGGGGGTAGGTAAGCTTTACGGAAGCAGCGGCGGCGGTGGCGACGGCAACAGCGATGGCGATGGCGAAGGTCGCGGAATTTCTACGAAAACTGCTCGGTGTATCGTGATGAAACTCCGACGATATACCTTGAAATTACTGGCAGTTAGGTGAAGTGTTCTACGGAGACGCGAAGTTTCCAGCGGATGGTAGTACGATTAAATTCAAACTTTGGATGAGTTAACATCTTGCGGGGAAGAATCATCTTCGAAGTATAATGAACTGCTGAGAATGCTTAGAAGATTCGCAGAAAAGCTATGATTTATGCAATCAAGCGGGGAATTCGGAAAGCGTCACCGCTGAAAATACTTGAGTCAATTTCGGAGCAACTGTTTTCTTGGGACAGGAGAGTTTCAAAGTAGTTTAATCCTATGCGGAAAGTGTATCTTATTAGCAAAGCCTAAAAATTCACATCTTTCAGTTTTAATTAAGTAGACTTGAGGGACCGAGGGGATACTCGAAAGAAAGAATAAGAACCGATTAACGAAAAGCATATGGGGCGTGTGATTTGTTTCGTGGAGAATTCAATGATTCACGCGGAAAGTAGCAACGCGGGCAAATAGTGAGTGAAGAGAGTACTTTTAATAGGATAAACGCACTTGGGAACCTCGTGAAAAAATTAAGCGATCTAACGGAATCGCTTAAATGGAAAGAACAATTCGGACGCGTTACGGGGGCGCATGGAAATCCACGCATACATTGATAAACGCGAATAGTAGCAAACAATACGAAAGCTTAGTGTTGAGTAGTGTAAAATCAACGAAAGAGGTATTAATGAAAAAGCACCCTTTACAGATCAAGCATTGAATTCTCGCGTATTTATTCTCTGCCAAACAAATTCCTCTATACGTTACTACCTATTGCTCTTTTTACGAGATGACCAGGGAGATGAAGAGTATGATTACTATACGATGGATTCGTTGAAAATATCATAAAACTCCTGACCATATCGCATGTTGGAAAAAATATTGGTTACGACGTATGCAAGATAGAAAAGTTGAATATCGCCAGCCATTAATTTCAATGGAAAATAAATTTTACAAGAGTTACGCCAATAGCTTTACATACAATGCAAATTAATTCGATAATATTTTGCGGTTATTTTATTTGTATGTATTAAAATATTCGTAAAATTCATTTAGAAATTTTATAAACTTTTCACACATCATTTTTTTTACGATAATATCTCAAGAGCAATCTTTGAAACATTTTTATTAAATCATCTTTTTTAGACTATAATAGGTATCTTTATCAGTGTTTTTATTGAATTCTAATATATGCCATTACCATTTTCAAATTAAACTTTAGTATTTTAATATTCGCTTATCGATCGAATGCCAAAAATATAAATTACTTCGTTCTTCCTTTAATTTGTGAAGGATATTCCAGAAATAACAGAAATTTAAAATATCGAAAGATTTAATTTATATGCCGTAATTCAGTGCGTATCACGTGCACCTATCATCATTGCAGTAAAATATTGAAATATAATTCGTATGCATCACATATGGTTTCACCCATTAAAAAACAAGTTCAAGTATAAATCATAAAAGTAATTATCTTGAAACAATTGACAAGCTACGAATATCAGTGGAGAAATGACGAGAGTTCGAAATGATAAAATTAAAATTTGATTGCGAGAAGAAAGCGGATAAGGAGGATAAAAGGATTTAAATCTTCATAGCCATGTATACACTCTACACGAATTCGAATCTCAATAGTAATTTTCTCTCTCTCTCTCTCTCTCTCTCTCTCTCTCTCTCTCTCTCTCTCTCTGAAAGCCTAATAATAAATTGATCAATAGAAGCGTTAACGTTAAACAACAAAGTATATTAAATTCAGAAAATATCCTTCATTTTATTCATTACATTATCGACTGGCAGGGAATTTATTAAAAGGCAGGAAAAACATGCTATTAATAAAGAATCATAATAAAATGCTTAGTATGAATTTTTGGGAGATATCGCAATATACTGGAGAAATTTTTTAAATTATTAAAATTTCTGATTAAAGGTGACTTTATTCGTATCAGGTAATTTAACAAGAGCCTCGTAGCGGAGGAGAAGAGCAGCTTGAGTTTTTAATCTTGTTTCTCGAATACCATCGATTGTTTAGCGTGTCCATCGATATTCACCGGCTGCGCGCTGATGGACATTTCGTTAGCTGTTATCCCACATTGCGGCTTCCCACCGTATTCGCCGTTTCGACTTTCTATAATCGTCGGCCTTTTAATTAATATGTATCAATTCATGCTGCGTACATTCAGCTTTAGTGGGTAGGGTAATGGATTTACACTTTTCAGTGGCTGAATTGGCCACCGTCGGCTGTTTTCGAAGGCCGTTTAACTTTAATTTATCGCCAGTTTCAAAGTTAGCAGACAAATCGGTAGCATATTTTTCCAAGCTTGATAAAAAGCCATAAAAGTTAGGCACGAAGGCGCCTACGCGCATAAACTACCAGGAATTTTTTAATTAATATTTTTCCTACGGTGCACATAACTATATGCAAATTCAGTTTTTTTCCCTGCATGATTGAACCACTTGATCGGTGACCCTTCGCATAATGCAAATTTAGCTGGAAACTTTCCTTACCTTTATTCGATCGTTTATCGGACAACGAGTAACGTTAAAAATCTGTAATACGAGTATTTCTTAGTGCTCGTTAAACATATTCGTCGATCAATTCAAGTGACCTTTAATGGTCTGTTTGAGTAGAGGTTAAACTTGACTGAAATCGCTGCATAATTTCTACAGTAGAAACGCAATCCTCGAGTTTCGAGTCTGGAAGAAATATCAAAGGTATAAAAAACAAGTAAAATGAAGCTCTGGAAGAAAAACGCAGCTCACGAGGGTAGAAAACCGGGTTTTCTATGACCACGCCAAGAATCGATCGGTAGGAAATAAGCGAACACTTTGAAAATGCGTAGACCACTTTTCTAGAGTACAACGACGATCCGCTGACAATAAAGAGAACGAAGGATACAGTACAATAGTGATCACGATTACTCGTTCCATTGTATTTCCTTTTTTCCACATTCACGGAATCTTCTCCATTTTTGTTTCTCTCTTCTCTCATTTTTCGTTACCATTCAGTATCTTATACTAAGTGCATTTTATACTTTGCCATTTCAGCGCTGTTCAACTTTCAGTCTAAATCCATTATAAGACTGAATTTCAAATAAAATTGCAACCCAATTTATAGTGGAGGGTATAGAGAACGTTTGAAATATTACAAATAAACTGCAAGGATAGCGAGAGGGAAAAGAGAGTCCTCTCTTTTGAGGGGGAAAAGAGAAAAGAGGGAAAAGGGAAAACTATGTGATCCTTGCGAACGATAGATTTCAGTAAATTAAATGACAAGTTCCGTTGGATTCTCTATTGGGAAACGTATAGTTAGTAAATTGTCTGACGATACATTAAGTAATTTCGTTAACTGGCTGTCAATCGAGCGATTTAACAATCGCAATGGAGAGATAATTGAAACCTCGTGAGTTGGAAATTCAAAGCTGAGACTTTTATCGCGTAGTCGCGATGATCGCTTTAATGAAAGGAGTATCGCCGATAACGCTGAATTACGAACATATAAAAGCCATGAAAATAAAGTAAAGTTATGGAGATAGGGAAATAATGAAATAAAATGAAAAAGGAAAGAGCGATACTTGGTTCGACGTGAAATGCACCACGTCTCGTATTAAGTGGATAGGGGTAAAATTTTAATGTAGATCCGTTTCCCGAATAAACTCATACGTGTGTGTGTGTGCGCGCGCACACACACACACACACTATATAGATATAGGTGATAATCGTAGATAGGTAAATACAATTGCGTATCCCTACTGGCTCTCTCTCACTCTCTCTCTCTCTCTCTCTCTATCGCATATGCGCTCGTATGCAGCTGCGAACGTTACCGCCAATTTATGTCAGCAGTACAAGCCGAACTAATTT